>OX438803.1:15811112-16549175 GCA_949316475.1 Hypomecis punctinalis | reverse complement strand
CCAAAAGACAGGTGTAAATGGCGAAGGTTCGCCCCGTAGCATGTACAAAAATAAATTTAAACAAACAAATCATAAGCTCACAAAAGCAGGAAAGTCGGTGTACGTGAAGGGTCCCGATATTTATAACAAACTGCCCGACGACATAAGAAATGCGGCTTTTATCTCGATTTTCAAAATCAGGCTTAAAAGGTTTCTAAGGGCTAAGTGCGAGATTTTTTCTCGAGCTCGATCGCGTTAACGTTTGATGCGATTTCTATGGAAATGGCACAGCGCCATCTTGTGTCACGTACAGAAAACTGAATAGCTAAGTGTGAGTATTTTTTACGGTAATGTAACGAGCGCCAAACCGATTGAACACGAGCGCGGCAACGTCTGTGATTGGCTAATTCAAGCGTGTGTGTCAATGTTCTCGCGTTTATGCACGGCGCGCTCGGTCAACGCGACGTAAAAGTAATTCGATTTGATTTGCAAATCTCCCACTTGACACTCAGATCGGTAAAGCTTACTATTCTTTGAAAGAGTATGATAGTACCCACAACATAAATTAAGTATATTAAATGTACAATGCATCGTACAGAAATTAATTATTACTCTTGTGACTTGTGTTTTATGTACTTTAGCACCAATAAAGATCTGTATCTGATGATATTCTGTATCAATAGGCTACCCAACATAACCTGACCTGAAAATCTCTGAAATGACTTAGTAGTTCTTATTTGAACAAAAATTACATGACATAATATAAAGAAGACCTACAGTGTTACTTGTCATCCAATCCTAGAGTTCAGTCAAAATATACATATGACACTATAATAGTTATCCATGCAAAGACTATCTCCATCCATCCATTAGCCATATAACGTCTACTGATGAACATAGGTCTTCCCTGGACCTCCAGTTAGGCCGGTTGAAAACGGCTTACACCCAGCGCGATCCTATACCATCTATAACATGAGTAACTAACCAGCTAATTAACCAACAAATGAAACTATAAAAATAAACATTCTTAAAATAGCTAATACAAGAAATTAATAATCACGAGCAAGGGATATTAGTTCGTAATTATGACGAATGCATAAACAGTTACAAAATATATGTAAGTAGATACATTTGCATACACGATTATGCAAGGAAATAAAATGTTTAGTAACTTCTGTTGGACCACGTGGAAATTGCCAGAGTTCAATGAATTTTGATCAGCTGAATATTAAAACAGTGATTACAAACTTTCTTGCCAACTTTGTGATATCAGATGAATAAAATTAATATAAAGCTGGCTGTTTTCTTGTTTATCGTTCCGGGTTAGGTCTTCTTAAGAAATGAAGGTTTTCTTCTTCCGTGGCTAAGTATGTAGGTACTGTACTGTACTGTACCAGCCTTTTTAGTAGTCCACTGCAGGACGTAGGCCTACCCACGAAGGGTGATTGGGCCATATCCACCACGCGGGCCCAGTGCGGGTTGGTGGATTCACATACGCCATCGAATTTCTTCTACGGACGTACGCAGGTTGCCTCACGATGTTTTCCTTCACCGAAAAGCCAGTGGTGTGAAATTCCGTACATAAATTCCAAAGAACTCATTGGTACGGGACCGGGGATTCGAACCCACGACCTCACGATTGTAAGGCGGGTGTCACTACCTCTTGACCACCACGGCTACCTATGTAGCTATGCTATGCTAGTATGTAGGTATCTAGTGGATATTGAACTTGTTGTGTAACTAAATAGGGAAGCTATTCTATACCCACATTTTTTATTTTGGGGTTTCAGTAGTAAACATGAAGCCGTGGTGGTCTAGTGGTAACCACACTGGCCTTACAATTGTGAAGTCGTGGGTTCAAATCCCGGTCCCGCATCGGTGAGTTCTCCGAAATTTATGTACGGAATTTCACACAACTGGCTTTTCGGTGAAGGTAAACATCGTGAGGCAACATGCATACGTCCGTAGAAGAGATTGGATGGCGTATGTGAATCGACCAACCCGCACTGGGCTAGCGTGGTGGATATGGTCCAATCACCCTTCGTGGGTAGGCCTACGTCCTGCAGCGGACTATTAAAAAGGCTGGAACAGTAATAGTAAACATTGTTCACCTTGATGTCGTCGTACTATTATAATATTCTTTGCTGAAAGTCAGAACTGTGCTATAACGTTACCTTAAAACCCGGTAGATATGAATACCTACTTCCTAAAATATACCTACGTAGCTTCCCCGTTTCCTTTCGAACTAAGAAGTTCAAAAACATGGTTAATAAACGAGGCAATGTATTTAATTAACAGACATGACAAGTTTAATCTAGGTATCGTTAACTGGTTGTGATGGGAAATTATGCAATTTCCTATATTTGGTTTGCACGGTTTGAATATCTCGTAATCGTACGAGTGTACTTGACATTTTTGATAAGTGTTCATCCTTGATCATTTCATTTAAACCAGCCTGGTTAGCTCAGTTGTCAAAATGTTTAAGTCTCCTGGAAACTCCTAACATGAAACAGTAATCTATGAGCCACGGTACACTGAGAAAAAAATGGCCACTAAATATTACAAAAGTCCTTAGTATTTGGCGAAAACACTAAATTTTAGTATAATTTACCAAAGTTTTGCTGTATTTGCAATTTTTATTATTTTTTACTAACAGTTTTGTTTTTGTAATTGTAATTCCTAAAATACGATTTTAGTAAATGCAGATATTGCAAAAGTTTAATATTTATTACAAATTTATAGTAAATATTGTTAGAGTTTTGTAAATTCCGCAAATTCGATTACTATTTTCAAGAAAAGGTAGTTGTGTTTCTAACAGTTTATCTATTTTGTAATTCTTAGTAATACTTTTAATCAATTTTAAAAAACGTTTGTAATTTTAAGAATTAACTATAGTTGACACAACAAAAATATTTAGTTTTACCTTTTTGTAATTCTAATCAACACGCTTTATTTATTTCAACACGGGTTTGTAATTTTTAGAAAATATAAAAATATTGGTACAAGAAAAGATTTAGTTTTTACCTTTTGTAATTCCAAGCATCTCGTTTTATTAATTTCAACACGCATTAGTAATTATTAGAAAGAACTATAATTGGTACAACAAAAATATTTTGTTTTACCCTTTTTGTAATTCCAAGTAACATGCTTTTTTAATTTCAACACGCGTTTGTAAATATTAGAAATAACTTTAATTGGTACAACAAAAATATTTAGTTTTTCCCTTTTTGTAATTCCAAGTAACACGCTTTATTAATTTCAACACTCGTTTGTAATTATTAGAAATAATTTTAATTGGTACAACAATAATATTTAGTTTTCCTCTTTTTGTAATTCCAAAGAGCATGCTTTATTAATTTCAATACACGTTTGTGATTTTTAGAAAGAACTTTAATTGGTACAACAAAAATATTTTGTTTTACCCTTTTTGTAATTCCCAGCAACATGCTTTATTAATTTCAACACCCGTTTGTAAATATTAAAAATAACTTTAATTGGTACAACAAAAATATCTAATATTTCCCTTTTTGCAATAACAAGCAACACGCTTTATTAATTTCAACACTAGTTTGTAATTATTAGAAATAGCTTTAACTGGTACAAGAATAATATTTAGTGTTTCCGTCATTGTAATTCCAAGCAACATGCTTTATTTATTTCAACACACGTTTGTAAAATTTAGCAAGAACTTTATTTGGTACAACAAATATAATTAATTTATCCCTTGGCTTTTTTGTAATTCCAAGGAACACGCTTTAATTATTATGAGCTTTTAGCGGGGTTCGCCCGCGTGGCCTACAGGAATCAAAATATGACGTACTGTTTTTTCAGAAACAAACATTATAAGCGCTCTTACGATAATAATCTCAATTGAAATTACAAGATGACAAAATTCCCAAACAAAGCATTATTGCTTTTCAAAAACAAACAATTGTCAAAATTAGCCGTAAAACGTAAACTTATCGCCTATAACAATAGCAAATATTAGATCATGAGTAGTAGTAAGTAACAATATTTTTCCCAGAACAAATTATAATAAAATGATTTTACGCTATGGTCTTGAGTCAAGAGTAAAAAAATGAAGAATAAGCATAGCTGCTGGATTCTAAACGCTTACAAATAAAAAGCAAATTTTTAGCTTTAAAATTCAATAAGGTATGGTTAAATATATGAAGCTATTAAACAAAAACGGAAAAAAGTTTACGTTTACTATCAAAAGTCATGGTAAGGGCACTGAAGTTACTGGAATAATATACGAGATAAGTTTACACTTTAATACATACTCGAAAAATCTCAAATTAATACTTATGCATTAATTCTAATTGCATTAATTGGCATTAAGATTTTTTCTGATGCCGCGTTTTCTGTTCCCGCCAACGTCGTTGAAATATTCTTATTTGACGGCTTTGACTCTGGTTTCAGTAGTTCAGTACACTAAGTATCTTACTCTTACTTACTTACTTACTCTTACTCTTTATTAATAACAACTAGTTATAGGTAATTTGTAGTGCATGCTAACATATTTCATCAAACGTTACCTATAGTATGATTTCTTATTACTAACATAAAAAGGTGCATTTAACAAAATCCAATAAAAATTGTATCATACGAGTACTTCGTAGGGTTTGACATGCTCTTAGGCGATTAGTACTATGTACTTACAAAAAAAAATCCACCGCGTTGGTACCTAGATAGGTACTGGTATAGACAAGTATTGGTATCTGATATACCACTGGTTTGAAAGATGAAAAAAATTGATTTACCTTGTTTTGTAATTACAAGCGTGGGTTTAATCATTTTCAAAACACGATTGTCATTTGTATTGAAAGGAAGAATAATTTCAAGCATGAGGCTTTATTAATTTCAAGATACTATTGTAATTTTACTACAATACTTTAGTTAATGCAACAAAAACATTTAGTTTTTGGTCTATTTTGTAAATCCAGCAATAAGCTAAGTAATTTCCACGAAATGTTTTGTTATTTCCAGTAAAGTGTCTGGTGTGTTTTGCTTTATGAATACGATCCCGCCTTTCCAGCAGCCATTTCGTCGTTGCTTGCAGTAGAGTAAACATGTAAAGGAGAGTGAAGTTCAGTACCAACAAACTGTGTTTTACCAACAGATTTAAACACTCTGAGTGACAATTGACAATCTTACCCAGGAGTCAGTGTTATAACAGCTATACAGTCATACTGAGTAACTGGGGTCTCAGTGAATACGATCCCGTCTTTCCAGCAGCCATTTCGTCGTTGCGTGCAGTAGAGTAAACATGGAGGATGAAGTTCAGTGCGTACCAACTAACTGTGTTTAATTAAGTGTCATAAGTACAGATTTAACCAGTGTAAGTGAAAATTGACAATTTTACCCAGTATATACGGAGTAACTGGGTTTCTCCGTGAATACATTATACTCGCCGGCAATGTAAATTATGTTTTATTGTAAATGTGGCTGTTTCGTGTGTTATATTATACATGTATAATATTTAATAAACATGACTTCACTTGAATCTTTATTTTTATGTCTACAATTATTATTCACCTTGTAACTTACATTTAGTATTAGTTTATAACCTTAGATTCGTTTTGTAAGATATGTAACTCAAGTAGTTTCAATAGCTTAATTTTGAATTATTTAGTTGGTTTTTGTAATGTCTAGTTTAGTTCTGTGATATCTACTTAATAAACCCTATCCATAAAAAAGTTATAAAACACTTCAAATTGAAATATTAAAAACTGTATACTTATAGGTCATTGTTATAAGCAGGTATACAGTTTTTAATATTTCGATTTGAAGTGTTTTATAACTTTTACATTGATAGGGTTTACTAAATTGATAACACAGAAATTATACTAGAAATTACAAAAATCAACTAGATAATACAAAATTAAGCTATTGAAACTACTAGACTTTTACTAGATAATACTGAACTAAACTTTTGAAAGTACTAAGGCTTACTAGATACTAAAAAACTGATCTATCAAAATTATAGGTGATTAGCAGATAATACAGAACCAAACTTTCGAAAGTACTAAGGCTTACTAGATATTACAAAACGAATTCATCAAAATTACTAGGTGTTTACTAGATGATACAGAACTAAAATTTCGAAAAAACTAGGACTTTACTAGATATTACATAACTAATCTATTGGATCTACTGGGGCCTTACTACATGTAACAAGACAGGTATTAATAATTCCTATTAAATATCAATTTGTATTTTTTACAGGGCATTTGTTGTCCTCGGGATTAGTAAAATTTTAGTAAAGAGTACTAAGGAGTTTGCTAGATATAACAAAACAGGTATTAGTAATACCTACTAAATATCGATTTGTATTTTTAACAGGGCATTTGTTGTCCTCGGGATTAGTAACATTTTAGTAAAGAGTACTATGGACTTTACTAGATATTACAAAGCTAATCTATTGAAACTACTGGGGCCTTACTACATATAACAGAACTGATATTGTAATACCTACGAATTGCATTTACAAAAATCGATTTGTATTTGTTACAGGTCATTTGTTGTCCTCGGATTTAGTAAAATTTTAGTAAAGATTACTATATTTTTGTTAGTTTTTCTCTCAGTGTAGAACTTATTTATCTGCAAAAGCCACGCAGGATCGCTCATTCGAATACTGGCCGAGCTGAACGTTTCTCCTACTTCGGCGATCATTTAAAATCATCCAATAATAATAATAAATAAATAATAAATTATTTATTGACACAAATAAAAATACAGTTTGCTAATAAACATAAAATATAGATCTTTGTGATAAGCATTTCAAATATCTGAAGCGAACGCAGGATTTGAACCTGCCCCTTCGGATCACTAGCCCGACGCTCTAACCAACTGAGCCAGCCCGCCATTAGAGCGTGGGGCTAGTGATCCGAAGGGGCAGGTTCAAATCCTGCGTTCGCGTCAGATTTTTGAAATGCTTATCTTTGTGATAAAATCTAGTGTGGAATGCACTCAAAATAAAATCATAACATAAAATATAGAATTTACCATAATTAATAACTTAGATGGACTTATTTATTAGCTACTATATTCGTGAGCTATGGATTGCTGATCTAAGCTTCAAGCTTGTGTCTCGGAAATCCGTGCTCCCCTTATAAAGTTGGCTTTACATTATTATAATGCTACGCTATAAGCGTGAATACTATTCAGTTACAGAGATTTCAATATTTAAAACCAAAATGAAACAAATTTCAATCTTAAAAATACATTTATCAACGAGATTTTCCCCGTAGCTCTGAAAAATGACAGGACGATAAAACTGCTTTGTTCCAGTTTGCGTTATTTTGTATCATCAATTTAAAATCTTTAAAGAAAAATAGCTTTCTATTCTCTAGCTGGTAGGTACTATTTTACAACGGATTTTTATTTAAGATCCATTGACTCTAGAGTTCAGTGGAAGTTTGCGAGAGTTTTCAAAGACCATTGTTTTTCATCACTATTTTTCTTAGTAAATCGCTTGGAATTTTACGATCAAAGTTTTTTATGCTATTGTGATATTCGGATTATTTATAGCCTTTATTAGCGATTCCTTTTGAGTTGTTTTTGTGCCGTACCTACAGCAATAGCAATACAGATGGATGTTCAACCGTTATAATATAATTTTTTTGTATTATCACCACAATGGACTAAAATTATAGTCATAAATAAAAAAATAGTAGGATATATGCACAACTGAACATAGGCTTCCTTTACTGATTTCCCATGTTAGAAGCGGGCTGCATCCAACTAGTCCAGTGCAATTACGGAAATAAATAAACATATATGTAGTTAGGACCTATTTTTTTATCAATAAATGTGTGAAACAGTTTTAATAATTCATTTACGTCTTTTTCTAATCCTTATTCACATTATTATCCCATCGAATGGATTAAAAAATACCCAAATAGAATAAGTACAATATTTCAATGATATTTGAATGATTACAATATTTAGGTAAATAAAGTACAATTTTTATATAGTTAAACGATTCACCTTTTGATACAGGTAAGTCGGCTAATAAATGATCATGGAATAATTTAATATTTATTTCAAGTACTAAATACCCACTGAAGTCGCTGATATTGCGACAGTGGCGCGGATTTCGATCAGTAAAGTAATATATAACTCTGAAGGTATTGCCATTACAGAAAAAAGTTTAAGAAAAAAGTTGTTCATAATTAATAGATCTACACTTTGATAATCGGTAAAATTTAATAGAATTGAACGAGAAAATGGCGAAAAATATTAAAAGGAGGAAAAAAAGAAAAAAATTTGCCTTTCGGAAGCAATAAATTGAAAAATATTGATGAAAAAAAAAAATTCAGATAAAAAAAATAATAAATTTAATTTAGAAGAGAAAAAAGAGAAAAAATGAAAAAAGAAGAATAACGAATCAAACGCGTTTTTATCGAAATGAAAACGACTTTTGAGCTGACCTCGCCAGAATCCCTCAAATTGAAATATATGCTCAGAATACACCTAAATCGATCCTTCATAGTCCCTAATAATAACTACATAATTTTATGTATTTTTTTCTATTAATTTCCGTAATTGCACTGGACTAAACGCTTCCTGAGATTGTTTGTCAGTCTTGGGTGTTAGCGATCCCATACTAAGCCTTATTCATAAATCAACTAAAAATAATCCTTTTATCGAAATGCACATTAGACGAATTTTTTACCGATAATCTAGAGAACATAATAATAAATCGTTCCAATACAAATAATAAAATTGCCATACCCTTATAGGGTCATATGTATCACTATACAAAACATGCGCATGTAAATTTCATATGTTGCAATAAGTGATTTGACTTTGTGCTTTGCGCCATGCCCACTGCTACTTTCACTTGCTAATGTGTGGGCTACGTCAGTAACTTTAGTATCGCCTACGGATCTTCATATTTCTGATTCCATCACACAAATATAAAATCTGTTTTGGCTAAAATTGTCGGTGTTTTTTCGGCACATATCGACGCGGTTATGACTTGCATAGAGATATAATCAGCTGTACACAACGACTTAGCATTTTTTCTTTTGGCTGTATACTACATGTAATTAAAGTTCCGTCAAATTAATTTTATTTTCGTGCGTCGTTGATACAACGTGACTTCGTGGTGAACATTTAAGAAGCTCTTATACCAATTACTTACTATTGATTTCATCGCAAAATTTATTAAAGTGACGCGTAATATATTGAAATTTATATCCAGTTAAATACTGAGTCTTATATTTCGATGATTTATTTTCCTGTTAATTGGCAGCAAAAAATATAAACGTCGCTTTTCAAACCGTAGTCTGTGTTGCCAGTGGAATAACGATCTTGACACAAATAGTATAGCAGCTATAGCATAACATTTTAACGACTGGTTTCATCACGATGAATGAAAGCTGTACATAAATTGCTTTCAAAACTTTAAATGTCGCTTCGCTACATTTCTAATCTGGATATATTACTTACGATTTTGTAAATTTAACATAATTATGTTGAAAATGTATGCTATTTCTTTGGGAAATTTGCAATAGATTTGCAACTTTACAGACAAATAAATATAGTTAAGTAAGACCATACTGGGCAGATGTTAAAGTTATGAACTAAAATATATTCGAAATTCTAAAACAAATGAAAAAAATAAAGGTGGCATTGAAAAGTCCTAATAATGACCATACTTATTTGCTGCATTTTATGTTGATAGTTATAGAATGTTTTAAAATATAGTAAAAACATAAAACTAATCCATTGTTGACGTTTAATATACTGAAGACTACGTTTCACGTAAACAAAAATCGTCTCTATTATTTACTAATGAATAATAATATAATGTCGAAAACCTATCATATACTCGTCTGTGTCTCATCTCGAACCGTCACGTTCTAGACAACTTTTGAAATCATTTTTCGCCAAATATGGCATAAACGACTTCAACCGAGTACATCTATCGAATAGTTCGCACGGATCGATATATCTTCCATGTAGTACTAATGTTCAAATTATTTTTGATAATTAAAAAAAAATTAAACCACCTTAATGTACGATTATCTAGCAAACACAACAAGAATCGCATCAATAATTGTCGGAGTAATCGAAGTACTAGTCGCGTAACATAAAAAAAACGTACTGTCGAATTGAGAACCACTCGTTTTGAACACATTTTGAAGTCGGCTCAAAATAAATGAATCCACACTCAGCAACTTTAAGCTATAGTGGAATAATAATATTTATATTAAATCTAATAAAAATTCATTCAAAATTGATTTAGAGATCAATGACTCAACATTTAATTTCTTTTTTTAAATTAATTGTGAATTTTTTTTTTAATAGATACTTAAGTCTTAATGACAATACTACACGACTACTACATAGAAAGCAATTGGATCGTCCACAGACCCTTGAAGGTCTAAAGATAATCCAAGTGCTCAAGCCCACTGCCAGTTGGCAGCGTGCCCAGCATTCTGGCAGCATTGCCACGCTGAATGGCAATGCTTATACGTTGAGCCAAATAAACACCAGCATTTTGGTCACGCGTCGCGTCCACCAGACGCTCAGAAAGACTTTTGAAAACGAGATGAGCTCCCGGCCCCATTAATTAATTTACATTTACTTATAAATGATAAAATAATGCCAAGATTTAATCAATGCTTGACATTATCGATCCTTTCTCAACGGACATAAAGTAGGTAAGTAAAAGTGACTGACATATTCAAGGTAAGACCCAAAAGGCCTACTACTGTTAAAGTGCAATAACGTGGTAATGTGGGGTCCACTTTATATAATACTAGATTTTGCCAACGGCTCCGCCCGCGTGGTTTTTGACTTTTGTGCTATCCCACAGGAACCTTTTATTTTTTCTGGATAAAAAGTAGCCTATGTCACTTTCCGGCCTTTGAACTATATCCATGCCAAAAATCAATTCAGTCCGTTGCTACGTTGATGCGTGAAAGAGGAACAAACCAACAAACTTTTCGGATTTATAATATTTGTATGATATCTACCTGTTTAAGTTGTTTTGCATTGCGCGCATATTTCTGAGATATAAAATTTCTAAACCACTTTTATTATTAGGTACCAAAAAAGAAACGCAAAAAACGTTGTCGAAATTTAATGAACTATTTGAATGGAGCACCTGATATTTTTTACTATTTCAGGGTTGGCCTTATAGTATAAGTTATTCATATTGATGAACGACACGCAAACGCGAAATGAAAATCGACACGCAAACGATACGTGAATCCCATTCACACAATCACACGTACAAATAAGTGTAGACACATCTAGCACTGCTACTAAAAAGAGAAATATCAAATAATAGCCAAAAACAATTTAAAAATTTCAATGAATAATTATCACAATCAACAACTACCAAAATAATATTAGTAGAAAAACATTGTATCTGTAGATGGTGACCGGAACAAACATTGTCTTGACATGAATTATAAAAACTTATATTTATAAAGTAAAGATTGAATAAAATCGAAATTCGTGTTTTAATCTTTTAATCTTACAAAGAAAATCTCTAAGTATCTAAATACATTTCATCAAAATCGTTAGAGCTGTCTACGAGATTCAAATTTTAAGGAAAGCTATAAATACCTACAAGAAAGGTTCTTTCAAAGGTATAAGTAATAAAGTATATAAACCATTAATACCTATATCTGCTAAAACATATAAAATAGGTATTTCTTATGTGGTTGTTGTAAAAACCCTAGGAAGCTTTCCATCCACTACCGACGTCAGTAAACGCGTTAGGTATTACTTATTAGTACGTCAAACCACACGCCTCCGGTTAGCATTTCAAGATTCAAGTTAAACTGGTTGCTGACCTAAGTTTTTGTATTTAGTTTTCAAGGATCGTAAGTATCTGTGATCACATCCCAAAACACTAAACTATAGAATCCAACTATAGAAAGAAATTATTACAACTGATCAATGATATGACTCCAAGTTCCAACTATATAATTATTTTTCGCAAAAATTGGCATGACCGTGTACAGAATAGGGATGTTTACTGGGTATGAAAATCATTATTATAATTAGTCCGTCAGTTAGATTATTGAAAAATATTCGACACGTATTTTTTATTTTGGCAATCAAACGATTAGGGACTAAGATAAACATTGTCAAAGTTTGAGCGTGGGGGCTCGTGACGGCCATAGCCGGTACATTTCAAAGCGGTTAGTGACGTCACGCGGAACTTTAACAGGCTATATCTTCATCAATTTGTGTTAAATTGACAAAAGAAAAAATACGTGTCTAATATTTTTTGATAATCTATTTGACCGACTAATTATATTTTTTTAATAAATATCCCTATTCGCGAATAGTACGCACGGATGGATGTAACAATTAAACATTATTGTTGATTTATCAAAAATATCTCAGCCGATTTCATTAAAATTTAAATGGGACCAACTTAAAAGTACATTCTTTCCAATAAAAAAAGAATTATTGAAATCGGACTACTACGTAAAAAGTTATGCGTGGTAAATACCTACATACATAAAAAATATATACGTGTCGAATTGAGTACATCCTCCGTTTCATCGGTCAATAGAAAGAGAAGGAAGGTTCAAAGAGTTTTATTTACCCTGATCTTTCTAGAATTTAAACTACAAGATGCTGACCTTCGTTTTCCAAGAAAAGAGGTCAATAGTCAAGTTAATGAGTCTTAACGAGCTATAAATGTAACCTGCTCGGTCTTACTACCTTTCGACGCAATCATAAAGACAAACACAAGTGTACGTACCTGAACAATACAACAATTATACACTTAAGTGTTAAGATTTTTAAAATTTGCAATTGGTGTCTTTTCTGTAAAAATGTATTATTAATCTCGAAACATACTATCGGACGCGGCTTACGGACGCGACTGACAGCCACGACTTAGCAATGTGCACAGTCTTAAGACATCCGGTGTGCCAGATCGCTCTCGGACGGCCGAACGCTCTCGGACGTCCGAAGGTGACGTCCGCAACTTATGTCCGATAGTGTGCACGGCTCAGTGTACATTCATAGTCTAGGTCGCGGCTGTCAGTCGCGTCCGTACGCCGCGTCCGATAGTATGTTTCGAGCTTTAGAAGGAAGAAAAATAAAAATACATTGAACCGATGCATGAGACATGTCTAGCTTGAATTTTACAAAACTGTTATAGAAATATGACATAGGTAGCTGTCGAAAATAACTAAGTAGGTAAGGCACTGGAACCTTTGCAATAAGATAACTATTTGTTTTATAAGAAAACACAGAAGATACTTCAAATTCCAATAGGGGAAGGAGCAGAACAGCGAATGAAATTAATCATTACAAATTTTTGCCTGCATACTTACTAGAATAGAATAGTATTTATTGGAATACTTACAATATAGGTAGCGTAGGTACAATATACAAATAATTCGTAATAGATACACACATATCTATAGATACTGTTATTAAGGCGTTGGAATATTGTAAAGTTTTTACCCTGTGATCACAATTCGCCGACTTCCGCTGGCAATCAGACGTGGTCAGAGAGATTTAGAGAAAGGTTCGTTAGACAATTATTTGTAGCAAATAATTATTATTCGCAAAAATGGCACAACCGACTTTAACCGTGTACAGATGGCTAAGTTGGAGATTTTCGCTCAAGCTCGATCGCGTTAACGTTTGATGTGATTTCTATGGAAATGGCGCAGCGCCATCTTGTGTCACGTATAGAAAACTGAATAGCAAAGTGTGAGTATTTTTTACGGTAATGTAACGAGCGCCAAACCGATCGAACACGAGCGCGGCAACGTCTGGATTGGCTAACTCAAGCGTGTGTGTCATTGTGCTCGCGTGTGTGCACGGCGCGCTCGGTCAACGCGACGTAAAAGTAATTCGATTTTATTTGCAAAACTCCCACTTTACACTCAGAACTCGAATAGTTCGCACGGATGGAAGTAGTAATTTTTTTACATTATTGTTGATTTATCAAAAACGGCTCAGCCGATTTCGATAAAATTTATATGGGATCATTTTCAAAGTACATATATTCTATCCAATAAAAAAGAATTATTGAAATCGTATAACACTATAATAAGTTATGCGTGGTTAACATAAAAAAATATCCACGTCGACTTCCTGTCGAGGGCCTTCTCCGTTTCGTCGGTCAAAAATCATACATCGCACTTTATGAAATATGCAATACATAGGTATATTCCAGAAAGTTGTGTGAGGGTGTATGAATAAGTGATTTGTTGTAAAATTAAATAATTGTGTAATTTAATAGCGTTACGTGTAGTTGTGATTTGAAGTAGCAAATTTCGTGAGAAATTAAATCCCCGCTAGGTCGAGACATATTCCATCTCAGAGATCTGTGGACGCGATGTATGTAAATAACGATGGAAATTTTGGTGTGTCTGTGGGCAAGTCAATTAGAACTGAGACGAGTTCGGAATAATGTTGTTCAGATGTGACCGACGCGGGAGGAAAAAGGGACGCGAATTGTTTTATTAGCACGTAGAACCTACCGCATACTGCATGTTACAACTTATTTGTTTATATATTTATTTAGTTATCATCAAAATGCATTATATAAAACATGTTTTGTTTTTGGTGTCAGTCGTTTGTATAAGAAATATTGCACGCTCGTATGTATTATTATGACCAGAAAAGTTTTTAGTTTCTGTATTATACTTTAATACTTTTCAGCCAAGTTTTTGCGTAAAAATATGTCTTTTTAGAAGTTCATACTATACATTAAAATTAATTTTAAAATCTCTTAAAATTATGACATTTAACACTAACGATTGCAGTGTTGATTACATAAAAATAAAATCACTCAAATCGGATATTATGTAGAGGTAAAGAAGTAAGTGACAGCTTATTGTTTTTATGTGACCAAGAGTTCGTGATTCACAATTGCCTTAAAATATCATGTCGTCGACGTCGACGGCAATTACCACAGAGAAATAATAGCAATAATATTAACACGTATGACCAAGGATGACCTACGAAGTAAAAGGCCAATGGTAATGCCGGCAGTATAGAGTTCAGACGTAAAGTCATTGCGGACATTTGTAGGTTTCAAAACAGATTATTTATTAAGTATGAATAGAGAAATGAACTCACCATACAAATCTAAAGAGTAGCTCGAAGATACTAGGGAACACGAGATCGTCTGAGGCTGCCAGCCATTTGCGCCCGAGCATGCGAAGCGCCGGCATCCTGAAACAACAGTATAATTTATTGTAAATCAATAACATGAAATACATATAGGCCTAAAGAGAAAACGCTAGCTTTTGGATCTTCAGGTCTTTGGTTTAAATCCTGGTCTAATATCAATGAGTTCTTTGGAAATTGTGTACCTACGGAATTCCACAACACTTGCTATATGGCGAAGGAAAAACATCATGAGAAAATTTGTGTAGGTATATCCGTATGAAAACTGATAGCATAAGTTAATCCATCAACCCGGCGCTGAACCAGCTTAGTGTTTATGGCACAATCGTGAGCAGGCCTATGCTCAGCACTGCTCTATTAAAAAGCCGGTACACTGTACAAATATAATAAACATTTTAACTCGTTAGTTGTACGATATCATCATGAATAGACGACGCTGCAGACGCCTGAGCAAAGGCATCATATATTAGGATTTTAGTGTAATACCAAAAAGTGTCAAAAAGTGACAATAATTCTGTACACCAAAAACTCAGAGCAAATAAAAAAATCAAGAGATAACGTCGTTGAACAGTCAAGTGAGGCCGGTTTTTTATACGTGTGAGTGCGTCGCTGTTGCGCCGCCGTAGTTCGACTGACAAGCCAAGGCGTAGTTTCCTTGTACGTGGGTGTATGTGTGATTGTCTGTACACAGCGAAGCGTAGTTTTGGTCGGCCGCACTTGTTTGTTTGCACAGCATTCTGTCTTTATTTTTTATTTGAACTGAGACAAAAAAAAATTGCGAGTTATTTTTATGTAACCCGGCAGTCAAATAATATATGACTATCATTGGTATTGTCACTATGCCAGAGTACAGAGTGCGGCGGTAGTAGTTTTAGGTACAGCCTGTATTCAATTCAAATTAATATAAAAATAAGATGTTAAACGAAGCCTACCTATTCAACAAATATGTACATAACAATACCTACAACTACATGTCAATTTTGACACAAAATCTGACTCTATTCTACGGTTAGGCAATGGCTTTTTTGCTGTCGATGATATTATAGAAAAAACCGGACAAGTGCGAATCAAGCTCGCACATCGAGGGTTCCGTACAAACATATTGTTCAAATAATTAAAAACCGGTTTTAGCATGTGCTAATGAAGTTCTTTTATATGATACCTTACATGATACGATTTACTCACATTGAATTTTGTACCCATATTTTGTTAATTTTGAGGTCCTATTTTTGTGATTTAAATAAAAAAATACAGTTTTCAGATTTATTCCTATATGTGTACTTCTCGCCAAATTTCATAGTTCTATGTCAACGGGAAGTACCCTGTAGGTTTTGATTTTTATGAGTGTCGAAATATGCGGTTTTTTACGACTCTAACTTTTTTTATACGATAACTGAGAAGTTTTTCTTTTACACAACTGCAAGAGATCATGGATATACGTATACAGTTTAAATTTCAACTTGATATCTTTACGCGTTCCCGAGATAAAGAGTCTTCACATACACACAGACGGACAGACAGACAACAAAGTGATCCTATAAGGGTTCCGTTTTTTCCTTTCGATGCACGAAACCCTAAAATAAGATCAATTATTGAATGCACTGGTAATACAATATTTTTTTAAAAATATAATTTGAATTTGAGATCCAGTTTTAATTCTATGTAAGAAATATAATGATTCTAATCACTTGACGTGACTAGACGGAAAACTTTAAGAAATGAATTAAAATCTAAGGTAGAACAAATTAATCAAATATCAAATTAACAATTACCAAATCATAGGTATCATAATGATACATACATTTAAATTTTATCAAAGCGTCATCCTTTTACATCTATAATAATTAATATTGTAAATGAGAAACTGCGTCTGTGCTTTTTCACGAAGCAACAAATCAACTGAATTTTCCGAATAACACTTACTTATACATAAGTGGAGAATCTACTTTTTATAGCTGAAATAATTAAGATATCTGAAAAATAATTTAGTAGCAAATAATTACAATTTATATATTTTTTTAAAATTTTAATTGGAGAGGGTTTGTTGTGATCCTCTCTGACATTTCACTTAGGTTATATTGTGAAACCGTGTATCGTCTACTTTTTTGTATTCCAGACCAACAAAAAATTAAAAGCTATAAAATGTACCTTCCTATATTTACTAAATGTATGATTTATTATTCATTGCACAATGCAGCAGGAATATCAGAGGACATTCCAATCTCGTTTAAAAAAATTGTAATTGCGCAATTTCTCAATTTTGCGTAATATGACACACACACACATAAATAACCACATCAGGCCATGTCTACGTCGGTGTAGTTACTGAGTAAACGTAAACTGGTATTCTGCAAGTCAAGGAAACGTGACCAAAGGAGGTTAGCGAAGTGTATGTTGTATTATGTATGTGTACCTATACTACCTATGGTAAGTACGTATGACATGATAATCTCACCATATTATATCTACTGACTTCCACTCAGGATTCATTATTTTTAAACAATACAATTATATTTGTACCAGTAAAAAAATAGTTGATGATTTAAAATCATAAGCACATAAAAATTTTTTACGTTCTTTTATTTATGATTAAATATGATTTATTGACAGTGAGTAAATATCTCTTGTTGATTTTAAACTTTCGCGATTTGAACACATTATTATTATAGGTATACTATGGGACTAATCGCGCACTAAAATCGCGCTATGATGGTGTTATTTGTTCTGTTTGACATTGTGTTCCTATGGCAAATAAATGAATTGAATTGAATAAAATTACGAGATATATAAATTCCTCCTCATCCCGACGTTTCGGCCGAGTTGCATCCAACGTGGTCACGGGTAGTCTACCCGTCTCGTCCGAAACGTCGGGATGAGGAGGTATTTATTTATCTCGTAATTTTAGTGCGTGATTAGTCACGTAGTAAATAATATTAATAGATATCTCTTGTTACATAATTAAATAATTAACAAATTAGTTAAGTATGTATGGAAATACAGAGTACATTATTAAAAAAAATAACATTTAACATAATATTTTTAAGTAGCTTCCTAATAAATAGTAAAATTGAAAAAATAATACAAATGTATGAGGTAGTGAAAACTTCAAATTAAGGCTCAAATTGTATGGGAACAATTCAAGAATAAAAATTCAAGAGTCTCTCTGAAACATTAAATGTTATTTCTTTGACAAAAAAAAAACATTTTCATGAAAAACTGATATTTTATGGTTCGACGGAGGTAGAGAGGTACGAGTATCTCATTAAATACGCAGCATTTCTTATTTACGGCAAAAAGCTTTTCTCGGTCGTTTGCTTCAGAAAAGACGTTAAGGAACGGAACCCTACTTAGGTTAAATTATTTATTTGTATTGATGTTGACCCTCGCCCACCTGGGCTGCCCTTGAAACCAGGGTTGAAACACAATTTATTCTCAATGAGGTTAATGGCGACTTTACAGTTAACAGCGACTTATTTCATCCAACTTTTAAAAAGGAGAAGATTCTCAATCCCACTGTATTTACTTTAAATTTGTGTGTCTCAAGAGAGTGCTTCTGGACAGCCGAAATGATGGTGCTACGAGAAAAAAAACGTCTGGATAGTGTCAGTACATATTAGAACAGAAAGAAAAGAATGTTGATAAAATTGGGAAAACCTATGCCCAACTCTGGGATAATAATGAATCCTACTAATACTAAATAAAACACCAGTTTTCAATTACGTATGATATATCCCGTCGACAGAAGCGCGCGTATTCCCTGATGAAGGAGTACTAATTTACTCCGAAACCGGTCGGGTTCCCAGCGGCTCGGCCGTATATCATACGTGAGTGAAAACCTGTGTTTTATTTAGTATAATGATTTCTCACGCGAGTTTTAATGAAGTGATCCTACTAATGTTATAAACGCGAAAATTGTTGAGTATGTATAGATGTTTGTTACTCTTTCACGAACAAACGGCTGAACTGATTTAGATAAAATTTGGTATGGAGATAGCTTAAACCTTGCATTAACACATAGGCTACTTTTTATCTCGGGTTAACGCGGGTAATGCCGCGTGGCGCAGCTAGTAGTTGTAAAATTATTATTGTATACTACGGGACTAATCGCGGACTAAAATTACGAGATAAATAAATAATTACTCATCATCCCGACGTTTCGGCCGAGTTGCATCGACCGTGGTCACGGGTAGACGGGTTAGTTGTAGAATGTTTCATAATTAAGTATATAATGTTTCATAAATAAATAATTAAGTAAATCTATAGTATTGTTATAACTCTCGATGACGGATTTATTCCTATAACCTAAGAATGTGTGATGAAAATTAGCTGACGACTGTGACTTCAAGAAGATTTATGCACAATGTCGTAATAAGGTCTATCAGTGAAACGGTCTATTGCTATTTCGATGAGATTTGATCTGAGATAAGATTAATCTAGTGTCGATTGGTAATGTAAACAAGATTGGAATAATCTCGTAGCATAAGTAATCTTTTAAAACCGGTTGCAGTAATGAACAAGACGCGTTGCGATGCGATTTCAGTCGCTCACATAATGCTCACATATAATGGTTAGTACCGATACGTTCCCAAAATTTTAAAATTGGTTCAATAAATTGTCTTCTTTATTGTAGAAAGAAGATGACACCTTAGAGGAAAATCTGCATTTCTAGGCCTAGACTCTTCAGACGTAGGGAATGTTTAGGTAAACGATGCGAATGCCTAAAGCATCCGCAAAGTCGAACTGCATCAGAACTCCCAAACAACCAGTTGGCTACATAACCTTCATGGCTTGGCCCTTTTTCTTCCAAATTAAACGAAAACTGCTGGAATTCAACGCAATTGCTGTCTTTATTACATCGTCAACCCTTTCAGTAACATATATGTACTTAGGTAAATTATTTATTCTGAAAATTATACGTATGAGCAATGGGCATACGTAAATCAAATCAGCTATGACGTTTTGTGGTTTATATCTTTGGGCTATGATAATGACCAAACCGGTTGGCAGTTCACGTCACGCAACGTCTCTAGACGTAACACAATTCTTTCCATTGCTTGATCAAACAAAAATATTTTTGGGAATAAACACACTGAAATGAGAGTAGACTAAACAATAGAGTGTAATAACAAATTGTGTTGTTCGCAGACAGATGCATGTTGGTTGTTGTTGTTATAAATACAAGCTAGTTTATGAATGAAAGTTTGTGAGTGAGTTTGTTTTTTACTTCTTCACGCTGTTACGACGTTGTGAATCTGAGTAGGTAAAATTTAATGGAGATGAGTAATTAACTGCAGGATAAGCGTTTACATTTTTATTGAAATATAAGTAGACTTTAAAACAGCCGTGAGACGCAGTTACAATACTACATTTCCCTCTTCACAAGTGTCAAGGATATTTTGCTTTACGCTACATTATATTTCGACAATTACTGTTCAGCATTATCTCTTAAAGCAGATATAAAACTCTAAAACATTCCACTTTACACTAGAGGAGTTAAATCATAAATTGCATAAGAATCTAAATCGGTCTTCGCTCAGCTCGTAAAACTAGCGTTATTGTATAAGTAGGTATTGAGTCATTGCGTGACGTTTCCGCTCATATCGGCTGGGATTTTTCTACAGGGTTAAGAATAGGTACAGTGCAGCAAAGAAGCTTATCTGTATCGGCTGTGAGTAGTAAATTCAACTATTCTCTTCCATTCATTAAGTTCTATTGATTAGGTCCAAGTGAGTCATCGCATATTTTATACTATATATAACGGGACTGAACTCACGTGTGGGGATAGTCGTAACGACTATAGTTTCGGTCGCATTCGGCGACCTTTTTCAAGTTGGTTCATCGCATCATCACAAATACTTGCCAACGAAGCAATAGGCGCAGCGCAGTGCAGTAGTGTAATCTGGGGCCCTATTTTTCAAATTCGAACGCGAACGTATTCGGAACTTTGACAGTGACAGTGTGAAAACCAATTGCCATATTTGATTTCTTTTTAATTAGCGTTCCATTTCACTATTCTCTCCTTTTCAGTCTTCTATGGTTTCTTTTAAAATTGCCATATCCAGTATATACTGAAGTTTTGCGTAAAATGGATAGTTTTAAATAAATTTCGATAAGTATACGTTCCTATATAGGCGTTCGAATTTGAAAAATAGAGCCCCGTATATACATTATATACATAGAGAAGTAGAATACGAGGACCAAGTTTTGCTGCGCGGTAGTAGCATAAAATGCTAGTTAAACATAATACTACATAATTATGCAGCAGGAAGACAGGCCTATTTCAAGATGTAGGTAGATATACATATATTATCTATTATTTATCTAATTTTGTTATTAGAAGTGAGCAGAGCAAGACAGTTTCGATTAAAAATATTCAAACTTGTAATTAACCTTTAATAGATTTAAGTACACCCTTTGTGGGGAGGCCTAAGTCCTGCAGTGGACTTTAAAAAAGGCTGGTACAGTACGGTACAGTACAGATTTAAGTTAATTCATAGTAAACAAAGTCGCTCCCCGCCGGCTGTCTGTCTTTATGTAAGCTTATATCTTAAAAACTACGCAACGGATTCTGATGCGTTTTTTTAAATAAATAGAGTGATTTAAGAGGAAGGCTTATATGTATAACACACCTATGCGAAGCCGGGGCGGGTCGCTAGTAAGTGAATATAAATATATGTAAGTAGGTACAATATTGTCAATTTCGATTTGATATGAAACAACCTGCCTGTAAGCCCCAGTTTCGGGACACTGAACTCGGGATTTATTTCGAGAGCTGGAATTTCGCAGTTTTCCCGTTGTTTACTCTCTTCCCTGTAAAATGGAACCCGGTCACTGGGAAAGGTATTTAAAACCGTGTTCGTTTACAAAGCTGTTTTAGTTCTGACAGGTTTTGTAACAGTAATTAGGCGGGAACAACTGTTTGGTGAACTTTTATTAAACTTTATTCAGAGTAATTAGGTGGGAACAGTTGTTTGATAAACTTTTGTATGACACCTCATATTAATTAAACCTTATTGTAGAAAGATAAATAACACTATTTTATTCATGGCAGAGTGGGCAGAGCAAATAGTTCAAAGAACGGATGGCTTATGGAGCCGTTAAGTTCTCGAATAGAGACCGCGTATGAGAAAGCGCAGTGTAGGATGTCCACCGACTATGTAGACTGACGTTATAATTAAGACTGCAGGAGCGCGCTGGATGCAGGCCGCTTTCCAATCCGGCTTATTGGAAATCCATAGGTGAGGCCTATGTCCACCGTTGAATGAAACCGTCCTACAGCCGATGTATAGATGGGATGGATTTTTATTCATAATTGATTCGCGTTGAATTTTGACTTGATATTTCGCGGAGATATTGTGGTTATTATTTACTAAGTACTAGTTTTTACCTGCGGCTTCGCCCGCATGATATTTTGATTTTTGACGCAATATCATTATAATTTATTGCCTATGTGTTATTCTGATAAATAAGCTATATTATTGCAAAGTTTCATCTCAATCCGTTCAGTAGTTTTTGCGTGAAAGAGTAACAAACATCCATACATCCATCCATCCATCCATTCATCCATCCTCACAAACTTTCGCGTTTATAATATTAGTAGGATATTGCTAACTAAATTAATCAGTAAACCAATCGTAAACATCATACTAATATTATAATTCCGAAAAGTTTGTTGGTTTGTTCTACTTTGAAGCACCAACGGAGTAACGGATTGACTTGATTTTTGGCATGGATATAGTTTAAGGGCCGGAAAATTACATAGGCTACTTGTTAGTAAATAAATAAGATTATTATTACACAGATTCCTCAGGCAGGCATTTTAATTCTTTAATACAGGCGTATTACCTCGTAAGTAATCAATTTTAGTACAGCTCTTTTAAATATACTTTTATAAAGACTGCTCTACAACATTTGATATTGCGTTTATTAATAATCATAAACACATTTGAGGTATTGTTATTAAGTATTGTACCTATGACAACGGAATACGACAATTACAAAACAGGAAAATTATGTACCACGTCATTTGAATTATGCATCTCTTTTTATTCATATTAGTGAGACAAGGAAAATTACAATGTTAGCACCTACAGTCATAAATGCGTATTATTAAAATATGGGGACCTATGTCGTATATGTTTCTGATTCTATAAATATAAGGAACGAAAGGATCCGAGAATGACAGTTTGAATTTTTTTTATAGAGCAAGTGCTACCAATAAATACAAGACCTACATAATCTAAAACTAATAAGTACTACTACTACATAACAAGCAATTGGATCATCCATTGACCCTTGAAGGTCTAAAGGTATTCCAAATGCTCAAGCCCACTGCCAGTTGGCAGCGTGCCAAGCATGCTGGCAGCATTGCCACGCTGAATAGCAATGCTTATACGTTGAGCCAAATAAATACCAGCATTTTGGTCAGGCGTCGCGTCCACCAGACGTTCAGAAAAACTTTTGAATACAATATGAGCTCCCGGCTTACGAGTATTGTTTGCATAATTTAGCTATCAGTGTATCTTTAACATTATAGTCAAAAACATAAACCACATAATTATAATAGTGGCATAAGGACTCTACACGTGACCAAAATGCTGACCGTTTTATTCCGGGCAAAAAGTTAGCCTCGCACGCAATTCAGCGTGGAAACGTTTAATTTCGGGCACGTTTCTGGTTTTTGTGTCATATAATGAGCGAGTGATTCACTTAATTAGACTTTATAAGACTTTGATTATTTCCGAAATTGCTGTTAGTCACTAGTGCTCTAGAATTTTAAAATCTTGAGCGGCAAACCACCGCGTTCTTTACCTTTATATACTTAGCTTTATAATCGAGCTTATTTGTTTAAAATTCACAAAATATTGTTCTTCAATTCAAAGTTACAGCGATGTTTGTACAAAGCTAAGTAATTGATGATTCAGTAACTGGCATAAAGCGATCCTACTCTAGGCGGACTCTACAACAAGAACCTTAAAATAACTTAGATATATGTGCATGATCATTATGAACGCAATATTTCAACGTTTTTCCTAGTCTGAGGTAATAAAAATAATCTACCCCAAATCCCCCTATCACGTAATGCAATAAACATGTTTTATAATTCACTAAATAGCTTGCTTTGTTTCGCTATGTCATCGTGATATTTTCGACCTATGAAACAACATAAGCGCTTTTAGGCTTATTTCAATATTTATTAGCTTACCTAAATTACCTAACTGTAGGTTCAATGCGTAGGTCGTTCCCGAAAACCAATTATTCTTTATTGCGTACGTATTTTATAGACATTTAACTTCAGTTATGGGCCCGTTACTTTCATTCTGATAACCGCAAGAGCTAAAAGTAGGTATCTTATTTTTTACAGAATAGAATATTTAACTAAATGAGAACATATACGTGGTCGTCTTCCAGCCTAATTTTTATTACATTCGTTACATGTTTGAAATTGTGTGCATTTTTGTCCAAATTGAATACTTGTAATTTTTTTCTTAAATGTAAAACATTATCACAGATAGGAAGCATACCTGGATCACATTTTATAAGATTTATGACAGGACGTCGTAATAGAACTATAGATAACTACATTTGTGGGTATCTAATTACGTTTATCATCAAGTCTATACCAAAATACAATACTACGAGTCCTTACTAAAGCTAAAACTATATAGGTACTACTACGTAAAAAGCAATTGGTTCATCCACAGTCCCTTGAAGGTCTAAAGATAATCCAAATGCTTAAGCCCATTGTCAGTTGGCAGCGTGCCAAAAATGTTTTTTTTTTATCTTATATGTTTTTATTTTGTTTTCATCTCGTACCAATCAATTGTCCCCTGTCCAGAACAAGGCTCAGCAAACTACCATCAAACTTCAGACATTGAGTTGCTAACTCTAGATTAGTTTCACCCCTACTGGAGAAAAAGTTCCCTAACTGCGACTTGCGTGTGGGTGTCCTCTCAATTTATCGAGACCGTAAATTCACATTTTGTATTGAATGTTATTTAAAGGTCAGCAGTAACATCAGGCTTAGAAATATTGAAATTACTTTCAGTTAATAAAATCTTTATTCAGGCTTAATTGAGTTAGTAATTATAATAAGCATTTTCAGCCCCATTGGTATAGCTCGCTATCGCTTGGTATAGCATATTTAAACATTACCATGGGGTAATGTTTAAATATGCTATACCAAGCGCCACACAAGCCGGCGGATGAGAAGTTAGCCGCAGATGACACTTCGCCGTGATTCGCTAATTATTGCGCGTGTGTGCAGAATGACGCCGCGTAGCGTAGTGTTGAGGGAGCGCGCGGGAGGCATGAGGTGTGCCCCGGCGTCTCTCTGGCTCCCGCGCATACCTATGTTTCGGCTTTTGCGCAGCGTTCTGCGTATAACTTCCCATCCATCGACTTGTGTGGCGCTTAGTATACCTAATGTTTAAATTTTTGAAAAGACAAACTTCTTCTCATCCTGCTGTTAATCTTCTGTTATCCTGCCTTCATTGGATCATTGTTATGCCTTGGCAATCATGAAAAGAAGTTGAACCTGAACCTACTCGATAATTGTCATCGATAATTTTCCAATCGCCAGAAGGGTTTCCGAGCTGCCTCTTTATTGTTCTATAGTTCGTTCTGGCGTTCGGCTTCTCTTTTCTTCTTGCTCGCTCTCGTGGTGCTACTAACTGGCGCGAGTATGAGAAAAAACGAAGCCGAACGTCAGAACGCGTAAACAATAAGGCCCCTGGAGCTTTATTGTGTAAGCGCTCTGACGTTCGGCTTCGGTTTTTCTCTTGCTCGCGCCAGTTACTCACGCCACGAGAGCGAGCGGGAGGAAAAGCGAAGCCGAACGTCAGAGCATTTACACAATAAGACCCCTGATGTTTTGTTCGTGATACTTCGCCCAGATTTGATTGAAATTGACTAAAATAGTTGTTTTATTCACCACAACTTACGTTCCAGTGACCAACGTCGATTAATCTGCGAATCATCTACACAGTTCCATTTTGTATTTCCTCCCGGGGCATAAACATCGAATTGAAGCTGTATCCCTTCTCAAACAAAGTTAAGGTGTTATTGTATTTTCGCGCTTGTAACATGTACATGATACATTACTCCGTAGGTAGCCGACATTGTACGTGATTGATTACACGAGAACGAGCTTAAAATATTGTTCGTAGGATGACACAGCAATTTTGCACGTTTCTCTCTCGAATGTGAAAGTTAGAATTTTGGCGAGTACTTGTGATATATCTAACTACTTAGGTGTTATGTAATTATGAGCTCAGTTAGGTAATCTAGACAGTTAAATAAGTGCTACATCGCGTATATGTGAAGCGATTAAAGTAAAAAAGAAACCGGACAAGTGCGAGTCAGGCTCGCACACCGAGGGTTCCGTACAGATCCAGAAAATTTCACAAAATTGGGAAGTAAGTCGTTATAATCTCTATACTACGAGTATAACCATGTACAAAAAAGTTTTTTTTTACACTTTTCTCGTCATACATCGGAAATAACACATTGTTAAAATAATTAAAAACCTGTTTTAGCATGTGCTAATAAATCCTTTTATATGATACCTTACATGATACGATTTACTCATTTTGAATTTTGAACCCATATTTTGTGAATTTTGATGCCCTATTTTTATGTGATTGTTTATTGATTTGAAAAATGTACAGTTTTCAGATTTATTCCTATATGTGTACTCTGAGATAATGCTTTTCGCCAAATTTCATAGTTCTATGTCAACGGGAAGTACCCTGTAGGTTTTGATTTTTGTGAGTGTCGATGTGTAGTTTTTACGACATAAACGGCTCTAACTTTTTTAAACGATAACTGAGAAGTTTTTCTTTTATGCAAGAGACCATAGATATACGTATATAGTTTAAATTTTAGCCCGATATCTTTACGCGTTCCCGAGATAAAGAGTCTTGACATACACACAGACGGACAACAAAGTGATCCTATAAGGGTTCCGTTTTTTCCTTTTGAGGTATGGAATCCTAAAAATGATATAATTTCGATGGGTGAGCGCTGCTCTTTCTTTGAAGCAAAACATTTTTTTCAAAATCCATGGCTATACATACATAATTAAAGTAGATATTGTTTGTACTGTAAGAGATACATCGTTCAGAAAGGGCCGATATCGACTCTACAATTTTAAACCTTTGGGATAATTTGGGATTTTATTCCGACGATTTTAACTGTTTTCAATAAACCTTTTATTTGATTTGAACTGTAAAAACGAGAAATGTATAGTCCAGTAGCAGGAGTATCACATACAGCACGTTTTTATACATATTTTAACATTGTGTGTAACTTAAAAACATTAAAATCCAAGGAATGAGGAAGTAATTTTGTAAATGTATAATTTATGCTCTTCTCAGTGGTAGTGAAAAAATCATGAATAATTTATTTAAGCTTCAGTTATGCTAATTGTTATTGTAAAAAGGAGGTTAATGGACTATTCTTTCGAAAACAAAACATAAACACAACAGCAAAAAATGACATCTTATTAAAAAGTTCCAAGGCAATTAGAGTAAATTAACTTACAACATTAACGTACAATATATATTATACGATGAATGGTCACGTTTATCTTTTTCTTTTTACTCGGCTGCTAGGATTTTGAAAAGGTGACGTCCACAAGTGGTATATTATGCAGAGAAAAATCGAACCACGATGATCTAAACATCATTTGAAAGCTTGATTTATGGGCTTCTCAAAAATATTTAATTTTGATTTTTTATCCCTCTATTTTTTTTAAATGGGAAAAATAAATTGTATGGAAAATAATAATACAGCTTTGTATTTTTTTCTAGTTTAGCAATATTATAGTGCTTCTATCGTTATTTTACTGGCATTCGTAGCGGATTCTTTCACATTCATATCTTAATTTGCTAAAATTAGACATTATAATCTACCAGTATGACCAGGTAGTAGGTACAATGTGACAAAAACACTTAAAAACTGCGTCTAATTGGTAAAAATGCTTCTATTTAACAATAATGGAGGTTACTTAACCAGGGTTGCTAGAGATAAACTACCTATCGAGCCAAATATATTTATTTATGGTAACAGATTCAAAATTAATTTAAAAAAACCTGAGGGCTCTTTTTTGTTAAGGGTTTCTACGCAGGTTTCTACACAATATTGTAATATGTAGTATAAACAATATATTATTTTGTAATCACCAAAATAATAGAAAGAAAGTAAATTCAAAATTCTTTAATTCTATTCTGATGTAATAGACTCAGAAAAATATAACTTTCTCAAAATGTAACGAGTGTTGTGGTTAGAATTTTTGATTATTATTATACCAGCCTCCATACATTTTGTGGACATGTTCTTTATAAATTATTTATATATATCTACTTCTTTACTTTCTTTCTATTATTTTGGTGATTATACGAAAATACAAAATAATAGATTGCTTATAATACATATTACAATATTGTGTAGAAACCCTGCTTCAGAGCGAGGTGTGTAGCAGCGGTTAGGTAGGTACTTATAACAATAAAGTACAATTACATTACTGTTAATAGTTTTACATATAAATTCTCGTATTCATTTCATTTTTTAAAACATGAACCAAAAATAATTTTCAATTTCAATTAAGGAATTATAAATAAATAAATATTTTGGGACATCTTACACACGGCCTCTGACCCTAAACTAAGCAAAGCTTGTGATATGGCTGCCAGAGACTGATATACTACACATACTTACTTAATTTTAAATACATACTTTTATAGATAGTAACTAAATAACACCCAGACACAGAGCAAACACTTAAGTTCATCACATAAATGAACATGTGTAACATAACATCACATCCCTGGGTGGAGTCGCACCCACGCCTCTTTCATCCAGAAGTTAGGGTCACTAACCACTGAGCCACTGAGGCATTTTCAATTGCAATATGAATATGCATTTACCAGTGGCATCTAAGTTTTATGACCCATCAAATACCATACCTAATAGAATATTTAGCTACCTATCGGAATAATTACAGTCAATGTCAAAAATGTCATATTAAGGTTTAAAATTCAAAAGCTTTAGCATTTATGTGTTAAAAATACCATTTTTGTTTATTTAAGAAGTAAACTAGTTATATAAATTTGACACTGCTATTGACTTAATAAATATCTATGTATTCACCTCAGACCAAATAAAAAATCAAGACAGAACGTCGTGAACAGACAAGTGAGACCGGTTTTTTAAACATGTGTTGAATGCGTCAGTATTACGCCGATATAGTTCGACTGACAATTCAAGGCGTAATTTCCTTGTACGTGTATGTGTGTGTAACCGTGTCTGTACACGGCGAGGCGTAGTTTTGCCAGCCCCACTTGTTTTGTCCACAATATTCTGTCCTGATTTTTTTTATTTGGTCTGAGATGTTCACGTTTAGTTTTATTTAGTACGTGCGTACTTGTAAATTTTATCAATGAACAATGTATTTATGGATTTTTTGGCATGCATTATCACTATTATGCTGATGCAATATATACCATTTATTTGTTTGATTATTGCCTTCTGACGTACATAACAAATTAGCGGGTTTTTGCTTGCGGTATTAGAAAATGTACAACCGTAACCTTTTATTTTATTATTCTGCTGTCGTCAAATCTTACGTATGTTATAAATCAAATCAGTCTAATCAATAAAAAATAAGTAGGTATTAATATTTCTGCAAATAAACATGATTTGCGAATTCGCGAAGTAAAATTGATCGTTATATTTCTAATCCAACAATCGATTTATTTCTAAGTTTAAGTAGGTACCTACCTACTTCAGTTCACTGGCTTGAATATTGGAAATCCAAAAGGAATGCGATATTAGAAATGTTGAATATTAGTTGCTTACCGTTGTTACGTACATAAACAGCTGTTTTATATAACATTCTGTTATTAATTTATAAGTTATCTGTGAATGTGAGTTTTTTTTATATGTATAAGACACTTGTGCGAAGCCGGGTCGGGTCGCTAGTTGAACTTAAGATCTAAATTAATATATTAAGATATTAATTAATTTTTTGGTAAATAAAACATTTTTTTTTTTGTAAATACGAACTGCGTGCGCGAACTGCGCAGATTGTTTTTTTCCTCTTCTATCCTATCAGACGAAAATCTAATTTACAAATCGCCGTTAGTCAGCTTGCAAAGCCGCAAACCACAAAGCACTGCTATTCAGTCTTTTTTATTCCACAACCGTAAATCATAAATAGGTATAAAATGTTGCTATTGGTAGATACGGTTGGAAATGTTTTCATCTTGATTTAATTTGAGTAATTTATAATTATAGAACGGCAAAGATCTGTAACTAATTTATTTAATTTAAGTTTTGTTTAATTCATCGCTAATATTCATTTAAGTAACTTTACTTTTTGTACGTTCAAAAGTAATGGAAAATAATATAAAACAAAATAAAACACATTGCATAATTACAATAATTGTAAAGCATTGTCAAACAAACAAATTAATTGAATTGACTAAGAGAAAGTAAGTTGAGAGAGTGCAATGTAAGTTGCCATCTTTAGGTTAAATTTTCAACCTGTACTGTATCAGCCTTTTTTTGAATAGTCCACTGCAGGACGTATGCCTATCCACGAAGGGTGATTGGGCCATATCCACCATGCTGGCCCAGTGCGGGTTGGTGGATTCAGATACGCCATCGAATTTCTCCTACGGACGTATGCAGGTTGTATAAAATCCGAAGAACTGAACTCATTGGTACGGGACAGGGATTTGAATCCACGACCTCACGATTGTAAGGCGGGTGTTACTACCTCTTGATCACCACGGCTATTTTCAACCTAGTTTGCACGAAATCTCTCTAGATTTGAAGATTAATAGCGAATCTTCAGCAGGCACGTGAATATGAGGCCAAGCAAAGTGATGACAGGCGGGGTAGGGTAGTGACAGTTTTAACCGAGGGGCGGCAAGATGGGTCGACGATATACCTCGTGAAAATCGCGGGTCAAACCTGGACATGATTAGCACAGGACCGAGACAAATGACACCGTAAGAGAGAGACCTATACCCAGCAGTGGGATAAAAAAGGCTGCGGATGATGATGAGGATGACGTGAATATGGTCCACCTGTAGAACACACTCCCAAATTATGATGGACATCCTCAGACAGGATTTTGACAAGAGTAGAGCTAGAATAAAAGTATTCGTAAATAAAAAATGCTACGTGCTCTAAAACCAACATTTTTCAGACAGACTAGGTTAGCATTAAAATTCCACGGCATTCATTATTCTCTGTGAAACTTGGTTACCGTGCTCTGCCAAACGCGCTGCAACGACAAAAGCTTGTCTCATCTATAAAACATTAATGTATTCCTCCCCATTTAATATGCAACTCACTTGAACTTTGAAGTTAATTTCATACAAGTTCTAGGTAAAATGACAAAGTAGATCTGTTCACAGTTGTCTAGAGTCTCATGAATAAAGACACTGTTATTAATATAACAGCGAAAGAAAATTTTGTATGTCATGAGTTGTATGACATTATATGAATATTAAATCGCTTGAACGTTAAATATGATGTCGGAGTGGATGTTTCCCGAGTTTTATGACGTATGTAGAATGTCTATCTGGCTAAAGTTAATTGTTTTTTTCAGGTACTTACTAGTTAGTTACATTTCACACTGTGCGTTAGTCTCAATATATAAAACATGTACTTCACACAGTCACGTATCGTAAAATGTAGAGTTTACATGTCGTGCAGCGGAACATAACCTCTAATAAAATATAGAATAAATTGATGATTGCAAGAGTAGATAGAGGAGGAAAAATTTATGGAAAGACTATATGAAAGAAGATAAGTAAAGAAAAAATTAACTCAAATAATTATAATTATGCCATGTGAAGAATAAATTGGGATAAAATAAACGTAGGTACTTACAATACGTTTTTATTTATTTCTGATCACTATTGTGTGCTGAAGTAGTAATATTTATTTCTTCTATATTTACCTATGTGTTATTTACCTGTCCAGTTACACAAATTATAAATAAATATGACTATGACTATATCGGTAGGTATGCATAAGTAACTACGTATAGTCTGAAGTAGTGAAAGAGTAAATAATGAATGTAGGTTTTCTATAAAATGTAAATTATATAGCCTTGCCCGTTACTGTCAGAAAAGCTCAATCACTGAATGTATTTAAAGATCAGGTTAAAAATCATTACCTGCAGAAATTGTCAATTCTTTAACTATGTAACTGTTGTTGTTGTTATTTATGTTGATGTATGTAACTAGTATACTGTAATTTATTATGTATTCGTTTATTATTTGTCATAGGTTTCTTTTATGATTTTTTATGTATTGTTTTCTTTATTTTAGGTATTTTAAGTATTTATATCAATATTATTGTACCTATGTATGTTTATGTTGTATAATCTAAATTATATTTTTAACTAATGCGCACCCCGTCCATTATTTATATGCTTTCTGTCCTCTCCATCTTAAGGTTGCCTGGCAGAGTTCGCTATCAGCGATAAGGCCGCCTATTGTTACACTGTTTATGTATATTTGTTTCTTCTTTTTGTTTATTTCTTGGTGTGCAATAAAGAGTTTATCTATCTATATAGAGAAGAAAAGAACGTTATCTAACATGTTTGCTCTTCACTCTACAATTATTTATTTAACATATCAAGTGAATGGACACAACGTGATAACTATTGATGTTGGTATGTAAAATACTGTTATATACAGGGTTATTTCTAATCAATTAGCATCATTATAGGGGCTTATTTTGTACATCAAAACTAACAACTTTTGTTCTGCGACTTTTGTCAAATTTAAAAAAAAAATCAGCTGTTCCATCGAAAAATATCGTTAACCCTCGACAAAATGACTGTATGGAACAGCTGTTTTTTTTTGAGTTTTGACAAAGTCGCAGAACAAAAGTTGTTAGTTTTGATGTACAGAATAAGAACCTACAAGTATGCTATTTGATTAGAAATAACCCTGTATAATTAATGGCACCGTAAGAGAGAGGCCTACCCAGCAGTGGGATAGCGAAGGCTGCTGATGATGACGATATTACTAATTAGGGTTTTGTAAACATAAAGGGTCAGCCGAAAATGGTGATTTAAACCATACGAAATTCGAGAAAAAAAGTGCTAGATATTTCTTTCATTTTGTCGACTTTGTTTGCAAAAATGGAAAGAACAACAGATTTTTTCTCTAGAATTTCTGATTGGCCCCGTATCTATATATTAGTAGTTCATAATCATAGTCAGAATTGTGGCTTAATGATGGACTGTATTATGCACTTTCAGCTTACTACACCTTTCTTAAATAACCCTGTAGATTAGCTGCTATGTAGAACGAAGCCTTTTAGTTTCGAGATAAATACGAGTACGATGTCTAATACTGTAAAGAAAGGTCAAAGGTCTCGCAAACAAAGAAAAAGTGAGCCTTTATCCGGCTTGTAAAGCTTCCGTCGGATAACCTCATAAATTCATTATGCTACCCGCTTTAAGGATAGTAGGATACTTCTAATCAATCTACGTTAAGCCAAACAATGGACTGGCCCACAGAGCAAATAATTACAAAGGTGATCTGCAGAAATAATATTTTTTGCGTTATTTGAGTACCTACCTGATAGAAATTGGGCCAAAGGCAAAAAAAAAGTTGGCGGACCAAATTTTTGATAATATACCTTAAAATATGTGAAGAAAAATGATGACTCTCATTTTTTATATTCAAGCATCAAAAATATAACATTTAGGTGTCAAAATTAAAATCTCAGTCGACTTTGCGATTTATTAGTATTTTCTGTTTACATTAATACCTTTTGACTGCCTCAGTGGCTCAGTGGTTAGTGACCCTAACTTCTGGATCAAAGAGGCGTGGGTTCGATCCCCACCCAGCGCAAATATTTATGTGATGAACATATGTGTTTGCTCTTTGCCTGGGTATTATTTAGTTACTATCTATATAAGTATGTATTTAAAAATAAGTATATGTAGTATATCAGTCTCTGGCAGCCATATCACAAGCTTTGCTTAGTTTGGGGTCAGAGGTCGTTTGTAAGATGTCCCAAAATATTTTTAAAAAAAACCTACACGTAGACAAATAGTGTTTACTTAATAATAAAAGTAATTTGAGATGTGTTTATTTTTATTTTTTATGGCAAATATGCAAATAAACTAAAACTGTATTCACCTAAGTATTTCGATTGCTATCATTCTCATACTTCGTGATTTATTGATAACACTTCACGCGGTGCTATACCGTTCCATCTAGCTATATCTCTGGCTAGGCCTTTTTCTATTGAAGCGTTTCTAAAGAACAATCGTCATTGAAAGGATAGAATCGAAGAATCCCTACGTCGTCCATTGTTGTGGACGTGACGACTGTACAAAGGCACGCTCTTCGTTGCCAAGGACGGATTAACCGTCTATTTACTTTATTAGCTGAAGGTCAAGATGATTCCTTTTTAGCGAGCTGTGTTACCGAGTCGTTGCGACTTTGTGACTTTTGTGAGAAGAAACGCGCAGGACTATTTATAGAAACATTTGTTCAAGAACTTTTGGCAAGGTTTTGGAAAAATCGTGTCGTTTATATAAACTTTGTCGTGAATGGGATAAAGTTTCATTAATGTATGTAAATAAAATACAATGATCAGACTTTATATAATCTCAGTAAATTGTTAAAGTAGATTTGGATACTTTACTACTCCATCTTTGTTAACAGATAGAGAAAGAGCGAAGAGCTGCGGTCATGTCGATTTATAGTATTTAGGTATTTTATTAACTACAATAAAATACAACACTAGGTACTACATGTGCTAAAACTACATAATTGAACTACTACTACATACAGAGCAATTGGATCAATTGGATTTGCTAGTGGCCGTCTCATATGCTCGTTAAAATCATTTGTTTAGATTAGCATTGGACAAAGACTGATTACACAAGAAAATGGAGGCGGATGAATGGATCCATAAGACGTGTGGAAAATAATAGCACGATACGCGTTTTTATTCCAGGCATGTTTAAAAGGCAGAATTTAGGAAACGCAAGATTTTGTACACAAGGTTGTAAATTAAACCCAAATCATATTAGACGTTTGCGACAAGATTATAATTGTAACGTCATTATGAAACAGAAATTGCCATCCCTTGCCCGCGTAAGCCTCCCAGTAATATCATTTGTGGAAGGATAAAGCTAATTGCTTTGAGTGCAGACGGACCGGCTATATATGTAAGCATGGTGGGAATGGACTTCGGGAAATTTTTCAGTAACATGACTTGAGGGCGAATAAAGCTAATTCGCAAAGTTAAATTAATATACTTAATGATCGATGGGGTCGTAAAATTATTGACTGGAGACTATGTGGTTATACATCCTTACTATTAGCTTTTATATAATTATATCACATTATATAAAAAATATAATTAGTCCGTCAGATAGACTATCAAAAAATATTAGATACGTGTTTTTTCTTTTGTCAATTAAACAAAAATTGATACAGATATAGCCCGTCAAAGTTCGGCGTGACGTCATAAGTGCCATACAAATGTATAGACTTCTGTAAGAGAGGTGACATCACGACCCCCTCTCCCATACTTTGGGAAGGTTTATCTTTGTCATTTATTGTTTGGTTGATAAAAGAAAAAATACGTGTCCAATATTTTTTGATAATCTGACTCACTGACTAATTGTAATAATGTTTTTTTACCCAGTAATCATGTCTATTCTGTTCTGCGTGTAAGAGTAACAAATACAATTTCACATTTATGATATTAGTAACTATTACTATTAAGCATAGTGTAAGTTAAAATATGCTGTATGCAAGCTGCTTCCTAATATTTCGAGTGAAAATCGATGAGGGTTTGTCCAGCAGAAGATATTCCAACTTTTGATAAGGTTCATGATAATTAAATGTTAAGTTCGTAGCATCTTAGTCCAGCGTTGCCTGCAAGATGATTGAAGCGATCTCCCAATGCGCCGACGAAGAACTGGGCGTCACGTCGGAGGAGGGTCTTCCACGCTCTCCTCCAACCTCCATAAAACGGGGCTTGGGCGGCGGGCTCGGAGGGATCCGTTGCCCGACAAGCGTAGTCCAGGTGGTGCGCGCGGTGCTTCCGCGCGCCTCTCAAGGAAAGTAGGGTGGAGAAGCTGCACCACTAATCCACCACTAGTCAGGGTCGGGTTTTAAGGATCAGCGCCGCTGGAGCCGCGGACGAGTGCGAAAGCATCCCCGTAGCTCCAGCACATGGACGTCAGGTAGAAACACCCCAGGAAAAAAAAGGAAGTCCATTGCCATAAAGTTTACATACTAAGGCACCGTTCTCTAGTTAATCGAGTTGGGCACTCTGGGTTCCATTTGGCGTTATTTTTGTCGCGTCTGCGGACCGTACCGTAATGGGGGGAAACGTGCGAAGCGTGTGTGGGCAGAACGATTTTACTGGAATAAAATTCATTATAGGTACTAAAGAAAGGTGACGTCTACAAGTGGTATATTATTCAGAGAAAAATCGAACCAAGATGAAATATGCATCATTTGAAAGCTTGATTTATGGACTTCTCAAAAATATTTTATTTTGATTTTTTTATCCCTCCATTTTTTTTTAAATATGAAAAATAAATTGTATGAAAAATAATAATACCCCTATGTATTTTTTCTAGTTTAGCAATAATAAAGTGTTTCTATCGTTATTTTACTTATTTCGTAGCTGATTCTTCCACATTCATCTCTTAATTTGCTAAAACTAAAAATTATAACCTACCAGTATGACCAGTTAGTAGGTACAATGTGACAAAAAACACTTAAATACTGTGTCTAATTGGTAAAAATGCTTTTATTTAACAATAATGGAGGTTACTTAACCGGGGTTGCTAGAGATAAACTACCGATCGAGCCAAATATATTTATTTATTCTAATAGATTCAAAATTAATTTTAAAAAAAACGGAGGGCTCTTTTTTGGTTTTAGCTGATGTAATAGACTCAAAAAAATATGAACTTTCTCGAAATGTAACGAGTGTTGTGGTTCGAATTTTTGATTATTATTATACCAGCATCCATACATTTTGTGGACATGTCCTTTAGGCTGTTTCTTTTTTGTGGAAAGATTCTTTAGGCGTTTAATAAAAACTCATTTGATTTGTGTTAGTAGTCGTGTGTCATTGTGTTGTGTAGTAATAAATAATAGATAAAATAATAAATGGTATATAAATATGATAATGTGCGACTAAACTTGCGCTGGATGAAAATCATAATAAAATCTTTACTAATGGAAACCTATTGTGGATGGAGGCTTATATCCAACAGTCTTATGGTTGATATGATGATGATGATGATCGAAGTAGTACTCTTAAGAAAGTTATTAAAAAAGATTGATCAATCTTGGTAACTTTCACAGTCTTCTCTGAACTATTAGATATATTGTTTCTCCTATTAATAGTCACCTATTTCCTTACGTTTCTAAGCTTTCAAGCTTTTCAAACGGCGCTGCTTATTCAGGAGCTATTTCTATAACATTCCTTTGAATTACTCATGTCTACAGTTCCCAAACAAAAGTAAACATACAAAAGGCCTTTATATAGAAAAGCTATAAGTAACTTTATTGTATCTGACCTTCAACTTGAGGAAATCACGGTGTTATGAATTATGAGCCTTCCCGAGCTACGGGATATTGACAAATCTGTAAACCGACCGAAGGTAAAGGTATTTTGTGCGAGTAGATATTGTGAAGATCTCTTCATATTTATCTTCATCATCGTTTATCATTTGCAGTTCGTAATCGTCTAATATTGAGCAAACGCTATTCATAAAAGGTAAGCTTATTTGTCGATGGGTGTTGTTATGGTAAATGTCTATATGTATATTAAGCCCAATTTTAGTAACTATAATAGCTAACAAGACTATTTCTGTTTCTTTTTTACTTTAGGAATTCGATAGAGAGAAAACTTTTTACGTTGCTATTAAATTTACGGTGGCGCCTCTAAAATTGGGCTTATTGTTTAGGTAAAGGATTTGTTGAACAGACACAGCTGATTTGACATATTTAATTGTATTCTTAGATAGATAAATTAGATTAGTAATGGGTTTAAATTGTACCATATAGTGAATGGACACTTCCAAACTGCTGATAATTCTGGTGAAAAAATCTTCTTTAGGATTTGTGCTGGGTGTTTAAATCGAACTCAAATTTCACTACATTTAACGTAACGTAACGTAATAGCTTGCTCAGGTATAATCCTAAAAGCATCTCTAATAAAAGCAGTCTCTTAGGAATAGGTATATTGGAAACAATATATTCCACATTTGCCGATGCTTTGATCTGAAATCTAAAGTTATTCCAATTTCAGCTTTCAATAAAGCTCCAGTACAGTGTGGCAGTGCCGCGGCGCAGCGCAGTAGCGGTGAAATTATTTATTATTCTGCCTCCACATTTGGAGGGTGTTTTCAGTTTGCCCCACAGAGCCTCCCGCATCTCTGATGGGTCAAATATGTGTAGCTTGTTCCATCAATGGGTTAGAGACGAGCGACAGCAATTGCGTCCGTTTCTAGGTAAAAGTTTGCTTTTCATTTAAAAAAAAAAAGTGAATTGTAGACAGAATCAATTGAGACTATGAACTGCAAATTGACTGCATATTTGAAAAAATACAAAGTTATTGCAAAAAGATCTGATCCCAAGTTGAATTAGTAGCTGAAAAATGTTACAAATACCAATACCAGGGTGACGACTTAGGGACATAGTCAATTCAATAAACAGCATAGCAAAAAAAAATCTGCTGATAAGGTGAGGTGGCAAAAGTTAGCACTCTATGTTGGACTCAATGAATAAATAAAAATGTTAATAGATCAGTCTAATACAAAAAATTAAAGACTTGCTTCGCTACCGATGTATTATGTACAGTTCAAGCCTTATGTTTTGCAAGCCAATGTCTCGAGATGCAGCATCCCATTGACGTCACCAGCAGCAGGTCAGCGACCGGGTTCGCCGCATTTACCCATACAAGACAGAGGTGCCTACGTGTTAGGTGGAGAGAGGTATACTTTATTGCTCAAGAATACCTTTTATAGCGGTTACAATGTAGTGTCTATCTACCAAATAAGCTTCTTTAGCGGTAGCTAACTAGGTTACAACCGTAAGTCGAACCAATATCTAAAGTTGAACGATGACGTCTTTATGAAGTATAGGAAAGATTTATATGTAGGTTATAGGTTAGGTATTGGCCAAAAGTATTAAGCACCTTTAAAAATCAAAATGCATGTTTACTACTTAACCAATAACTGAGTGCTTATCTTAAATGACTTACCGGGGTCATAAATAACTTCTTAGAATATCAAGCGGCTCTTTGTTAAGGTCATAAAATACTTGGTGACCGAAAACGAAGGATTCGGTTTTCTTTCGGTCTTATCAGTCAATGTTTGGTCATTTGTGTTATGGACTCTAACAAGTAAACAAGCTCTCATTTCTGTTGTTGTGATTAAATTGACACCTAATTTTGTTAAAAATGCCAAAAAAGAGTGAAATTAGTTTAGAAGATAGAGTGAAAATACATGGTGCCTAATACTTTTGGCCAAGGCTGTAGTTAATTACGTGAGATAGGTGAGGGATAATCAATTGAAAATTAAACTTCACGCTTACCTATTTAGGTTGCTTATGGCTTTGCATAAATTGCTTATGGCTTAGCTCCTTATACCTACATACTTGATTTTCTAGAAAATCGTCGATAACCATATAATGTCCCTTTTGAAAAACAAACTTTAGGGACATAGGAATAGTTTATTACAACAATTAAACAGTCTTAAGAGTAATTATGCAAGTTCGTACAGTCCGTAGGGCTAGCCCCGTCGCTGTTACCAGAGTTTATAAGCCGCCTATAGGTACTATCTTATTTGTCTTTTCTTATTTATCAGTATTAATTTAGTCAAATTGTAAGTTAAATAATAATTTTTTTTTTATTATTTAAATCTCTCTAAAAATATTTTTTACAATATTAATACGGATTTCATCAACTAATCGTCCTCTAGTCTCCCATGTTTAATCCGAGACAACAAAAAATGTTTGAACACATTTAACATCACACAAAATATTTTATGAATTCCTATGACTATACTAAATCAATGATTTATGAGATTCACGATTCAATGTCGTGATTTCGTATTTTGGCAATTTTATTCCACTTGTAAACCATTTTAATTTTGTTGGAGTCACAAACACAGAAGAAGTAGGATTTTTTAAACAAACATTACAATGTAGTTAAAAATACCTAGTTTCAATTAAAATAATTACACGTCTCAGTTTATTTCTTAAATAGTTTTCCCTCGTATTATCTTTAGCAAAGACAGCAAGAGAAAGTTTGCATGTTGCAAAAAATATGAGAATGGTTAATGACATAGACATTAGTTTACTTTCATACTGAAATTATTTAGAAATCATTAGAAGTGGTTTATATAATGTTATACTGGCTATTCATAACTTTTAAGATAATTTACTAAAACAATACTTACGATTTCAAAATGTAAGTATGAGTTTGAGTGGATAGTTCATAATATATTTATTTGCCACTAAGTGTACGTGTACATTGTTAACATTGTACAGATCTTAATTAACAATAAGAGCTTAAGACTTAGCAGTCCTTTTCGGGCATTGCAAATACATGCTAGGGCGCTATCAAAAGAATTAAAATTATCGAAACATAGGTACATTAAATTTAGGCAGCTGATCGGCGTATAAATATAAACCATATAAATATAGATCTCGTTTTTTTAAAACTTCGAAGTATTCTTCTAAAGAATAGAAGCAGTTCGAACATAGAAATTGTTTTAATTTTATATTAAATTTTGTTAATTTTGGCTCGTTTCGTATGTCTATTGGTAGTTTATTATAGATTTATATAATAAGGACTTTCATTCAGCATTTTTATTCTTGAGTATGGCAAGCTTAAATTATTCTTATGTCGGGTATTTAAATTATGAGTATCTTTTATTTTGCAAAAGGCGTGGTTGTTTTTATAAACGAATATGCATAGTTCTTGTATGTATAGGCAGGGTAGTGGTAGGTTAGTTTAATAGTTTGTCTCAGAACGCATATGAAAATGAGTATTTAAACGGAAATGTGACCATTTGTTTTTCTATTATATTTTCAGCAAAGTAACAGAAAAGTTGCCATTTGTTTTTTTATTGTTTTCAAAGTTGTTCAAAATAAAACAAAAATGAACTTCGACTTTTAACAGCGATGATTTCTATATATTTTTTACCCGACGCCTTTCTTACTACATTACTCTCTGTTTTTCATTTAGTTGATTCAGCTAGCATTTTGCAGGTGTAATTAAGGGGGATGAAAATATATTTAAAAGTACAGTGCGACACAAAAGAGATGAAATGAATTATTCGGGAACTAAATTATCACTTTTGCTAGAACCACAATCTGAGCTGTAATTGTTAACATCCTAGCATTTTTCTCGTTTCACGTTATTTCGTGGATTTTGAACAGGAAAACAGTATCATTATCGAAAAATAATGCAAATTATGCTAACAAAGCGATGGTGGCGACCTCATTTATTTCAAGTCTTTTATGTCCCACTAAATTACATAGAAATCTTATAGTACCAGGAAATTTAGTCAAAATTTAACCTTATTTTAGTAGTATTTTTTTGTATAAAATATCGCCGTATCAATTATGAGTACTAACAATTACTAATGTACCAGCCTTTTAATAGTCTACTGAACATATAGCATACCCACTAAGGGCAATTGAGATTTATGATTATACGCCATTGAATTACATAAAAAAAATGTAGTGAACATTGTTGTAATAAAACGAATGTTTAAACGCATACTGCCTTATTATTCGGAGTATTTAGTCCGTGCTTTGTCTTTTTCTTACTGTGACTACTTTAATTCACTCGTAAAAGACAAAACACGGATTTCCTACTCCAAAATAACTGCATTTATTGAAAGGGCTCTTACGCACTAACCAGGAGAATTTCAACAACCAGCCAATCGATGTTAATGCTCATTTCCCAATTAGAAACCTTGTGGTCTCCGGCCATGGGTCAACAGGTGACAAAACTGGTTCGTGTGTTTACGCACTGCTGTTTGTATTTCATTACACACCGGTTTTGTTTCGGCAGACAGAAAAAATGATTATGCGTTTGACTTTAAAAAAATCTGACTTGAAATGTTTGATGTTTTTTCAAATCAGTTTTATTTAAAACGTCGTCGTTGTTATTTTTCAGTTTGTTATTGTCAGTGCCCTTTACTGAGAAAACATTTTTTCGTGCTCGTCAATTGTTTTAGTTTTTAACTTGTTGAAACTTACACTCTAGATTTTTATAGTCCATTCAGGTAAATGTTACAATTTAAGCACCTAATATTTCATTTGTTAGAGGACGCAATTCTATTTTTGAGACATATGTCCCCCACATAGAAGGTATGAAAAGTAGAGTACGCACCACTAGAGACAAGTCTGTCTTCGTCTAGGGCGACTTGAACCCCAAGAAAAGTGAATACAATTTCATAGAAATTTTCTCATTTTTTTGCTTATAACGCTTTAATTTTGAATTTAGGGCAAAAAGTTATAAGACCATATTTGTAGGCAAAAAAATTTGCTACAAATGTCATAAGACATTTCTTTACAATTTTTTTGTAGGACGCATAGCTTCCGAGATATCGCGAAAAAGGTGTTTGCACCTCCTTTTCCAAGATGGCGGCCGGGGGACAATGGCGGCAACCCCACAAACTTGGGGTTAAGTTTCTATTGACCCCCCACGCATGTGGCAAAAATATAATTGCGTCCTCTAAAAAATTTAAAGCTTCATGTTAGAATTTGAATAGACTATTAGTCGTACGTACGTCGATTTTGTTGTTATTCCATGCTTACGATATCGTCAGTATTACGTGTCTTATAGTAATCGTCACAAACAAAATATTTTCTTAGTTTCATGGGGGAAAATCTTAACGTGTTGGCGAAATAATAATTTCTAATTGATACTTATTTTGAGTTTCACTTATAAATATACGTGTGTATCCAGTCCCTTGTGTTGTGTTGAGTTGGTAACTAACCCATGTTATCAATGAACATATTATAATAATAGAGGCGCCATTTGGGTGTCATGCAGATTTCCCTTGTCATCAGAAACCCCAAACTGGCTCGGCCTTTTGGTACATTTTAATTGCCTTTTACGCATTAATTTACCGATTTTGCAATTTAAAAATGATTACCTACTGCCTCACGGGAAGTAGGTAGGTAAGTAATATAAGTAAAACAATAATATTTAACACGGCTATTAGGTACGTAATTTTTTTTGCTTGGCTGAAACTGCAGCAGTTCTTTTAAAATGTAAATAATATGGACGAGTATGCATGCATGTTCAAAAAATATAGTATGCACGTAAATAATTATACTTTTTAATTGCCAGAGTAAGGTATTTGTGGCTTTTTTACATATTTAACTAAGGACAATACAAAGGTGTGCCGCAATAAAAGACATAATTTTCTTGAAAGTAGATACGTCTGGTAAAGTTAAAAGTGAAGCAATTCAAGTTGTACGTGGGAATAAAAGAGAACGTGCTAGCCTTAATTAATATTATATGCGGAAAAGCTTTCGTTTTCTTACAAGTAGTTAAATATATATTTTTAGCACATATGGTATGTTTATGCTCTTCGACGTCCATCTAGCTATAATAATAAGAAGTATTCGTAAATATATAATTCATTAATAAATTAAAAAAATCAATTATAATAAATTAAAAAATTGCTTATTACTTACTGTAGGCTATTTAGTATTTATCAACAAACTAAGAAAACTAACACAACAAAGAACAATGGAAACAGGCATTGTAATCTAGAAATTCAAATCTTTGTTTTGGTGTAGGTATTTTTACAATTGGCTCGTTATTACTCTATCTTACGAGCAGGGGTCCACCGTTTAATTTTGCCAAGCTTAGCCCTGGACAACAAGAAAATGAATTGATACGCTATGATCGGTAATACATACACATAACGACTTTGAAAATCAGGGACAATAATAGCAAAAAATGGTGTAGGTAGAAGAAGAGTCGCAAACCGCTACCAATTTAAATCAATAAGGTAGTATTTTCTACTTCTGATCACAGAATGCTAAAATGCTATTTGGGGCTTCAAAAGCCCACAAAAAATCGCTTCCCAATTTGCAACTCAGCATTAACTATGCAGGGAGCTGGTTTGTGCATATCAGATTGGAGCGCTCGACTGATTCAAATTAACCTGCTTAAAGTTAACTTAAAGCTCAAGTTCCACCAAAATGCAGCGGACATGTGCGAAGATAGGCAGTATCGTAGTCCGTGAGTCAACTGTGTACATGCCATATTTGATTTGGAGAAACTAAGCACAATCGTAACTGATATTCTTCTTCTTTAAGTGCCTCTCCAACTAGTGAAGGTTGGCAGTCAGCTCGGCATATTTCTTTTTGTCCTTGGCAAGGCGAAAGAGTTCGGCGGCACTCCTTATCCCCGTCCATTCTCGTATGTTACGCAACCAGAACTTTCTTCTGCGGCCGGATTTCTTCCTCCCCGCAATATTTCCCATCATTATCAGTTGCAGCAACTCGTATCTATCATGTCGAAGTACATGTCCCAGATATGCAACTTTGCGCTGTTTGATGGTTTGCAAAAGTTTAGGTTTTTGGCCAACCCGTCGCAATACTTCCTTGTTCATGACTTTCTGAGTCCAAGACAGCATTCGCCTATAGGTCAACATCTCGAACGCTTCTATACGTTTCCTGAGATTTTTCTTCATAGTCCAGGCCTCGCATCCGTACAGAAGTATCGACCAAATGTAACATTGAAGATGTCGAATTCGGAGATGGATTTTAAGGCTACGATTACAGAGCACCTTTTTCATTTTTCCAAAGGCACTACGTGCAATTAAGTAACTGATATTACGGAAATTCAACGAAAACTAGAGTTCGGAACGTTGGAACCGTAATAATAGTAGCGAGGCAAAGTGATGACAGGTGCAGTAAGGCAATCATAGAATGGTGGCAGAGGAAAGCTAAGCTAGCGGAGCTTTGATCATCCGGCTTCCAGATCGGTCGACATAGGTGAAATCGCGGCTCTAACCTGATGGGCGCGATTGGCATAGCACCGAGGCAGATGGTACAGTAAAAGCAAGGAGCATATTAACCAGTGAAGAAAGTGCGCGGGCGGCCTTGCTCACCATCCATAGGCGCTTTAGTTGACAACCGACTAGGGATGCTCGATCCAGGAGCTTTGTATCGATACTTTGGATTACAATGAATCGCATCGCAGTGTATCGATCCGCTTGTTTCGATACGACATTTTGGATCGATCCGGTATGGTATTTTAAAAAATAGAATATATTGTTTTTTACACCATAAAAGTTTATTGTTTTAAGTACATAAACAATACTTATTTACGTCGGCCAACCTGTAAGTGGCAAAGTACACAGAAATAATATTTTCTAAAGCCGCTTTTTGTTGAGACGATACGATTGTGTGGGTTCGATACGATATTTGATCCAGTATCGTGTCAATAGTTAAAAAGATGTGTTATAACACACATATCGCTATAGCGATACGATATTTTATTCAAAGTAGAACCAAGTCAAAAATATCGATATCGATATTTTGCTATTAACATTTTTGGCACCACTACAAGAACTGTTGTCATTGCGTCATTTTGGCGTCAGTCAATAACAGCCAGCGGAGCTTACCTCTCCCCCCGCTTAAAATCGGTGACCTATTGTTTCAACAAAAACGGGGCCCATGCGCTCTCCAGTCTCCGCCATGAGTAAAATAGATGAGATACCTATACCCAGATGAGTGATAAAGAAGACTGAATGATGATGATGAAGGAAATGGACGATTAGATTACGGTCTACATGATCTGCCCAGCTCCGCGCGTCTCCGCTTCGCTCTACTTTGGTAGGGTCTTTACCTAAGGCTAAAGGTCAGACCTGAACGAAGGCAATAAACTGACTTTCAAATGAAATCTGAAAGAGTCTGCGTGACATCGAGGTTTATTGAGGAAAATTGTGGAGCAAAGTGGCTATTTATAAAGTTAAATGGACTTATGGCTGGTAAAGGACTGTATCTAGTTAAATTAATTTGAGTAATTAGCTTGAGTTATTAGTTTTAAAAACAATTTAGAGTACTGTACTGTACTGTACCAGCCTTTTTAATAGTCCACTGCAGGACGTAGGCCTACCCACGAAGGGCGATTGGGCCATATCCACCACGCTGGCCCAGTGCGGGTTGGTGGATTTACATACGCCATCGAATTTCTTCTACGGACGTATGCAGGTTGTCTCACGATGTTTTCCTTCACCTAAAAGCCAATAATGTGAGATTCCGTACATAAGTTCCTAAGAAACTCATTGGTACGGGATCGGGATTTGAACCCACGACCTCACGATTGCAGGTCGGGTGTTACTACCACTAGACCACCACGGCTTTTAGAGTACTTTCTTTATAATAATTTGGTTGGTAGTAATTTTTATACTATTTACATTCATAATATGCATTATATTTAAAATTAATAAAATGTGAAAACAATTTACTCCTCTATGTCTAACTTTTTACTTGATTCTTACTAGATTTTAACGCATCAAATACTAAGGGAAATCTAGATTTTCAGGTTCTTGATTCCTGATTAGTCTAGCTAGACCAATTGTTTAAATGAGGGTTGTTCTGTGATTCGTATAAATCAGCGTATCTGTTGTAGGTATACTGATTGTATTATTAAAAAAAGAAATGCAATCTACTCCTCTCCAGTTATTTTCACTGTTCTGTGTAACCCCGCAGAATCAATACCGACCAAAAATTGTGCCAAATATATTTGCCAGTACATTCCTAGCGAAGTTTAATTAAAATTCTTTTGGACGAGTAAAAAAAGTAAACACCACACCCAACGTCAATAGCACCTGTATTTACCTATTTCCAAAAACATTTGGCACCTCTCTATTAATATTCATATGAAGTCGTAATCTCATCACTCAGTAGGTATTCGCCTTCCTCCAGTAACCCAGATTGCTCATAATTAAATAACCAAGTTATGCCACTCATCTTGAAAACTAGACCATGTCGATTCTAGAGCATTCGTTTTTTCTGTTTTCAAGTACCAAGCACAACTAATTAAGAGTGACAATTTGCAGTATTCATAGTGATCTACAGACAGGTATTTTGTTTACCCGGCGCGAAACATACGTGGATAGATTTTTTTTCGCCAAAAATGATATCACAGACTTTAACCATTGCAATGTACCTACGAGAAAATTAGAATAGTCATTCCGCCGCCGCCGCTCAACTGCGTTGGGGTCGTTTGCTAAAATTTAAATCGGACCGCCTCTAAAGTAGAGCTCTACTAGTGCCAAACAAAAAGAAATCATCAAAATGGTGGAATAATCGAGTAGCATACATAAAAAAACATACAGTCGAATAGAGAGAACCTCCTCATGTTTCGAAGTCGGTTAAAATACATACAAGTACACATCAAAATACGTTTTTACGAATCGGACACACATTGCAGAATACAAAGTTGTGTGAGCAAAAATGAATAAGTGTTTTTGGTGCGCTGTACCTAAATCATAATTGTGTATTAACTACGCCAGTTGTGGTTTTAAGCTGAAAGTTTCATGCGAAATTAGGCCCGTGCTAGATTGAGAGGACATGTCCCATCTAGAATGATCTACATGACAGTAATAATATCTACTGCTTTAAAATGAGCTCACAGTGCATCTGTACTCACTAGCTAAATTATAAATGACGTGTATCTTCTCTCGCGGTTAAAAAAGTAGAAACAATTCATGAAATGGTGCCAAGTTTTAGTTTCACGTGTTCTCTTACTACGATCAGGAAAAGAAAACGTTCATAATATGTGTGGACTAATATATCGAGTTTGGTAAACTTGCTAATCATTTCAGTATACAATTCTTTTTGTTAGACATTTAGATGAAAATTCCAATTTTCAACGAAGAGCTGTCGAAAATTGAATTTTCCATTAAAATAATATGCGATCAAAACCAAGACGGTTCCCGTGGAAATTGAATTTCTTCCGCCCACACTTTGGAATAAAGCCTCGGCTGAAAGCGGCAAATAATGAATTTACCAGAGCAGGCTACTTTGAAGTGGCTTAGGTCGGAATAACTTCAAAATTAGTCGGATAACCGCAGGAACTTTGCCGTCAACTCGACGCGAAACCAAGACCATTTCAATTCACACGTTTTATCGGTCAAGATATCGGACGCGCTAACTTAAAAGGCTGATTAACTGACATCAAAAAAGGAAAAGGTTCTCAATGTTACTGTTTGTTTTTGATAAATCAATCAATATAAAAATTATATTCATGGATTCGAGCGAACTAAGTAGATTGGGTCACCCTTTGTGGGTAGGCCTACGTCCTGCAATGGACTATTAAAAGGCTGATACAGTACAATAGTAAGTAGATTGGAATAGAGTGTCGGTTGAGCCATTTTTGTCGAAAAATATTAATAATAAGTCTACTGCTGAATATAGGTCTACCCAAGACTAATAGAAATATAAAAATAAGTATGAGAAGAAAATAGAAAGAAATAAAAAAATGAATAAATAAGAACAATTGAAGATAAGATTGCCTAATGCAGGTTGATGGATTCACTTATGGCATCGAATTTTTAATATTTACGAACCGGGGGTTTGCAGGTTCGCGATGTTTTCCTTCACTGAAAAGCTAGTCGTTTCTAAATCTGTCCATGTATTTAAAAAAAAATCTCATTGATACAGAACTGGAATTTAAACCCACGCCTCACTCTAGTATATAAAAATAAAACTCATTAATACAGGAATGGGGTTTGAACCCACGCCTTTTCCCACTAGGACTAGGTTCACAAGGAGGACTGTGTTGGGCTATTATTATAGAACAAGCTAACAGATTTCGCTTCGCCTATGGCTTAGCTCTCACTGCCCAATCTGATAGTTTTGAGCTAGTTGAAAGAACCCGATCACATGCGCTTGAAGATCTTGGGACTTTCTACGACGAAAACGCTCTAAGGCCAAATCCGTCAAAAACGCAGTCTTGTGTCTTCTATCTCAAAAACCGTCAAACCAACCGGACATTAAATATCAAATGACGGACCGGGATACTACTATCCAACAAACTAATCATCCTACATATCTGGGAGGGACCCTCGACAGGTCACTTACCTACAAAAACCACTGTCAGAAAACTAAACTCAAGGTCAGTGCCCGTAACAATCTGTTCTCTCGCCTGACAACCACAACCTGGGGCGCTTCCCAACATGTGCTCCGGACCTCAGGACTGGCGCTCTGCTTTTCGGCTGGAGAATATGCATGCCCAGTATGGCATCATGCCAAGCAAGTAGACGTCGCCCTCAATGACACGTGCCGGAAAATGACAGACTGCCCACTTCACTTAACATGCTTTACCCACTAGCAGGCATGGCATACATAGCTTGTGCTTCAGAAAAAACACAAACAGGAGTCTGATCCTAGGCACCCAATGTTGGGGTCGAATCCACCGCACATATACATATGCATCGACACGAAGAAGAAAAAGATAGAACAAGCTGATTTTTAAAGTGGGAAGTACAAATAGATATAGTAGGAAGTAAAAATATAACTAACGTAAGTAGCTTATTTTATCCAAATAAAAATATTATACTACCGTCTTAGTCATCAATAATTTGGATAGCTGTGTCTAACAATCCCAATGTCAACGTTATATTAATTTCACTTATATTTGAAATATTATACTTAAGCAAACTCTACCATTATAAAGATAGCAATTGAAATATTTTTATGTTGTACAATTTAAAATATTTGCTTTGCTTATGACGCATATTTTAATTGTGTTTATATTGTACTTACTGGATAGTATATCGTTTAATTGTAGTTACATACGAAAAACATAACCGTCCTTTTACAATCGTAATTGTGTTCCATAGTAAATCAGAAATCAGAAAACGTTTATTGCACACTATGTTCAATGTTCTTACTCGTACCATAAATAAAATTGTTCCAAAAGTGGACCCATGACGGGCGGTTGTATCTTTACTAGAAATACTAATAATAATAGTATCTATTATAACAAAAAATAATAATCAAATTACTATTCAAACTAACCAAAGACATCAGTAAAAGCAACAAAATCAGCTAAAGCAGCATCAGCAAAAGCTTCTAGGCCCTTCGAAAAATAATAGATAAGTTATTCTTCCGACTCTTAGTAAACAAGATGCGCTAAAAATCTACACGAAACTGAACATTGCTCGTATTTCAATAACAGCTACAATATTTGTAAACATCTCTTCAAATTTCTCTTCAAAGCTTGTAAAACGGTAACTATCTCCTAAAAATTAAGTAGGTATTCCGAATTTGCCGAGTTGATTGCTGCGCGGCAGTCTCGTTTTAATATTTGAGGAGCGCGCGCTCGGAACATTACTCTGACGAAATGGGAACTCGCTCCAATGGACTGGGTTTTTCACATTTCTACTAATGTTTTTGATGCGCTGTAAATAGAAACAGAGCTAGAGATTCGCGGATAGAGATATACTTCATCTTAAAACAGATGAGAAGAGCGTTGAAGTCCGCATGAGTCCATTGCATAATGCCATATTTGTTTATCCAAAAACAAAACATAAACTAAGAAATAAGTGAAAAGTTATTTGACAAACAGTGCAAAGCTAAGATAATGAAACACATCCAAATAGATCGAAACTGTTTTGTTACTCGCTCATCTTTCATCAATCATCCGCGGCCTTCTCTATCCCACTGCTAGGTATAGGCCTCTCTCTTACGGTGCCATCGCTCGCTCATCTTTATGACATCAAAATGGCGCATTTTCTTGGCAAAGGACATAACACAGCTTCGCTTCGCTTAGGATTGTGTTTTGGTCCTCGCTAAGCATATATAGCATTTCTAATGAGTTTATGGACTACAACGCTCTGCCTAGCTCCGCATATTAACGCACTGCTGCCTGTGATGAAGTCTGGGCCTAATGTCTAACCTTGATCTAGGAGTTATAGGACTGCTCATCTCGATGATGTCTAAATATGTTACTGATTCAGACGCTATCTAAATCAAGGGTAATGTATGTACCATACATTACGCAGTTCTCATCTAAAATTGAACGAACATTTATATTATAGTGTATCAAGAAAAGTTGAACAAACATTTATATTATTAAGATTATTTTACAAGCACAAAATTGAGATGAATAACAGAATTAGACCTTACAAACTGGAAATCTATTTTTTTTTAAAGTTCTCGGACACTTTACAATACAAACAAGTTCATTCCGTTACACAGATTTTAGGATTTAATACAGACATTCATGAAACATTAATTAAATTTGGTAGTGGATTTAACAATATACTAAGTAGGGGAATGCCAAGAGCGGCACTTTTTAGGTAGGTTAGGCAATCCCCCTTTAAGGAATAAGCGTGAAAAATTTAATTTCTTGATAATAATATATTTATCTAAATTGTGTACCAGAATTCCTACTTATGTGTAGAAACTGTAGACTGAACGACTGGGACGGCTGAATTGCAATAGCTCACTGGCAGTAAATATGTAAATTCGGCACTGTTTAAATTTATAATACGGCCATTACTATGTAGTAGGTACATATGTTTGTTTATCGTAAAAATATTTGCAATTGAAAATGGCTGTATACGGCTCTTTGACTTCGGACAGCAGAATAACAAATGTAGGCCATGCACTTAGCAGAAGTGCTTAGTGCGATTATATCAAGAATGCTAAAATGGCTAAGATCAACTAACCTTGGGATTACGTCGTGTAATACATAAAATATGCATCATTCCGAAGTAGAGCAGCGATCTTAGTCGCTGATATAAACTAGGTGTACACTGTTTGTGGTTATACTGTACTGTACTGTATCAGCCTTTTTTAATAGTCCACTGCAGGACGTAGGCCTACCCACGAAGGGTGTTTGGGCCATATCCACCACGCTGGCCCAGTGCGGGTTGGTGGATTCACATACGCCATCGAATTTCTACTACTGACATATGCAGGTTGCCTCACGATGTTTTCCTTCACTGAAAATCCAGCGGTGTTAAATTCCGTACATAAATTCCAAGGAACTCATTTGTACGGGACAAGGATTTGAACCCACGACCTCACGATTGTAAGGCGGGTGTCACTACCACTAGACCACCACGGCTTATGTGGTTATATTACAATGAATAAAAAATATTTTATTTTTACAATCATCATTATTATACAATCTTTGAGGTGACTAACGCAGGACGTAAGCGCAAAAAATTACAAAACGCTAGAAGTCGCTAGCATCCAAAGTGGTTCCGTTTGTCCAATTTATGGGTAGTAGTGGGGATATCTCTCATTATAGTACCAGCATATAACACGCATAATAATAAATCAGTTTTGGCACAGGCATATTTTCGAAAACGAACCTAGTAGGTACCGTAAGCGTAATAGCTATTAAGTACGTAATAATTTTTGAAATCTGGCAAATTTTAATAAATAGGTAAACGTACAGAGATTGGCAATTCTAAGCATTATTAGCGATAATTTGTAAATGCGTCAGTAAATCAATCGTGATTGTCGTATTTGCAGCCACAATCACTTTGTAATGGTATTTTATTTATTGCAATGATCATGTTGCAATTTTAATTTATAATTGAAATGTAAATGATGCCGCTAAGTGTACGTGTACAACCAGAAGCAGAACCTTGAATTAATAAACGAATGAATGAAGAAGATCTATAAGATCCAAAATCTCAAACACATAGGATAAGCTATTTTATCTTTTACTATTTATCATCTTATTATGTATAATAATAACAGTTTATGTAAGTCTATGTATTTTATTGAAATTGTATTATTATTTTTTATTTTTGATTTGTGTTGATTCTAGTTAATTTATCTCTTTGTTTGTTTATTCATGCCTACATCCCAATGTCTTCTACCTATAGGTTGACTGGCAGATAATGCTATTTAGCGTTAAGCTCTCCTTTTGTACAAATGGTGCGCAATAAAGTGTTAAATAAATAAATAAAGTTCAGGTTCAGAGTAGTTTTGTTGCCTAATTTTAGCTACTGCTTTCCACATTTCCATTTCAAACGTTCGGCTTTTTTATCTCCGCATTTAGTCTGTTTTCGGTTCCTTTACGCGGCTCTGAACGGCTGACAGCGGTGACCTTCCTGCCAGCTCGTAAACAAATACCTCTGCGTAGCAGCGTCAGAGCCCGTTTATTTTCCCTGAACTAATACGGCTCCTGGCGATTTCGGCACGATTTGTGTACCCATATTAAATCCGGGGATGGATATGTATACTTAAAAAAGATGAATGGAATCTATTTTCGTAGATTATCCGCATTCTGTTTTCAATTAGTTGCAAATCCTTTTCGGATTACGTAAATTCATGTTTCAATTTTATGCTCACAGCCCTCACAAGCTGACCAAAGTTTACACACTCTATTTTCCGTCATGGTGTAGGCGTTCATAGCCTAAGCTAATTTCCCTACACGTTAGCAAACAGTAACTTTACAGGCCCTTTTGAATGGGCACAAGCTTTCACACTTGCGAAGTTTCTGAATAGCATCTCTCGCTTCTCCATGGCTACAGAATAGCGTATTGTTAGAGGTTTTGAACTACAACATAGTTCGACATGAAACCGACTTCCGATACCATCAATACAACTGTCAATTATTGCCTCCAATACTATGGATGGATACTGATAACGTCAATCTTATTGAAGGCATGTCATGGTACCCAAACATCAACAGTACTGAATAATATTATCTATGTAACTTTGGCAAGGCCTTATCGGCTTTCTATCTGTTTGGTTCTGACTGGTTTACCTGCCGATAGTATATTGAAGTTTAGTGCGTGTGTACGCCGATACTGATTTTAGTGTACAGAACGAACAGGAGTTCCCGTCTGATATCATTTGATTGACAGCAACAGCAATTCTGTTTCAGAACTAAAACTAATGTAATCTGATCGAACTAAAATTACGCCGTGTTTTTTCACTATCACTACATAGTACAAAACAAAATCGCTTCCCGCTGTCTGTCCCCATGTATGCTTACATCTTTGAAACCACGCAACGGATTTTGATGCGGTTTTTTTAATAAATAGTTTGAGATTCAAAGGGAAGGTTATGTATAATACACCTGTGCAAAGCCGGGGCGGGTCGCTAGTATATTATAAGATGACATAAAAAACACTGCGAGATTGGCGAAAGGCAAGCAAATTTCGGCCACGTCAACTATTGAAAAAATTTAGGATCATACAATTTTTGTTGAACAATAAGTACTATACTTTCTAAAAGCTTACTTAATATGTTGTATGTCTCCATACGATTAGGACTTTACGAACCCGATCAGCTGCAAAACTCTACAAAATAATTGATAGAGAAACCTTGGTATTTATAATATTAGTTGAATAAGGATTTTTTCAACGGCAAAGATTACAGGCTTGTCTGATTGAACAATTGGTGTTATTGAAGTGTGCAACAATATTGTTCTGCGTACCTGTAACTTTTGATCACAATTCTGCGAACTTGGTCTGTTTCCATCAGATAAGCTCAAGGGTAAGCTTGACGGAGTAAGGAAAATGACTGGTAGGTATTATGTAAGGCATATAGTCGATGCAGCAATATTACGAAATATACTAAAAAAAAGAACAAAGGCAGCAAGAAATATGAATAGCTAGCTGAAATAATACTTCACATAGATGATTAGTCCCAAAATCCCCACTTTTTACAACGAAAATATTAATCATATACGCGCCTCAGTCTTCCTTTGTGAAACCGTTCATGTTTCAAGAGGTTTTTATTGCTCTACCATAAAATTGTTTAGGTATATTTCACAAATGGGAGGATTAGCGGCTTACGTCTGAGATAAACACTTCAATACGAAGGCATTACGACCTAAGAGGAAATAATAAATCACATCTTATAAATACATACTACCACCAACAAAAACAATATATTTCGTGTGTACGTATATTTTACATCTTTTTGCATTGTATCTGTTCTAGAAGAAATGATACGCAATATGATTAAGTATTAATTATCATCATGAAAATATTTTCCTATCGTAGGGCTACCGAGAAAATCTTGTACCGTTAGTTCTACAAGTAGAACTTACAGGAATGACTCATTAAAATCCAATCAAGGTATAAAAAGGAGTTCATTAAAAACTAGTACAGCTATCATGGCACCTAGTGCATTGTAAAGGTTTACTATCTAGGATTTTGGAGGCAAAATACACCGCTGATTTGTACCTTACTTTACCTTTTCACACCACTGGCTTTTCGGTGAAGAAAAACATCGTGAGGCAACCTGCATACGTCCGTAGAAGAAATTTGATGGCGTATGCGGATCCACCAACCCGTACTGGGCCAGCGTGGTGGATATGGCCCAATCACCTTTCGTGGATAGGCCTAAGTCTTGCAGTGGGCTATAAAAAAGGCTGATACAGTTACCTTTTATCTCCCAATACTCGTACCAAAACAACCCCTACTTTGTTATCACAGCAATACTTTACGTTCACGACTAATTTAATTTAATACGAGCCCGGTCGTAAGGTTTTATGTCTGTGTTCGGAGGAATGTGTAGGCCGGGTGCGCGGAAACTTTTATTAAAATATTCTGTGATATGTAGCACTTGGGTAACAAACATAGTTTTTAGCTATATCATTAGATAGATTAGATTCCCCTTCCAAGAAAACAATAAAAAGTTTGCATAATGTATAAGAGCTTTTTAAATTCGGCATCCATATTATACTCTTTTTATTATTAGTAGTCCGCCCCGGACTTGGACCTCGCGCTGTTCCTATTTTATATCATAAATACCTACTGGGATTAAAAAAAATGTAACAAAATTTGTATGACAGTTAGCTGTGATGTTGAAAGACACATATAACATTAGGTGAAATGTTTAAAATACTCATCCGCAACTCCCGCAGAAAATGACGCCGTTTTGCCTCCTTTTGCCTCTTATCTTCGCAACCACTGAACAGAAGATGACCATATTCAAACTTTAAAATTCAATAAATATAAACTACGTTCATGCTAAATTTCAAGGAGATCGATTCAGCGGTAAGTACTTGAGTTGTCGTCGAACAAATATACATACAAACATACACCCAAGTGCGAGACTCACTTACGCTCGGTCAAAAAAGCTTGACGTGTGACTGAGGGTGTAAGTTTCGGTAGAAATGTATACCTGTAGCGGTATATCTCCTAAACAAATCTATTTTGATGCTTTTTTGTGACAAAGATGTTGTAAACGAGGGATGGCTCCTGAGTATTTCCATAAAGATGCGTGAAAGAAGCTTTTCAAAATTACTAATTTATACTTGTTAAAGTTCTTACTGACGATGTTCACAAATGAATGGCGTCCAAATGGATGTTGTCTAATGGCACTACATTTAGTGAAGTCAAGTTTTGGCTTCAAAATTCACACAATTATTTCTTAAGATATAGTTAGGTAATGAAAAATACTTAGGTAGGTACTAACGTTACGTATCTACTTATGTAGGCAGGTAACCAAAAATACTTACGTAACGTACTTTTAATTCATAAATGTTTCAGTTTCAAAGTACATACCTAATCAGTTAGGTTTCTGTAAAATTGTTATCGCCTAAGTTTATTTTTCCACGCTAAAACAAAATGAATGTAATGGACACTTTCCATTTGGATTATTCGGATCCTTCTTCCCTATTCCTTCTCAATGACCAGGGGTGCGTTTTTTGAACTTCGGACGTCTTGACTGTTTACGTACTGGGCATTGCAATTTTTAAAGAAACCATATTCTGCAAAGGGGGAAATCGTGAAGTGGAACGTTAATTAAAAAGAAAACTATCAAAACAAATATCACGAATGGTTTTCGAACTGTCACTGTCAAAGTTCCGTATACGTTCCTGGGGCGTTCGAAGTTTAAAAAACGCACCCCAGGGGCCCTATTTTTAACTTCGTACGCCTCGGAATGTATACGGAACTTTGACACATTGTATGAAAACACTCTATATTGTCTATAGAAGTTGCGAGTGTTCCATAAAAGTTCCTATACGACCAAACCGTGCGAAGTTGACAAATCAGGCCCCAGAACTTATCTGTCATGTGCGTACGAGTGATCAATTCGTATTCAGAAGACCGAGTTTTATCACCCACGTGGTCGTTCCTGCCACTTCATTGAATCATATGTAAGTAGGCAGAATAACAATTACCAATGTGCAGCCAACCACATAGGGGAATAGAAGGCATAACGGACCCTGCGGGCAAAACGGAACTTTGCGATTACTTCGAAACTACTAACGCCATCTATTGATGGTTTACGTAGCTAAAAGAGTTCCTTCATTCTCGCTCTCAGTCAGTGTTCGCGAGACTGTCATACGTTCCTACAGATTTTGGCCGCGGTAAGTCGTTTTTTTGGTATTTTGATGTAAAAAACCTTTTTTTTGACTTGCCTATACTTTTGGTGTGTTTAGTTCTTACTGTATTTTTTAATTTCATAGCTATCTTCATTGAATTATTGTTTCTTAAAGAACAAATGAGTCAAAATTGGTCTCATGCATAACCTAAAAAAATTACATGGGATAAAAAAGTACCTAAAAGGCAAAACGGACCCGGGCAAAACGGACCACAGGTCCGTTTTACCTTAGTGTGTTTTTTGACCTCTAACTTAATTATTCATAGTTTTTCGTCGAGTTTTTTCAAGGGTTTGTTTTTACAGTGCAATTTATAGTAAATCATAGTTGCTATTAACGAATCATTTAAATCAAATAACTTAAACGAAGCCAAGAAAGTTATTTTTTTTTTAACTTGAACGCCAAACAGAAAACTACTAATGGAAAGGCAAAAAAGAAAACGCAACCAAAGAGAAGGAGAAATAGGAAGGATTCATCTTCTGACGAAGACGCAGAAGACACTGAATGTTTTACTGTTCACATCTTTATTCCCAATCAAATGAAGGTTGGGTTCAATGCCCTATTTGTCACCTCTGGGCACATTGTAGTTGCGCAGGGGTGGAAGATAATGACGAAGATACAAGGTTTATATGCGAAAGATGCACTCCAGAGTCGAATATGCATAGTTTTCTGGCGGGTCCGTTTACCCGTTAGTGTGGTCCGTTTTACCTTCATATGTGGGCAAAATGGTCCAAAGGTAAGTTTTTGGAAATCATCCAAAATTTTCCTAATGCGTGATATTTTTTAAAGTCTGATGATTAATTAATGTAGACTGATAAGTGTTAAGTACAATCGTAAAACATTTTTTTGAATAAAACTTAATAGAATTAGAAAATATGTTGGTTTTCCTTAAGTGTCCCGTTTTGCCTTCAGTTCCCCTAATAATGGCTTGGAATATGTCTTGAAAGGAAATGTCGCACTCTATACCTATCTACACGTACCTATATACTGTATCAGCCTTTTAATAGTCCACTATAGGACGTAGGCCTACCCACGAAGGGCGATTGGGCCATATCCACCACGCTGGCCCAGTGTGGGTTAGTGGGTTCGCATACGCCATCGAATTTCTTCTACGGAAGTATGCAGGTTGCCTCACGATGTTTTCCTTCACCGAAAAGCCAATGGTGTGAAATTACTTAGAATATAATATAAGCTGAGTAATACGGACAAACTACGAAGTAAATGTTACCAACCGCAAAACAAAACTACTACTACTACTTAACTACCTAAGATACATTTACGTGAGAATTGGCTATTATACTAATGTTTATTTATTAAGTTTATTATTTAGTTTAGTGAGCCGTGGTGGTCTAGTGGTAGTGACACCAGCCTTACAATCGTGAGGTCGTGGGTTCAAATCCCGGTCCCGTACCAATGAGTTCTTTGGAATTTATGTACGGAATTTAACACCGCTGGCTTTTCTGTGAAGGAAAACATCGTGAGGCAACCTGCATATGTCAGTTGAAGAAATTCGATGGCGTATGTGAATACACCAACCCGCACTGGGCCAGCGTGGTGGATATGGCTCAAACACCCTTCGTGGGTAGGCCTACGTCCTGCAGTGGACTATTAAAAAGACTGATACAGTACAGTTATTTATTAATCTAATAATTTTCGTATTTTTATAGACTAAATCAAGAACTTGACTAGATACATATGTTTAATTATTTATGAATAAATCAAATATTTAACTAGATATGTTTTTCTTTTCTAGCCTTATAATGATAATATAATTACTCTATATGCGCAATTTACTTACAGAATATTGGAAACTAACTTAGCTTTGTTAATGAACGTAACACATTTAAGTAGGTATGTGTCATTAAGTAACGCTTGCAGGAAGCACAAACGGAATAGCATAATTACTTACTTAATCATTACACATACTCGTACCTAGTCATCCATTCCATCATTAATTTTCGAAGCCTTGAGTATTAATTATCCTTTAAAAGTCAGTCTATACTTAAAAGGTAAGCAAATTTCAATCTACAAATAACTACGCACCGCCTACACAAAATAGACTCTCAACAAATTAAATTGAAGTCATTCTTAACTCCAAAAACAAATTCTACTTAGTATGGAAACTAACGTCGTTTTCATTCATTTTATCAAACTAATATAAATACTAATTTACTATATTATACTAATAATGTTATAAATCCGAAAAGTTTGTTGGTTTGTTCCTCTTTCACAGAGCAGCGGAGCAACGGATTGACTTGATTTTTGGCTATGGATAATTATAGTTCAAGGGCCGGAAAGTGACTAAGGCTACTTTATATCCCGAAAAAATAAAAGGTTTCTGTAGGATAGCACAAAAGTCAAAATACAACGCGGGCGGAGCCACGGGCAAAAGCTAGCAAAATTTTGAGTATTTGACTCAAAACCTAACCGTCTCAAAAAGTTTTAGCGTCTTTTGTGAGATAAGACGAAATAACTTTTTGAGTCTAAGTAGTCGCTTTATAACTACTAATAATAATATACTCACTAGCTTGCTGAATTATTATCCCTTAGTAAAAAAATCGTCACAACATTTTGACAAAAGTGTATGTTTTACAATACTCAATATAAGAATATCTTTATATGACTTACATAATGTGCTCGTATCTCTTATATTGCAGGTTTAAATTGGATAGGTAATTTTCTGCCAAAAGAAGCTCGGGTCATGGTTGGCCGGTTCACCAGGTGTGCCATTTTAAAACAAAATGCTTTTTACCACATTATTAAAGAAATGAGCACCCTTTCGAAATCCGGTAAGTATATTGGAAACTCAAAAGAACCGAGGCATTATTACTGAGAATATAAATTTGAAATTATTGTGGTTGGTACATAGTAGTGAATAAATTATTTTACGTCTGCGACATAAGGTTGTTCACAACTGGAGTTGTTTTTTGACCGACGAGACGGAGAAGGTACTCAATTCGACGTGTATACATGATTTTTTTTTATGTGTAACTAACCACGCATAACTATTTACTTAGTAGTCTGATTTTGTTTGTGAAAAATGTTACATCGATCCGTGCGAATCCTGTACACGGTTGAAATCGGTCATGCTATTTTTTGCAAAAAATAATTATTGTATGTACCTAGTCATATACTTACAATATGTTCACAAAATTGGTGTCTCAAATAATAATTTAAGTAAAGACACATATTTAGTTAGCTACAATAAATAAGTTATTTATCGCGATTGAATATTTTTTTAAGGTTAAAAATAATGTAATTACTTGAACTTAATATATTTATGTCAGTGAACTTGATTTGAGCTAAAATCTGAAAATAAAATATAAAGAAATGAGTCGGCCTTACAAAATAAGAATTAATTAATTCTTTACACATTATTATCGGCACAATAAGTAACTGTGATGTATAGTCAGCTGAAAAAGTTCCACCAAAATGACAATATATTGAAAGTCAATTAATTTATAAGGTATTATATTTATTGGCGGACGGTCGCCGGCGGCCTCAATATGCGAATACACCAATTTAATTTTACTTCAGTGACGTCTACAAGCTAATGAAAAATCGATGATCGGTAGGCATCGTAGACAATAATATAAGAGCTGTATGCTGAGAGTAAGTTTTGTCGTAAACATGACGCGCTCTTCGTAGAGCGCGTTAGAATGTAATTTGTATGAAGAAATGTACAGCGCCACTTGCGGCGCGTTTTTGAAACACAACAAGTTCATACAAATTACCTACATGCTTACGCGCTCACCGAAGAGCGCGTCATGTTTACGACAAAGCTCACACTCATATTGTGGTAGTCTGTTAAATAACTCTCCTTTCTATTAGGTATTTATTAGTCAGTTTTATAAATAGAACAGGGGTAAATAAGCGCGCTATAAGGTAAATTGGTAAATAAATGGAGCATCTCCATTTCAGAGTAGCTATTAGGTATGTAGAATATGAAACCATCTAACAGCTTATAGGCCGCGTTACTTTTGTGATGGTAATTAATTAAGGACTTTTGTATATTATACTAGAAGAAGAATATTAAACTGGGGTAGATAAACTAGTAATTAAAATACTCCGAGTCGCGGAGTGATAGTGCATTAAAATGATATTTATCGTATCTAGTTTTTACGAAAATCATTTATTATTTTTGCGTTTGATTGGCGAACAAAATAAAAAATTAAACACATCGATGTACAAGGTATTGTACAAAAGTAAATAAATTGTAACAACATTTTGCAATTATGATTTATTTATTACTTAGACACGAAACAATCAAATAAACCACCAATAAAAAACACGCTAAGGATCCATATTTTTTTTTTACTTGCTTTGTCATCGATTGGTCTTTGATAGGTGTGCAAAGTTTAAAGAAAATCTGATCGCTCAAAGTAGGTCATAATCGAGCTCAAAGGGGTTGGTTACAAACAAGCAAATATACAGGTAAAACTAATGAAAGCGTGTAAAATATAGGTACAATCAAATTAGATTATCAGATTTCATATAAAAAGTTACCATACAATAATTACATGTATAATTTATTTAATAACATATTTGTTCGTAAAGTGTCTGTAATTACACCAATTTCAATATCGTAATGTATTTCATTACGCACTTGTGCGTTATTGTAATGTAAAACGCACGAGTTTTTTTTAAGATGCTCCGTCTTGAAATGAGCGATACTTTTAAAAATCTTAGCAAAGGGTTTTTATGTCAGGAAAGTGGTCAATATTTTATGAATAAAATTAACTTTGGGAGATAAAAATTATTTCGCGCGCTTTTTCTTTTCGCTGTATTGTTTTTATTTGAAAATGTCGTCAAGTAGTGATGAATTTCTTTCTTTCTTTTTGACTTTCACTCAAGAGATTGAGACTGGGGAAATTGTTACTAATAATAATAACTTAACAACTTAAAAGGGCCAACTGGCAACGTAACAATCACTTTTAAAAATTGTTCAAATTTCTATAACTGCTTTAACAAGTAATTAAAGATTTATTCGTTTACGGAAGTCAGAGTTTTATTAATTTCTTCGCGAATATGTTATAAAACGGCGTATGACATACGTGCGCTTTGAAATTACAGCCTCTGATTCCTTATAGCCCTCGCCTACGGCTCGGGCTAGGAAAATCGCCTCGGCTGTAATTTTCAACTTATCGGACTTATATCATAATGTACTATTACAAGTTTTAGGAAAAATCTTATGCTAGCTCTACCCATAAAAACCTACTATTATCTCTGTGTAAATGTTACGTATTTCTAATCTTTTACCCCCACGCAAAATGTGCCCAAAGTCAATACAAAGTTATAGTCGTGTTTGTCGTAGACTAAATAAACTCCTAGTCTGAGACGTCCCAATTGATACTTAGATACCCTATATCTATAGGGCAACTATTAAAAGATTTGCTGTATAGCTGCTTTGGTCGATGATTTGTGGTCAGCAAAATGTTGAGCTATTGGGTCAACCAATTTATTTATTTAGACAGCTAAAAAGTTCCGTTAAGGCAGAGCCAACTAATTCTAGCGTAGCTTAAATTATTTTCTAAAGATCAAACCACGTCCAATAAAAAAGTAAGGTTTTGGGGTTTTTAAGCCACCAAGAAATCCTTCTAAATACTTTTGATAAAACGTTACAAATCGGATAACCGTCAGTAAACTAAGTTTTTTGGTGGCTATACAATACAATAGTGGCAATACAAGAGAATATTCAATTTTTTGGATAAAAAGAGATTGAAGTGAAGTTTTTGGGTTACATTTTGTGTGTATTATGTAGGTATTGATTTATTTACCATATAGCTGGCTGGTTACCATGCGGGCTACGAATTATGTTTACCAATTTTTCTGAGAGATTTGTTTTTCATGACTTTTATTTTGTTGGACTTAGAATTTTGTTTAGTTAAGCGCAAAATACTTATCAAATAGCTCATTTTACCGAGGTACAAGTTGTTATGGCAAATCAAAATTTATTTTAAAAAAGCGGATGGTCTGGTTAATGGTCTGCTGATCGTTTAAATCTCAACCAATCTATAGCGTGCCTACGCAAAAGATATAATATTACATGTCCCGATATTGAGTATAAATAGAACGATTGATTTAGAGTTCCTTTGATGTCGTCGATGCTTATTTTCGTTTCTCGACGAGTTCAAGTAGTCCCTTTTAGGTTTTACATTTAAGTATTGTAGAGCATAGAGCGTGTTTGAATGAATTGTTTAATAATATTATTACAATTACACTTGTAGGTACGCGGAAATACTCGACTAGGAATATAAATTACGATATATCTAAGAAAACTAAGATTGTGGATTATATATTGATTTTTGCAACTCTAGATAAGTTATGTTATTATATGAGAAATTAAACAAAATATTTTATGAAAGTCAATTATGATTTATAAATAAATATACGAGCAACCATATTGGTTGCTCGCAGATGTTTTTAAATCTACCTTATTAGAGCAAAAAGGTTGCATCTTTGCAGGGTATCCTATGCATATCAAAACTATATCGTAAGACAGAAAAAATCCATTGAACCAACTTAGATTGAAATCCTACCGTGAGCATTGTTTCCTACCATGTGAAATATAATTCATATTTTACCAGAGCGCTTTTGTTATCAAATGCTATCGAGTTACCAGAGATAACCCCTGATAAAGTACGCAAACTTCCTTTCCATTTCTATTCCGTTTCCCATTTCTGTGTGTAAATAAAACTACTTGGAAATGCTGGACAAAAATAGAAATAGCGCTTTAGCACGCGGATGAAAAGACTGGTGTGTGTATGCGTATTGCGTATGTTATCCACACGAAAGTCACCAAAAGTTGGTACGTTATATACTTCCAAAAGATTGATAAATAAGTGATATTTTAAATATAGTTCTTTTAAACACGTATGGAAACATTTTTTATTTTGTTAATAAGATAAAGATAAACATTTGATTCAATGTACTCCTGTATGCTGAGTGTAAGTTTTGTCGTAAATATGACGCGCTCTTCGCGGAGCGCGTCAGCATGTAATTTGTATGAGCTTGCACTCGCACAGTGTTTCAAAAACGCGCCGCTAGTGGCGCTGTACATTTCTTCATACAAATTACATGCTTACGCGTTCGCTGAAGAGCCCGTCATGTTTACGACGAAACTCACACTCAGCATACTGAAACAAATACCTACCTACCTTACTCCTTAGCGAAATTATTTTCTTGTATTGAAACACTTCATTTCTGCCTCAGTTAGTTAAAAATTTAAAAAAAGCGCGTAGAGTCCCTCCGCGTGGAAGAAGTGAAACTTCGACGCAACAGCGCTTTCATACCCCCTCCATGGTAGCGTTAAGCGTTTAACGCAACCTTGTTGGAAGTCGTATTAGAAGTTTCATTTTTGGTAAATAAAAGTGACCTTAAAATCATATCCATATTAGGCTGATCTTTCACCTTGTTTTACCATGATAAATTAATTCTCTAATCTGTTAAAATAATGAGGCGTTTTCCAAAAAAAAAAAAAATATAGTAATGAAAGTATCCAATAGATGGCGACAATAGTTTGAAATCGTGGATCCTTTGACTATGCAAATCGTACTGTCATTGTCAAGATGTTTTCTTTTTCATGTTTTGGCGTCGCATTGTTGTGCATTTGCCACTGTAAAGTATTAAGTTTGAATAATTTTTAGTAATATTTTATCATAATAGTCACGTCATAGTCCAATAAAATCGCGGTCAAGTCGAAACGGAGTCCCAAGTCATACCTCAGTAAAGCATTGGAGACTTTACTATAGGCTTCTCTCTCTCACCCTATTCCAGTTGACAACGACAGATCAATTTATATGACTATTACGCCATCTAGTAAGTTTTGTGAAACTATTTTTATTTTTTTGGAAAACGCCTCATTGGCACAATAGGTTTATTTTTTGAAAATCAAATCCTATTGTGTATTAACTTAATAAATAAATTAAGTAAGGCCGAGATCTATCAGTAAATCTCATTACCAGAGGTACTTAGGTGAGGTCAGACAAAAATAAATATAATAGGTTCTTTTATGAGATATTTCTATGCAGTTTGATTAAAAAAAGGCGTTTAATCGGATATGACGAGTGTTTAGTGAGCACGGCATCCGTGACCCCAATACACAAGTGTCTGCGAGCTCGGTTTATCCAAAGCAACGCCACGAGCTCTTACAAGAAAATAAAACATTACCGCATAAGATTTAAACACGCTTTGAACACTGTTTAACCGCACAATTTGTATTGATAAACATTGTCTAAAGCGTACGTAAAACTTTTGTAGAAAGACGGTTTGATTTTATTAGGTATTTTATTTCACATTTTGGTAGAACGGGATGTGAGAGAGTGTATAAGGTTTCTAAGAACCATATTGAGCAAAGCGGAGGAGATGACTGAAATTTCGAGGTTACAAAGGCATTAAAAGGAAAAATTTTAACTGCGTCATATTACAATTGATTCCTCGATTCGTATGCAGTGTCATTTCATGCGATGATGCATCGATATCGAAGCACGCTAAGCATAGCCAAGGTCTAACGTTACCCTTTCAATGAAAAAGTACAATAATTATGTAGTATTGCGGAGTAGTAAAACCCCTGGTTTGTCTTTTATAAGCTTTTATTTAGTTTCACCTGTCCCGTTGTCTGTCTGTAGTCAAATTTTGCAAGTTAAATTTGATCCACTTTCCGGTTTCCGATTGAGCTGAAATTTTGCATGCATGTGTAAATTGGCATTGGGTCTGATGATGGAGCTGGAAGGTGGTCCTAGCAACTTTGTAACGAAACTTCGCAAACCCATCGAGTTTCGGCTCGTTTGATTCGTCTTGGCAAGTGCTTCAGTAAATGCTTGTTTTTAAAAAAGGGTTTATTTAAATTATTAACTTGATTACGATATTTCAATAAAAATACGCACATTTTCTACACTGTACTTACTGGTAGTCCACTGGTGAACATAGGCCTAGGCCACAATGGGCTATTTGGCTGTATTGGCTATCGAACTTTTTTACTGGTTGCAGGTTGTTTCATGATGTTGTCTTTCATCGAAGAGCCAACTACACAGCGTCAGTGGACCTCTCTAACACCTGCCGCCTAAGCAATAGCAATCGTAATAGCAATCGTTTATGACTTCATTATTAGTCATTTGGCACCGCCTATGTGACGTTAGCCATCAATTGCTTTGCGCGGATTGTGAAAGCAATCGTTGAATGAACTACTTTGATGGCTAAAGTCACATAGGCGGTGCCAAATGACTAAAATGAAGTCATAAACGATTGCTATTACGATTGTTATTGCTTAGGCGGTCGGGGGGCAGGCCATAGTGAAGCGTCATTCTACAGGCGATGAATGTTCACAAAAAATCTTAGGAGCACGTTTTAGGAGTGATCCATTTAAATATATTCTGCCTTACCACAAAGAATTTAAACACGCTAAAACCCAGTTTAATCACGCAATTTTTACTGTTAAAAATAGTCTAAACAGTGCGTAAAACTTTTGTGGTAAGACGGATTTTGTTTAGTTTTTAACGATTTTGACGAATTAACGATTCATTTCAGTGTACGAGTAAGTCATGTAACAGTTTAGTAACAATAGGTACCTACTGGATTAGTGATATATTTCACCTAATAATGATAAAACAGGACAAATGACAATACCTACTCACTATAATTTATTTTTATTTATTTATTTACAATCCAACAGCACAAAAATTTACTGTACTGTACTGTATAAGCCTCTTAATAATCCACTGCAGGACGTAGGCCTACCCACTAAGGGAGATTGGACCATATCCACCACGCTGGCCCGTTGCCGGTTGGTGGATACAAACAATATAATTCAACTTAATTGTACAAATACATATAAACAGCTAATAACAGGCCTAATCCTATAATTATTTATTAATATATATTAAAAAGAAAAGAAAAGAAAAAACAAGTTAAATTTAAACAAGCTTAAATTCTAATTGTAATAATTAACTAATATTTGAATGCCGATAAAATCACGTAAACGGTGTCATTGCCGTGATAATTGAAATAAATAAACTAAAATTGATCCCCTTAAACTAATGTCGATAATAGATTCATATAGGTATGAGTTAAATTGTTTTCTTCGTTTAAATTATTGCAACACCTGTCTTAAGTTTGATGAAGACGTACGTAAGTGACTAAGTGTATGTAGAAATTTATTTGTAAACGTTGTAAGCACCTGTTTAAATAACAAAATGGGTTCTTTTTTGAGTTTATTTGCGGAATATAACTTCATTTTGCGCGAATTTGGTACCGCAAAAAGCGCCAATTTATCTTAAATTGTATGTATTTATGTATATATATAATCTTAAAATTGTTTGTGTAACCTAAACTGTTGTAATATCATAAATAAATTATTAAGTATTGTATATAAAAGATTTCAAATGTAACAAATGTAGGTCACACAGGTCACAAATGTAGTGTGTAATCACTAATGTTAGGTTTTTCACTAATTTTCAAGTTTCTTGTTTTTAACATTAAGGCAAAGAATATAATCAATGATAATCTATTATATAAAAGGCTTCCCTGAGTGACTGACTGACAGACAGCCTACAGCCCAAACCGCTTAAGATATGAGCTTGAAATTTGGAATATAGGTACATTGAACGACGTAATGGAGCACTAAGGACGAAAATTTTGAACTTTCGACTTCTAAGGGGGTAAAACGGGCCCTTTTCGTTTGTATGTAACTTTTTATTTCCTGTACCGATTGACTTGAAACTTTGTATACATGCTTTTCAAACAAAATAAAAGTTACGTTTTTTCCTGTTTTTCCGAAATTTCTTCATCTAAGGGGTCAAATAAGGTCCCAAAGTTGGTGAAAAAAGCGTCAATTACATCGAACCAGCTGAACGGTTATGGTTGAAAATTGGTATAAAGGAAGCACACAGCATGTTTTAATACAGGAACTAATAATATCCAGGAAAATCTATAAGGTTCCTTAGGGATACGCAAAATTAAGAAGTTTAGGCTACAGCTTAAACCGCTGAAGATATGAGCTTGAAATTTGGAATATACGTACATCGTACGACATAATGAAGCACTAAGGATGAAAAACGTACCCAACTCTAACTTACGGGGTAAAACGGGCCCTATTTGTTTGCATGTAATTTTTTATTCCCTGTACCGATTGACATGAAACTTTGTATAGATGCTTTTGAGACTAAATAAAAAATATGGCTGTACCTGTTTTTCTGAATTTTCTTTAAAAAAATCCTTAGGTGTCAGATACGTCTCAAAACTACAATGCGCTTTTTTTAAATAATGTAGTATCTAGAATAGGATTATGATAATGATAGTTTATCTTTATAAAATGGGGCAAAATGGGTCCCCAAAAGATTACGATTTTTTTATTTTTTGAGCCAATAGTCTTAAACTTAGCGCACATATGGATCAATATAAGTATTTTACTATGGGATCAACCCTGACAAGCGAAAATTACCTACATTTCGTCGCGGGTCGATGAACTTTTTGTGTTAAACAGCTGATTTTATTCACGTGCTTTTGGGGTTGGTACCATTGTAAAAATTAATCAAATGATGAGTATAATAGCATCCTAGAACATGCCTGACTAGAATTACGACTTGTGTGCCATTTTTTCATTTGCCTGGAAAATTAAATTTCTAATGGCTTAATGAAACATGTCGAATACCTGTACCGGCCTTAATCAATAGTGCACTACTGAAAATAGGTACTTTAAAACACCGGTGGGTCTTAAGATGAACATGGACAAGACGAAAGTCATGTGTAATTCCCATGTTTTACCTACCCCGATTTCTGTTGGAAACTCGGTTCTTGATGACGTACGTCTACCTAGGGCAAGTAGTCCAGTTAGGTAGGTCCAACTTCAACAAAGAGGTCAATTGCCGAATTCAACTCGGCTGGGCAGTAGGGCATGCAAAAACCGGGTGGTTTTGAAAAACCGGGTTTTTCGGTTTTTGATTTAAAAAACCGGGTAAATCGGGTTTTTCGAGTTTTTCGGGTTTTTTTTGGTAATTATATGAAAATACTAAAAATAATGGTTTGTTTATGACCCTGTACTGTCCCTTTGTTGGGCAAAGGCCTCCCCTCGAGATTTCCAGTTGCGTCGGTCTTGTTCTGATGCCTGCCAATTTGGATTAAATGTATTCGCGCTATCTAATAGAGAGCGCAGACTCTCTATTAGATAGGCCTCTACGAGGCCGCACCGAGTTGGGGCCCTATTCGGAGGTGATTTTATCCCAGAGGTCTTCTGGCATGCGACTGACTTACTTGGCCCACTGCGACTTCAGTTTAGCGACAGTGAAAGCCAAATCTTTGATTCGAGTTCTGGAACGCAGTTCGGTGTTTTGTACTCGGTCTATTAGCCGGTCACCGAGAATACTGCGCTCCATCGCTCTTTGGCAAACCTTGAGTTTGGACTTTTAGACTTTAGTTAAAGACACCTGTTTGTCAAAAACAATGTTTGTACACCATAAGTCAAAATGGAAAGATTACATACATCTTGCGCTTTAGTGTGATCGGAAGGTGTCTCTTCATATGCTTTTTCATGGCCCAATAGCTCTTCCAAGCTTTCTCTTTTCTTCTAGGTCTTGTCTCGTCTGGAAGGTGACTATTTGCCCAAGATAGATGTAGGTAATCGTGAACGTATTATGTCTTCGTCATCGACAGTTACCCAACGTTTGATGCCATTGGTCATCACTTTGGTCTTTAACATGTTCATTCGAAATCCAACTTAGAGGCTTGCAGTGGTTAGATTTTGTGGCATGGATTGCAGCTCTCTGGCTGAGGAAGAGAAGATAACGATATCCTCTACAAAATGAAGATTATTTTTTTACCGATATCAACACCACTTCTATCCCAGCTTGCCGCCAGCTTTCCGAAAACTTCTTCGAGGACGCCCGTGAATATTTTCGGGAACAGTGGGTCTCCCTGTTTAACATATTTCTCTATTGCAAATGCTGGGCCAGAAGATTGTAATTTTGTTGCAGCGGTACTTTGAGAATAGATGAGGCGGAGAAATGTGATGATATCAAATGCTTTTCAACCGAAGAAACAGAGGAGGTACTCAACTCGACGCGTATATGTATAAATATGTTGTGTATAACCAAACCAATAACCTATATAACCAATAGCGCGGCCAGAGATCCAAGACCCAGCTTACCTGACAGTTCACCAAAGATATCCCGGACATCAGCCTGTACGAGATTAGAATGGCCCTGAATCAGTTAAGGCGCCGGGTGATGACGGTATCACATCAGAGCTGCTGAGAGCGGGTGGAACACCGGTACTAAAAGTCTCCCTAAGCTTTTCAACACCGTCGTCTTCGAGCGCATCACGCCCGAAGCATGGAGCAGAAGCGTGGTGGTGTTGTTTTTCAAGAAAGGTGACAACACTTTATGATAGGCTTTATGAGCCTTCCGAACAAGCCGCATTCATACGCTGCGGCAGGTTATACAGAAGACCGAAGAGTATAATTTGCCACTTTGCTTAGCGTTTGCGGACTATGAGAAAGCCTTTGATTCGGTCGAGGCATGGACTGTGCTCGAGTCTCTCCAACGATGCCGTATTGACTATCGGTACATCAAAGTGTTGCAGTCTCGTATAATAACGCCACTATGTCGGTCTGAGTACAGGAAGAAAGCTCCAAGGCGATCCCTTTAAAAAGAGGCATAAGTCGTAATTTCTTCGAAACTGTTTACGGCTACTTTTGAGAAGCGTTCAAGCTCCTAGAATGGAAAGGATTGCACCAATGTCAATGGCGAATACCTCACTCACATTCGGTTTGCCGACGATATAGTAGTCATGGCAAAATCGATAGAAGAGCTCAGCACGATTCTGGAAGGCCTCAATCGGGTTTCTCAACAGTCTTAAGATGAACATGGTCAAGTCGAAAGTCAAATGTGATTCCCATGTTGTACCCTCTTCGATTTATATTGGGAACTCGGTTCTTGAAGTCGTTGACTCGTACGTCTACTTAGGACAAGTAGTCCAGTTAGGTAGGTCCGACTTCAAGAAAGAGGTCAATCGCCGAATCCAACTCGGCTGGGCAGCGTTCGGAAAATTGCGTATCCTCTTCTCATCCGACATACCTCAGTGCCTCAAGTCGAAAGTTTTAGACCAGTGTATGTTGCACGTGATGACTTATGGCACATAAACGTGGTCTCTCACTATGGGCCTTATTAGTAAGCTCCAAACAACCCAACGAGCTATGGAGAGGGCTATGTTCGGAGTCTCTCTGCGAGATTGTTAAGTTACCGACATAGCCCAACGGATTGGCTAGTTGAAATGGTAATGAGCTGGGCACATAGCGCGGAGAACTGATGACCGATGGGGTCGAAAAGTTCTCGAGTGGAGACCACGTACCGGCAAGCGCAGCGTAGGACGTCCACCCATAAGGTGGACGGATGACCTTATTAAGACCGCAGGATCGCGCTGGATACAAGCCGCTTCCAACCGGTCTTATTGGAGATTCATAGGGGAGGCCTATGTTCAGCAGTGGACTTCTTATGGCTGATGGATGGATGGATGGATGATATTTCTTTTGTTTGTTAATTTCAACAATCGAGCTTTCCTTTATGTATAATTTACAAATATTAGACAAACGTGCAAAATATATCACGCTTAGTTTTACTACTTAGCGTAGCAGAGACTGTCAGACTAATGTAACAATACAAAAAGGCGGCGGTTGATAGCATTTCGGTCAAGACGAGACAAAACGCGTCCCATTACGCTTATAACGCTACAGCGCTCTGCCTATATGACGATACTCACTAATTCACTATGTAAAGCGAGAGAAAGAGAGAATGAAGACTTTCGCACTTGAATTTCATCCTTAGCACGTAGTTACATAATATTCATTGGTCAATGGTACATTAGGCGTAATTTTATACATAGAAAAAAGTGTTAGAGCAACTAGATGACAATAATGTAATACGAATAACGTATTACGAAGGAGTTAATATGTGAATTTTAAAAAATCGTAGTAAAACCGAAAAACCCGAAAAAACCGGGTTTATAACTAGAAAAAACCGAGTTTCAAATGCGGTCGGTTACCCGGTTTTTTCGGTTTTCGGTTAACCGGGTTGCATGCCCTACTGGGCAGCGTTCGGAAAAGTGCGTAGTGTCTTCTCGTCCGACATACCACAGTGCCTCAAGTAGAAAGTTTTCGACCAGTGTGTGTTGCCAGTGATGACTTATGGCACAGAAACGTGGTCTCTCACTATGGACCTTATTAGTAAGCTCCAAGTAGCCCAACGAGCTATGGAGAAGGCTATGCTCGGAGTCTCTCTGCGAGATCGAATCATTAATGAGGAGATCCGTAGAAGAACCAAAGTTACTGACGTAGCCCAACTGATTGGCAAGTTGAAATGGCAATGGGCATAGCGCGGAGGGCTGATGACCGTTGGGGTCGAAATGTTTTCGAGTGGAGACCAGGTACCGGCAAGCGCAGCGTAGGACATCCACCCACAAGGTGCACGGATGACCTCATTAAGACCGCAGGATCGCACTGGATGCAAGCCGCTTCCAACCGGTCTTATTGGAGATCCATAGGGGAGGCCTATGTCCAGCATTGGACGTCCTTCGGCTGATGGATGACTGAAAATAGGCCTATCCGCGAAGGGTAATTGGGCCATATCCATCACGCCGGCCGAGCACGGGTTGCTGAATTCACATACGACATTGATTTTTTCTACGTACGTACAGGTTGCCTCAATGTTTTCCAGCAATGAAAAGTGAAATTTCCTACATAGTTACTCATACAATTATTATTATTGGCTCCCTCGGTGGCTCAGTGACCCTGACTTCTGGGTCAAAGAGGCGTATGGGTTCGATTCCCAGGGCAAATATTTATGTGATGTTCAAATGTGTTTGCTCTGTGTCTGGGTGTTATTAATGTATTTTTATTTACTTATTTAACACTTTCTTGCACATCATTTGTACAAAAGGAGGACTTAACGCTAACCAGCATTATCTGCCAGTCAACCTACTGGTACATGTATACGAGTATGTAGTATATTAGTCTCTGCCAGCCAAATCACAAACTTTGCTTAGTTTGGGATCAGAGACCGTGTGTGAGATGTCCCCCAATATTTATTTTATATATTTATTTATTATTGAGTTAATTTCAGAAATTCGGCAATTTATCATCCAAAAATTCACGTACTCCGTAATAAGCTTTAGATACAAGTAAATGAAATAACCAAATACTGAGACAATTCAGACTAAACCGTAGGCATTATTTTGCAAGTAATACGATAATAGGCTCAGTTATGAAGACGCCATGGTAAATATAATAACAACATTAAAAGTTTTTTCTCTATCGAATGCTTAAAGTAAAAAAGAAACAGTAAAAATGATGATAATTAGCTATTATAATTACGATGGCGCCTTCATAATCGAGCCTAATGTGGGCTTAACCACGAGCTACTATTATTTTAAGTAAGTGCCAAGAAAACGCGGACCTAACTGTGGGTTTTTATCATTTTAAGCAGTTACGAAAATAACGCAGGCCAGACCGTGGGCTATTATCATTACAAGTAATACAAAAACGCAGGCTAAAGGCATGCTACTATAATTTTAAGGATTTATAAAGACAACACGGGCCAGACCGCGAACTATTAGATATTATTATAAGCAAATGCCAAGATAGCGCGGGTTGAACCGCGGGCTGTTATTTTAATCAAGTAAATACTAAAACAACGTGGGCCAATCTGTGGGTTATTATCATTGTAAGTAATACGACAATGCAGGCCAAACGGCAAGCTTTTATATTTTTAAGGAAGTATTAAGACATCGCAGTCCATGCTGCGTGCTATAAATAATCTTAAGCAAGTACTAACAATACGCGGGCTAAACCGTGACCTATTATCGGTGTTCCTCAGGGGTCTGTGCTCTCTGCGACACTCTTCCTACTGCATATCAACGATCTGCTTAAGTCCGGGATCTTTGGGTACGCAGATGACAGTACAGTCGTGGAGAGCTACACATCCGATGCAAGAACCAGCGGGCCACAGATCGAGTTATACAGAGAGGCTATGGTTGAACAGCTCAACTTGAGTCTGCAGGCGGTATCCGACTGGGGTGATGCTAACCTGGTCAAATTTAATGCCACAAAGACTCAGGGCTGTCTGTTTTCGGCCAAAAAGAGACCCTTTCAATTGTCTCCCGCTTTTCGTGGTGTCTCCGTTCCGGTAACTGACAGCTTGGAACTATTAGGCGTTTCACTTTCTTCTTCTCTTAACTTTGGCTCTTACATAGAGTCCAAAGCCTAATTATCCTCCAAAAAACTTGGTGTTCTCTCTAAGGTGAGACGGTATTTCACACCTGAGCAACTGCTTAGTCTTTATAAAGCACAAGTCAGGTCTTGCATGGAATACTGCTCTCACCTTTGGGATGGCTCTGCCAAATGTCAACTGGAGGCTCTGGAGTCGATTGAGAGGCGAGCCAGGAGGCTGATTGACAATGACACCTTGACTAAGACGCAGCTGCAAAGTCTTGAGCATCGTCGCAAGGTAGCGTGTTTGTCGGTCTTTTACCGGATACACTTCGGAGAGTGCGCCCAGGAGTTGCACAATCTGTTCCCCCCTGCCCCTTTCTTCTATCGTACGGCTAGACGGACGCGACCAAAGCGTCACCCTTTTATGGTGGACATTCCGCGCGTTAGAACCAAGCGTTTCGAATCCTCATTCCTCATACGAACAGCCGGAATGTGGAATGCTTTGCCTGGGTCTGTTTTTCCGTTAAAGTACAACGTGAGTGTCTTCAAATCTCGAGTAAATAGGTATCTTCTAGGTAAGCGTGCTACACCCTAGACCGCACATCTGCTTAACATCAGGCAGTGTGTAGTCAAACGCAAACCTATTCGAAATAAAAAAAAAAAAAAAAAATTATAGGCAAATACTATTACAATTTTGACCAAACCGTGGGCATTATCCTTGCAAGTAATTTTAAGCAAGTATTAAGACAACGCAGGCCAAATCGCGGACTATTAGATACTATTATAAGCATGTACAAAGACAACGTAGATCAAACCGCGGGCTATTTTCTTTTTAAGTAAGTACCTATGTACTAAGACAACGCGGGTGAAACCGCGGGTTTTAAGCTAGTATAACATAAGGTTTTAACAATATGACACGAAAAAAAAAATGGCGCGCGCGAAGCAAATTAAAATGGAATGTAATGTAATGTTAAGTACACCAAAAATGTGCCGAGTCTAAGTTTTCAAGAATTTAAAAAAGGTTGTATGATAAATTTGGCACCATGGATATAGAAGTAAATAGGTTTAATGATGTTCTGAATTCACAAACTTAGTGCACTCGATGTTTTAAAATCAATTTGACTTTCCCCTCTAGCGGATAAAAACGTCTTTTGCACTCAGATATCGAAGAACAAAAATAGTCTCTCCGAGTACAGACATGCCACACGGGCGTTGACGCCGCGTAATTGCACCGCGGCGTCACCGCCGCTGCACCGCCGCGGTGCAGCGGCGGTGCTGAGCGTCGTCGCGGCGTCACCGCGGCGACCAGTGTTGCCGGTAGCGATTTAGACATTAAATCTAGAGTATTCGAGTATTCTATGAATTTTTAGCGGGAAAAAAGGTTTTGACGACAACCGTTCAATCTTAAACTGAAGATGAGAAAAATCCCTCGTACACGTTAGAAATCAGATCGTGTAATTTGTCACGACGAATGTCACAGTAACAGCTTTCCAAGTGACAGCTGTCAAACTTCAAAGTGATTTATCTCGGTCATTATCAATTCTAGACTACTTTTGTTTTCATAAAAGTGATAGAACTCGACAAGATCTACATTTCGGATGACAGCTGTCAAACGTAAAAGTGATTTATCTCGGTTATTATCGATTCTAGACTATTGCTCTCTTGACAAAAGTAATAGAGCTCGACGAAATCTACATTTCGGATGACAGCTGTCAAACTTAAAAGTGATTTATCTCGGTAATTATCGATTATAGACTACGGCTGTATTCACAAAAGTGATAGAGCTTAACGAGATCTACATTTCAGATGACAGCTGTCAAACGTAAAAGTGATTTATCTCGGTTATTATAAATTCTAGACTACTGCTCTCTTCACAAAAGTAATAGAGCTCGACGAGATCTATATTTCGGATGACAGCTGTCAAACTTAAAAGTGATTTATCTCGGTAATTATTGATTCTAGACTACTGCTCTCTTCACAAAAGTAATAGAGCTCGACGAGATCTATATTTCGGATGACAGCTGTCAAACTTAAAAGTGATTTATCTCGGTAATTATTGATTCTAGACTACTGCTCTCTTCACAAAAGTAATAAAGCTCGACGAGATCTACATTTCGGATCACTTTGAAGTTTGACAGCTGTCATCCGAAATGTAGATTTCGTTGACTTCTATCACTTTTGTGAAGACAGCAGTAGTCTAGAATCGATAATAACCGAGATAAATCATGTTGAAGTTTGACAGCTGTCATCCGAAATATAGATCTCGTTGACCTCTATCACTTTTGTGAAGATAGCAGTAGTGTAGAATCGATAATAACCTAGATAAATCACTTTGAAGTTTGACAGCTGTCATCCGAAATGTAGATCTAGTTGAGCTCTATCACTTTTGTGAAGAGAGCAGTAGTCTAAAATTGATAACAACCTAGATAAATCACTTTTAAGTTTGACAGCTGTCATCAGAAATGTAGATCTCGTTGAGCTCTATCACTTTTGTGAAGACAGCAGTAGTCTAGAATCGATAATAATCGAGATAAACTCACTTTGAAGTTTGACAGCTGTCATCCGAAATGTAGATCTTGTCGAGTTCTATTACTTTTGTGAAGACAGCAGTAGTCTAGAATCGATAATGACCGAGATAAATCACTTTAAAGTTTGACAGCTGTCACTTGGACAGCTGTTACTGTGCCACTCGTCATGACAAATCACACAAGTCCATACTCGATGGGCTTATGAGATATTTTTCATGTCACTTTGCACAAATCGATGCATCTATTTCAGATTTTATCGATCGGCCACATTATTTCTCTAATATATCAAACGAAGAACAAAACACTTTCTTTCTGCGGTTGGCTCACACAAAATCAGACTGTATATGAGAGATTTTACTTATCTTCAGCCGGTTACCCCTAAAACCTTTTTTTCCGCTAACTGCCTAGATGTCATCAGTGTCTAAGGCACTGGGCGCCGCGGTGTCGCCGCGACGACGCTCAGCACCGCCGCTGCACCGCGGCGGTGACGCCGCGGTGCAATTACGCGGCGTCAACGCCCGTGTGGCATGTGCCTTAGGGGGATGAAAATATACTTTCTACCTAATATACCTATCATAATAATAGTGTGGTAATAATAAATTTTCTGGTCATCTTTATCATAACCATGTTAGCTCTAAGATTCCATTGGTAGAACTAGGTTTTGATACAATATTTATATCATTACCGAAGAAAACCGGTTCAAATATCTTGGATTTGATGATACATTTGGTTCATGGTTGATACAATAACTATTTAATAAGTTCTAGTAAATAAGAAAACATTTTTCTAGTAAATATTTTTAATGGGCAAATGCGTTTATGAACTATTAAACGATAGGATCTTAATGCCTTATCTACTCAGCTATTGTCATTAAAAGCAATTTTATTATCTGATCGACATCGATCGATCGATGAAGTTCTAGAGAAATTCCAAAATTAGTCGCCTACTTATCCTATACCTATAACCTTATAGGTATATAGATATACTAGTTTTTACCCGCGGCTTCGCCCGCATACGTAATATATCATTATAATTTATAGCCTATGTGTTATTCTGATATATAAGTTACATTATTGCACATCCATCCATCCATCCATACATCCATCCATCCTCACAAACTTTCGCGTTTATAATATTAGTAGGATTATAAGCTTCGTAATGTATCTAAAAAACAAGTGAATTAAAAGTTTTGTCAAAAAATAATCAATTTTTTTTAAATCAAAAACACTGGCGGTCGAAGGTGACATCCACAAGAGGTAGGTATATTATTCAGATAAAAATTGAACCAAGATGATATATACATACATCATTTGAAAGCTTGATTTATGGGCTTCTCAAAAATGTTTAATTTTGATTTTTTTATCCCTCTATTTTTTTTAAATGTGAAAAATAAATTGTATGAAAAATAATAATACAGCTTTGTATTTTTTCTAGTTTAGCAATAATAAAATGCTTTTATCCTTATTTTACTTGCATTCGTAGCTGTTTCTTCCACATTCATCTCTTAATTTGATAAAATTAAAAAATATAACCTACCAGTGTGACCAGGTAGTATGTACAATGTGACAAAAAACACTTAAAAACTGTGTCTAATTGGGAAAAATGCTTCTATTTAACAATAATGATAGGTTACGTAACCAGGGTTGCTATAGATAAACTACCTATCAAGCCAAATATATTTATTTATCCTAATAGATTTACTCAGACAAATACTCAGAAAAATATGAACTTTCTCGAAATGTAACAAGTGTTGTGGTTAGAATTTTTGATTATTATTATACCAGCCTCCATACATCTTGTGGACATCTCCTTTTGGTAAGGCAACCTGGTTTATAGGTATGTATTTTCCTATTCAATACATTTACTTAAAAAACAAATGAATGATATGTTTTCCTATAAATTAACTAAACATTATTAGGTATATTTCAAATACTTGCGGCCAAATTTAGCAAGGTAAAGCAAACCCTATTTGTATATATTCTCCTATTCATATAATTACAAAAAAAAAGTTTGAACCGTGTATGCTATGAGCGGAATGTTCTTGCGGTGTGATCTCAGACCAAAACTACTCTAGTCACTACTCTCTACTTTACATTTAGGGTAGTTTTTGTGGTTTCACTTATTGAGCGCTAGAGTCCGTGTTCATAAGCACTGGCTTAGCTACTGTTACAAAATAGATAAAACAGTTTATGTTGACTCAACTAGCAGCCATTCGATCAATTATTGTAGGGAATCAAAGATAATTGGTCACAATAAATGTCATGTTGTCGATGTAATGCTGGTCAGAGCACGTGCGCCGGAGCGGACGTGGGCACGTGACCAGAATTACTATCGATATCGATGTTTTCAGCATGCTTGCAGCACGTCACTAGTGCAGTGTATTATTAGATGCAATTATCGATCTAGGTAGGTAAAGTTGTGGTGTGTGACATAACTAATGTGGGCCAAAGTGGTAAATAAATCGGTTTGTAAATTACACAGCACTATTTTTTTTCCTGGTGTCTTTTAGTTTTGTTACTAACTTGGTAAGTAAGGTCAATGTAATCTTACACTATATTTATAACTTATTGGAATATAAACAGAAGCACGAATAATATTTGAATAGTATTTAGTTTAAGTTTAACGAGTTCTATTTACTTAACTTACTTTAGTTGAACCGCGAAAAAAATTCAAAACTCGTTCTATTTTAGTGTTAAGAATATTTGAGTGGAATACTAAAACAAAATCATTCCAAGTTCGCAAAGACAAATGAATCTTTAAATAACTCAGGACAACCAAACCTTTTAATAACAATGTGCCCACGAATAGATCTATTCATAGCGAGAAGGCTGTGGAACATGAAAATACGTTTAATATAGGAAAATTGAGAGCCTTCTCAGCTGGGTACAAAAATAGATGGATGCTTATGGAAGCTTTTATATACTGTATTATTATATCTTCTTTGGTAGATGTACAATGATAGATGCAGAGTCTACCAGCTTAGTTCACCTGGGTGAACCACGGGAACTATTTCTTGCCGGTGGTCCACCTTAGTCCACCTAGATGAACCATGGGCGCTTTTGTAATATATGTAATATAATGGCTATATTATAAGTAACACACTTCTAGTTAGTTAGGTTAGACTACTTAATAGGTACATTTTATTCGAAAACAATGTTTGTCGAGGAAAATAATATGCGTCTAAACCAAGTCAAAATTTTATTTTGTGATACAATTTATCACAGAAGAAAAAAGATGTCAAAAAGACAATAATAAACCAGTGTCTTATCTAAATACCTAGCCGGCCTAAAGGAGTTTATTAGGTAATCTAGTAGGGGAAACCTTGGTTTAAAATCGAGGTAAGTAAGACCATTGATTTAAATATTTTTTAGTGAAATATTGTGACAAAAAATGCATATACAGTTCAGAGATAGATGTTTAAGTGAATCAACTAACCAGCAATAGACTATTTGACAACATTAAATATATTCTATTAATTGTGTCAATCCATACAGATAATAACCTGAATAAGACATATTTCACTTTATTTAAACTAAAATATGTCTAACTATCGCAAATCGAACGAAAACAAACACGATATTTTTTTGATTTTTTATCTGTGACGTAAACGCGGAAGAAAGCCTAAGAAGGGCGGCAACTCTGGTGACGTCACGTGCTAGTAAACGAGAATTTCTCGATTGACTGTTGTTTGTGTAATTTGTGTTTTGTGATTTCGGAGTAATATTATTGGATCTGTGAGTTACTTTTAAAGTATTTTTTGTCAATTTTTAGATGTGAATTAGCGTATTTACTAGAATTAACTAACGTTATTTACTAGTGTGTGACGTCACAAACCAGCGCCATTACAGAATGTCGTTTTGCCGGGATCTTGAATAAATATTCTTTGACGCTTGATTTTTATTGTTAATACATTAGATCTGTCGGAAATATAAATAATTTAAAACGATTTCCAAATAATAGTCAAATACCCTATTTAGTATATATAGATTAGACTATAAATATAGCGCGTAAAACATAACACGTATAGCGGCCGACGACTTTATCTGGGTACAGAAAGCCTCGGATCTAGGCTTTCTGTAACATTATTCAGCAGTTCTCCAGTTACTTTATAAAATCTTTACAAAGTTAGATGATTGAACATAAATTTCGAAAGCAAAAACAGATTGTCCGAAAATGAAACTTCAACCCTGAAATCAATTTATAATAATGATACTTTAAGAACAGGCTTTTTCAGCAGAGGGTTGAAACTTTTAAATGTCGATATTCCTAAATATTGGATCATGGATTTTTTTAACCGTTTATGAAATGAAATGAAATGAAAATGTTTATTGTCCAGACTTACGTCCATTAAAAACAAATTACAAATTAAAACACATTACTCATCACATCGCAAAATATATAGAACAAAACATTACAAAATTAAAATTTACAATACTAGAATGATATTAAAAATTATACAATAATAATAATAGAAAATAACTGAAAATAATAAAATAATTGAAAATAAAAATTTAAATGATCTATGTGATGGGAGCGTGGTATGCTCTCTAAGTCTTATGTAAGGGACTGGAGTCCCATTCTCGTGCCGCTGCCACCAGGGAGTTAAGGGAGCAGCACAGAGTCGTGCGAGTGGCTGCGATCGCGCCCGCAGCAGCGCCTGCCAGCCGGGCGCGCGGCCCTCGGCGAACATGCCGCTCGCGCTGCACCACCGCGGCAGGCGGAACATGGCGCGCCACGCGTCATCGTACTGAACCCTCATCTCGCTCAGCGCCGCCTTCGTGTGGTTCGTCCACAACTCCACTGTACACACGCTCGTACAGTAGCTAATAAAGAGCTGTGTTTTTACAGAGTCACTGCATCTGTAGAATCTTCTGGCCAACATGTCCGCGCTTTAGCTATGTTGAAAGTTTGGAAGCTTTCAAGCGGCTTAAAAACTCTGACACCAGGGCTAGAAAGTCACGGTAGTCTACCAGACAAAACACGCTATTATCTAGGTACAAATTACGGCCTCGTCATAAATAAATAATACATACTAAGAATATAATCTAGTTTTTATCGACATGTTTATCATTTAGGTACCTACCAAAAAACAAAGCGTGCCAAAGATTGATAAAATCAGACAACTTTTGAGTTACTAACTATAAATGAAGATAACATAAAACACACGCACTTCTATCAATATTTATATCTATTGTTTATTTTAGCTAGGTATATATTAATCAATTCATAAAATGGTGAAGTGCGAATTCTAATTTGTAAAACAAATGAACGAAATATAAAAAAAAAAAATCTTATGTAATGTACAAGTGTGGAAAATGTCTAAGCCTATCTATTAAGTATCAACCTGTGTAGATAAGGATGCATGTATATAGCTTTAACAGTGCATTCAAAATACGTATTCCGTATGCTTTATGCGTTACCATAGGAATTGTCATTTATTCTGCGTCCAAACATCGTTTGCCCCAGTTCCTGGAGCAAGTTACACAGAGATAAGCTGATAACAACTAGTCGGATTCGTCATACTGTCGAGATTCGGTGCGTTGCGACACTCAGATCAGAGTGAAGGTCAGGGAAACACTGTTATGGTTATTTTTAAGTGCAGGGACTCTTTACGGCAGTGGTCGTCACACTTTTCTGGTCAAAGACCACATAGGACAGTGCGATGTATCACTGCGGGCCGCACACTTATGAACCTCAGTATAATATAGATATAGGCCGCGCCAGACAAGTTGTGCGGATGTGAAGTTAGCTACTAGCTGCGCAATAGCCAATCAACGTGCAGCTTTATGTGAGCTTCAGGCAGGATTGGATATTGCGTAGCTTGTAGCTAACTTCACATCCGCCAACTTGTGTGGCGCGGCCTATACTAGCCCGCATTGGTTTAGGTTACTGCGTTGCCTATCGAAAAAGCGAAGGTAAAATAGTATGCGCGAGCGAATCGAGCGCGAAATTTTTTAGGTTTTTTTTAGTAATTTCAAAACAGATATGAGCTAAGCAGACTAACCACATTGCTATCATGGGCGACCGCAGTGAGCCTCAGTTTTGTTTTGTTTTTTATTTTAAGTAATTTCAAAACAGGCATGAACAAAGCAGACCACGTTACTACTTAAATGCGCGAATGCAGCGAGTGTGAATGTTTTTTTGTATTTTTAGTTTGTAAGCAAGTATGAAAATTGTTCATATTTTAATTATACTCGTGTGTAGCTAGCGCGATGTTATTCGCTTTTCTAGTAATTTGAAATTTTCTAGTAATTGATGATAGTTCATTATGATGACCTCCAACTGTACCGCGGGCCGCACCAAACCACCACGGCCGTGTTTGGTGCGGCGCGCGGTACAGTTGTGCCCGCGGCCACGGTTCGTGGGTAGGCTCATGTCCTGCAGTGGACCTTTAAAACGTCTGGTACAGTACAGTAAACCTAGAGGAATATTATACGAAAACTACAACAGTACTTATTCGATATACATGCTCTTTCAAAGAAAGTGTACTAGTACTAAGTCAAAAGGAGATGATTCAGATCCTGATTATAAACAACCATGGGTATGGGACCAAACCTGAATTCGAAGAAAAACATCAGCTGTTCCATATATAATCGTAACTCTGAATTGACAAAATTGTAGGTAGGTATGAAACAACAGATTTTTTATCAAATTACGGGTTAGCTCCATAATTATGGTTTGAATTACCTCCTTTCGGCTTAGTACGTCCTTTTGAATATAACCCTGTATAGGTTCAATCGATAGTAAGTTGTGTGGACTCAAAAATGACATATTTCTCGTTGTAAAAAATAACTGACTAAATTCGGGTATTGCGACGTTTCGCCCCGAACCGGTTCGCACCGCGGGGCGAATCGCCCATGGATCTTTTTGAAGGTCCCCATTCGCCCCGCATTGTTTGGAGCGGAGCGAAAAGAGGCATTCTTCCAAGACTGATTTATGACTTTTATAATGTGAGATAATCCGTCCAGCTGAGATAATGATGTTCATTGTACCGTAAATGCACTCAGCCTAGGATAACGGACTGTTATCAATGAGTATGATAAAAACATTGTAGATACTCCAACTTCATGCCTATTTTGCTCAAATAGAAAAAAAATTGCTCGTTACTCTAACCCTAGACGCTGCATTTGTGGTCAGCTTCAAGTGCAGCTTCGAATTGGAAAATCGCGTTATAAAATACAATTATTACCACTAATTTCATAAGTTAACAAATTTAAAGATCCAACTGAATACTTTCTCATTTAGATATCTTTAGATAGTCTGATTAATGATCGATTCGAAGCGATTCTTTCTAGAAGCAAAAACGGTTAGTCAGTTTATTGTCGGTAACACACTTGAGCCAGGATAAGGAGTTATCAACTTATCAATGAGAGATAACAACAATAATATTATACTAGCACCTTACCCAACAGTATTATCTAATAACACGGGTATGTAGACACGTCTTATTTGAGCTCGAACTGACACGCGAATTGGCTCGAGTGAATAACTAGTTCTTTGCTCAGTGAGTCTATGCGTAAGGTGCATTAGCATTATCTATTTAAAATAAAAAACCGGATAAGTGCGAGTCAGGCTCGCACACCGAGGGTTCCGTACAAATCCAGAAAATTTCACAAAATTGGGAAGGAAGTTGTTAAAATCTCTATAAGCTATATCATCGACAAAAGTTTTTTTTTTCACTTTTCTCGTCATTCATTAAAAATTACACGTTGTTAAAATTATTAAAAATCTGTTTTAACATGTGGTAATGAAGCTCTTTTATATGATACCTTACATGATACGATTTACTCACATTGAATTTTCAACTCATATTTTGGCCCTATTTTTTGTAATTTAAATAAAAATGTACAGTTTTCAGATTTATTCCTATATGTGTACTCTAAGACAATGCTTCTCGCCAAATTTCATAGTTCTATGTCAACGGGAAGTACCCTGTAGGTTTTGATTTTTAGTGAGTGTCGAAATATGTGGTTTTTTACGACATAAACGGCTCTAACTTTTTTATACGGTAACTGAGAAGTTTTTCTTTTACACAACTGCAAGAAATCATAGATATACGTTTACAGTTTAAATTACAGCTCGATATCTTTACGCGTTCCCGAGATAAACAGTCTTGACATACACACAGATGGACAGACGGACAACAAAGTGATCCTATAAGGGTTCCGTTTTTTCCGTTTGAACCCTAAAAAATGGCTCGTGCGCCAAAATACAGTAAATATGTATTAAAATTTGAATCCAAAGTTAAAATAAAAAATCCGAATCTTCACCCATACCTATTTTTGACTGACGAACCGGAGGAGGTAGGTAGGTACTCAATTCAACGCGTTATATATTTTTTTTGTACAACCAAGCATAACTTTTTACTTACCTAGTAGTCCGATTTCGATAATTCTTTTTTTATTGGAAATAATATACTTTGAAATTGGTCCCATTTAAATTTTGTCGAAATCGGCTAAGCCATTTTTGATAAATCAACAATAAAGTGAAAAATGCTACATCGATCCGTGCAAAATATTCGCGAATTCTGTACATGACTGAAGTCGGTCGTGCCATTTTTTACAAAAAATAATTATGCTGGCAATTAACCCACTTGTTACTAGCGTTTGATATACGGATCAATGAACATTAAAAAATATTAAACAAAACGTGGGTAGTTTCAAATTTCTTTGTTTATTGTTTGTGATAGCTGGATGATCCCTTGGTCGAATAGACGTGGTTTGTTCTAGTTTGAGTTGGACGTGTAAAATTTATAAGTGTTGATAAATCGTGTTTATTTGTCATGAGTGTGTCGAGGTAATTAGATAATATTAATTGCATTTATTTTGGGTAATTTTTGTAAAAATATTAATAATTATAGTGTTATCTGTAATATAAGTTTATATGTTTATTGATTCTCAAACAATTTATGTCACTTATTTGTCTATAAAGTTGATGTTCCGTATATCAAACGATAGTAATATGTACTGCTATAAAGCAGATGTACCGTAAATATTTAAAAAAAAAAAAAATTAGCAGTTTAGATAGGTAATAAAATACAAATAACTCCATAAATAAAGAAATGATTATTACATTTTTTTAAGAACACTACTTTACGTAATTAGGTAAGTAGTAAGTACTTCAAAATAATTTACTCAGCATGTGTGTGATAGGTTTTACAACAAACTTTGGGGTGTAAAGAGACATTACATTTTACACAAAAAAACAGCATTTTTATGGCACACAGAACATCGCAACTGTTCCGTTCTGTACTTCATGTTATATGTGATCTACTTCATCATAGCGTGAAGTTTCATGAAAATGTTTTGTTGTCCGCCTGGCTTGCCTGGCTTTCAAGCTGTACCTTTACCGTAAGATTCTAATAAACATGTAGCAATGCTTCTTCGGAATCCGAGGTTTTCATACTCCTCGCCGTTCTTTTTGTAAAGCTGCTAAGCTTAGATGGCAGTACCATCTAAGCAATGGGAAATCAGGGAAAAGTATAATTTCTTTCCGCGACTGGAAGTACGATATAAACCAATGTATTGGTCAGATCTACTTACGACTCTCATATTTTCACTAAAGACCTTGATAGCAGCAAGTCGATCGATTAGGATGTATCTCTTTTGCTGTTGGGAAAGTCTTCTAGTCTTACATAGGAGGCGTAAATAGATCTGACCAAAATATTGGCCCATATCGTACTTCAATTCGTGGCGTGGAAAGAAATGGTACTTTTCCCGGATTTCCCATTGCTAATCAAGTATAGAACAAAACAGTTGCAATGTGCTGAGTGCCATAAAAATGCTATATTTTTTTTGTAAAATGTTATATCTCTTACACCCTAAAGTTTGCTTGGAAACTTATCATACACATGCTGAGTAAATTATTTTGAGGTACTTACTACTTACCTACTTACGTAATTGGTGTTCTTAAAATAATTAAATAAATATATTTTTATTTATAGAGTAATTTGTATTTTATTACCTACCTAAACAGCTAAAATATATTAATTTTTAATGTTTACGGTACATCTGCTTTATAGCAGTACATATTACTAGCGTTCCGTATATCAAACATCATTTTCCAGCTTTTCCATAACACCTACAATTTTTTATTTGTTTTTCCTCGTATAGTAAGCCTCTAATTAGACCGAAAACAAAAAATCAGAACGATCCTCCGAAAAAAGGGATATCCGTAACAACTGGGTTAAGTCCTAAGTCAACTCATACCTATAACATTTAATTTGCATCTTACTTTTTTACGTTTTCTAGGATATACCTGCAAAATCCTACCTACCTACCCAATGACGCGTCCATCGGAACGAACCAAGTAGCGATGAAATGTTGATTTAAGATTTCACGAAAATGAATCTTATATTAAGAATATTTAGTGTAAGTAAGTATTTATGTTATTTTCACAGCACGTTCACAGATATTTGCACGAATAATACCTTACATACAAATCCTACGAAACGTCGTTTTTTCGCAGCATTTTTGTGGCCTTCATAAAGCTGGGAATTATATATGTAGCTCTTATCATTTGTATATCAAAATTATATGATACTAACCAAATAGGTAATTATTTTATACTATGCATAGTTGTATATGTTGCTACTACCTAGCAACAGTAAAAAATATCAAGGTAAATGAGTTGAAATTCAATTCATTGAACTTAACTCTTCAAACTGAATTATCAAAGAGATAAATCTTAATTACAATTTATGAGTATTATTAAAAATTATGACTATAATAATAATTTAAATGCACCTTTATTGCTTGTTGATTAAAATTTATACAAATTATTTCAGTTTTTAGAACAAGTACGTTTATATGGCAATGATCTTACTTGCTATCTAGAGTATAAAGAAATCATACCATAAGCCGGTACAGGGAAAACCACTGCTGATTAAGTTATTACTGATACTTTATAATACTCGTAGGTTAGTAATGTACCTAATGTTGATATAATTACATCTCTTGTGACAAAATAGACAAATATTGCAACACATTGTTCCATGCGTTAAATAAAAGATATATTAAAATTTATAACCGTCTTAAAATGTTTATGACCTCGTAAAATATGAGACATCTATAAATTCCATTTCAACATCGTTGCAGTGACTACATTCCTCGACTCGACAAATCCGATGTTTAAGATTTGCTACTCTAGTCGTACTCTACCAAAACTGTTTAGGTAGTTGATTGACAATTAGGTACCACGTATAATCAAAGCAATTACCATTGCGAGCTTGGATAAACGAAGCTGATGGTTTTTAATAAAATTCAAGTACTTACTCAGAGTTAATTTATGAAGTTCATGCACAATAACAGCGGCAAAGTGAAGTGCCTTGACTCCGATAGGAGCGAGTTCGGCTCGCGATCGGAACACTCTCACCGGCGGCACTTGTAAATCAGGTACATAATGCACTCAGTGTCGACACAACGGTCCGCTTGTTCAGCTACAGCGGTCAGCAGAACAGTTACACACAGAAACACCTCATCAAATGAGCCTTTCACTCAAAACGACAACCAGGCTGTGGTGTTGTGCAAATCACGGCGGCCGGTCGGCTAGATCTCACAGCCGCGCGAATGTCCGTCCGCAGGAGGCGTCTATTGACGTCTTCTAACTGGTTTTCATTGAAGAAATGAGGCTTCTTGATTGATGGGGTTCGATTTGTTTACAACGATTGCGGCACGAGAAGCACGCGATGAGCTCGCACACGGGTGCTCCACGGGGCAGCCGGCGGCGACTGCCGCGCCGAGTAGAGCCGATTATCTTGCCGCCAAATCGAATATTCCTATTCGCTCAGTCTCGGCTCTATCGCACACGATAGAGTAAGATGTGAACAATCGAGTAAAACGAGCTCGACGTCTCGACCGAATATCGTCACGGAGTGACGTTGTAGCACATTTCTAATACCCAGGTCTAATGTCTTAGAATACTAGAAAAGAAATCACACATTTCACACAATACTGTTACTTTGTCAAGTCAAGAGTGCCAATAGTTGTTTTTATGGGGAAAACAATTTTTTTGCCTATGTATGTACAGATGTCAACTTATCAAAAACCTATTTTAGAAAAATAATCAGAAAAAATAGATTTCAGCATAGTGAAATACCTATAAATAAACTTCACTATGGTTTTCAGGTAGGTAAAGGATTCCAAATTTAAAAAAAAAAAACTATTTTTAAGGAAGGTATGGTACCTACTTTGATTAATACGATAGAGTAGGTGAGTAGGTACCTAAAGCACACGCGTACCTATTGCTCTTTTAATTGAGGAGTGGGAAACGTGACTGTGGTTAAGTTATTCAAAGTCAATATAAAAAAGTGTGCGATACACGTTTTCATACAAAAAATGGGTACCTATCTAAACAAACTCATGCCAAATAAATCGTAAAAATACAAAAATCCAATGTCCAGAAAAAGTAAATGCATTATTACTCAATAATCACGTTGCTCTAGAGTACCTAGGTAATTAGTCTAGAGTAAGATGACTAAATGCATTTCATACTAAATACCAGTGAAAACAACTTTCTCTGGTTTTTTTTTTCATTCGATGTCAATAAAACTAAATACAAAAAGCTATTTGCAAAGGACAGGCTCACAAAATGTATGGAGGCTGGTATAATAATAATCAAAAATTCTAACCACAACACTCGTTACATTTTGAGAAAGTTCATATTTTTCTGAGCCTATTATATCAGTTAAAATCAAAATAGAGCCCTCCATTTTTTAAATTAATTTTGAATCTAGTAGGATAAATAAACATATTTGGCTCAATAAGTAGTTTATCTCTAGCAAACGTGATTAAGTCACCTCCAAATTGTTAAATAGAAGTATTTTTACCAATTAGACACAGTTTTTTAGTATTTTTTTGTCACATTGTACCTACTAACTGGACACACTGGTAGGTAATAATTTTTAATTTTAGCAAATTACGAGATGAATGTGGAAGAATCAGCTACGAATGCAAGCCCATAAATCAAGCTTTCAAATGATGTAGGTATATATCATCTTGGTTAAATTTTTCTCTGAATAATATACCACTTGTGGTCGTCACCTTTAAAACATATGGGGTAGTGTGAAGCGATGTAAAGAAGTGGTAGGTATAGAAGTAATATCCAAATCCCTCCAAAAGTCCAAAGTCCGTACCTACTGCAATCCTAAAAAAAACCTAAACTTGAGAATGAAAAACTGAGGATATCTAACAAAAATGTATAGTCACACTGTAGGTATAGTAGTGTTTATTTTATGAATAATCTCTTACTAGACAATAAACAAGACCTCTATACTCTCGCGGCCATATTAAGCAACGCAAAGTTACGTTAAGTTTGTTCGTGTTTTGTCTTTTTGGTTTGACAATTTTAATTCACTTGTGAAAGACTAAAAACAAAAGGTATCTAAGTGTGGTGCTATAGTCGTGCTAACTGTATGAACTCTACACGTAATGATAATGCAGTAACATAATTAAGTAAGTAGGTCTATCCTTCCTGCTTTATACTCTACCTTGGTCTGTAGCGCACTCGTGGCATTGAGACCAGCGGCACGCGAGCGCAGTTCATTAGAAAAATTGTTATGACTCGAGTAATTCATCTAAATTCCTTAACTACCTAGTTAGTATAAGTACTGATCTCTGACTTCTAAAGAGAAGGAGGTTCTTAATATCTCATATAAGTATTAGTCTATATTTTCGATGTTAGCTGATTTTTGCGTTGTTTGTACACCGTTCCGGGAGTTTCTATTTATGTATAAGGTTAAGGCTCCTATTACACAGGTACTCAAAATCGACTTCCATTACGGAGGCATTTTTATTTTCGTGTGTTATTCTCGTTTGAGTAAATTTAGATACACCAAAATGGAGTTACCCATTCATAGTTTTTTACTTCATCACATACCGGACGTTCGGAAATGTAACACAGAGGCAAGTCACAAAAATCAAACAGGCAGTGTCACGGCGGCGATGCGGCCGGGTATTTCATACAAACGCGGAGCGACGTAAGTAAGTGCATTGATATGAAATGTCTAAGTTTTTTAAATTAATATGCCGTTCAAGTGTGGGAATGTCATTTATAGCTTTTGTCTATCATTATACTAACTATATGTTTAGGTTTTATCCTATTTGCAACTGTTTTTATGTGTAAAAAATAAAAAACAAAACCACGCCGTAATAGAATAAGAATTTTAAGGGTTAGTCCTAATATGGATGTATCATCCGTATTAGGAGAAATGCTGTGTTACATTTATTTGCTCATAACTTTCAATATAATAATGTATTTAATTAGTTCTAAGTTGACTTGAAATAATGTTCAATACCACAAACTAAAAACATTTTTACTTTTTAAAAACGAACTCACCAACTAAAACTGTTTTTCAAATTCAGACATTATCAGGAAATAAGGAAATAGTCAAAATGTCATAAATAAAATAATTAAATTCATAATAATCTTATGCAAAAATCACACCCAAGTGTTGATTGGTTTCGCGCACTAAAAGTTCCGCCTCAATATTTTTATTTTTCTTACTTGATCTGTATGTGTTCAAGTAAGTAGCAAACATGTAGGGTACCTACCTACTATAATGTTAAATTTTTTGTATTTTATTTTTATTGGGAACTACTATACTACCTACTACTTTCCTATTTTTTTTTCATTCTTCTAATGCTTATTTTTTGTAAATGTTTAGAGTCCCCTGTTTTCTACAATTAGGGGACAAATCATAAGCCGTGGTGGTCTAATGGTAATGACACCCGCCTTACAATCGTGAGGTCGTGGGCTCAAATCCCGGTCCCGTACCGATGAGTTCCGTTTTTCGGATTTTATGTACGGAATTTCACACCACGAGCTTTTCGGTGAAGGAAAACATCGTGAGGCAACCTACATGTGTCCGTAGAAGAAATCCACCAACCCGCACTGGGCCAGCGTGGTGGATATGGCCCAATCACCCTTCGTGGGTAGGCCTACGTCCTGCAGTGGACTATTAAAAAGGCTGGTACAGTTTTCTACAATACTGTATAGTGTAGATAGCACAGAATAGATACCTACTATATCCCCCTCCCACACCTAAGCACCTGTACGAATAAGTTTGAAAAGAAAATCGAAAATATGACAATGGTGGTCATACCTATTACCTATGATGTTAAAAAATCAGGTGGAGTGCCACCTGATTCAGTTCCAAATAATGTTTGAAATAAATGTTCAAATATTTGAAATAAATTAACAAGACTTGCCTTCACAAGGCTTGTAGTTGCTGCTAAGTCTAAAAATGCAAACTTCTAGATTTTGTACTAGGTATCTGTATTTTGTGTGCAGAATTGCGAAACCATAAAAACTGACTCGTCTGGCAAGTATGAGTCTTCATTTGAATATCTATGTAACACTATTAAAAGTAGTAATCAATAAATCATAAACACGAAACGTTCAACGCAGTTTTACGAAATATCCATATTTTTAGGGTTTCGTTACACAACAAGGAATCTCTATGGCCAAGTTATTATTCCATCATAAGTAAAAAAAAAACTTGGGGCCTAGGCATTCTCGCTATGTGCATGTAACAACAAAATGTATTAAACTAAACATTTGGTCAAAAACATAAATTAATTAAATTGGAATCAACATTTACTAACAAAATAATAAAAACCTACGAATAATTTTTAAATTTACAAAAGTTCAACTAAAATGTCAAACAAGAAAATAAAGTACCTAGCTATAAATAATAAGTCTTGGTTCAAAGATAGATCTGTCAGGTACTAAATTAATGTGCTTAATATAAGATGATATTAAGTAATCTTTGGAAGTCAAATTTAGAACCAACCAATTAGAAATCCTTAGTTTAAGTTTTTATAGTACCTACCTAAATGAAAACTATAAATCGGTTTTGTCTAGCTTTTTGTTCAATAAAAATCCGTTGCGTAGTTTTAAAGATATAAGCATACATGGGAACAGACAGCGGATAACATTATACTATGTAATGAATCTGTACACGGGTGAAGTCGGTCATGTTACTTTTTGCAAAAAAAAAAAATATTTACGGAGAATCTCATAGGTACATATAATTCCACTTCTGGTTTCTATGTTATACTGTAATAAGTAATTACCTATATAGTAGTAACTGTAGTATAACAAAGAAGATATAATAATACTACGTATAACGTAGTGCAACAGTAGATCATCTCGTATAGTAGACACGTCATCTCAAAAACTGGACTAGAGATCTTTACAACGTGGTACATAAATGTATCAAAGTTTTACTATTTTCGTAAAGTCAGCTTAGGACAGTCGTGTTGTGAGATCTCGTGACGATCTTGATTGATCTTGATTGTGCCATTGTGCAGTCGTTTGATGTAATGAAGCCTAGGCAGACGATGCGGCTCGCTCATGTACACTGAAATACGCACATATGTACCTATCATTCTAGTTTATTCAATCCCGGTCACATGCCAATCAATTCTTTGGAACTTAAGTATGAATGGATGTTAACACCACTGGATATTCGGCGAAGGAAATCTTTGAGAGGGAGCCTGCATATTTCCGTAGAAGAAATTCTATGGCGTACGTCATAGAATTTCCGCCAGTGCTAAGCCAGTGTGGTGGATATAGTCCCATTGCGTCGGTAGGCCTATGTCCAGCAGAAGGCCGGTATAAGTAGGTACAATGGAAAACGTTGCGGTTCGCTCATGAACAATTGAACATTGAAATACGCACTAAACTTATACTGAATACACAACTTTATTTCGGCAAGTTTAACCTTCGAGAACATGAAATTATTAATATCCTGTTAATGTTTACGTTTGTTGAAAGATTATTTTGCTTATTGGCTGAGAGTTCGTTTAATATTCAGACTTACAAATGAGACGCAACTTTATAGATTGATTGTGGACGTTCTTTGACATACAAACGTATACATATAACAGTTACTGGTGATTAGTTATTACTATTTTTTACTTAAAGTTTATAATAAATATAATTTATTAGCCGAAATAGATGCAAAATGATTTCGAAAGTCCTGAATTTACAAAATTGGTTTCATACAAAATAAGTACATACGTTCCGCTCGTAGTATTTTTGTACGAAAAGCACGTGTGTCCGCGTATCACCCGCTGGTATGCAAACAAAGGTATCTTTTCATCTCAAAAGTACTTGTAATATTAATGTACAAAAGAGGTAATGCGGTAAACTAAATTCACTTGGTATGATAAAATGGCATATGCTTGTGGTTTTCTTCTAAAATAGGCGGGGACCCGGCGAGACTCAAAATTATCACGTTCAGCCGCGCGCATCGATCCGTCTCCTCACGTTGCTACACCAAAATTATCACGTTCAGCCGCGCGCATCGATCCGTCTCCTCACGTTGCTACACAGTATGTACAACTGCCATTGACATAGATGTATTACTTAGCAAGGACAGGGTAAACATGATAGAAATACAGAAAATGTTATTCGGGACAAAACAATTAGGTACACAGAAACAAAACACGAAAAACAACTAAAAATAGAACAATTCACAAACCAAGCATGATACCCAATGCTTTGCCACGAAACTGATCCCAACTCAGCATATTGCTGGTTATATATAACCAGCACTGATATTATGTGGGGAACAGCGGTGACGTCACTACCGCGAGTCACTGCGGAAGCAGTTAAATCAACTCGTATTAAACACTTAAAAACAAGAACTAACGAGAGTACATTTTACAGAGCTATGACATCAAATACATGATTATGGAAGTTTTCGGAATTAATTTCAAACTATACACAACAGCAACAAAAACATACAATTGTATTATCAATTTACGTTCAACAAAGAAAGAAGTGTAGAGCGCACCTGTAAACTGAACTCCGCGGTCAAGTTGAATTCGTCGCGAATGACCCGAACTACCTCCTTGGTCAACCGGCTAGCGCATAAAAGTAATGCATAGCGTCGCTCCAAAGCTTTTACTTACACAAGTATGAATCATTAAACATGCATTATTAACACATCTCCGTTTTGTCAGTCGGGTTTCACTACCGGATCTAGTGGCACTATTCTTGATGTTACGATCACCAACTCTAGGGATACTATTCATGCTATATCTCTATGACAATAATAAACCTGCCAACATGCTATGCGGTTCATAGTGAACGTGTTTAAAAGTGATAGCCTATTCTTGATTCACTTTCGGTCTAATCATTTTCAGAGCAACAACATAGTGCCTCGTCATTGCCCTCGATCTCATTCACAGGCACCAACATACTTTTATTGAGCTATAATATTATGAATTCGAAAGTTTGTAAGTCACAACGGACAAGGAATACTTTTTAATTTTTTATCCAAAATATCTGAAAATATCAAAAAAAACCTAAAATCCATTTTGTTTTAATTTTCAAAGAAACTTAGTCCAGTTAGTGTTTGTCATTCTCTGAATACTATACTAAGTGACCTGCGTCGTGGGATCTAGTAAACCTAATTATTTTCAAATGTATCAATCAATTGCTAAAAAAATATTTATACAATGAGACGTTTTCTAAAAAAAAAATTTTGTGATAAAAGTATCCTATAGATGGCGACAATAGTTTGAAATCGTCGATCCTTTGACTATGGAAATCGTTTACTGTACTGTCATTGTGTTAGAACAGGAGTAATAGGGTGGTACATGTATATCCTGGCAATTCCCTATATGAGGACCCAGCTACAGTAGTGATCTCTCTCATGAGGTGAAATCTGAGAAGAGTACCTACTCCAAGCCTAGTAATTTCCTTTATGATAGAGTGGTAGTAGATTAAATGATACTGAGCGACAGTCTACTGATCCCTGTTAGTTTAGAGATTAAACCTATGACTAGAACCCAACACTCCAAAGATAATCTAGGTTATGATGATGTTTTAGGAGGCTAGACTTACTAAATTCGTTAGGAAAAACACAATTGTAAACACAGATATAAGTCATTAGTTACAGCATTTATTTTGTTACCTTCAACATACATTTTAACACAATAGGCAACCTGAAACTTTAACAGGTTACATTTTATACAGATTAACAAGTACAGTAACATCATTATTACAAGTAACATCATTATTCTGTAGAATACATATGTATTCTACAGAATAACATTAGTGACGGAATGCCTTTTTACTTAATCTGAGGATGGAGTAACATAATCAATCGTCGAGTATGTACATTCAAAATACCTATTACTTAGCGTCCTAAGGCCGCACAGGTTTCTCTCAACATTTAACCTTTAGTATGAACCCCTATTTGTAAAGTAATTAATGCATACTTAACTTTGTGACTTCCCTCACGTTTTCAACTACCTTTCCTGTATTTTTATGTCCTTTTCGTCTATTTCCTTAATACTTTTGTTTTTCTAACCCCGACACCCTTCGATGTCGTTTTTCTCCCGTTCGTTCTGTAGTGTTGCTAGTCCGTGAAGTCTCAAGTTCCTAACATACATTTTCAATTTTTGTGTAAATTAATATGGAATAATCTTATAATCTAACAATTGTCAAGATGTCATCTTCTTCTTTTTTATGTTTTGGCGTCGCATTGTTGTGTATTTCCCAATATCAAGTATTAAGATTGAATAATTTTTAGTAATATTTTATTAAAATAATCACGTCATAGTCCAATAAAGTCGCGGTTAAGTCCAAATATAGTCCAAGTCATACCTCAGTAAAGTATTGTAGACTTTAATATAGGTTTCTTTCGCACACCCTATTCCAGTTGATAATGACAGATCAATTTATATGACTATTACGCCATCTAGTTTCTTCGCTTTTTTATTTGGAAAACGCCTTATTGAAGTCCAAGATCCAAGGATCCAATGGAATAAATATCAAAATTCACTTGAGACTAACCTAGTCCACTTTAGAAATCGCCTAACAAAATTTGATCGCTGCTTCCAGTTGATTGCTAATTCATTTACTAAGGTCCAATTGTGTACGTTGATCAAGGTTTGAACTTTATACCAATAAGAGTACAAAAACATAATTATTAAGTAGGTATAACATAAACAGCCTAATTTCATGAAGCGGGATAAAATGGCAACTCCGCAATTAAATTTAATAACTAGAAATTCTTTTATATTCCTACGATATGATCTTGTTTTATGCTTTCTTTACAACGGTTTTTAATTAAGAGTATCATGTAAGTACTGATGACTACCACAACATTGTAGATAGGTAATGATTAAAGCATTAAACATGTTTTAGTTCTGATTATATCAGTAAGACGGTTCAATTTAATTGATAGGTATTCATACGTGTGCCTAGTAATTTAAATAGAGATCTGTCGATTTTCTAGGCCATCCATTCTAATTTTCTTCATGTTTATAAAGCAGACTATGAGATAGATAGATATTTCTTATGGTTAACACAAAGAGCACAGATAATAATCGGCCAAGCGTGAGTCAGACTCGCGGACGAAGGGTTCCGTACCGTATGGAAGCCCATTTTAATTTATTTTTTAATATTTTGTAAATATTTCAAGCATATTTCTGTTGCCGTTAATATCGAGCAAAAAATCACGTTTCTTGTATGGGATAGTTTGCCTTAAATATTTGTTTTATTTTAATTTAATTACTTATTTTTTAAATTCATATTTAACTTAATATTCTGTGTTTCAAGGATCTACCTGTCACCGTTATTAATATCGAGCGAAAAAACAACAAAAAAAATCAGGCTTGTTGTATGGGAGTTCCATTAAACATTTATTAATAAATATTTGCTGTTATAGCGGCAACAGAAATACATCATCTGTGAAAATTTCAACGTTCTAGCTATCACCGTTCATGAGATACAGCCTGGTGACAGACAGACAGACGGACAGCGGAATCTTAGTAACAGGGTCCCGTTTTTACCCTTTGGGTACGGAACCCTAAAAACAATAAAACTATAGCGTGTAACAAGAGGCGGTCTTATCGCTAATAGCGATCTCTGCCAGGCAAACGGGGAGGTAGATTATATATAGGCTTTGATTTCCTCTATTGTCTGTTCAATATCAGATCCCTTCATTTACTTCCGATATCGTTGTTTCAAATAGTTGCAATGAAACAGAGTTTGCCAAAGTGCAAGTTACTCAGCAAGTTTTTGTTTCTCTCGTTACAATCGGTGACTGCTGTTCGTATGATATAATATTGCGCGAATAAGTGTCATTTGTGTTGACAGACAGGACAGTTGTGGGACTCTTGATTGATTAACAATGCCTCGTTTGTACATCATATTATGTACAAATGTATATGTTGCGTCTGCAGCGACCTACGGGTGAGCGCCAGCACAAACCTATTTGGTTTATGCTGGTAAATCTAGGTTTAATATAAGTTTTTGTTGTTATTTGTAATGATAAGTAAAAAATAAATAATAAAATACTTGAGCTCAAAGTCATGAAAACGTAATGACATGACCGTTGTGAAATTGTTGTCTTGATAATTATTTTTTGCAAAAAATGTCATGACCGACTTAAACCGTGTACAGAATTCGCGAATATTTCGCACGGATCAATGTAACATTTTTCACATTATTATTGATTTATCGAAAATGGCTCAGCTGATTTTGATAAAATTTAAATGGGATCAATGTCGATGTATGCTCTTTCCAATACAATAAGAATTATCGAAATCGGACCACTACGTAAAAAGTTATGTGTGGTTATACATAAAAAATAAATACATATACGCGTCGAATTGAGTACCTCCTCCGATTCGTCGGTCAAAAAAGGAAAAAAGTAAAGCAAAAAGAAAGAGTACCTAGCCAAATACACCATAAAATCGACACCTTCTAGCTAGCCACTTCTGCCTCGATGGCTCAGTGGTTAGTGACCCTAACTTCTGGATCAAAGAGGCGTGGGTTCGATCCCCACCAGGGCAAATATTTGTGTGATGAACATTAGTGTTTGCTCTGTGTCTGGGTGTTATTTAGTTACTATTTACTATCTATATAAGTATGTATTTACAAATAAGTATATGTAGTATATCAGTCTCTGGCAGCCATATCACAAGCTTTGCTTAGTTTGGGGTCAGAGGCCGTGTGTAAGATGTCCCAAAATATTTATTTATTTATTTACATTTACATCACTTAGGTCATCAAACACCTACCAGCTAGTTCAGCATGCGACAACGAAAAGCCACGAAAATATCTCTTTTCGACGTGTGAAAGACTGACACGTCGAAAGAAATATTACGTGGTGCGCATCCTAGCCCGGCAGATATACCTAATTCTTAAAATGACGTAGGGTGAACTGAGCTTTGACGCTTTATCCATGTAACTGATAAAAATGATATAGGATCCCTCCCAGGAGCAACTAAGTATTGGGTGGTTTTATCAGGCTCATACCCGGAACTCTGATAGTAAGAGATAGTCCGATATACAACAATACCATTACAATACGGTGAAATCCGGTAGTTACGGCAATCATTTGTTCCATGACGAACCAGAAAACCAATAAAATGCTAATTGTATAGGTATTAGAGATTACAGAAAATTATAACATGTGCGAAAGACATCACCTTTATTTTGTAATATACTTATCTAATTAAATAAATTGTACCTTCTTCATCATCATCATTTCAACCGCAAAGTGTCGTTCCCATTTTAAAGATTTCGGTACAGAGGCGGCTGATTATTATTTATCCATCATCATCCGCAGCCACAGGACGTTCTCTGCTGGACATAGGCCTCCTATGTGGATCTCCAATAAGACTGGTTAGAAGTGGCTTGCATCCAGCGCTAGCTTGCGGTCTTTAGGCGGCTGATATTGGGTTGCATGCATATAGTGAATTTTTGCAGTCCCCTGTAAGGGCTAGACATAAACACGATACGTCGCAACGTACTACGACGCGACATCGTTTCAAAATGCGACGTCGTCAACGTCGAGCAAGCAACACCACATCGCAACAATAAAGAAGAAACAACGAATAAAGAAGAAACCTTAGAGAATAAATAACTAAATATACAGGGTTATTCCTAATCAATTAGCATCCTTTTATCTTTTTATTCTGTAAAAGTAAGTAAGTAAGTTCGTATAGGCCGGGTGGCTAGCCCTGGTGTCAGAGTTTTTAGGCCGCCTGAAGGCCTCTGACATGGCTAAACGGTTAAAACAATTTATTCTGTACATCAATACTAACAACTTTTATTTGCGATTTTTGTCAAAACTAAAAAAAAAAGCTGTTCCATACATTTTGTCGCGGGTGAACGATATTTTTCTATGGAACAACAATATTTTTTTTTGAGTTTTGACAAAAGTCGCAAACAAAAGTTTATAGTTTACATGTATAGAATAAGCCCCTAAAAGGATGCTAATTGATTACGAATAACCCTGTATATACTCTAATCATCGACTTGGCATTATATTGATGACTCTAATGAAGAAACAGACACAAAGACGATACTGGAAAAATCCATTTCTTGCAACTATGAATAACGAGTCATTTTATGAAGAATTGTAACGCTTCCTATGCCAAACTTATTACTTATCGATATGTGATCTCCAATCGAGAACTTTGCAACCCCAGAGATAGATAACATTGAGAATAATTAATTTAAGACGTGTATAAATAAAGATGTTTGTGAAGATTCGATCATTCGATTGTCCTTCATGTCGCACTGTCTACCTCATTTCAATATTTGTAAACATAACACCGCAACGTCTTGGCGCGGATCCAGGTCACAACTTATATCTTGTTCTAGTTGAAATAACCGTCGATAACAACGAGTCGATGTTTTAAAATATGCTGACATATCTTTCTGAATCTGAATCGGGCATATAATAAAACAGGCGAAGTCTAAGCCATTTAAATAATCTAGGTATGGTAATTAAATACAAAAGTAAAACGTATTCAGGTTAGGATTATTTGATTGAGCATGAGTAACAATTGGAATTGTACTGTACTGTATCAGCCTTTTCCACCATATCCACCACGCTGGCTCAGTGCGGGTTGGTGGATTCACATACGCCATCGAATTTCTTCTACTGACATATGCAGGTTGCCTCACGATGTTTTCCTTCACCGAAAAGCCAGCGGTGTTAAATTCCGTACATAAATTCCAAAGAACCTGTTGGTACGGGACTGGGATTTGAACCCACGACCTCACGATTCTAAGGCGGGTGTCACTACCACTAGACCACCGCGGCTTCATTTCATTGGAATTTGAAAGTTATTTAATGCTAAGGGATTTTTGTTAATAGAGTAAGAGCCAGCGACGATCAGATGTCTCTCATTTTTTTCAAGTTTGCCTGTGCATGACCCCAATACAGGTAAGTACGAAAACGGAGTATGGAGTTTGGATTGTCGTTTCATTGACAGTTAGTAGGTAGTGAAGGTGTGTTATCAAATTCCTTCTTGCTACCGAAGTAACCACAATCGAAATTTCATACACCTTGGTCGTTCTTATCGGTGTTGGAGTCATTGCAGAGAAACTTTTAGGGTTAATAAAATGACGAAGGTCTAGCTGTCGATGGCTCAATTGAATGTCAAGCTTTAGTGTCTGCAAGTAAACAAACAAGCGAAATAAGTATTCAGCTACTTTATCGATAGACTATAGATTTGTACAGGTAAATTACATATCTTTATTCTAGTGGTGAATACCACGGAAGTTGGAAGTAAATATGCGTTATCCTCTTCGACTGATAAAATTATAATGAACGCTTGTGGCGGCCAGTTGTGTAGAAATCATGTCTTACATACTTCCTTGAAGTTATAAATACCTAATACTTGTATGGTTTGCTAAAACACTCTTGGTACCTTTCAGTTTGTATGCGTTCTACTAACTATTCTGTTTTTTTTAAATTCAAAGTCCACACTTCTTCGATTCCGCCAATATGATCTTTTATTATATGCGGACGCTTCTTTAGTCTTTTTACTTATAAAAATCACTGTATCAACCTTTATGCGCAACTTCGAAGAATGTCATCATTGATATCTCGAACCACAATATTATGAATATCAACGAGGCACATGTTATATTATATTATGTGCGTAGAGCAGATTTAATAAGATTTAATAAGATTATTCTCCAATCTGTGGATCATTAATTCCCCCGTCTCATGTTAAAATGCATCTTTCGTAAGAACTTGCGACGCATGTGGTTTCGAAGACGGCAACGGGTCTCTATTGGTTGCGAAATACGTTATTAGGAAATTATGTGTTAGTGGCGATGATTATGATCAAATTAGATATTAAGATAGGTGTGGTTTCAGAAGTATAGTAAATCTACCTCGGGGTTTGGGAATAATGATTAGGCTACATAACGCATTCCGATTAATACAGGAGCTATGATGGTGACGATGATGAGTAGATTTAGTATCAAACCGGATCGATGCATCATTGTTATCATCAAACTTCATAATTCACTGCTAGTCATCATATATTGAAACGGATCTTTATTGGCGCCAGATACAAAAAAATACAAGCCTCCCAAAATCTAGGTCTGCCTTTGTTCATGCGATCCAACTCTGTCCCTTGCCAATTACATCCATTTATAGTCTGGATTTTGGCGTCCCCATGTGGGCCACCATGGTTGTAAAAACGCACCACAGATTGCTGCATACCTAAGAAAAATCCTTCCCCTATTATTTGCAGAGAATGGAAGAGGGCCGCGCCGTAAAAACATCTTACTTGGGACTGCCGGAGGGCCAATATACCTATCTGTTCCAAGTACAGATGGAAAGACAAAGTAGGGGAAAATCTCCGCAAAGGGCTTCGCATGAACTTGCCCAAGATAGACAAGAGTGGCGGTTGTTAAAAGAGGCCAAGACACATGTAAGGGGAAAATCTCCGCAAAGGGCTTCGCATGAACTTGCCCAAGATAGACAAGAGTGGCGGTTGTTAAAAGAGGCCAAGACACATGTAAGGTGTTTTAATAAAACAATAATTTATTATTTTAAATGTTGAAGAGAAAATGTTTATCATATAAAGTTGATAACAACGAAGTGTACGATCAAGTGTGCAAAGTCTACTAACCCGCGTTCGGGTTTCTGAAATTGATTCTTGTAATGTTTTTTGGTTCACTTGAACGTTACCTGTACCGACCTTTTTAATGGTACACTGCTGAACATAGGCTTGCCCACGCCGGGTAAAGGTTCGCGCACATTATGTCGCAGCGCAAAATTCCGCTCAATTCGCTTATGTGTATTTTATATGAACTAATAATGCACACTATGCCGGGGCGCAGCGGGCTCCATATTCCACATTTCCATATTCATATTACGCAATATGAATCCTGAACCTGAAATCATCGACGCATTCATTTACTTTATAATATATAATACTATTCGTATTACTATACTATTGCCTAGTTTATTGGTGCTTTTCCATTCAATTCATTCTGGAGTAGCTTTATTTCTACTGTTAGCTTATTTGATCTGGGTGTACCTACCTATGTATCCTACTTCCTACTTAACCCGGATGCACTTTGATGCATCTTTCTTAGACTAGAAATAAGAGCAGATATCTACAGGGTTATTTCTAATCAATTAGCATCCTTTTAGGGGCTTATTCTGTACATCAAAACTAACAACTTTTGTTCTGCAACTATTGTCAAAACTAAAAAAAAATCAGCTGTTCCATACGTTTTTTCGCGGGTGAACGAAATTTTTCTATGGAATAACAATTTTTTCTTTGAGTTGGATCTAACGTCGCAGAACAAAAGTTGATAGTTTTGATGTACAGAATAAGCCCCTAAGAGGATGCTAATTGATTAGAAATAACCCTGTATATTATATCGCCAACTAGTCATAAATAAATACCTAATGCAATGTTCATATTGTAAGATGAGAATTATGTGAAAAGATGTGAACGATTTGACCCCGTACCATTGACTAGCATAAAATAAAACAATATTACGTGTAATTATGATACTAAATAACATTGCAGTGTCTTAAAAATATTTTAACACTGACATAGCTATAAAGATGTAGTTGTTATGTACACTTACTTGTTGTAGGTAGGTAGGTATTATGCGTGGATATACAGGCTTACATAAGAACTTGTGCCCGTTTTTTGCATCGGCATAAGCACGTTCTCCTCACTAACCAGATTTCAACACTTCAACCACTTATTTACATTGCGACACTCTGAGGGAAAACACCTACACAGCGAAATTCCTTAGGAGTTAGCACACGCTTGACCGCTTTCGCTCGTCTGTGTAAACGCAGCCTCAGTTTAAAGAACCACTAGAAGTATGCATCCATGATAGCGCGGCGATTACACTTATTAGAAAGCACTGGATGTGGAAAAAGAACTTGAAAAAAGAATGTTGCTCAAGCGCTCGTGAAATCGCGGTTACGAGGGGAGATGGGAGGCGCCTGCGCTCGGTGCGGCGGCGGCCGAGGCGAGCGGCTGTTGACGACTGTGGCGGGAGGCGGCGGCTGCTGGTGGTGGTGGTGGCAAGCGCGCCGCGCCGCTCACCGGCCGGCCGACAGCGGCAACCATAGACAGCAAGAGAGGCCTTCTCTTTGTCCGGCACGCGAGACACTTATAGTCCTTACAGATACCCACACAAAAAAAAAACTTATAATAATAATTTTGTCGCGGGTGAACGATATTTTTCTATGGAACAACATTTTTTTTTCCGAGTTTTGACAAAAGTCATATTGTCATTATCATTGATTAGGAATAACCCTGTATACTTACACTTATCATTGAATATCTTTTACTATGGCATCAGCCCTGAAATTCAAAAAAAACAGCTGTTCCATGTGTGCTAATTGGTCGTCAATTTTATCGGGAGTCAATTGATTGACTCTTGAAGTCTTGGCAAAACAATACCTTGTGTTCATGAAGCAAAAAGCATAGACTGCAAATACGTGTTTTAATGTATTTTGTAACGGTTCAGAATGCAGTGTTGTGTGAGCGCTTATGAATACATAAGTGATTCGGAGTGCTATTTGAGTAAAGCTGGAAACATACTATCGGACGCGGCTTACGGACGCGACTGACAGCCGCGACTGATAGGTATCTAGACTATGAAAGTACACTGAGCCGTGCACGCTATCGGACATAAGTCGCGGACGTCACCTTCGGACGACCTTGAGCGTTCGGACGTCCGAGAGCGATCTGGCACACCGGATGTTTTAAGACTGTGCACATTGCAAATGTAAAAATTACTCTCTTTAAGGCTTATTGCCAATCCTTCTACTCGAGCAGCTTGTGGGTGAATCACACTCGTCGGGCTGCCAGTATTCTGCGCGTCCAGTACAATGAAATCTTCAGGATGCTGATGCGGCAGCCTCGCTGGTACAGCGCATCCCTGATGTTCGCTGAGGCGCGCACGGATGACTTTCATGCTGTTATCCGCAAGAAAGTCGCCTCATTACGACAGCGAGTGCGAGCCAGCCCAACAGTATCCTGACGATGATCGTTATTAACCTTGATTGCCCCATACAAAATAAATGGATGAATGTTGTTATGGGAGCAAAATTGTGATGTCACTGTATCTGTCTGTCTCTGTTGTCTTATATTATTTATGTGATTTTATTTTTAAATTATTATTGATGACATTTTTGAATTTAATTGTAATTTTAATAATTTTCTGTATGGTTTTTAAAACTGAAATAAACTGATTGATAATAATTGCTAAGGGTTGGGTTTTAAAACAAGGAGCACAAATCTGAGGATTGTGACACTGTGGGGAGGTCACGGGGGTGTTTTTCAATCGTCCCTATGCATTCTGGCTGCCGGAGTTGCGCTGAAGTATATTAATTTTACAAAATGTTGAAAAATTCGATTTAGAGGTTAGCAAAAACTTCGCAAATTACTTCTCAACCCGTAAAACGAAACGTATATTTATCAAAATTTTAGCACTTTTCAAGTTAGGTCTTTCAAAATACCACGATTTTTCTAATAAAGTGCCAGAAGCGAACCGCTTTGATAGATTAGGTGTAAAACAAAAAATAGGTTAGGTTAGGTTAGAACATGACAAACAACGCACGAGCCGAGCGAGCGAAGCGAGCGTGCCGCGGTAGCGGCCGGCGAAGTGCCAGAATCAAACCGCTTTGATAGATTAGGTGTGAAACAAAAAATAGGTGAAAAATACTGATATAGCCGAAAGTGAGGTTAAGTACTAAAAAAATTATTACTCAAAAACTAAGGGCCTCCGGCGGGGGGGAGTTGCAGGGGGGGCTTCCCGCTCCCCCTCCCCCACTCCCCACCCCCTCTCACCCCTAAAATCGTTCTCCTTCTTTCAAAACCTTACCCATTGCTAAGTCGCGGCTGTCAGTTGCGTCCGTCAGCCGCGTCCGATAGTATGTTTCCGGCTTAATACTTGGCTGTGTATATATTGCCACTATGTAGTTGTAATTTTAAGCGAACAGATTCGTGCATAACTAATTCCTAATATTCAGCTTTGTCTATTTTTAGACACATTGTCGTTCATAGAAAAGTGTTAAATATACAGGGTTATTTATAATCAATTAGCATCCTTTTAGGGGCTTACAAAACTAATAAGTTTTGGTCTGCAACTTTTGTCTAAACTCAAAAAAAAATCAGCTGTTCCATAGATTTTGTCGAGAGTGAACGATATCTTTCTATGGAACAACAATTTTTTTTGTGTTTTGGCAAAACTCGCAGAACAAAAGTCTTTAGTTTGATGTACAGAATAAGCCCCTAAGAGGATGCTAATTGATTAGAAATAACCCTGTATTTAAAAAAAGATCGATAATGGGATTGCCTAAAACCATTTAAAATCAAAATGTATACTATCTATTTAAATCTGTTCTGTATGGAAGTTCTACCTACCACTGTACATGAGATACAGCCTGTATGCTGAGTGTGAGTTTTGTCGTAAACATGACGCGATCTTCGGCGAGCGCGTAAGCATGTAATTTGTATAAAGAAATGTACAGCGTCACTAACGGCGCGTTTTTGAAACACAACAAGTTCATACAAATTACATGCTTACGCGCTCGCCGAAGAGCGCGTCATATTTACGACAAAACTCACACTCAGCATACTGGTGACAGACACACGGTCAGACAGACGGACAGCGGAGTCTTAGTAATAGGGTCCCGTTTTTTACCCTTTGGATACGAAACCCTAAAAAGAAATAAAAAAATGGTCGTGTGTAAAGTCTGTTTACGGACGATAATTTTACGTGCTAATGTCTTATGAAAATTTTGTTGAATCAACAATTAAAACAAGTCGAACGAGCCTATCTATCGCTTATTTCGCGCTCTCGCTTGCACGCTCGGCTCTGGCGGAACGTACGGGACAGCGGAGTCTTAGTAATAGGGTCCCGTTTTAACCTTTTGGGTACGGAACCCTAAAAATGGTACAGACATCAATTCGAGCGAAATATTCGAGTTTTGTATGATTAAAGTCAGTTGTGCCATTTGTAACACATTTTCGTGCGTGCGGCCGGTATTAATCGATTGACGTTATCACGTCAAAAAAACTGTAAATGCTAGTTGCGTATTTATTATTATTTTATTACTAGTAGTCCGCCCCGGACTTACACTTCGCGCTATTCCTATTTTGTATCATAAATACCTACTAACTACTAAAAAAATAACAATATTTGTATGAGAGTTAGGTATTTGTTTTAAACAAATGTTGAAAGACATAGATAACATTCGGTGATATGTTTGAAATAGTCATCCGCAACTCCCGCAGAAAGTGGCGCCGTTTTGCCTCTTTTTACCACGGCCCTCGTATCTTCGCAACCACTGAACAGAAGATGCTCATATTCTGAACTTAAAAATTATATAAATATAAACTACGTTCATGCTAAATTTCATGGAGATCGGCTGAGCGGTACTTGAGTTATCGGCGAACAAATATACATACAAACATACAACCAAGTGCCGGCTCGTCCCAGTAGACTCTGAGACCTCACGCTCGGTCAATTAGCCTGTTCCGTCCCACTGCTGGGCAAAGGCCTCCCTATTCTCCTTCCACTCTTCACATTCTAAAGCTATTTAGGCCCAGTTGTTACAAAAGGCGTCCAATTCGTCCCGCCATCTCCCCGAGCCTGCCAACTGGTCTGACAGCCTGGGGAACCCACTGTGTAGTGAGTTTGGACCACAGATCGTCTGACATGCGGCAGATATGTCCAGCCCATGTGTTGCGTATAATTTACTCTTTTCTAATAGAGTTATTTCACCGTTTAATCGACGACATAGTCACATAGCCCATCACGCGACATCTGTGGCAGCGCCCTAGAAATCGCAGCGAGCTGTGCGCGGTGCGCTCGCACTACTCACTTTCGCTGTCATTCGCCCTGTTTTCATTACAGACAAACACTTGTATGTAAATAAACAAGTGTACCAAACTACCTGTAGTTTTATTTGACTGAATATAGTATTTGTCTGGTATTTGCCTCAAAAATGGTGGGAAATTTCCTGTAACGCTATTTATCAACCGATTTCGCTAGCTAATAATATTTGGCTAGATCATCTAGTATATTGATTTAAATCTTAACAACATTTGCTAGAATAACAAATTTTTCGGAGAACTACTTTGCATTTACACAATTGCATTATAAGTCCAATCTAGTATTTAATGCAATTTCCAATAGAAATTAAAAATAATCGGCCAAGTGCGAGTCGGACTCACGCACGAAGACATGTGATTTTCATGTACTAAAACACCCCTGGCCAAACCGCAGGCATCAATTTTATCATCATAATAATTATAAACCAGTACTAAGACATCGCGGGCCAAACCACACGCTATTATCAGTTTTAGCAATTAACGTATACTTACTGGAACAACGCGGGCGAAGCCGCGGATTAAGCTAGTTAAATAAATTGATGGTTCATTTAGTACTCTTGGTTGATGCCCCACCCACCCTACTCCGTATTAAGCCTTAGGTCTCTTCTTATTCGTCCTCTTCATTGCTGAAGGTCGTGCCCGTCTTGAAATGCCTTGACGGAATCAGTGACGAGTTGCTTCCACTCCGCCCTATCTTCGGCTTTCTTCAGAGCAGTGGAAACTGGAAGCCCGGTTATCAACTTAATCTGATCAGACCAACGGGTAGGTGAGCGTCCACGTGGTCTTTTGCCATCTACTTTCCCAACTACAACCAGTTTCTCAAAATTATCGGGCTGCCTACGGGCGATGTGACCAAAGTAAGTTAAGACTCGTTGATAACAAATGGTAGAAAGTCTAGTCTTAATCTTTAATTGCTCAAGAACGGACTTATTGGTGCGTTTCGCTGTCCACGGTATGCGTAACATTCTCCTCCAACACCACATTTCAAAAGATTCGATCTTTTTGCGGTCTGTCGCGCGAATTGACCATGATTCGGAGCCATACAAGAATATCGAGAATACCAGCGTTTTTACAAGTCTCATTTTGGTTGCGTTGGAGATATTCCTGTTTCGCCAGATCTTCGTCATCTTGCCCATAGCGGCTTTCCCCATCTGTGTACGTCTCCGAATTTCTTTCTCGCAGCCTCCCTGATCGCTGATCATTGAGCCCAGGTACACAAACTCCTTCACACATTCCAGATCAGCCAGTTCTCCTGTGCGTGCGCTCTGTCCAGCTCGGTCAATGATCATTACTTTGGTTTTCGATTTGTTGACCGAAAGTCCGACCATTTCGCTTTCTCGCTCTACCCGGCTGAACAGTTCTGCAAGCTCGCGCTCGGAGGACGCGAACAACGTGGTGTCATCTGCATATCGTAGGTTGCTGATTTTATTGCCACCGACCGCGATTCCTCCCTCCCACCCCTCTAAGGCTCTCCTCATAATATACTCGCCATAAATATTGAAAAGAGGGGGAGATAAAATGCATCCCTGACGAACTCCTTTTTCTGGCTTAAAAGGCGCCGACACCACATCATTCACCCTAACCATGGACTCTCCATCATCATATAAGCTCGCGATCAGTTGAACTAAGTGCGGAGGTACTCCCATTTCCTGAAGGATTGCCCATAGTGGTTCCCATCTCACACAATCAAACGCTTTCGAATAGTCAATAAAGCACATGAACATGGGAACATTAAATTCCCGGCTTTTCTCTATCAACTGCCTCATATTGACTATTTGCTCTCTAGTGCCCCGGCCTTTGACAAAACCAGCCTGTTCACTTGGTATTTGTCGGTGCAGATATGATTGCAACCGCCCATTAATTATATAGAGCATTACCTTGCTAGCGTGTGATATAAGCGCCACTGTCCTGTAGTTCTCACAGGATTTCGTGGAGCCCTTTTTGTGCAGAGGTATCAGAAGTGACTCTTTCCAGTCCTTAGGCCATTTGCCGGTTTTCCAAATCTGATTACACAAGTCCAGTAAAATTTTAATACCTGCGTCTCCTAGATGTTTAAGCTCCTCAGCAAAAATAGCGTCTGTTCCTGCTGATTTATTTGCTTTCAGCCTTTTTAAGGCATTCCTAACCTCAGATTTGATTATTTCAGGCTCTTTATGTCGGTCTTCTGAATGAAACGATGGCCCAGTATTTTTCTTAGGATCCTTATAAAGATTTTCGCAATACAGTCGCCACCTTTCCGCAACATTATCTATCTCTGTCAGCAATTTCCCCTGACTGTCCTCAATAGCCCAAGTTTTCGGCTTAAACTCTCGGGTAATGCTTTTTACTTTTAGAAACAGATCTTTTGTGTGCAAGGTTTGTGCGTGATCCTCAATATCTTGACATATAGAATTAAGATATTGGTTGTAATCCCTGCGACATAAACGCTGTACCTTTGCTGAAAGGACTTTATACTGGGTACGTTCAGAGTCTCCTCTGGCTGCCACTAGGTCTTTCCTCTCCTTGATTACCTGCCAAGTCTCATTTGTAATCCAAGTCTTTCTCATACTATCAGTGACTTGGTTCCGGTTATGGAGTTCTTCTCGTGATTTGAGTAGCAGGTCTTTGAAACTAGTCCAATTTGTATCCACGTCCAAATTCTCATCTACCTTAAAGTTTTCCGAGTTATTCAGGAAACATTCTTCGAAAACAGCAAGCTGTCGATCTGTAGGTCGAACTTGGCGTTTTACTGAATTTCTTGAACACCTTTTAAGTTTCACAGACAGTTCCGCTACCAAGAGCTTGTGATCACTCCCGCAGTCAGCTCCAGGGTACGTTTTAGTGTTGCTGATACAGGATCTCCATCGCTTTGAAACAGTAATATAGTCAATTTGGTTCCTAAAGCGATCCCCTGGCATCACCCACGTATACAAACGTCTGGGATGATTCTCAAAACAGGTGTTCATTATAGTGAGAGAGTTTTCGGCACAAAACTGTAGCCACAGTTCGCCTCTCTCGTTCCTATCTCCCAGTCCGTATTTCCCCACCACTTCTCTTAGATGGTCATCGTGAAGTGTTGATCCGACTTTTGCGTTAAGATCTCCCATCAGTACCGTGATGTCTCTACTTGGCAGTGTCTTAAGAGTGTCTTCCAACAATTTATAGAAGTCCTCGCTATCAACTTCTGAAGACTGTGATGTCGGTGCATACACTACGACTAGGTTTACGCGACATGGTTTTGTGTTTAATCTCATAGTCATAATGCGGTCGCTCACTGGGTTGTATCCGAGCACTGACTTGTTGACAAATTGAGATAAACAGATAGCAACACCATTCCTACTTTCATTTTCAGGCCCAGAAAAGTAGAGAGTATGGCCAGTAGGTATTGTATAGAAACCTGACCCCCTCATGTGTGTTTCTGTAATGCCTAGAATTTCCACATTATGGCACTTCTGCTCACTTCCTATAATTTCCACCTTCCCTGGTTGAAGCATGCCTCGTACATTCCATGTCCCAATTCTGACCTTCTTACGGATTTGTGGACGGTTCTTAACATTATGTACGTTGTTAGCACCAGTAACATCTTGTGCGCACTGAGCCTGATGTGTCACTTCAGTGGACCCAGTAGCATACTTCACACCATGCGACCTGGAATCAGCATGGCGCCGGGTGGTAGCCGGATTGCATGCCATCGTTCTCTCATTTCCTTGCACTTTCATGACGGGTTTCTTGGGAAAAATAGTGCAGTGGTTTCCCCTTGCCTTCTGCACCGCAGTTATGTTGTAGTAGACTTCAGAACGCCCTGCTGCCGACGCCTGATATCCGGACTTAGTGACTTCAAGGTCCGGACCCCCTTCTCCCTAGCTGCTTGTCGACCTATATCTCCAAAGGGGTTGGCTACCGCAATCTCGATTATAGGTTACCCGACGTAACAGGGTTCGCCGCGGGTAGGCTGGGAGTGGAGTTGGTGGAGAGAGGCTGAGTGACTTATTCTCATTTAGTGCTATATTGCGCATCATCCACCCTTGAACCCCTAAAGCCTTAAGAAACCTTTTGAAGCCTTAGGTACAAGTAAATTAAAAAAGCAAATACTGAGACAATACAGGCCAATTCGTGGGCTATTATCATTTTAGGCAAATACTGAAACAATTCAGGCTAAGCCGCAGGCATTATCTTTGCAAGTAATACGATAATAGGCTCAATCATGAAGGCGCCATCGTAAATTTAATAGCAACGTAAAAAGTGTTCTCTGTATTGAATGCCTAAAGTGAAAATGAAACAGAAATAATTTTGCTGATTAGCTATTATAATTACGATGACGCCTTCAATTAGGCTTAATGCGGTCTTAACCACGAGCTATTATTATTTTAAGAAAAACAACGCGGGCCAAACTTTGTGTTATTATCATTTTAAACAATTACGAAAACAACGCGGGCTAGACCGTGAGCTATTATCATTTCAAGTACCTAATACAACAACGCAGGTTAATGGCAGGCTATTATAATTTAAAGGAAGTATTAAGACAACGCGGGCCAGACCGAGAACTATTAGATATTATTGTAAGCAAGTGCCAAGATAAGGTGGGTCAAACCGTGGGCTATTATTTTAAGCAAGTAAGTACTAAAACAATGCGGGCCAAACAGTGGGTTATTATCATTTTTAGTACCTAATTATTAACACAACGCGGTCCAAACCGCGGGCCTATTATCATTTTGAGCAAGTACTAATACAACACCGACAAGACTATGGGCATCATTGCAAGTAATACAACAATGCAGGCCAAACGGCATCCTATTATAATTTAAGCAAGTATTAAGACAACGCGGGCCAAACTGCGTGCTATAAATTACCATCTTAAGAAAGTACTAAGAATACGCAGGCCAAACCGTGACCTATTATCATTTTAGGCAAATACTGTGGCTATTCAGGCCAATCGAGAGCATTATCCTTGCAATGCAAGTAATACGACACGCACGCACGCCACATGGAGCCTGCCATTTGGCCTGCCTTGTCGTTATTATAATTTTAATCAAGTATAAAGACAACGCGGGCCAAACGGCGTACTATTAGATATTATTATAAGCAAGTACAAAGACAACGTAGATCAAACCGCGGGCTATTTTAATTTTAAGCAAGTACCTATAGTATGTATTAAGACAACGCGGGCGAAGCCGCGGGTTTTAAGCTAGTTTAATTATATATCTCTGAAGGGAAAATACAACTTGACATTTTGTGAATATTTTAGTGTGTGTTGCCGTTATTAATATCGAGCAAAAAAAACACGTTTCTTGTATGGGAGCCGCCCTTATATTTATTATATCCTATCCTACTATATAATATTATAAACGTGAAAGTTTGTGAGGATGGATGGATGGATGGATGGATGGATGTATGGATGTTTGTTACTCTTTCACGCAAAAACTACTGAACGGATTGAGATGAAACTTTGCAGTAGGTAATATAGCTTATTAAAATAAGTTACAAAACAACAAAAATTAAAATATTATGCGGGCGAAGCCGCGGGTAAAAACTAGTTTACTATATACCTGTATTTATTTACTACTATGTTTTACTACTACTTTATTGTATTTATTTTATTTTAATCATTCATTTTTGAAGACTTTGGAATAAATATTTAACTAAATATTCTGTGTAAATTTCAAGCATCTACCTGTCATCGTTATATATATCGAGAAAACAACGGCTAAAAATTCAGGTTATGGTGTATGGGAGCCTCCTTAAATATTTTTTTTCTGTTTGTTGTTATAGCGGCAACTAGAATACGTCATTTGTGAAAATTTCAACGTTCTAGCTATCACGGTTCATGAGATACAGCCTACCGGGCTAGGATGCGCCCTACGAATTATTACTTTCGACAGACAGACAGACAGACAAAACTCTTTATTTACAACCACAATTTGAAAAATTAATACTATTTACCCACATATCACCCTTAGTGGGTAGGCCTACGTCCTGCAGTGGACTATTAAAAAGGCTGGTACAGTACAGTACACATATATATACGACAAAAAATATGATAATAAAGTGGTAGCCTTTTTACCCATGGCGATTTCTTCCAGGCAACCTTGCACGAATCGAATAGATATAAACAAAGAAAACACCTATAAATAATAAACTAACATACTTAATTCTTAATACTTAATTCGACGTGTCAGAACGAGACAGAGTTATGACGTAGTATATATCTGTCACTTTTTCACACGTCGAAAAGAGTTCTTTCATGCTTGGCCTACTGGTGACAGACAGACAGACGGACAGCGGAGTCTCAGCAATAGGGTTCCGTTTTTACCCTTTGTGTACGGAACCCTAAAAAGTTAATTTGACTTGTACCCGATAACTTATCCATCGAATTAATAATTCCATCGGTTTAAAAAATATAGAAAGTTATATCTTTAAGTTTTAACCTACTTTGAAAAAAATAGGTTCTCAATGGAACTGTAGGTATGTTTACGAGTATTTAAATAATCATAATTATTGACCTGCCATAGCCCTCTATAATGTGTTGTTATTTATTTTGATATATATATGTATTTTAATTTATGGATAATTATTTTTCTGGTTGTATTTATGATCAGTGATTAGCTCTCTCTCATTTTCACATCTCTGGCTATTCGGTTAAGGAAAATATCGGGTCGTGAGGCGACTTGCATACGTCCGTAGAAGAAATTCGATGGAATTTGTTAATCCACCAACCCGCACTGGGCCAGCGTGGTGGTCATGGCTCAATCACCTTTTGTGGGTAGGCGTACGTCCTGCAGTGGACTATTAAAAAGGCTGGTACAGTACAGTACAGATCAGCTCTCTACCCTGTATACTATACCTACGCATTTGTGCCAGTAAACAATTTTGTTGTTCTTTATTAAGTATTTATTCAAAACTACCTAATATATACATGGACAGAATATAAAACCTACCGATATGCAAAATAAAAACAGCGTCTAAAAATCGAAACTAAGTTTGTGTCCGTGTGGTAGAGTGCCAAGAACGCTGGCTGCATTCCCACGCTGAACAGCTAGAGCAATTCTCTGCGCGAGGAATGAGCCAGCTCGCTTGTCAGTCTTTATTAACTGAAATTATAATGATTACAGACATATTTTCATTTTGGACGTCGATTTGGAAATATTTTAGGTACTACGCCTCTGGGCGCAAAAACTGCTCATAATAATAATAAATAAATAATAATAAATAAACTTTTATTTCAGGCACACAACCCATAATAGAAAAGTATAAACATAATTACATAATAGAAAAGAATAAACATTGCAATAATACAAAATTATCGCAGTCCGAAAATTAATTAAAATCATTTAAAGTCAAACCTAGGTTTGACATCATGCTTCTTCCGATTCACGCTTGGTGGACAGAGACCCAATGTCAAAATATCGGACAACACAAATTTTCAGACAGGCACTGTAGTATGCTGTTATTCGATCTTCGTATCCTATCCCAAAAGGACGCGATTCGAGATCGAATAACTGCAAAGAAATCAGGAACCCGTGCATCAGAGAACATACCCGATGCGCTGCAGAATCTGGGCTTCTTCATAAGGATGCGAAATGCGTCATTATATTGCACCCTTATGGTACTGTAGGCGGCCGTATACCTATAGCTGGCACGTGTACAAACACATGCAGTACGCCTTGAATAAGGTAACCTTCACCTCATCCGAGCACTTTGCAAATCTGCGCGTATGTTGCATCTGATGGACAGGTTCCTCCTCTCCCGCTCCATGTCTAAGTTGTCCGATACTCCGACATGCTTTCAGTAACAATGTGTCCAAGATATCTGAATGATCTTACAACCTTTACTGGCGAGTTCATTAAAAATACATCAGGTACAGTTTCCGGACCCTTTTCAGCACGAAATACGAGCATTTCGGTTTCGGAAACGTTGTACTTCAATCCATGCTTAAGTGCATACTGCTCGCATACCTATAAAAGCTTCCGCAACCCGTTGATTGAGGGGCTGAGAAGTACCATATCATCTGCGTAACTAATATTCTTAAGACACACATCAATATGGCATCCGACTTTGGTGCTCCTCAAATCCTCAATCAGGTCATTTATGTAGAAATTTAAAAAGTTTGGAGAGGTCAAACCCCCTTGGCGGACTCTGCATTCTAGTCTAAATTCACTGGAGGTCGTGTCGCCCCATCGAACTACGTTTGTTTGGTTTCCGTGCCAGTACTTAAAAATATTTATAACTGCGTCCGGGACCCCAGACGCGCCTGTGAAATTGCCCCAGAGAACATTGTAATTCACAAGGTCAAATGCGCGGCTAAGGTCTAGAAATCAGGCGTAAACAGACGTCTCACGGAATAAATAATAATTTACAGTATGTTTTAAAGTGAAAATAGCCAAGTCGGTTGATAATTCTGGACGGAAACCAAACAGCGCGTCATTTATATATATGTCTCTCGTCAGTAAAGGCTGCAAAAGTCGTTCTATAACAGTTCTTTCCTATAACAGTTTCAAATCTTTAATGTTAACAAGTCTTCCCTATAACAGTTCCCTATAACAGCCTATAGTTAGCGGAACTGCCTAAATTGCCAGTTCTATTTTTAACTATTATTGGCACTACAACTGTTTTCATAAGGCTTTCAGGCAGGAACGTATATTTAAGGCATAAGTTATTTAACTCGTTTGGTTTTGTATATATCACATCCCCGGCGTAAAGAATGTGTTCGAGACTTAATCCGTCGTGTGCCGGCGATTCATGTTTTGCACAGCTTTTGTTATATCTCCTGCATTGAATTGGACACAATTCAAGCCAGAGATACAGTGATCTGGTGAAGCCTCGATCACACTCTCCTGCGACTCAAAATGGTTTGGCAACTTTTGCTGTTTATTTTTTCATTTCGTTTATGTGTCCTGCCCATTTCCATTTTTGAGATCTCTCTTGAGGAATCTTTAATATTATGATAAAATTAGCTTATGGGGCTTTCCAAACTTCCAACTACAACAACACCGAACTATACTTATTCACGCACATAATCAGTTCGATCTGTCACTCCATCACTTGAAAATAAATTATCAAATAAACCAACGTGATTTTGAATTCATACTATTGATCGTCAGGATATTCATAATCGTCGTTTTCTTTACAAATCTGTGTGCCGTCTATCCATCTTTCTTGCGTATTAGGTGGACAGGTTGCTGAACGGACGGGTACCGTAAACGGACCGTTCCCTTGGCTGTTTTTCTCGTCTATCATAAATGACGCAAGAACTATGTCCAGCAGGAACCAGAGCTCCTCGGGGTTGGTTATCTTGTCGCCGATGTCGTGGTCAGCACCTCGGGACTCATCAGTGACGTTCGTAGTACTGACGCAGTAGAGGATGCACAAGGCACTGAAAACTTGCCACGCAACCATCTGGAATACAAGAATGAAACTAAACATTTTGAGTAGGTACCTAGTTATTACATCAATGGTGCCACGCTAATTTATATTTTATAGATTTACCCTTAGAAGCAAAAGTTTACTAAAAATGTTTAACTTATGTTCATTCATTTGATATGGATGAGATTAAAAAAAAGATACCCCACTACAAACGCATTACATTACACTTAATCATCTTGACCATATTAGATTGTAAGTATTGCACCGATGTTACTTGATTTATATGCTTGAGAACCAATTAGTAAGTTTTAGTTTTTAACCTATATACTCCCAAAAAGGAGGAGGTTTTATATTCGTCATGTAAATCTACCGTAATAGGCATGTTTACTGGGTAAAAAATATCATTATTATAATTAGTCCGTTAGTTAGAGACGTTAGAGTATTAAAAAATAATGAACACGTAATTTTTCTTTTGTAAATCAAACAATTAAACCTTTTCTTTGAGAATGTGGGCCGTGACGTCACTAGCCGTTACCGATACCGGTACATTTTGTAGAAGCTTAGTGACGTCACGACTTTAACAGGCTATAATTCTTCATCATTTTTGGTTAAATTGACAAAAAATGTTTGTCTGATATTTTTTTTAAAATTGAAATTTAATAAGCAAAATAGGAAAAAAAAATTGGTCTAAAAATAAAAACTTTCCAACATAGATTATGTCTCATTGTAGTCAAATTCTTTCAGCTATTGCTGTATAACGATTTTGAGCTCTCTATCAGTAATTTTATCTATTCTGCCAATTTTATTGAGTTTATGGTACTTGTAGGAACAGCCCTAAATTGTTTTTGAACGTACCTTTGTGTGTATCATTGGTACAGTCAAAGCGTAATTTTTACAGTCAGCTTAAGAGTAGGAGCAACTTTTATATGATATCTTCGTATACTTCCGTAGACAAAGAGTTTGCGTATTGATAGCACATTTGCATTTCATAGACATCTGTAGTTGGGTGTCTGTAGCGGAGGTACATCATCACCTTGAGGATACAGCGTTGGGCACGCTCAGCTGTTATTAGATGTGTTTTGTCTGCGCTACCCCATACACACATACAATATCTAATTAAACACTCACATATTCCCCGATAAGTTTGTATAATTATTTTGATTAATTAAATGATTTTTATTTTCAAGACGCTACTGAAATATAAATCATTTTTCTGATTTTAGAGGCTAGAGAAGTAATTTGTGCAGTCCAAGCGAATTTGTCGTCAAGTAGTACCCCAAGATATTTTATGTAACAGTTCCACGAGTAGCAGGTGCTCAGCCTATTTAGAATATGATTACACGGGTAAGTGTGTATTTTTATATCAAAGTTTACATTAGGAGCACCCGAGGTTCTTTTACTAAAACAGAGGTATTTTGTCTTGTTAGTATTTAGTGTTAGAACACTATCTTCCAGCTAACTGGTCACACTTTTATTGTTGTTTATCTTCGTGCCATGTTTTTGATGACACAGCAAGACTGAACAAAACGAGATCAAAGCCTGGTTTAGTTTTAGTACAAAGTTCATTGATATAAATGTGGAACAGTATTGGACCTAATGTACTCCCTTGTGGCACGCCGAATACACAGCCCGCAATATCACTCTCATACCCAACAACTCTAACCCGTTGTATTCTACCCGTTAAATAGTCTGCAAACCAAACTACCTATGAACCTGAACTGGCGGAGATATCCAAATCACCTTTCATAGGTGGGCCTATTATGTTCAGTAAATGTCAAAAACCCGTATAATCCGTACATACCTTTCGATGCACCCAATGAACACTACCAAACTGATTTTATACAAGGTTAAAGATAATAATAACTCGTAATTAAAAATGCACGAATGACTTGATTGTAAGAGGTATTATTTTCCTCGCACGTCCAAATTGATACTAATGTAACAATTGAAACCCAGCTACCTACATATATTGAACTAAAAGGAAAGAAAATGCATTAAAGTACCTACCCATTAGAGGCATAATGATTCATAGGGCTTGCCGAAACGTCATAGCACTTTTTTAGGTTTCCTAGTTATCGAAACCCTCAACAGACTGTGGTGTCCGTCCGTCTGTCTGTCTGTCCCAATGTCACAAAGGTTTGTATTTCTTGGATTTATATATGAAATAGCATGAAATGTGATGTTTTAATATATGAAATACCTAGACCACTACAATACATGCGAGGTGAAGGTGATTTTTGTTTGACGCCCTATTATAATATTATAATATATCTATGCATATTTGAAAAAAACTGGACAAGTGCGAGTCGGCTCGCACATCGAGGGTTCCGTACAAATCCAGAAAATTTCACATAATTGGGAAGTAAATTGTTAAAATCTCTACACCATAATCATCGACAAAAAAGTTTTTTTTTCTTTTTTCTCGCCAGACATAGAAAAATTACACATTGTCAAAATAATTTAAAACCTTAGCATGTGCTAAAGACGCTCTTTTATATGATACCTCACATGATACGATTTACTTACTTTGAATTTTCAACCCATATTGTGTGAATCTAGGCCCTATCTTTTTTGTGATTTAAATAAAAAATGCACGGTTTTCAGATTTATTCTTTATTTTACTCTGAAACAATGTTTCTCGCAAACAAATTTCACAGTTCTATGTCAACGGGACTATGTGAGTGTCGAAATATGCGGTTTTTACGACATAAACGGCTCTAACTTTTTATACGATAACTAGCGGACCCGGCGAACTTCGTACCGCGAAAGTTAATGAATGTAGGTAGAATGACCTTGTGGAGATACCTACATTAAGATATTTTAAGTTTAATGGCTGTCATCCATAATGTAGATCTGATTGAGCTATCTCACTTTCGTGAAGATAGCTTTGTTCTAAAGTTGACAGTTATAGAGATAAACTACTTTTAAGTTCGACAGCTCTCATACAAAATGTAGATCTGGTTGAGCTATCTCACTTTCGTAAAAATAGCATTGATCAAAAGTTGACAGTTACGGAGATAAACTAATTTAAGTTCGACAGCTGTCATACAAAATGTAGATCTGGTTGAGCTATCTCACTTTTGTAAAAGAGATATTGGTCTAAAATCGGCAGATACGAAGTAAGTAATTTTTTTTTGCCGGTCGTGACCAGGCTCGACCGGCGGTATTGATGATATCGTCGAGATAGTAGACCCATTTTGCTGCCGCGCCGCACATAGCTGAGCGCTCTCACCTATTCAAGTACCCTAGTTGACCAGCTCGGTCACCACCGTCTTTCTTGCTCAAGAAGCGCTGGTCGAATTGGTTGCCACGCCAATGTGAACGATGTCATACGCAGGGCTTTTGCGACCGCCAATATAGCAGTCGTACTCGAACCGAATGGGTTTGCGCTTGGTGATGGCTAAAGGCCTGACGGTATGAAGCTGGTCCCATGGAAGTGTAGACGGCCCTTAGTATGAGACGCGACTTGCGTCGATACTTTGGTGCCGTCACATCTTTCTGAGACTCAGAGAAGGATTGGAGTTTGGAGCGTTGGCCGATTCGGAGCAGCACAAACGGCGCAAATATGCTAACCTCGGCAGTGGTTACATATTTGAGCCGTTTGAAATTGAGACATTGTGCCCGTGGTGGTCGGTCTTGTTTTTAAAAGTCTTTCTGAGCTATTGGTGTACATGACGTGTGACCACGCTGGTGTTTATTTGACTAACGTATAAGCGTTGCCAATCAGCGTGGCAATGCTGCCAGCATGCTGGGCACGCTCCTAACTGGCAGTGGGCTTGAGTATTTGGATTATCTTTGGACCTTCAAGGGTCTGTGGATGATCCAATTGCTTGTTATCTAGTAGTAGTTTATGAAATTTTACATTGTAAGTCTTGTATTTAGTGGTAGTTAATAAAGGCACTTGCTCTATAAAAAAAGTCAAGTACCCTTGCACCTTGCCACTGTCCAAACCTAACCTGACCTACCTACCTAAGGTATTATGATACCTTATAGTTTTAAATTCTTCTGTTAATTAAGATAAGGTTAGAGTGTACGTGTTCCCGCCTGGTCGTGGCGGGGGAACTTAGCAGCCGAGGCTTATGGGCGGCGCGGGAATCCTAGATAGAGCCAATTCTCTGGGTTTCTTCTGAGACAGCTGAGAAGGCGGCGCTCGAGGTCTCCCGATTTTTTGGGTCTTTTCTCCCTTGGCAGCTTAGAAGTTTGCACTCGTGGTTGGGCCGTTTTCTGGGCTTTTTAACTATAGCAGCTGAGAGGCTGGCCGGTAAGTTGCGTGCCTCATGAGGAGTGCCGCAACTCAGGCGGGCTGCACTTTTGTCACTGTTGAATTAGGATTCAACAGTGACAAAAGTGCAAACCAAACCTAACCAAACCATCATAAATGTATGTTCGTGTCAAGCTCACAGTTCACAGTCAAGGTTAATAACCTTAGAGTCAAGATACTTATACTCATGCCATACTACTCCTAAAAATCAAGTCGATCCGTTTCTTTGTATATTAGTATGGATTATGTACCATAAAGGTAGAATAAAGAAACATGTTTAACCTCTAACGTTGGTATATTTAAAAATATTTCTAATGTCAGTCAAAATGACGGCCCAGTATTAAACGTCATTGTAATATGTATAGCATGGCATAGGGAAAAACCATTTAGTCCAATTTTAATGTCAGTTGTCATTGTCAATCCATACTATATTTCCTTCTCGAGAAGCTATAATGGTGAAAAGACAATTTGTCTCGTTGATATGCTAAGCGTGACATTCATAAAAAGTCTGCAGTCAATGTATGTCACCTGTCATCTTATTACGTTTCGTCAATCCATATCAGGCCCAATTATGAACCCGCCATCGTAAATTTAATAGGAATGTAAAAAGTGTTCTCTCTATCGAATGCCTAAAGTGAAAAAGAAACAGAAATATTCTAATTAGCTGTTATAATTACGACGTTGCCTTCAAAATTGGGCCCATTAGCGTCGTTGTGATAGGTGACAGTTTCGCTAACGTTTTTTTAAGGGAAAGATGATATGAAAAAGATAAGATGAATAACTATTAAAAAATAAATAATAAAGGCACGGGATAAAAAGTACCCTATGTCCTTCTCCTGGCTCTAAACTACCTCCCTGCCAATTTTCAGCTAAATCGGTTCAGCCGTTCTTGAGTTATAAGTGGAGTAACTAACACGACTTTCTTTTATATATATAGACTGAGAAGTTTTTCTTTTACACAACTGCAAGAGACCATAGATATACGTAAATAGTTTAAATTTCAACTCGATATCTTTACGCGTTCCCGAGATAAAGTCAAAGTCAAATCATTTATTGCAACATATGAAATTTACATGCGGTTCTTAGTTAACATAATTATGTTATAGAGTGATACATATTATTATGACCCTATAAGGGTAGGGCAATTTTATTATTTGTATCGGAACGATTTATTATTATATATGTATTCTAGATTATCGTTAAAAAGTTCGTCTAATGTGTGTGCATTTCGATAAAAATAAGAATAAAGAGTCTTGACATACGGACAGACGGACAACAAATTGATCCTATAAGGGTTCCTTATTTTCCTTTTGACGGACTTTGTACGGAACCCTAAAAATGAATCGTGGTGTGGTTGTTAATCTCGCTAAAACTCAAAAACGGCTGAACCTAAGTTGACTAAGTTGACAAATTTTCATACGAATTAGACGTTCTACATTTAAATCACTTTACCCCCTAGGGAGTTTCATACAATTTTATTTGACCTACCATAGCCCTCGAGATTGAGTTAAGATAATAATGACTCGTTTTACGTTGCGATGTTATTACACATTAGATTTTTTTAACGATAATCTTGAAAACATAATAAATAATCGTTTAGTTTAATTAAGTTATACCCTTTGTTTAATTAAGTCATATGTATAACTATAAAATATGTTAGCTAAGAACCGCATGTAAATTTTTTTATGTAGCAATAAATGATTTGAGTTTGAGATTCTACGACATATTCGACCTGCACCCCTACCGCCTAAGCAATAGCAATCATTTATGACTTCATTTTAGTCATTTGGCACCGCCTGTGAGACGTTAGCCATCAATTGCTTTGCGCGGATTGCGAAAGCAATCGTTGAATGAACAACTTTGATGGCTAACGTCACATAGGCGGTGCCAAATGACTAAAATGAAGTCATAAACCATTGCTATTACGATTGCTATTGCTTTAGGCGGTAGGGGGGCAGGTGGTATGAAAAACAATAATTAACAAATAATTTCGTTTTCCCATTCAAATGTTCCTGCATCTAAAAGTTGTCATTGATAGTTGACAGATGGTGAGACGAAGTTCACCGGGTCAGCTAGTTTAGTAAAATTTTATCGAAATCAGTTAAGTGGTTTTTGAAGAATCAAGAATTAACTAACTAGGTACATATACCTAGATGATGATGTTGTGGTTTGTGGTTCCCTTCAGTTCATTGATTCAGTTTTTTGATCTAACATATCCACTTTATTGTCATATATTTCTTTTGTCATTGGATCCATCAGTTATCTTGGTTGTTACAAATTTACATTATTTTGCAAAAAATAGGTTGACCGACTTCACCCGTGTACAGAATTCGCAAATATTTCGCGCGGATCGATGTATATAGCATTTTTCACATTATTGTTGATTTATCAAAAATGGCTCAGCCGATTTCGATAAATTTTAAATGGGACCAATTTCAAAGTATATTCAAATTCAAAAAAAATCAAAAATGTTTATTAGGACATAAAATATACATGCTATAGTATTGAATCCACCGGTTCCGAACTAGTTAAAAACTGTGTCTCGGAATCCGGTGGCTTCTCCCTATAGTTGAACTAGATTCAAATAATTCTCAAGACTCAATTTGTCGAAGATGATTATTATACGGGATCAAGGAGCAAACTTAGGCAGTTGTCATATTTTTAAAACCTCGCATTTAAAAGTGAACTTTTGCGTAACATGACGCAGTTACGTTCTATTGGTGCTGTCAAAAAGAAAATAAACGGTTGGATCTATTATAACAGCTAACAAGCGCACGTTACTTTTAGTTGATTTTGCTGTCATTATCAGTTGTTTGGTACGATTTATTGTTTAGGTAAGGTAATGGTAGTAATGGTTTTTAGGTACATTACGGTATAGCCCACACATGACTATAGGTATATACACTTCATTGTTAAATTAGGTACATGTAGGTAGCGAAATATTATATTTCCAGGTAATACACATAGTCACGTAGTTGAATATGAACAATACACATAATCCCAAAGACGTATTTTGATCATTGACAGGAAAAATTAATGAATCCCACCGCAAGGACAATCCGCTCATAGCGTACACGGTTTAAAACAATAGGACAAAATGAATAGGAGAATATGTTTAACTAGGGTTGCCTAGCGAAATCTGGCCGCAGGTATTTGAAATTTAATAACTTTTAATTAATTTATAGGAAAACATATTCTTCGTTTGTTTTTTTTTTTATAAATGTATTGAATAGAAGAATACATATCGTCGCTTTGGTGGTGAAGAGAGCTAACCCACAAAATCAAGTTTTGAAATAATGAGCAATTAAGGGACAAGGGTCAACTACAAAATATATTTTTTATAATATCTTCTAAACCATTGCTCCGACTTTGATGAAAATTGAGTCGTATAAGGAAAATAGGCTTATTGAATCCCCGTTTAAATATAATAATTGGTAATTGTCTATGTAACTAATTTTACTAAAAATGTGGGTTGACCTCTGTTCACCACCAAAGCGACGATATAAACCAGGTTGCTTTGCAAAATGTGGCTGCCGGTATTTTTCATTGAATAAAATTTGATTAGGTATTTGTATATAAACAAATGAAGGATATGTTTACCAATGAATTAGCTAAACATTATAAAATTTTAAATACATGCGGCCACAGTCCGCAAGGCAACCCTGTTTAAATATATTTTCCTATTCATATAATTACGTAAAAAAATGGTGTACGCTATGAGCGGAATATTCTTGTTGTGGGATCTCGGGCTATAAAGTATGTTTTTTTTTCTCTCTTTATTTTTCATCGTTATTATATATATTATGTATAACTAGCCTAGCGTCAATAAAGAAAGCATTTGAATGTTCGTGTCCTCTTGGTCGCACTCGTTTAGTTATTCAAGCGAGAGGACATGAACCCGCAAACATTTCTTTATTAACACGAAGTATACAATTATTTTATATTATTCTTCAACATATTCGTAATCATCTGTTTTGTCTGGCAAGCAAAGCTTCTCGCCATTTTGCCAGTTCTCTTTCGTTCCAGATGGACATTTTACACCTAATCCGAACACATTGGACCCTTGACCTTGATTGTTTTTCTCGTTGATTGTAAATGATGAAAGAACTGTGTCCAACAGAAACCAGAGTGCCTCAGGGTCGGACATGGTGACGCCGGTATTGGAGGTTGTCCGGGACTCGTCAGTGATGTTAGCACTGACGCAGTACAGGACGCATAAGGCACTGAAAACTCGCCACGCAACCATCTGGAATACAAAATAATGTGAAGCTAAAATCACTGTCACATTAAAGAACTACGTAATAAGGTCGGTGTAGTGTAATTCAACGAGCGAACGAAGCGTCCCTGTTTCGGGTTGGCTAAATTTTCTTGATCCGGTCACATTCCACTCAATAGATGCCTACATTTAGTAGGTAAATCCGACTCGCCAAAGTGCACTGAGTGAGGAGCGATCGAGGATGTTGTACCTATGTTGTCGTGGAGTGTGTTCGGAGCGCAGCGGAGAGGTCCGAATTTTTTATATTGACAAATATTAATTCTATAAATGTTAGTTGGTGTAACAGTATTCTGACCGATCCCTTATCGGAAGAGCCCAGAATGCTGTTAAAAAAGCAAAATTATGTTTAAATCGAAATATAATAATTATGATAATTCTTCCATCTGTCCAGATGATTATAAGTTTATTTTTCAACGAACCTTGACGTAACTTAACACGCTTAGGTATACCTACTAAGTACATATTTTTAGAATTTTTGAACCGTCGGCGATTTATGATTAAAGGATTTTTTTCTTCAAAATGGGGGAATTTGCTGTAGCGTCTAACCAGCCAGCTCTACATCATCGGCACATTGTCGGGACGTCTGCAAAGTCGCTAACCAAATCGTAATTGTATAATAGAGAGTTTTAACTGATCAAAAATCAAATCAAAATTAGTTTATTTGTCAGAATATTGTAATACAATGTAGATGTCAAAGGATCAATAGTGTTCCAAATATTCTACCTTTACAGGTGAACAAATATCTTAGAAAACATATTATTAGGTTTAACATTTAAACGTGTATTTGCATTAAATGAGTCTTCTAAAAATTCATTAATAGCGTAATGACTATGATGACACCTGTCAATAAGGAACTGTCTGTCCCTTCATCGGTCCCTTTCATCAACATTCAACGCTACTAATTAACGATCAGTTAAACAGACCGTGTGTGCCTAGCTTTTTTCTAATGGTGTATCGCTCGTTGAACCTGCATTTTTAAAATGTGCTGTTCTTCTAGTTCTACTACCGAAATAATAAGCTCTCTTTTCAAATCTTATTGAAATCATGAACAATACAAACGATATTGTTCGTGTACAATACCGGTTCATTTTGCCAATTTCTAGAAATAGTGAAGGAAAACATCGAGAGGAAACGTAATTATTACATATTCATGTCTGGCTTTATTTGTATGAGCCGTATAAAATCAAAAGCTGCAATATACGAGTAGCTTATACTGTACTGTACTGCATCAGCCTTTTAATAGTTCACTGCAGGACGTAGGCCTACCCACGAAGGGTGATTGGGCCATATCCACCACGCTGGCCCAGTGAGGGTTGGTCGATTCACATACGCCATCGAATTTCTTCTATGGCCATATGCAAGTTGCCTCACGATATTTTCCTTCACCGAAAAGCCAGTGGTGTGAAAATTCCGTATGTACATTAAAAAGAACTCATTGGTACGCGGGACTGGGATTTGAACCCACGACTCCACGATTGTAAGGTGAGTGTCACTACCTCTAGACCACCACGGCTTCCATATTATAGCTTATAATTATATCTATAAGTACCTATTTGATATTTTATCAAAGTCCAGATTGCTGCCTTCAATTCTAGAGGGTTATCTGCAGGCCAATCGCGTTAATTTTAAACAGCTGCGTTCCGTCTGTAATTCAGTTGAAGTTCGGCTGCAATTGTAGTTAAGTTTCGATTCAGCTTTAAATAATTCGATATTGCGCTAAACTTCATACACCAACCGTTCGTTTGACAGCGGTTACGTTCCAACTCTGATTGAGTTGCGTTTCAACTTTTGTCAAAATCATTAGCGCGATACGAAAATAGACGAAAAGTTGAAGTTCGATTAAAGTTCAATTGTGGTTCAGCTGTAATTTTTTAGTGCGATTGGCCTGCTGCTTACCTTGTACTAACCCAAAAGGGCTCCATAGGCATACTTGTTCATAATGATGATCTTAATCATTTCATCAAGTTTGCCTCTGGTGCCAACCCAAAATTCAAAAAAAAAACAGCAGTCCCATATTCCTAAAACTGCAACTCGGAATCGACAAAATATATGGAACAGCTGATTTTTTTCTCGAATTTCGGGTCAGCCCCATAGTAAAAGTTATTCATAATGATGATCTAAATCACACTTATTCGGCTTAGTACACCAGTTCTGGATAATCCTGTACAGGGTTATTTCTAATCAATTAGCATCCTTTTAGGGGCTTATTCTGTACATCAAAACTGAAAACTTTTGTACTGCGACTTATGTCAAAACTAAAAAAAAAATGTTGTTCCATAGAATAATATCGTTCACCCGCGACAAAATGTATGAAACAGCTGTTTTTTTTTAGTTTTGACAAAAATAGCAGTACAAAAGTTGTTAGTTTTGATGTACAGAATAAGTCTCTAAAAGAATGCTAATTGATTAGAAATAACCCTATATATGACTCATATTATTTTGACGTATGTAATACCTATATTACAAAGTCGGCTAATTAACGTAACATTTACACGGGCAGCTTTATGGACTTTCCTTTTCCTGCTCTCATAACAATACGAAGCGCAAGCTAGAATCGGAAATATTATGTCGGACTAAATGTAGACAATTAGACACATACCTCTCTGTTATTTAATTTGATACCACTTATAAACACTTCCAAACTGAATTAAGGCAAAACTCAAAATAAAAAATGTTAGTTTTTACCGTTCTTCAAGAGCACGTTTACACAGAATTGTAGCTGACGATCCAATACTTAGCTAAAAGGAAAATTAACACATTAACTCGGTGCTTTACCCTCTATGTTTTATGGAGTTTATAGTAAAGTCAAAATCTTCCGCAACCGTTGATAGAATAATTTACATTTTAAATATAGTTAGAGAACTTTCAGTAATTTTGTCTGAAACTGCACACCCTTTGATTAAACGTGATAGCTTTGTTTGAGAAAAGATGTATGTAGGTATACTTGATATGAATATTGATTTAAAGAAGATCTTGTAAAGTGGGCTTAGCTATGTACCTAGACTTGTACAGTAGCCCAAAAAGCTTTAAAGTATAATAAACAAATTCACAGAAAAACAACGGTATTTAATGTTTAATTAATATGGAATTTCGTTTGTAATTTGATTTTTGTTCAAGGCCGCCATTAAAAGCATCGAAGAAATCAAAAGATTATAAGATCCGATATTATGAAATTCCTATTGTGATTTGCTGTAAAGAAAACAATAGGAAAATCATTTTCCAAAACAAATAAAGTAAATAATTAAATACTGTACCAGGTAATGGCCTACGCTCGACATATTTTTGACCGACGAACCACCGGAGAAGGTATACAATTCGACGCGTAGGTATATATATTTGTACGCGTAGGTGTATATATTTTTTTATGTATAACCACGCATAACTTTTTTCATTGTGGTCCGATTTCAATAATTCTTTTTTTATTGGAAAGAGTATACTCATACTTCGAAATTGGTCCATTTAAATTTTATCGGAATCGGCTGGGCCATTTTTGATAAATCAACAATAATGTGAAAAATGCTCCATCGATCCGTGCGAAATATTCTCGAATACTGTACACGGGTGAAGTCGGTCATACTAATTTTTGCAAAAAATAATCTTGTTGCAACGAACGTTACAGGGCTTGCTGCCATGTACATGGTGGTTTTGGCTAAAGATTTTATGACCGGCCGCCTGCCTGACGTCAACCCTCTTTGGGAATGCGATCGTTGGTAGAATTGCATCTATATCGTATAATTCAAGGGGTGTACACTTGTACAGTTTTAGAATGAAAGGTAGGTATATCTATAGCTAAGTAGGTATTTATTTCATTCTGGTAATTGAAATTTAAAAGCAAGGCTGAAAAAAAAACAATACATTTTATTAATTGAATTTAATTATTACATTCGTAAAATATACAAAAATACGTTACATTTAAAAAATATATCGAAATAAACTTCTAGCACTAAAATCATACACTATTATGTGTATGATTTTTGTGAATACATAAAGCTTTAAATTTAGATTCCGAAAACATATTACAGGCAGGTGCATTATTTGTGGAAAAAAAACTAATTACTTATTATTTGTTATAATTTGTTATGGAGCATCCGTTTCCCTTTTTTCAGATGATTTTATTACGCACTGCGGTATTCTATTAATGATTAATTCCTCTTGACCTTTTTCACATTTTGGTATTCTTCGTGTAATTGTACCACATCGTGAAATAATCTTTGTGACGGGAGGTTCCGTATCTGTTATCACAAAGCCCTTGTCGTAGGAGCCAGTGCTTGTACAGTCGACCATCGCCACGCCGAGGAGCCACAACACAGAAAAAGTAATTAAAACTTGCCACCATTTCATCTGGAAATAATTCATGTTTATTTAGTACTAGTAATACCATCTTAAATGGGTGGCGTCACTAGGTAAACGCGTCATACACCTATAATGTACACTACATTGCATTGTGCAAATAAAGAAATAAACCAAACCACTATTTTGGTTCAGTGATGTAAGTATCTCAATATCACTACCTATACATGGCCGCTAAACGAGTTTTCATAAACTTAAAGTGAGTAGTTTATCTGTAAATGGCAAAATAAAAACCATGCTCCTGCCCAGAAATCGAGCGCGTTGTTGCCATAAAACACCTAGGAGTCACCATTGACTACCGGCTCAACTGGGAGAGCCAAATCAACAACCTCAGATCGCGGCTACGAAAACTGACCCACATTTTCACAAAGTTAGGTTCGGTGGCGGACCCAAGCTCATTTAAAATAGTATATCAAGCATTATGCCAATCTGTACTGAACTACTGTATAGTGTGATGGGGGTTGCTTTTCTTCTACCAGGTTATATTTTGAAAAAATGGAACGTGCGCAAAGATTTATATTGAAAGTTACGTAGGTATAAAAAGCCTATCTACGAGTATATCCCACAGCCCAATTATACAGTGACACGAAATTCCTCACAGTTCGGAAATTGTACATTCTGGCAGTGACTTTGCGCTTCCATAAAACTTCGCTAGTAACATTAGCTCCCTGTAGACGATCAGCACGACATAACAAGTGGACACTCCCTAGAACTACGTTTGCCCAACGATCCTACCAATTCAAAGGAACGTTTTTATATCAGCAATTAGATAGCTCGCTTGACATACTAAATACATCTCGTTTTGATTGTAAGCGAAAAGTTATGAGTTGGCTATCTACCCTAGACTATCTGGGAACGGAGAATGTGCTAGTCATAAAGAAATGACCTAATGGGGTCTGTTCCACAGATCGAGTGATTGGACTGCACTAAGCTACTTGGTCAGTGGATTTTCTAGTAGTTTTAGTATCGCACGACTTCGACTGCGGAATCGGACCCACGTATGCTGAGTGTGAGTTTTGTCGTAAACATGACGCGCTCTTCGGCGATCGCGTAAGCATGTAATTTGTATGAAGAAATGTACAGCGCCACTAGCGGCGCGTTTTTGAAACGCTATATTTAATTTTCAATAATATATTTTAAATATATTTTATTTTAAATTATTTATTTTTAAAGAGAATATACATCGTAATTTAATATTCTGTGAATCTTTGAAGCGTCTACCTATTACCGTTTTTAATATCGAGCGAAACACGGCTAAAAAATCAGGTAAGTATAAATTATTATATTTATATAATACTAGTTTTTACCCGCGGCTTCGCCCGCATGATATTTTGATTTTTGACGCAATATCATTATAATTTATAGCCAATGTGTTATTCTGATATACAACGTGTAACGGAAAGACTGTATACATACTGAAAGCCCACCAAATCAGATACCTAACAAACTAGATGGGGGCATGTTTAGCCGTGTAAGTTCGTTTGCTGATTTTTAATCTTTTTTTTGAAAAACTAGTCATTTTTATGACTAATTCACATTTGCACATCACTATCACACTAAACAGCTGTGAGGTCAATAACACGACCTTGCCCATCAAAATCAGACCACACCTCCTTGAACTGCTGTCCTTTTTTTTTCTATACTCTATAAAATTTAACTTGATCTCTGCGACAGCTGTCAGAAAAAATCACGCCTGTGAAGACCTGAATTTCTTAATAGTACAGACAGTACCTGTCAATGTCATACTTTATGGGCATGGCCATGCCGATTAGTGATGGACGACGAATGATCGTGACCACAGAGTTTTAGATAGTTTTAATTAAAATATCGATAGTTTATACTGACGATATTTTAAATAAAACTTAATTTATCATTAATTTTATTGTAAATTTTAATATCATAACATTTTTACATGTGTACCTAATTAAATTAAACCCAATTAAATGTTACATTAACATTGATGATAGTGAAAAACGTCGATAAATACTATCGTTACATTATTATGAGTATTTAATTAATATCATAACATTATTTACATGAGTACATTCTTGATCTTAAATAATAGTAAGTAAATAAAATCCAATTTCTCACCTTCAACTAATCATTCGATTTCATTACAACATTGTTTGAAAATCGATTTTTTCCACCACTATCTTAACTCTAAAGATGTCAATCTTCTATGTCAATGTCACTGTCGCAGAGATCAAGTTAAATTTTATAGAGTAGGTATAGTCAGTCATATTTAATTTTTTTTTAAAGTGAATGTTGTTATTTTGGCTCGGAATTTCGAATACAGCATCTATATAAGGTATAGTGTCAACCCACTTTTTATGTATAAGTACAGCCTTTCCGTTACACGTTGTATAAGCAAAGTTTCATCTCAATCCGTTCAGTAGTTTTTGCGTGAAAGAGTAACAAACATCCATCCATCCATCCTCACAAACTTTCGCGTTTATAATATTAGTAGGATTTATTTTTTTCTATTTTTAGTATTTGTTGTTATAGCGGCAACAGAAATACGTGAAAAACCTGTGAAAATATCAACGTTCTAGCGATCATGAGATACAGCCTGGTGACAGATAGACGGACGGACAGCAGAGTCTTAATAATATGGTCCCGTTTTACCCTTTGGGTACGGAACCCTAAAAATCAGCTTTTGTCGAGATTTGATTTTGACCTTTCGTATAGAATAGCTGATTTTTTGCCTTTTCGGTTTTGGTCCCGCAGTAATAATTAATTATAATAACGAGCGCAACTACATTCTAAAGTAATGCCAATGAAGTCGCAGTCAACCTTGTATTGAGAAAATTGTGCCAAAGCGCGGGATGCAAGCCGCACCTAACCTCTTTCTTATTGAAAATCTATAATGGCTTATAGGGTAACTGTACCAGTGAATGAACACTTAAGCCGCTTCGAAGAATCAAGATACAATTGCTCTACCAGAACAGAAACTTACCTATATTTTTGGAACTCATATTGTATTTGTGTAACGAAGGAATCGAATAAAATAGCCGGTTTCATTATAAAATTGTTATATTAGTAATTACAAAAAAGAAATATTGAAATTTCGGAAATCACCCTTGAATGAACAAAATCGCCATTAAAGTGAACAAGTAAATCACCTATAAATGAACCTACATCAAGGACCATTTAAACGAAGCAAATTAAAACGATTGAACTGTTTATCTTAATACAATCTAATTTTATCTTTGGTAAATTTTTGAGAGATCAATTGAGAGAATTAGAAAAAAAAATCTACATAAACTTATTTCTACGAAAATTGAATAAAGGTATATCCTATAGGAACCATAATAAAGAAAACTTATTTTGTTGATTAATCTTACTATCATCAATTTGGGCATTTAGTTAAATAATGATCATTGCACATTTTTCAAATCTTTGGTGAATATTATTTCGCCGCGTCGAGTCGTGTCTTTAACTATGAGAATATCCACAACTGATTCGATGTGTATCTCGTATACATCTTTTACTTGTGGATATACAAAAAGTTCACATTCGGTACTCTTCTGTCGTTTCTTTCTTAAAAAATCAACTTTTATTTTTTTTTCGTCATTATTGATCATGAGGACTTTTCCTGCAAAGAGTTTTGTGGACTTCGCTTCTTCAAATTTAACTAAAACGTAAGAATCAAAGGAAACGTCAGCAAATTTAACTTTTGTTTCTGAATAAAACTGTTTATTGTTTACTTCTGTAGTATCCGATTTGGTTGGCTGAGTTTCTTTTGTGAGATCGTTTTTATCAATAGTACTATTTTTTCTCAATTCCTTATTTATTTTAAAATCTACGCCATCATTATTCAAAATGATGCTATCAACCCCTTTGTTTTCTTCTGTTTTTTTGTCAGTTGATATTTCAAGTTTTGGTTTATTTGGTCGCCTGTTTTTTTTCCGCAGTACAGTTTCTTTTGCGTCCTTTTTTGATACTTTCTCTAGTCTAAGTGCTTTTTTCTTTGGATGTTTTCTTCTTTCTCTTTTTTCTTTGTGTCTTGTTCATTAAAATAGTCTTTCATTTTTGATGAAGTAATACCATATGGCATTATTGTTGTTTTTCTTTTTTGGGTATTTTTATTTAAAATGGGGATCGTTAAGAAAGTTTCAATGCCTTGGGCAGTTTTAGACTCCTTATTTATGCTTACGTTTGCGGAAACGTCATCCCGAGATTTTGTTCTCACCTCATCTGTGTTAAGCAGTAATGAATCATTTTCTATATCGTTAGCCATTTGTTCTTCATGAAATGAGGCGTTTGTCACATCAGAGTCACTTGCAGAACTTCCAACAATCATGGCATTGCAATGCCGATTGCCATGTGATTCTGTGATTGTGGCATCTGATTTTTGTATTGGCTCATTATTTGTAATTACGGAATTATCTTCGCGAAACTCAAATGTCAAATTTTCATCATTAAGTATTGCTTCCAATTCTAATCCAGTTATGTTTCTGTCCATCGGACTATTGATCCCGTCAAAAATTGCATCCAATCCGGTAACAATCGCTTCTGGGCAATTACCAGTTTCTGATAAATAGTTATGATGATCTATTACAGAGCATACATTTGTCAATGGCACAGTCAAGTCTTTTGAAGCAAGATAAGTTTTGCAAAAATGCCACAAGGAAAAATACGGATGATCGTGACTTTTATTTTCGTCTCTCGAAACATTGAATTCTACTATGACAGACTCCGTTGTCAAATGTTCAATAACTTTAATGGTACTGTGGACATCTGAATCGCATAAAACATCAGGTTGTACAGTTTGCACATCAACATTACCGGCATCCGTACCTGTAACGTGTTCTCCAGCAACTTGATGTGATGTAACACATTTCGTGTAGTCTACGGAGTTTGGATCTAAAGGATATAATCCACATTTTCTGAAGCCATTAGAAATGACTTCCGTCTTTGAGATGCTGCTGTTGTACGTAATTTTAAAAACGCTTGCGCAATTAGATCGGTTCAATACTTTCGTCGGATTTTTAGCTTTAAAGTTTCTCACGGCATCTTTCCAGGCATTTTTTAACGATTTGAAAAATGATACATCACAAGGCTGTAGAATATGAGTTGCGTTTGGGAACAAACAATACAGCAATATTTTATTTTCTGTGCAATATTCAAAAAGCTCTTTATTGATGTGGGATTTGTGTCCATCCAGAAACATGATAACTGGCAATGCAATGTTTTTTTGAATGAGCCAAGGATGAAAAACGTTTTTCACATAATCTAAAAACGTTTCTGATATCATCCACCCCGAATCAGAACGACCAATACCCCATTCGTCCGGGACAGAGTTGATAATTTCCCGTGGTATCCTTTTATAAGGATAAACAAGCATGGGTGGTGCTGATTCGCCATTACCGGATACATTGCATAGGACAGTGACTTGTTCTTTTTCTTTTCCCGTCGCGATTTGGTAGGAGTTTTTATAATTTTGGGTGCTAGTAGGGCTCCAGATTTTGGACACATTTGTACACCCGTTTCATCGGCATTGAATATTCGCTCTGGGTGATTCATGACGTCATCAGCTTCATTTTCTTTTAAGAAGTTATTTAATTCATCAAACCTTTTACGTATGGAAGTTTCTGATACGGATGCACGGGCCCTGGAAATTACTTCAGCATTTCGTTTGCTTATTTCGGGATGCCGGGTAAGAAATAATTGCAACCATTTACGCCCCGGTTTATTATCGATGAAATTCGATTTCCTGTCATTTGAGTCTAAATATTTTTTTACAGTTAGTTGCAACTCTTCAGGATGCATAGGAAACCCACTTTTTGATTTTTTTACGATCCATATTGATAATGCATCTTCTTCGGCTTGTGTCAGTTGTGTATAAGGTCCCAATTTTCGTTGCATTGGCACTTTTTGGTTTATTTTATTGTGCAGAGTAGATTTGGGAATATTATAATGTTTATGTGCTTTATTAAGTGATAAAGTTCCAGAGACAACATCACGACAAGCGTCCTCCAGATCTTTTTCAGAATATTGAAACCGAACATATTTTTTATTCTTCTCCATATCAACCTGTAACTGTACCAGCCTTTTTTAATAGCCCACTGCAGGACGTAGGCCTACCCACAAAGGGTGATTGGGCCATATCCACCACGCTGGCCCAGTGCGGGTTGGTGAATTCACATACGCCATCGAATTTCTTCTACGGACGTATGCAGGTTGCCTCACGATGTTTTCCTTCACCGAAAAGCCTGTGGTGTGAAATTCCGTACATAAATTCCAAAGAACTCATTGGTACGGGACCGGGGATTCGAACCCACGACCTCACGATTGTAAGGCGGGTGTCACTACCTTTTGACCACCACGGCTTATCAACCTGTAACCTGTTACAACCTGTAACAATACAGTTAAAATACTACTTATATGAGTTTTTCTCTCTATATTAACAATTATTCATTTATACATTTTTTTATTCATAGACCAGTTTATCTTAAGTAATATTTAAATTAATAATATAGAATGCAATTATGAAGGTAGTTGGCATCAAGAATGTTGTTCAGTTTTAGGAACTTAGGTGCCAAGGAATGAACACCGCAATGTATGTTGTTGTTCAACATAAGGTGAGTGCCCCTAAATATGAACGAAAACTTTGAAACCCCGTTCATATATAGGCCTGATTATTATATTAAGAAAAAAACTTTATCAGATCAATACTGAACGTTATGTACATCTTAATAGAACATAAAATTGACTTATCATAATATTGACATATGCCCCAAACGTGAACGCCCCGTTCATTCACACGCACACGCCATCATTTACGTTCCTAAATATGAACACTAAGAAATAAACACTTATTAACAAAAACTGAATATATTCTTAAATGAAATCTTGTAAAACACATTATAATTCACACTACGAATATATCACATATCACCTTTATACTTACAGCGATGAGAAATCAACCGTTGCAGATACCTCTTTCCCTAGTTGTGCTAATATTTTTTTCCAACAACGCACGAACACAATCGACTGCACTGGAAAAAAATTCCACCATTTTGATTGTAACCGACCAATGGGAGACGTAGCTTCACTCAGTCAAACTAAAAAGTGTTGTCACGTTTTGGGCTAGGTTCCAGCTTGGTAGTTTTCACGGAATTCTTATTTTTTACGAAATTGCGCTAAGTGTTCATTCAATGGTTCTGTTCATTCAATGGTACAACTACCCTATCCCGTCGAGAACGTTTTACGGCAGATGATTATGATGATGAATAGATAAGTTCTGTTTCCCACCTTGACTTTCCTCCTGCTAGAGCTGCTTGCCTGGTAGCTTGTAGCCCGTTAGCTTGGTGCGGGCACGTAATTTGTTTTAAGTACTGGAAGTAGGTACACCGCTTGAGATCCAACAATTCACTGGAGTGAAATGATATCTATATCCTTTTATATATTATTTTACCTCTATTGAGTTTTAATTTGGTGTACCTAGAGTAGTGATAGGTTATTCTATGTAGGTAAAAGTAACGGAAGAAGAATAATCACTGTATTTACTGGATAGGAAACTCCGTACCCAATTTTTCATTTATGTTACGGGACTGCCCATGACGTTGGGATATTTGTCGGGTCTACGACTCCATGAATTCTTAGTCATACAAAAAATCTCTTAGACAAAGTAATTTAGGCTGGATGGATTTCCAATAATACTAGTTAGAGGAAGGTTGTATCCAGCGCTATCTTGCGGTTTGATTACATTGAATTAATAAATGCGGATCGATTTCCTACGCCGGCGCCGCACTTGCCGGTACGTGCTCGCCATTCTAGAGCTTTACGGCCCCGTCGGCCATCCCACCTACGAAATAGGCATGTGCCCTACCCACTGCCACTTCAACTTGCAAATTTGCTGGGCTATGTTGGCATGACACATAATCCAAGCTTATTACGAATCCTACGGTCATCTAGTCATGTTTATCTAGCGGACTTAAGGGCAAGGCCGCCATTCGCGTGTCTGCTCCACTTTATGGCAATTTGCCTTTGTGCCCTTCAGCGGCCTTCCCGCTACCTCTTGAAGACAAATTAGACTATTGAGACTTCAATAAAACATTTATGGTAAGATATGTTATGTTCTAATTAAGGGTTAAAAATATATCACAAAAGTTTTACGTTTATCAAATTTTTGTTGACCAAAGCGAATGAAGTGAAGCGTCTCAGTTTTGACTTCACTATTTTAATTTTGTCTTTCTGGATATTTATTTTCCTGTACAGGTCGCATTTTTTAACGAATATTGATGATACTTGTCTTTGTACACGGTTTCTATGTACATATTGTTTTGTTTTGTAGTCGGTGATTTTTGATTGGAGTGACATTTCTCTCAAAAAGGGGGAACATTTCCTATACCGCTGAATAAATACCGATTTCGGTACTAATATTTGACGAGATTGTTAAATATCTAAATCATAGCGAGGTTGGCGAGTATGAACCAAATCAGTCTAGAGCGAGTTCATGTGCCGCGAGGTTTATCAAGTGTCGAAAAATCACAGTCGATGATCGAGTGTGAGTCTATAGTCTGCATAAAAATGCACAGTCGATGATCGAGTGTGAGTCTATCGACTGCATAAAAAATGCACAGTCGATGATCGAGTGTGAGTTTATCGACTACATAAAAAATGCACAGTCGATGATCGAGTGTGAGTCTATCGACTGCATGAAAAATGCAAAATCGATGATCGAGTGTGAGTCAATCGACTGCATGAAAAATGCACAGTCGATGATCGAGTGTGAGTCTATCGACTGCATGAAAAATGCAAAATCGATGATCGAGTGTGAGTCTATCGACTGCATAAAAAACTGCACAGTCGATGATAGAGTGTGAGTCTATCGACTGCATAAAACATGCACAGTCGATGATAGAGTGTGAGTCTATCGACTGCATAAAACATGCACAGTCGATGATCGAGTGTGAATCTATCGACTGCATGTAAAATGCAAAATCGATGATCGAGTGCGAGTCTATCGACTGCATAAAAATGCACAGTCGATGATCGAGTGTGAGTCTATCGACTGCATGATAAATGCAAAATCGATGATCGAGTGTGAGTCTATCGACTGCATAAAAAATGAAAAATCGATGATCGAGTGTGACTGCATAAAAAATGCACAGTCGATAGTCGAGTGTGAGTCTATCGACTGCATAAAAAATGCACAGTCGATGATCGAGTGTGAGTCTATCGACTGCATAAAAAAATGCACAGTCGATGATCGAGTGTGGCTATAGACTGCATAAAAAATGCACAGTCGATGATCGAGTGTGAGTCTACCAACTGCATTAAAAATGTTCATTCGATGATCTCTTATCTAGATAAAAGAAATGAAAATGAGTATTTTCGATCATTTCTGTTAAGTAGCTATATCAAAAGATATCATCGAACCGCCTTTTTTCAATATGTTTTATTACTTATACCTAATTGTATCGTATATCTCAATTAATTATTATTGTATATAACACACATAATTATGTCGATAGGGTCTTACAGTAGGTACTCATAGTAGCGTGATTAATAAACTCGCTAAGTAGTTTCTAAGAAAATCATAGTAAGTACTTCCTTAGGAAATTTTAATAATTACGACGTACAATTCCAGACTTTCCTTAAGGGAATTTAGAGCGGGAAAATCTTATAACATGTGTTGGGATAAAGTATTAACCTAACCATCTTGGAGAGTTTAAGAATTTTCAACAAAACCGGTTAGTTGAAGCGGCTTGCTTTCAGCGCGTTTCTGCGGACTTGACAAGGTCACCGGTTCATATTGCTACTAGACGTCTTATGCTGCGTTTGCCGTTATGTGGTCTCTACTCGAGAACTTTTCGAGCAAAGTGACCGATCCGCCTTCGTATTGAAGTTTAACTACCTAAGTATTAGTTACATTACATTAGTAGAACTTTTATTAGACAGAACTTTTTTTTTATATTCAATTTAGGTACCTAAGTAGGTAATATTTTTTTTTGCAAAGGATTAATAAATGTGCAGCATCATAACTGTCTATTATCATATAACATGGGTACGTAATACGTAGTCCCTGTGGTATTTAAAGGTCGATAATTTTGTAAATTTCCGACCTTTGCCTGGAATAGGTAATAAGTATAATTCGTAAGCCTAATTCGACTCCATTATTTATTAGTTCACGACTTACTGGGTCTCTATGGGCATGATATTATTACACACGCAGTCATTACACGCCTACTTATAATAATTAACATTAAAGCCCCCTGACGTAGATAACTATGACACCAGGTCTAGCCACTCGACCTATATTTAGTTAATATAATTGCAATACGGTAAAATTTTAAATGGGACTAATTTCGGAACTCTTTATTAGAAAAAAATATTAAAAAAATAGGTATCTCTACTACTCTGTAAAAAGTTATGTCATGGTCGAGACCATGTATAAAAAAAATATAAGTACGCGTTAACTTGAGCACCTCCTCTTCGTTTTTTCGTCGGTTAAAAAATATAGGATTCATATTTTTCTTAGTAAATAAATGACCGAGATAAAGCGCGGCAAACACAGAAAGTTCGGGAGCGGAAGCTCGTGACTTCCCGCCGTAAAAAGTTTAGCAATGCTAAGTTCAGCATTTCATAGGATACACTTCGGAGCAAGGAGCATAATAACCAGATGATATGCTCCTTGCTTCGGAGAGTCCGCTCAGGAGTTGCTCAATCTGGTTCCACCTGCCCCTTTCTTTTATCGTACAGCTAGATAGACGCGACCAAAGCGCCACCCTTTTATGGTGGACATCCCGCGCGTTAGAATCAAGCGTTTCGAATCCTCATTACGAACAGCCAGAATATGGAACGATTTGCCTGTCTTCCCGCTAAAGTACAAGGTGGGTGTATTCAAATCCCGAGTAAATAGGTATTTTCTAGGTAAGCGTGCTACACCCTAGACCGCATATCTGCTCAACATCAGGCAGTATGTAGTCAAACGCAAACCTATACGGAATAAAAAAATATTAGGTTTTCAAGACCGCAGGATGCAGGCAGCTTTCAACCAGTCTTGTTGAAGATCCATAGGAGAGGTCTATGTCCAGCAGTGGACATCCTATAGCTGATAGATACTTCGATGGATGGAATACCTAACTACTGGACGTATTATATTTTTAGGTAGGTAGGTAATGAAGTCATATGACTTCTCTCCCAAGACTGCCCGAATTTTAAAACAAGGATCGCTGATCCTGTCAAAAGCAATTTAACAAATTTCATAATTAGAATTGTTAGTTGGCAGTGTTATCGTTAAAAGAGTTTGAATGTAGAGAAGCTAACAAAAAGGTTAGTTTCTCTACAGTAATGACATCAGTTTACGTTACTTATACTGAGCGCCACACAAATTGAAAGATGGGAAGTTAGCCGCAGATGACACTTCGCCGTAATTCGCTAATTATTGCGCATGTGTGCACAATGCCTATACAAATGGCGAAGTAGTGAGCTCGGGCGTAGCGAGCGCGCGGGAGGCAAGAGGTTGGCCGGCGGGTGTGCGCCGGCGTCTCGTCTCTCTGGCACCCGCTAATGTCTATATTTTGGCGTTTGTGCAGCTCTCTGCGGCTAATTTCCCATCTTTCAATTTATGTGGCGCTCGGTATATCAGATGTATGAAGTCCTCTAAATTAATTTTGGAGAAATAAAAAACCGTTTTATCGACAATATTCGTGTTTAATAAGGTAGTACGAATGCCAGTTACAGAATTGTATGTTTTGATGTAGAAAATGTTTAGTGTCTACAAATAACACAATACATGGTACCTACAACATTTGACCACATTAGTGCAATGTAGCATCTTAACGACTAAACGCCTAAATAGTTTTATTACATTATAATATAAATCATTCATTTCATAAGTAATGTCGTGAATATGAAAAACAAAAGTTATATTATGTACAAAACTACGACTTTTTTATACAAATGCTTAATTAAATTTTACTACAAATACTTTGATATGATGATATTTTTTTCGTTCATTGTTTTACAAAACATTATCCGTAATAGCCTAATTATGTAAGTATACCTAAAGATATTTATCACAAAAAGGTGAAAATGATGTATTGTCACATTTTAACCAACAATGCAAATTATAGGTACACTAACTGTAACATAAGTCCTGAATACTTTTACAAATTGTAAGAATACCCTAATAATTAGATACTAAATTCCTTTACAATCTACGCGTCATGTCTGAAGTGTCCGGCAACAAATTAAAAATAAACTGCATACTTACAATACATTGAAAAAAACTGTTAGAAACTGAAAGAGTCTGTTAGAGCCCTTGTTCACGGCAATTCATTTTTTTCACCGGATTCGCGGTGATGTGTTGGTTACAATGAACGTGTGCTGACGCACCGGACATCCATCCAGCGAAAAATGTAGGTACTCGTTTATTGACGATCCGTTGCCTGATGTAAAAACAGCCGTAAACAAGCGCTCTTAAACTGAATATTTTCAAAATTAAGTAAATTGCAATATTGTACAAATCGTTTTAAAAAAATATATATCTTAAAAAGCACAGACCCTGGAGTCTATGGAGAGTAATAATTAAATTTAAATAAAAAAGTATAGGTATATAGGTCAAATCAAACTTCTTCGCGTCTGTGAACACGAGGCGAGTGGTTGCGCTGTAGCAATATATTCATGTTAGCGGCGCAAGAGAGGGGATGTGCGCAGCTTGTAGCTAACATCACAGTTCACAACCGCCAAGAAGTATGAGTCAGCCTATACCTATATATTTACATAGAATTTTTCCGGACGGTCCCTACTTACCTATCAGTCAAATAATAATTTGATCATAGATTCTTTTTGTAAAGTACCTAAATGCCTAGTAGCTTAATTTTAATTTTATTTATAGTTTAAAGCTTTGATTTACACTTTATAATAAGTGCACTTTATTAAAAGGAATGTTATTTTTTTATATTACTGATTGTATATTGTTACCTAATACTTATTATACTCGTACCTACCTGTGAATACTAGTAACTAATTATACTTTTGAATATTGTTTCTGAAGGTTTTTATTTTAATTTCAGATATGTCTTTCTTTTCAGGACGCCTTAGCTGTTTTTTTATTATTTCGCGTCGCTGTTTAACTAGCATATCGATTTAAATAGATAAACTGAATATAAATATGTGTAGAATGTGAAATAACCCCAAATATTATAACAGAATACTTACTACACAAAATGAAGTAGGTACCTAACCTACATCATTTTGTTCTTGAATTGCTGCTCAAATAGCTTCCAGCAAATATTTGCTCAAAGTCAAATAGTGACTAAATGTTACTTCCGAAAGAAAAAACAACGATGAAATTATTTGGTAATCTAATTGGTGAAATTATGTTTACTTAGATCCAAGTTCACCAACAGATGTTAATTTTTTAACCGTTGCATCTTAATCGGCTTGTTAACGAAATTTTGCTGTTCATCAAGCGCTAACCGTTATTTCAATGCAGTAGGTAATCACACGTTTAACTTAAACAATCGTCGGTGAACTCTGGTCTTACTGATTTAGCCTATAACACGAATTAATTAAACTGAGATTACACTTATGGAATATTTCTAAATTCATCAAGGTAGGTACTATACTCTATAAAAGGTGATGTCCACAAGTGGTATATTATTCAGAGAAAAATCTAACCAAGATGATATATACATCATTTGTAAGCTTGTTTTATGGGCTTCTGAAAAATATTTAAATTAGATTTTTTTATCCCTGCATTTTTTTTTAAAGTGAAAAATAAATTATCTTAAAAAAAATAATGCAGCTTTTTATTTTTTCTAGTTTAACAATAATAAAGTGCTTCTAGCGTTATTTTACTTGCATTCAAAGCTGATTCTTTCACATTTACCTCTTAATTTGCTAAAATTGGAAATTATAACCTACCAGTGTGACCAGTTAGTAGGTACAATGTGACAAAAAATCACTTAAAGAGTGTGTCTAATTGGTAAAAATGCTTTTATTTAACAATTTGGAGGTTACTTAATCAGAGTTCCTAGAGATAAACTACCTATTGAGCCAAATATATTTATTTATCCTAATAAAATCAAAATTAATTTAAAAAAAAATGCAGGGCTCTTTTTTGTTTTCAATTGATGTAATAGACTCAGAAAAATATGAACTTTCTCGAAATGTAACGAGTCTTGTGGTTAGATTTTTTGATTATTATTATACCAGCCTCCATACATTTTGTGAACATGTCCTTTAACTTGATCTCTGCGACAGTGACATTGACAAAGAAGATTGACATTTTTAGAGTTGAGATAGTGGTGGAAAAAATCGATTTTCAAACAATGTTGTAATGAAATCTAGTTGAAGGTGAGAAATTGGATTTTATTTACTTACTATTATTTAAGATCAAGTATGTACACATTTAAATAAAGTTATGATATTAATTTAATACTCATAATAATGTAACTATAGTATTTATCGACGTTTTTCACTATTATCGATGCTAATGTAACATATAATTGGGTTTAATTTAATTACACATGTAAAAAAATTTATGATATTAAAATATACAATAAAATTAATGATAAATTAAGTTTTATTTAAAACATCGTTAACTATCGATATTTTAAATAAAACTGTATCTAAAACTCTGTGGTCACGATCATTCGTCGCCCATCACTAATCGGCATGCCCATAAAGTATGACATTGACAGATACTGTCTGTACTATTAAGAAATTCAGGACTTCATAGGCGTGATTTTTCTGACAGCTGTCGTAGAGATCAAGTTAAATTTTATAGAGTTTAGATAAATATAGTTGTCAATTTGTAGTTTAAAACTAAAAAGTTTGTATTTTTGTTATACGTTTGCATATTTATTCATGGGATTGCATTGGCACTTTTTATTTGCAAGACCAAAGATGAAACCCCACGAGGGATAAAGGCCGAATCATACAAGTTGGCGGATGAGAAGTTACCCACATGCCGCGCAATATCCAATCCTGGCTGAAGCTTGCATTAAGGTGAGCGTTGATTGGATATTGCGCAGTTTGTAGCTAATATGAATGCAGGCCGTGTGTCAATTTTTTTCACCGTTATAAAATATGTTCAATAGAAAATTATTGAAAAATTGAAGAAACCTAAGTATAAATAAGTCAGTTTTAATGTATGTAAAACAAGAGTAGATATACAACAAAAACAATTCCTTAGTGTACGATAATCTAAGTAGATCTCAATGGCACCACCTCTAAAGTTAAACGAGATAAATATTAACTTTCTTTTTGTGATAAACATTTCAAAAAATGAAGCGTTCGCAGGATTTGAACCTGCATCCTCTGGGACTCCGGCCCAGATGCTCTGTCCAATTAAGCTAAAACGCTCTCTGCGAAGGCGCCGAATTAGTGAGTGTTTATCATTTTTACCAACTACTACATTGTTGATAGATAAATATTGTTTAAAAAAGTGAAGTTAGATAGTTGTATGTATAGTAAAAATAATAACACTTTTTTTATATCCTTCAAATTATATATTCTGCAGACCTAGATTGAAAGTGTCATGACAGCTTTCGCGATGCAGAAATAACTAAGTTATTTTCATATTTTGATATTTATTCCAATTCCGTTTCATTTTATATTAGCTGAATTGGGCCGCTGTTACTGTACGAATACGAACCATTTGAAACTTTCAAACATTTGATAAATGTTTATCACAAAAAGAAAGTTTCTATAAACCTAGTGTGTGAAGCACGATAAAAATCATTTCACGAACCATTTGTTAAATGGTTTTCCAATCTTCGACAGTAATTTTAGCAGGAATCAAGTCAAACGCCAAATCTAACCGTTCAAAACATGTAGAAGGCAGCCTTAGCACCTCGAAGTCGTCAGGTCGATTCTAAGTGATCTTCACTATTCAATACTCAAAGTTAGTTAAAACTGAGTATACTTAGACGATTATAGGACAGTTTGAAGTGCCTAGTAAGTGCAAAGTCGCTGGTGGTAGCAGCCGAAGTCAGTATTTAGTGGAAATAGCGACAACAGCAGGCGGAAGTTTGAAATAGTTCTGCGAGCCATTACTACTGTTGAGTGAATTGAAGTTTTGCAGGACTTCTGTGGGATTTTCCAGCAGTTGACTGGATGTGAAGATGTGAAGTGGATTATTCTAGTACTTCAACAGGTTGTTCCACCAGTTGACTAATCATTTCAGAACTTCCGGTGGGGCTCCAGCAGCTGAGTTAACTGTTCCAGAACTAATCTAAATTATTCCAGAGTTTGAGTGAATTGTTACAGAGCTTGAGTGAGTTATTCTAACACTAGGGTGGATTGTTCCAGAAGTTAGGTGAGTAGTTCCAGAATGTAGTGAATTGCTCCAGAGCTTGAGTGAGTTTTCTAGCAGGAGAGGAGAGTTCCAGCAGACACATAGTCTCAACACACCTCGGTTTGCGACGGTGAGGAGGATTTGGATTGAGGGTAGACAGAGAGATGGTTCGGGCGACTGGCAGTCTGTGAGAGATTGGTCGAGACGTGACGACACGTTGTTTGTAAATCGACGATCTAATCAAGTATCAGTTGGTAAGATTGTAACACGAGTTTCTTGCTGGTTCTTCTCAGTTACCTAGGGGCTTTAGGGCTTTCCGAACCAGCGATAGTATACTTGCTTCTTGGAGTACCCTCTCGGGCCCCACGATATTAGGATAGACTAGCGAATTAACAAGTGGTAGTACTCGTAGAGCTTCCCGGGGCGGTGCGGTGTGGCGGCGGCGCGTACTCGTAGTAGTTCACTGCGGCCGCGCGAGCCCCGCGTCCTTACAGGAGCGCCGTGAGTTGTTTCAGAAGTTAGGTGAATTGTTCCAGAACATGGGCGAGTTATTCCAGCAGGAGAGGAGAGTTCCAGCAGTTCAGTGGTAGTGCGAGAGCTTGCCGGGGCGGCGCGGCGGCGCGCTATCGTACTCGTAGTAGTTAGACTGAGGCCGCGCGAGCCCCGCGTCCTTACAGGAGCGCCCAGAGTGGTACCCAGCCCCGCCCACTGCCCGCCGACTGAGGGCAAACATACACACTGTTATAAATAATCTTACAAATGGAGTATAGGCCGAAACAAACTTAAAGGCGTCTGTGAACATGAGACAAGTCGTTGCGTAGTAGCAATTTATTCATATGTCAGCGACTCAAAGAATGGGGATTTTCGCAGCTTATTGCTGACATCACAGACGCCATTAAATTTGATTTGGCAAATACAAATTCTCTATTAGGTATACAGGGTGCATCCTTAAACGACGGTCTTAATGAATTATCAACCAATCAGATTCGATGGCAAAGACAGTAAGTAAAAATATTTCGTAATGGCTGAGAATAAGTATACCTACTAAAAATACTAAGATTTGTTTAAAATAAAAATATATTTCTATGTACTTCTGAGAGCGTTGCTTTTAAATAAATAAGCCAATTTAAAGTTATTAAAATATATCTCTAGACTACACTAACTGCTGATTTGTTTAATGAAACCTACGATATACCTATAGGCGACAAAAATAATGTGAAAATGAGTGCCTAGCATTCTATATGCAACATTACAAGCATTAACAAGCAGTGCTTACCAATGCCGTAGGTTTTAGGTTGAGTTGTAAAGAAAAATAATAGTTTATTTGGTTGGATAAGGAATTAAACACACAGAAAGTTTATTTTTCCAGTTATTCTTTTCTAGACCTAACCTAACCTAACAAAACCTCCAGCGTCTTCGACCACTGAATCTAAAAAAACAAAAACACATTTCCTTCGTTAAATACCTATTTGTTATATAAGTAACTTATCAAATTATCAATTATCAATCATTTGATGAATAACAACCATAGATTTTTATTTACTAGCTGACACCAAAAACGTTGTTTTGGCATAAAAAAGAAGTTTACACATGGCCATCCCTATCCCCTAGGATTATAAGAAATAGCATAATATGACCTATTCTCATAAAAATCATGAATATCGGTCAAGCCGTTTCAAAGGAGTTAGGTGAACACTTTGACACAAGGTTCATATAATTACAACTTAAGTACTGGTAATCAATTAGCATCCTTTTTTATTTTCATATTCTACACACAAGCACTAAACACCAAACACACCAAAGCAAACAAAAAAGCAAAGCTTTGGTACACCAACGCAAACATCTTTAAATTTTGTTATACGACTTTTAAAAATTCGTATTGTTTCTTCCATACAAAATTTAAAAAATAATTTGACCGGACTAATCCTAATTAACTCTATGTAAAATGACTTGGACCTCAGAAGAAATACTGTTTAAAAAATTTAAATATGGTAACAAGTGTAAATAATAGTTAAGTATGAAAAAACAATTATTTGTACATATGCTGACGCCACCTTTTAAAAAATGGGATATTTTTGAGATTTGGGTAAAGTTGTAGAACAACCTTTGACCTTAAAAGGATATTAATTGATTACCAATAACGCTGTAATTAAAATTTTCTCTGCCTTTGAAAACTCGCTTGCTAATAAAATACCCAATATCAGTTGACCTGGGAAATCTTTCTTAAACAAACAAGCCTACTTCTTATGAGTCACACCTATTTAACGATTAAGAATTACATCAGTGGTATTATTAAATTGATTAGTCAGTTGATATGTCAAGCACTGCATAATATATTAGGTACATTAAAGTGACGGTAAAAACCCCGTATTTGACGTCATGATTATTTAATCATATCTAACAATTGGATAAATCAGCAGAACAATTATAATGATGCAGTTTATTGCAAGTTAATTGCTTGAAGTGAGCGTAATTTATGTAACAACAATAATTTTAGCTGACACGTTGTGGCAATATTCAAAGATAACAAGGCTTCATAGAACTACTGACCGCAAGGTTGTGCGTAAAGGCTATAGTGGGGTTTTTCATTGCCTAAGATTGCGTGGAATAGATTTTACTAGTAATCTACTGGCGTGGCCTTCTTAGTTCCCAGTCTTGCGTAGGCATCATTGCATTATCATTTTTCTTGGATGTTTTTGTCGCTAAGTCAATTTAGAAGGAAGTGACACTGATCTCAGCCCGCTGACGCATTTAGTGGTTTTTTCAGCTAGTTATCTTAGATTGTCAACCACACGTAAATTTTCGGAAGGCACAGTTAAGTGTGACGTTTCGAAATGAAATCACTATAGTATAATGATTCTGATTACGCTGAGTGAGAAAGGTAGGTAAAGCCGGAAACATACTATCGGACGCGACTGACAGCGGCGACTTACCAATGTGCACAGTCTTAAAACATCCGGTGTGCCAGATCGCTCTCGGACGTCCGAACGCTCAAGGACGTCCGAAGGCGCGTCCGCGACTTATGTCCAATAGTGTGCACGGCTCAGTGTACTTTCATAGTCTAGATACCTATCAGTCGCGGCTGTCAGTCGCGTCCGTAAGCCGCGTCCGATAGAATTTTTCCATTTTAACTGATGAGCGGGAAAATTGCCACAACAGAAATGTCAATTATCAAATAAAAGAAAACCTTCTTAGGTAAATAAATGTTTAGTTTTGTATACTTTTTGATTTGATTTTTAAACCGAAATGCCTCCAAATAGAAGTAAAAATACCGGGAGACTACTACACCAAATACGATACTACATACTTAATCAAGTGATATTATCCATGTCCTTTTTATTTTAACTTGCAAGAGTAGGTCACCACTATTTTAGATAAATCAGAATCAAAATCATGTTGTACATGGTTATTTTGAATAAGTATTATACAGTGAGTTGCTTTGAAAAATGCACAAAGAGATATACCTACTCGATACTTATTTCTAGGCGACGGACGCATATCTTTTTTTTTTTCATAAGTTAAGAACTACTGTTACTACGAAACCAATTCGGAATTCGAAAAAATTAGCTGTCTCATACATTTTGTCAATTAGAAGTTTTAATTTAGTGTGGGACAGACTATTGCATTGGGGACAGATGACTTCTGTTTCGAATTTCGGGTGGGCCTCCATAATAGTAATAGAAGTTGTTCATAATGATGGTCTGAATCAGCCTATTTAGTCTTAGTAAGCTTTTGCTCGCGGTTTTTTCTGTGCTTATCCCATAGGAATATTTTATATTGTCAGGATAAAAAGTAGTCTATGTCACTTTCCGTCTTTCAAAATGAAGTCGATCCGTTGTTCGTTGCTACGAGTATGTGAAAGAGAAACATGCCAACAAACACATTTTTGGATATATAATACCTACTGCTACTATACTACAACTATTAAATAGAAAAGAAATATAATAATCCTTACTATAATATTTCTACTGATTATTACGTACGACCAACGGGGGTGATTTAGACCATTCAGCCCTTTATTATGAAATAATAGGTAGCTGTTGTAATTAGCTGTTTTATAGATACATTTTAAGCCCGATTACAGAGGCGCCAGCGTAACTATATTAGGTATACTTTTTCACTTTAGGCATTCGATAGAGATAACGTTTTTTACGCTGCTATTTAATTTACGCTGGCGCCTCTGTAATCGGGCTTATTGTCGATTCAAAGTTTCAATTTTGTGTAGGACAGATGACTTTTTTGGACCCCCATAATACCTAAGAGTTGTTCATAATTTCACTTAAATAATAGAGTGTTTCTATTATTTATATTAAGATATGATATGATCTGGTGGTCTATTATCATAAACTCTGCATTATGGTAGTAGTATATGTAAGTGTATTTATGTATGTTTGTGTGCAGGGGTATATTTACCTCTCCTCTTCCGCCTTGGCCCTCTGCGCATGCACTTGTCGCCGCATCTGCCCTATTTGCACTTCACTCAGCTTCTCGCGCCGCGTACTGCTTGAAATATTAACACACAACATCAATATTTGCACTCTTCTCTTACACTATTGTAAGTGGCTATTTGCGAGCAGTTGTAGCTGCATTGATTTTCAAACTTAGAACATTTTTTTTGTAAAAACTTAGGTAGGTATGGTCACTGTATTGGTATCTATGCAGTATTGCGACTCGGCCCTGTCCTTGAAATAAATACCTACAGCCCCGCGTGGCCACGCAGTACGTAACACGCGCTAGGTATGCCCAGCTGGTAGGTAAATCACACGTTTTCTGACTACAAACCCACACGCTTTGATTATTTACTTGTCTAGATATCTAGTAACGCACCAAAAGCGCCCGAAAAAATAGCATGTAACTGCTACACGCTAACTCATCAGTGACGCCACGGACACCGCGCGGATAACACGTATTAGTATTCTCTGTTTTGCGGCGAAAATATGGCGTGCTGTGCTATAAATCTGTGCCACAACTACAAAAGACGTTTGAAAACACCTGAAATCACTGGTAAGTACATTTCAAACAACTATTATCTTGTATAAGAGAGAATTAGTGATAGAACTATCGCTAAACATACTACTGTGTATCTGTGTCATTAGTTGCCAGCTTACAAATTGAATTTTACCCAAATTTTGTAGACATGTCTTGTAACATTTTTAAGAAGATTTAGAGGTGTGAAATGTATGTGTATTATTTCGATACATTTTTAGGGTTCCGTGAAAAATCCGTATCGTATATTTGTATATTATGCCCTGGACCGTGTCCCTGTGCCCGAGGTGGTGAACGAACTCGAATGAAGAATGAACTCGCAGAATACGTTTCGCTGTCGGTTTTTTGTTTATTTTTAACCGACTTCAATAAAAAAAAATTACTAGGTAGGTCATGTTTCAAGGGTGGTCCCATATATATAGATGCAGCTGAGATAACTTTATATTATATTTTTTTTGCAGAATACCCACATATCCTATTTTAAGGAGTAAGTGGCTAAATATAATAAGGAAAAGCCGTGGCGAAGATCTCTGGCAACCGGTTGCATCTACTATTATCTGTTCGCATCATTTTCGTTCCAAGGATTTGTATTTAGCTAACAACCAAGGTCGTCGTAGATTAAAAAAAATCGATTCCATGCTAGGTGCGTGATTTTTTTTAATGAATTTCACCCAACTTTACCGACAAAAAAGGAGCAGTTTATCAGGTTTCCCAATTTTGTTGGTTATAAATACTGTAGTGTCATAACATTTGTCTCGTCAGTATTGTATAAATATGTACCTGTTACATAAAACTAAATCATTTGTAAAAAAATATGTAAATTAATAAATTGTAACAAAATATAATTTATTTTAAACATTATATACTCTATAACCAGTATAAATCTATTTATAACCAATCAAAGCGCGGATAAAGCGGTTTTCGGTACGGAAGTTTACGGAACCCTTCATGCGCGAGTCTGTCTCGCACTTGGCCGGTTATTCAAATTATTTCACATCACAGCATATTTTGTCAACTTTGTGGAGATTCTTTAAAAGCTGGCAACATTACGCACACAAACATGGGACTCAGCGCGCTAGTAATTATAGTGTAAGGCAATTCTCTGTGTGCGTGAACACTCCTACATGCATGCCCGGCCTGGCCATCTATTTTTATTACCGTTGCAGCGCCACGCTCTATCTAGACAAGTAAATAATTTAAGCGGCTGTCAGTCGCGTCCGTCAGCCGCGTCCGATAGTATGTTTCCGGCTTTATTCGTTCGTCACTACGGCGCGCCCCTGCGACTGTTGTGTACCGAACTCCGAGGCGCGCAGTTATGATTCGCGTTCCGTTTGTATGAGGACGAAATACTGCTAGATAGGTACCATTACCGTGGTATGGTTAATGCGATTAGTGGTTTTTATACGGGATTAGTGCTGTATTGTACTGTATCAGTCTTTTTTTAAAGACTACTGCAGGACGTAGGTCTACCCACAAAGGGTGATTGGGCCTTATTCACCACGCTGACCCAGTGTGGGTTGGTTAACAGGGTTAGTAGTTACGCATAACATCATAAAGGCAACTTTAGTTTACCAACACATATATCTATATGAAATAATCTATAACAACATACATGTGTATATGACTATGAAATAATATGAAAATAACATCAAAGCAACATTTATTTGTTAAATACATTTTACATGAACATGATATTTTACTATTACACTAGTTACCTTTACATAGAATTGGAAGGGAACTAGTCGACCATGAAACTCTTGTGATTTCCATAAAACTATAATTTGATTATGATAACATTTATTTATGCACTATCGATGCATTATCGTGACTGATTCTATTCCGGTTGAAATAACTAAACTATAATACTGGATTATTTTTCATATTATTATCGGTGCGAAATAAATATGTTTCGCACCACAGTAAGAAAACCCACAGAATAGAAATGACTGGTTAATTATTATTCTGTCAGTATTCAGCTTGATGAACATATATTTGGAGTTACTCTCTCTCTAAAATTTGACAACCAAGAAAAGACGCGTGATAACCCTGGATTTAGAGCCCATAAAGGCTCCATCAAACACAGGCGGTACGAGCGGTAGAGCGGTACGAGCGGTACGAGCGGTAAAGGGCGGTACGGCAGTACCGCGACCGGACCTGTGTAAGCCCTTCTTATATAACCAGTACAATACAGATGCCCGCCCGTCTGCTATACCGCTCGTACCGCCTGTGTGTAAAGGAGCCTTAACGCAGACATGTCAATAAGTTTTTTAAACCACAACGTAACCACAGTGCGTGTGTAGCTGGTGCGGTGGCCCAAAATTTTAATATATGAAAGCCGTACTGCAACCCTGCCTATGTTTGATTTCAGTTCTAAAACTAATTTGGAGTTTGTAATCTACTGAACGTATCAATGTAAAATAATAAGCTTGAAAACAACAAATAAATAAAAACATCTGGGTTTGAGTGTTTTTGTATACCTACCTACATAAAAATTACGTACACTACATAATTATGACCCTAACAGGACACCATAATAATAAACTCATAGGAAATATAAAATAACGAGAATTTCCTTCCAAATTTTTGTAAAGAAAAAAACACAACACAGAATAGAATATAAAGCAAAATAAAAGCAAGTCAGCGAAGCATCGCCAGTCAGCAATAAGAAACCAGAAAGAAGTACACATTCACCTTTTATTATCGCATGTAACTCACTTTAAATTCTGTTGTATTTCTTCGTAGTTGACGTAGTGGCCGGTCGGGCCCCAGGCGCTGTCCATTGTCTGTTGGAAATAACGCACATTAAGAATCGCAGGAATATGCACTGATTAGTCTAGTGGGTATGTGGTTCTGTTGGGAACGAAAGATTTTCTAAAATGGCGCTCATAGTGTAGTTTAACTATAATAGATCCAACCGTTTATTTTCTATTTGACAGATCTAATTTGACAGTTATAGTGTTGTGACCAAATGATTATTGTGGACACGATATCGATTCATTTTTCTATCGAGTCTGTTGAGTACCACGAAGAAATGAATTCTGAGGTTTACAAAAGTTGGTTTAAGGAAATGGTGCAATCATTGGAAGAACCGTCGAGTCATTATTATGGATAACGCATCCTATCACTCACGCGAAATTGATAAAACCCAGGCCGACAGAAAACAAGTATCTAATCATTGACTGGCTTCAAGGACATGGCGAAAATGTTGATAACTCCTTACTAAAAGTACAATTACTAAATACATTACGAACAAAAAAACACTTCCCAAAACGATATGTGATCGACGAAGTAGCTGCAGAACATGGTCATTTGGGTTCTTAGACTTCCACCCTATCATTGTCAATACAATGTCATTGAATTAATATGGGCTCAAGTAAAAGGACACGCCGCTCTAAATAACACAAAAACCCCCATTCACGGCAAACAAAATGCTTGATTTATTAAAAAAAAATGCATGTGTGGAATTAACTGCGGAAAACTGGCAAAATGTAATTCAAAAAACACAAGAAACTATAATGGCAGATTGGGATAAACACGTGGCGATAGATAATATGAATCAACAATTAATTATAAATGTCGGCGATAGCTCGAGTGACAGCGACGATGAATCTGATTTTGATTAATAAATAAATAAAAATAAAAGTCACAATAATTGTTTCATATCATTTCATACCAATCTATATTTATACTACATTAGAACGCTATGTAGCATTCTAATGTAGTGTACCCGTGTAAAAATAGTTAATAAACAATATCGATATCTCAATCGTAACATCACTATGTTGATAGCCATAGAACGTAATTTTTTAAAAACGTTTGTTATTTTATGTAATTTATAAAAAAAAACTACTGCACTTATGGACTCAATTTGTCAAAGATGATTATTATACGGGATCAAGGAGCAAACTTAGGCAGTTGTCATATTTTTAAAACCTCGCATTTAAAAGTGAACTTTTGCGTAACATAACGCAGTTACGTTCTATTGGCGCTGTCAAAAAGAAAATAAACGATTGGATCTATTATAGGAGTTTCTCAGCGATTACCGAGATTAAGCAACGTTCAACACTTCAACAGTTTTCGGATAGGTTCAACGTTCAAACGCTTTTCGATAGATGGCCGCTGGTGCCAACTAGGTATCAATGAGCACTGCCGTGGCTCGATTGACACATTAAATTGCAGCCGCTCGCCGCTCGCCGCTCCTACTGCTGCCTTGCCGCGAGTGTACCTGGTGCATGGGGTGAGTGGAGACGGGCGGGGCGCGGTAGGCGGGCGCGCGCGGCCGGCAGTCCGACTTGTGCAGCCGCTCTCCGCTGCTACTGCTGCCTTGCCGCGAGTGTACCTGGTGCGTGGGGTGAGTGGAGACGGGCGGGGCGCGGTAGGCGGGCGCGCGCGGCCGGCAGTCCGACTTGTGCAGCCGCTCTCCGCTGCTACTGCTGCTTTGCCACGAGTGTACCTGGTGCGTGGGGTGAGTGGAGACGGGCGGGGCGCGGTAGGCGGGCGCGCGCGGCCGGCGGTCCGACTTGTGCAGCCGCTCGCCGCTGCTACTGCTGCCTTGCCACGAGTGTACCTGGTGCGTGGGGTGAGTGGAGACGGGCGGGGCGCGGTAGGCGGGCGCGCGCGGCCGGCGGTCCGACTTGTGCAGCCGCTCGCCGCTGCTACTGCTGCCTTGCCACGAGTGTACCTGGTGCGTGGGGTGAGTGGAGACGGGCGGGGCGCGGTAGGCGGGCGCGCGCGGCCGGCGGTCCGACTTGTGCAGCCGCTCGCCGCTGCTACTGCTGCCTTGCCACGAGTGTACCTGGTGCGTGGGGTGAGTGGAGACGGGCGGGGCGCGGTAGGCGGGCGCGCGCGGCCGGCGGTCCGACTTGTGCAGCCGCTCGCCGCTGCTACTGCTGCCTTGCCACGAGTGTACCTGGTGCGTGGGGTGAGTGGAGACGGGCGGGGCGCGGTAGGCGGGCGCGCGCGGCCGGCGGTCCGACTTGTGCAGCCGCTCGCCGCTGCTACTGCTGCCTTGCCACGAGTGTACCTGGTGCGTGGGGTGAGTGGAGACGGGCGGGGCGCGGTAGGCGGGCGCGCGCGGCCGGCGGTCCGACTTGTGCAGCCGCTCGCCGCTGCTACTGCTGCCTTGCCACGAGTGTACCTGGTGCGTGGAGTGAGTGGAGACGGGCGGGGCGCGGTAGGCGGGCGCGCGCGGCCGGCGGTCCGACTTGTGCAGCCGCTCGCCGCTGCTACTGCTGCCTTGCCACGAGTGTACCTGGTGCGTGGGGTGAGTGGAGACGGGCGGGGCGCGGTAGGCGGGCGCGCGCGGCCGGCGGTCCGACTTGTGCAGCCGCTCGCCGCTGCTACTGCTGCCTTGCCACGAGTGTACCTGGTGCGTGGGGTGAGTGGAGACGGGCGGGGCGCGGTAGGCGGGCGCGCGCGGCCGGCGGTCCGACTTGTGCAGCCGCTCGCCGCTGCTACTGCTGCCTTGCCACGAGTGTACCTGGTGCGTGGGGTGAGTGGAGACGGGCGGGGCGCGGTAGGCGGGCGCGCGCGGCCGGCGGTCCGACTTGTGCAGCCGCTCTCCGCTGCTACTGCTGCCTTGCCGCGAGTGCGCAGCGTCTGGACGCGGAGACGACCTGCACAATACGATACCAACGTTATTCATGGCGTCCGTGAACACGAGAAGAGCCGTTGCGCAATGGCAAATGTATATATGTCAGAGGGGGCGAGGAATTAGGTTTTGTGCAGCTTGTAGCTAAACATATCATCATGGTCACGCCTGAAAGATTCATAGTTCCGGTAATGTTGATGAATTTATTTCATTTCGTCACTTGGCTGGACTAGAAGATACGAGTCGAAGAGCCGTTAAAATTACATCGCATTAAACGACACGACATAAATGACAAAAAAACTGGAATAAATAATAGCCACAAGAAAACATGACATAAACGATGAGGGTATGATAAGGATTGTGATGATGATGAGAATGATGAATATGATAAGAAAAATGATGAGGATAATGTTGAATCTGATGATAAGGACGATGACGAAAACACTAATAATTATTCTGATGATAATGAGAGATAATGATGAGGACGACGATAACTATAAGGATAATGTTGAGAATGACGATGATGATGATGATGATGACAAGGATGCCTATAAGGATAATATTGAAAATGACGATGGTGATGATGATAAGGCTGATAATGAGGATGATGATGATAAAACTGGTATTGATGCTGATGCGAATGGGAATGATGATGATAAGGACAAGGAAGAAGATAAGGATATTGATGATGAGAGTGACGATTTGAAGATTGTCATTATGATATGACGATGTGATACCTATGTTGCGCAGGGTTGGGGTCCTCAGGCCGCTCGTCTATCTTAGCGTGTCGTTCTATCGCCTCCCTTGAGATGGACTTCTCCGACGCGCGGCCCGGCGCCGACCGCCCGTACACCGCCTCTGTTTCCGGCTTCTTTTGCTTCTTGTCGCCCATTCTGGAAGTTCATTATTTGTCAATTTGGGAGAGAAAGAATGACTCTCATCTGGTTATCACGTGGCCGAAGGTCGATCTTCAGCGGCTCTTAGGTCATGAGGAATATTGAAAATCGAAAAAAGGTCAGTGAGTTCGTAAAAGGTGAGTGGCTAGCCCCTTTCATAGTTTTTAACCCGCGTAAAGGTTTTTGACATGAGTAAATCAACAAAACAATATTATACTCATGAAAAAAGTTTAGTTACAATTTTCTCGGTTTGTAAAATTCGGATAAGCATTGTCTGAAGTTATTTCCGTTTTTAAAAACGGTAAAATTGTTAAGACAAGGTATTTTAACCGAGATTGTTCTTCTATCGAGCTTACTTGGGCACAAGGCGCATGCAACTATTATTACGAGATACCACAAACTCGATACAAAATATTGGTAAAACCCCGTAATTGACAAGTTTTCATATTTCACAAGGCTATGAAATTCCAAAACCATTTCGAGATATTGCGATGCTGATGATTATGCTTATTTTTTCAAAATTATTGGTGCAGTAACTACAAAGTTATTAAATAAAAACCATCCGTCAAGCCGTTTACGGATTCATAATTCATGTTCAGTTGCCTTTGATAAAAAAAAACACTAGCAATATAAAATGACAGTTGACACTGACTTTCGGTTACGTTTTGTTTCGTTACTGTGTCAAGCAAGGCTTAGCAAGGTTATACGCAAGTATACGTATCCTTGATTCGATATAAATCTCATCATTAAATTCATAATTTACGTCCTAAAATTGTTTGGTGTTCTCTTGGAAGTTTTTATTTGATCTCTCCTGATTACTTACGTTAACAAAATGAAAGTTTCGGACGGCTACACAATGGCCGACAGCCGTAATCTACCTAAAGTAGATTACATGATGCTACTGCAATATATGCGAGAAAACGCACAAAACACGCAGTTATAGGATCTAGTCGCCGAGAATCCATTGTGCCCTAGAAATTCCAATCTATGGCCTTAGATTCTATGCCTAGCCGATGAAGATAGATGACTGATTAATTAGTTATTATTACAATATAAAGGCTAAAGATATAGCGTAGTAATTAATGATTGAATTTGTTATTTTCGTGGAATGTTATTTAGTTGTGAATTCATGAATGTTTTGATTGTCACTGACACTACTGACAGTGACAGCAAAGCATGCACCTATTTTTTTAGAAAGTGGCTACAGCATTACTCTTTATGAATCCAGAATTTTGCAGTTGCGACCTTTTGGAATAAGCTCTTTTTCAAAAATTAATTTTGCGCAAAATATGAGTAATATCGAAAAAATAAAAAATACGTGTTTCTTAATTTTCCATATTCTTTCAGAAAAAAAATAAAAACAAATACGTAAAATATTTGAAATGTTGTCAATTAGGCTAAATATAAAATAATATTATTCAAAGACTTAGGAGGAGGATTTAAGACTTAGGAGAAAATATTGTCATTCAGATAAGCCGTGGTGGCCTAGAGGTAGTGACACCCGCCTTGCAATCGTGAGGTCGTGGGTTCAAATCCCGGTCCCGTACCAATGAGTTCTTTGGAATTTATGTACGGAATTTCACATCACTGGCTTTTCGGTGAAGGAAAACATCGTGAGGCAACCTGCATACTTCCGTAGAAGAAATTCGATGGCGTATGCGAATCCACCAACCCGCACTGGGCCAGCGTGGTGGATATGGCCCAATCACCCTTCGTGGGTAGGCCTAGGTCCTGCAGTGGACTATTAAAAGGCTGATACAGTACAGTACAGATTACTACAAAAATTTGATAAATACCTGAACATGCTCGACAGTGACTTGAAAAGCGATGGTTTCTTGTGTGACAAGGAAGACTGCTGCGGCGAGCCGCGGATTATTTCTGGCCCGTTGCTGTCATCAGTCAGCCAGTGTTTTAACGCTGGAACAATATTCATTTAGGTTAGGAAATATTGGCGAACATGAAATATTTCAAGGCAAAATTAAAATTGCAAATATAATTATTATAGGCAATACTGTCGTTTATGTTGATTATTTTCCGCCAAAAACGGCACTTACAACCGACTTGAATTGTAAGTACAATATCTGAATAGATCGCCCGGATAGTTGTACTTACGCCATTTTATATCATTGTTGATTTTTCAAAAACCAGTAAACCGATTTCAATAAAATTAAAACATCTACAAAAAAAGGAATCATCAAAATTGGTTCGCAATCAGCAGAGTAATATCGTAGCATACAAAAAAAAACAAAGTCGAATCGAGAATTTCCTTTTTTGAAGTCAGTTGAAGAATGGAGAATGATGAGATAGTTCCTAAGCATGCGGCAAAACTAAAAGCGAAGAGATTTTATGATCAGGCAACTCATGGTAAGCCACAATCGTCTTTTTGAGAATTAGTCATAAGATGATAAATTACTTACAATGATAAATTTAAGTAGAGAAAACCAGAAATTTTATACTAACAATACAGACAGAAAAATTATGAAGATAACAGTAACTTACGTGGGTGTGCTCGTGCGTAGATGGGTTCATTATACGGATTCCTTTGCGTCTCTTGTATGGCCGTTTGTAGAGATTCTAAACTGGAAGACTTCCGCATGCCCAGCGACGGGCCCACTTGCATTGCTGGAAAATAAAATCATAGTAGAATCAATCAAAAAGAAAATAAAAGTGAGAATCAAAATATTGCTAAAAGTAAGATACCGATCAGTACGATCAGTCCCAATCAGATAGTTTTAATTGGTTCGTTATAATTTTTTGTGGCGAGGCAGAGTTGATCAGACAGAGTTGAGATTGAAAGACAATGGGCTTGGTAATCGAGTCTTTTATCTTCCAAAGGAGTTTCTCAGTAAAGTTTTCTGAATATTTTATTCAATTTTTAGGGTTCCGTACCTCAAAAGGAAAAAAACGGAACCCTTATAGGATCACTTTGTTGTCCGTCTGTCCGTATATCAAGACTCTTTATCTCGGGAACGCGTTAAGGTATAGAGTTGAAATTTAAATTAAATACGTATATCTACAGTTTCTTGCAATTGTGTAAATGAAAAACTTCTCAGTCATCAAATAAAAAAGTTAGAGCAGTTTATGTCGTAAAAAACGCATATTTCGACACTCATAAAAATCAAAATCTACAGGGTACTTTCCGTTGACATAGAACTATGAAATTTGGCGAGAAGCATTGTCTCAGAGGACACATGTAAATAAAGGAATAAATCTAAAAAGTGTAAATTTTTATTTAAATCACAAAAAATAGGGCCTAGATTCACAAAATATGGGTTCAAAATTCAAAGTGAGTAAATCGTGTCATGTAGGGTATTATATAAAAGAGGTTCATTAGCGCATACTAAAACAGGTTTTAAATTAATTTAACAATGTGTAATTTTCGCTGTATGACGAGAAAAGTGAAAAAAATAAAATAAAAACTTTTTTGTCAATGATTTTATTTATGTCGATGGTTACTTAGAGATTTTAACAACTTACTTCTCAAATTTGTGAAATTTTCTGGATTTGTACGGAACCCTCGGTGTGCGAGCCTGACTCGCACTTGTCCGGTTTTTCTGCTATTTGTGCATCGCCTATCAATTTTAGTACTTCTTTTTTAATTTGTAGAGGAAATTTAAAAGATAATGCATAAGAATTTTTCACCTTGGATTACCTAGTATTTTGAAACAGTTCCATATATACCTAATACCAGTTGTGCATGAAATCCAGTTTTACACCCTTCACCAACCTATTTATAGCTACATCGTCATTTACCATTGATAGCCTTGATCTCTTTGATCTTCTTGTACGTCCCGGTCTGCTTGGCGTCCATGGCGGCGTGTCGTTTCTCGGACATGGAGCGGCGGCCCACGGCGTCGCGGCTGAACCCCGCACCGGAAGCCCCGCCCGTGCCGCTCTCGCTACCGGACTCCCCGCCCCCGCTGCCCCTAAAATACCCAACAATAACTTAAATAACAAGTAAGAACGTATTACGTATAGGCTAGGTGACTAGCCTTGGTATCAGCCACTAGGGCCTGGCATGGTAAAACAGTAAAAAAAAACACACATCTGACAACTGATCATGTCTGAACTTGACTTCGGTGATTCGGACTTAAGATAATAATATGTGCACTGGTATCTTAAGATATTGGATGAATAAGTTTGAAGAACTGATCCAAAAGTTTTAAAAGAAAACCGTCCAACTTTGCTGATACTACTATTTTACAATGGAGAGTAGACTGTTAGCTCTGTTTGTGAATTCAAATGAAGATTTGAAGTACAAGATTAATAGGTAAACTAATTGCAAGACAGGAAAAAATATCCAGACAGTATTTCTTCATAAAATGAAGCAAACAGAGGAAATAGTTATCACGGAGATGCTTCAAGAGAAAATTAATAAGTTTGTGGATTCTCACCTCGTCGTGCCATAATCCTCTTCAATAATGACATTATGATGCGCAGGCGGCGACCGCGACATATGCACGTGTCCGAGATTCTGTCTAAAATGGTGACCATTCACCACCGGAACGTCCGTTTGCGTCGCCATATAATAACTTTCATTTCTTAAACCAGTCAGTCTATCTATCACAGGGTTCCACCCATCTAACCTACTCCATTCGAAACTATCTCTTTTACTATCATGGGGAGGTATATCTTTATCTCGTTCTAGATATCCTTTGCTATCATCTGATTGGTTAGACCAGCTATTATTGTTGATGGTGATGATTGAAGCGTGTTTTTTTGATCCTCTTCCGTCGTGGCTGTCGAATCCTTCTTTGCTATATTGGTCGAAGTCGTCTGCTATTTTGTTTTCTTTGTCGTTAGCTGTGTATATGACTGTGTTGAATGTTTGGGAGTTTTCATTGGAGTTGTTGGTGGAATCGTTTCCGTTTGGAGGCGTGTCGTCTTTCCATCTTGCTAGGTTGTCTATACTATCTGTAATGTTAAAGACAATGGTATTAAAAGATTTCCCAAGGGTTCAGAGATTGGGATGAAATGGGAGATCGATTGTGAACTATTACAATTCATTTCCTGTAAAACTAAGATGACTGTTTACAATAATCTGTAAATACCGGGTTAGCAGTTATGGTATATACCTTACGCACCAGATTTTCAAGGTGACTTTAGACAATACATACATCAAGATTACTCAAGATGAACCACGCTTAACATGGAAAAAATCTGAAATTCACAAGAAAAGAAAACATTTGTTCCATTTAGGATCGGATCAATGAAATTTTTGTATAGAACATTTCTTACGCACTTTAAACTTATAATATCAGGAGTATAAGGTGATCCTTATACCAAAGGATTGAGCGTAACTTAACAGTATCTCTGTAGGTATATGAGTGGTAAATGGTAACAATATAGGGTTCTAAGTTCTAAAGCACACATTACCTGTCCTTCTAGCTATCGTTAGAGAGATGTTCCCCTGGTGGTGGGGCCGGGAGTGTAGCAGCGCGCGCCGTAAAGTCTCCATCGCTTCAGCATTGGACTGCCCCACTAGAGGCACGCCGTTCACACTCAGCAGTTGGTCGTTCGTGTGTAGCCTGCACATGAGAATTTAGTTGGTCACTATGACCCTTTTAGCTGCGAAATGGTAACTTTGATGCGACATATAAGTAAATCGACTTCCCATAACTGGATCAAACAACTTTCAACAAGTTGTTGGGGGATCCATGATTACAATGCCCAGGTCTTTGTGCCCACGTAACTGTCACCCACGTCCACGTTTATAGTCACTTTCCCTTTGATACTAATGTCCAGACCATCCTTGTCAGAGCCAGATACTTATATACCATTTGAAATATAAACTAATGATCACTGGATGCGACACTGCCGTTCAGAGCAGACTTGATGAAAATTCCTAAATATGCTGATTCCAAACGCCTGATGTAATGAAAACTGACCTTCCATCTCTAGACGCGGCTCCTCCGTTGAGAACAGACTTGATGAAAATCCCTAAGTCTTGAGGATCAGGGCCAACAGTGACTTTCCCTTTGACGCTGATCCCCAGCCCAGCCTTCTCAGAGTCATGGACTGGCACGTCTAGCCTAAGGATCAGCCGGTTTCGAAGACCTAACACCTGAAACATAAGGCATATTTTAAGCTAAATATAAAAAAATAAACAAGGCTTCATTCCCATAGCCCCCACCACAGAACAAATTTCTTTCTTTCTTCTGTGGTCTCCGCTCTCACTAATATATCCTGTGGCAAGGGTACATAAACAGTTGATATTTTGAACAAACATTAGATTTCATCCGACGTGTCCTGAGTAGGTAAAGGTCATGATATCAAATTCAACTCTGAAACTATATTAGATTTAACCAATATTTACTAAATTTATGTAGGTTGAGTTATGACAGTTAGGGTAAGGTATAGTGACAGTGTAGTGGCTCAATAGAGCTGTCATTTCCGGGGGGACTTTGTAGTTTACAGACCTACGATAATGATGAAGGCTCAGAGCAAATAAAAAAATCAAGAGGGAACGTCGTTGAACAGTCAAGTGAAGCCAGTTTTTTATACATGTATGAGTGCGTCACTGCTGCGCCGCCATAGTTCGACTGATAAGCCAAGGCGTAGTTTCCTTGTACGTTGATGTGTGTGTAATTGTCCTTACATGGCGAGGCGTAGTTTTGGTCGACCTCACTTGTTTGTTCACAACATCCTCTCTTGATTTTTTTATTTGCTCTGAGGATGAAGGTAGAGAAATCAAATTTTCATATTAAACACAGATTTAAAAGTATGTATAAGCAAAATCATAGATAACTTACAGAACTAGACGAAGTATTGAGAGCCTCTTGTAGCGCACTTTCAGCACTTTGATTTTTATTCAGCAAGTCGTCTTTTGACGAACTTTTCGGTATCCTTCCTCTCATAGAGTTGTTGTTTATGGCATTCACTATGGTGGAGACCCGCCCGTTCTCGCCGGACTTGTTTATTTCTATGGAGGTTCCGGTGTTGGGTGACCCGATGGCTTTTTCTATGTACTTCGTGTTTTGTTGCGGTTCTATCCTCTGTGGAAAAAAATGAGTAAAGTTTAATAATGTTTAGAGTCCAAAAGTAAATTTGTAAAAAAATATACTTTCTGCGGACAATCGACTTACACAATGTTATCTAAGTGAAATCCAAAAGATGGTTTAGGTACTCTTAGGAAATCAATCATCAATTATAATCATCATCATCATCATCCTAGCACTTTCACTGCTGGATATGGGCTTACTCTACAAAATTTAAATAATACCAGTTTGAAGTAGCTTAGCCAGCTTTGTCCAGGGCGATCCTATGGTCATCATTATTATTAGGTCGTCTGTCTACCGCGTCGGTGGGCGCTTGGAAAGGGATGCTCTTACAGCTTTTTAACACATCTTGCTATCCAGGAGACCAGGATTCACGGATGGAAAGGCGTAACCCGCACTTAGTACTTTAAGCTTCGCAGACATTTGCCTATATCATTCTTGCGAGCGACCTCGAAGAGTCAACACGTCCTGAAGATGCCTCGTTGAGAGGCGAAACACGTGTCGAACAGAGTGTAGTGCAGTGAGAATAAGGGTGTTATTTATTAGTGAAGTGTTTTCAATATTTTGTCATATTATTTTTAAAAGATTTTTATAATATTTATTTGTTGTTAACGGATTATTATTGTACTATTTTTAAAAATATATAATATAGAGTATAGTGAAAATAAGAGATATTTATTATTATTTTACCTATTTTGTAAAATTAAGTTTTTAAATGTATAATTATTGTAATATTAGTAATTGTTTGTATTTTTTTTTTTTTTTCACAAATGTCCTTAATGCACTTAATACCCTTAAACTTATTTGCCTACAACAAGATAGCGGAAATACACTAAATATTAATTCAAAACATAGATTTGTATATCATTAAGATTAAAAAGTAACACTGAAGAGTGACCAGTGCACGTTATTATGTGGAGGCGGTCCCGGGTGCTTCACTGTGATATACCTCACAGAGCGGTCGGCGGAAGTACTGCGCAGCAACGACACCACTTTGTGCTACGCGAGCCCGCTCACTGTACTGTTCTTCACGGACACCTATAGCCTTTAGACTAGAAAGAAAACATTAAAGAATGACCGTGCATACCTGCGAATTATTGTGAGGAGGCGGTCCCGGACGCTCCACCACGATATGCACGGAAGAGTCGGCTGGAGTGCTGCGCAGCAACGACACCACCTTGTGCTGCGCGAGCCCGCTCACCGGCGTACTGTTCACGGACACTAAGCGGTCCCCCGCGCGTAATCGCCCATCTGACACTGCGGCTCCCTGTAAACAATTTTAATTTGGTAAAAGTTGTTATTAAAAAAAAGTCCCTATGTGTAAGGGATCGTCCATTAATCACATGATGCCCGAAAAGGGGAGAGGGGTTCGGGAAAAAAACACGATTGAGCCTGAGGTATCTTTGGCACTGACGTACCTTTGGCAAGATATTATTGAAGTAGATGGGACAGTGTCCACCAGTAGGGTTGTCTTTCGTGGTCATGGTGAAACCGAGGACCTTTTCTCCTTTCACTAACTTGACAGAAACTATGGATTAAGCCCGAGAAATGTTTGCAACTGCCCTTTGGTAAGATATTCTTGATATAGCTAGGACAGTGTTCACCAGTTAGGTTGTCTCTCGTTATTATGGTGAAGCCGAGGCCCATTTCTTCCTTCACTAATGTGACAAACTATAGATTGAGCCCAAGGAACGTTTGGAATCTACCTTTGGTAAGATATATTCTTGATGTAGATGGGATGCGACAGTGCCTACCAGTGGAGTTGTCTTTCGTAGTAATAGTGAAACCTTTCTTTCCCTTCACTAACATGACGACATGGATTTGGAACAAAAACTATATGGTTACCCAAAGAATGTTTGGAACTGACCTTTGGTAAGATATTCTTGATGTAGATGGGACAGTGTCCGCCGGTGGGGTTGTCTCTTGTGGTGATAGTGAAGCCGAGGCCCTTTTCTCCCTTCACTAACGTGACGGATACTGTATGGGTTGAACCGGAAGAATGCTTCGTACTGGGGCTGACGGGGACTTCGGTACCGGATATCGCGCGCTCACTGTTGCCCACTGGAAGGAACATCGAGTATTTTTACTAACAAAGCGGTTACATAATCTAAAACTAACAGTTCTCTATGCATTAGACCTCAAGGTAAATCTCTTTGACAGAAACCTCATTTAAAACGATGTCTTAACTTGCTGATGACTGATTTGGTTAAGATTAACAAACATCCAAACAGATGAAAGAAATTTATGCCATTTTTTTTTTCTCGGTCAATAATGAGGCTTTATATTTATAATGTCAATAGAAATTAGACTAACACGAGCATTTTGGACATGATTCATATAGGCCAGCCACTTCAACCAATGCAACAAAATGTACTTGAAGAAGAAATGACACCTATGATAAAATTTTCAGAACAGACCTTAGGAGCAGCTTTATAATTGTTCTCCTCTTCCAAGACACGTCTGTTAGCACATTGAGTGTAGTATTTCATATCATAATTACCTTCGGGTAAGAGATCAAGTGGTCGTTCCTGCACAGGATGCACGCTCGCTACGTTGTTGACGCCCGACACCCAGCGCAGCATGTCTTCCACTCTGGAACATCACGCATCAGCAGTTAGGAAAATTATGCTATATAGATGAATTTCGGTAGCTATAGAAGAATTTAAATTAGGTATAAATATATATGGTCCTTTTAGATGGTATTAGCTCAAAAATTTTAAAAATATTTGGATTTTGCTACTCTTAAGTCTGAATGATGATTGATGACTTCAAATTTTTTTAAAGAAACAAAAACAAAGGTAGATGTATGTTGTCTAGAATCCTAGATACCCTTTTGGTGCATCTTGTTATTTGTACTCTTACTGCAATGAATCTGCTCCTTTTCATCATTTATCAATACTCCCAAAATAGGGAGCATTTTGGGAGTATGGGTAATTGCTGCGAAATTAGAGCTCATTTCAGTAAGGTTTGTAAAGAATAGGGCCAATCCAATCCTGGCCCAAAGGTCATCCAAGGGAGTCATTTAAATGAACTTCCAACACGCTTAGTTCTGTGAAATTAGAGTTCACCTGTGGTTTGTGACCGGGGTGTCCTGGCCCAAAGGTTCTCTCCGCGCGTCTCGCGGTAGACTCTTGCTGCCGTAGGTCTGCACTCTCTCCGCTGCGTCTAACCACACTCCGCTCCTGAAAGTCATCATACAATTTGAAAACAACAACCAAATGAACAACTTTAAGTATTCGATGTATTTAAACAAAGCAGCTATTTTATGAGATAATAGAAATCAGGTATATACTCGTAATAACAGAAAACAAATTTGCTTATTTTACCAGACAAAATCTTTGTCAATATTAGGAAAGTATTAGTTATAATACCTTATAATACCTAGTATTAATTAAATTGTTTTAACGGCACGCTCATCGTAGAATTTCTCCCAACTACATACAAGTCAGAAAAAAAGATGATCTCTGTAAGACCAATGAATCGCGCTAAGTAGATGTAATTCCGATCGGCTTTATTGGACAGCACATCTATATCTAGAGGTCTATATCCAGCAGTAGGTAGACATGGCTGAATTAAATGAACATGAAATTCTTATCGTCCCTTACCCAGGTCCGGAGAACTGCATGGAAAGCCTATTGGATTGCCTCTGGAAGTGTTGCCCGGCGCTGTGTCGGTCCGGCGACGCGTCCGGCGGCCGCCCGTCCGACATGGGATGCACCTTCTGCGTCGTCCGACTGCTGTCGTCCCGACACACTACCGCCGCCGACCAGCGCTTCGTTTGTTCTGTCGCCTGGAATAGAGAAGAAGAATTATATAGATGTGAATCTTTACCTTGATTTTAATATAAAAGCCTAAAGCTGGTCTTAATTGCCAGCTCCACGAATAAAGCGGCTTAAAGATATATGCTTCTAAAATGAATTTGAACATAACTCATCGAAATGTTTGTAATTTGTCGATATAGCTAGAAAAAAGTGGCTTTAAAACTCTGGCATCCGACTTAAATTTTAGGATCTTACTTTTGGGTACATGTGCAAGAAGAACTCGCTGCCGCACCTACCTTCACCCACTATCAATTTCTTGCATCGTGTAATTTACCGTTCTTTGAGAACGTAGACTATCCTGATCCAGGGTGGGCTCGCTGCCACGCTGGCACTTCAGCTCACTAAAAACATGTAGGTAACTCACCGTCCTCTGAGAGGTTAATTTGTTCTGGTGCAAAGTAAGCTCGCTATCACGCCTAATACAACTACTAGAGTCTTCTACGAGACTACGAGAGAACACACTAGAACCGACTGCGCTCCAAGTCGTATCGTGTAACTCACCGTCCTCTGAGAGGGTAATTTGTTCTGGTGTAGGGTGGGCTCACGGCCGCGATTAAAACCCCCGTCCACCATAGAACCGACTAGGCACCAGGTCATATAGCGTAACTCATCATATTTTGAGGAACTATACTATCTTGATACGGAGATGGGTCAATGCCACGCAAGGCCCACTAGAAAAATGTAACTCGCCGTTTTCTGAGGGGGTAAAGTATTCTGGTGTAAAGTGAGCTCGCTGCCGCTCCTATAACTCCAGCCAATTAGAATCGATCAAATCACTTCAGACATAGAACTCCGGCCGGCCTCTGAGGGAGAAGAGTATCCTGGTGCTGGGTGGGCTTACTACTTCATCACACACACAGCTCGGTAAAAAAGACGCTCACCGTCCTCTGAGGGGGTAGAGTACCTATCCTGGTGCGGGGTGAGCTCACTGGGACACCGCGCTGGATCTGCAGCGCGTTGGAGCCATCCTCCAAATCGGCAGCACTCACGTCCACTCACGAGACTGTGTTCACATTACAATTTTACCGACCTAGGGGGTAGTGTATCCTGGTGTAAGATGGGTTTCTTAACCCACTAGAACCGACTAGTCACCAAATGCATCATATATCTCACCGTTCTCTGAGGGGGTAGAGTATCCTGGTGCAAGGTGGGCTCGCTGCCACGCCGGACCTGCAGCCCGTTGGAGCCATCCTCGAGATCAGCGGCACCTACTTCCACGCACGAGTCCGTATTCGGTACCCGCATGCTGCCCCCAACACCACCTCCGCCCTGAAATGACAACGAATAATTTACATATAACTGCATCGTAATCATCTTGAACTGTATGAAAACTCTGACCTGAAATTACATTACAATTAATAATGACAGGGTACTTTAGCAAAGGTACAACTTATGTATGTCGTATTATTTCAGTGGTAGAACTATAGTTTGCATGCAAACTATAGTTACTATAGAGCTTGACGCGTTTATAAAGTACAATATCGATAAAAGTTAAAGCCGGGCCGCATGTACCTAGTATCTAGTATCTACTTAGTGTGTAAGAATAATTGTGGTCCAAATCAAATAGGTAACAAATTCTAACGAAATTTCAGAGCAATCAAAAACTGTATTCATTCAAAGTAACGAGCGCAGTAAATCGCCTTGACGCGCAGGGTTTTGGACTGGAAGGCACTAGGCACGTAATCACGTATTATACTTAAAAACTCTTGATGAGGCGCGTGCCAACACTCATGATTCTCATAATTTTGCTTAACATCTATTCGTTATATCTTTCTGCAAGTAAAACCAGTCCGAACAAGTAGGTAGGTATTTACAGAATTGCTAAACCTGGAAAATATTTTTAGTAAGGAGGACCAGGGTTATTCAAATAAGGCGTACTGAGCCGAAAGGGGCTAATTCAGTCTATCATTATCACTATGGCAACGTTTACTACGGGGCTAACCCGGATTTTGAAAAAAAACAGTTATCCCACAAAACTGCAACTCGGAATCAACAAAGTGTAAGAAACGGCTAGTATTTTTATCTCGTATTCCAGATTGGCCTTATAGTAAAAGTTATTCATAATAATGGTCTGAATCGCCCCCTTTCGACTTAGTACCTTTTATGAATAACCCTGTAGACTGTAGAGTAAATCGAGACTTATCAATAAGCATTAATTCTTATAAGTATACCTACATGTAGGTAGGTATAATAAGCTTATTTTACAAGTATGTATGCCGCTGGCGTGCCTGCGTGGTCTGTAATCCAGTTAGCCCAGTTTCAGCTTGTTATCTGCTAAATGCCTAGCACCGATAGACTATCTGTCGCAATGTAGATCCTTTAGTGTTTATAACAATCGTAGTGTACTGTATTGTAATAGGCATAGGAACTAAATTCGAGTGACTATCAATTTCAAGCTTAGGTTTACAAGAAAGTTTACTAATTATTTTTCGCAAAAAATATGGTAAAACCGCCTTCCACCGTGTACAAAATTCGAATATTTCGCTCGAATCTGTCTGTACCTGTACCAGCCTTTTTAATAGTCCACTGCAGGACGTAGGCCTACCCACGAAGGGTGATTGGGCCATATCCACCACGCTGGCCCAGGGCGGGTTGGTGGATTCACATACACCATAGAATTTCTTCTACGGACGTATGCAGGTTGCCTCACGATGTTTTCCTTCACCGAAAAGCCAGTGGTGTGAAATTCCGTACATAAATTCCAAAGAACTCATTGGTACGGGACCGGGATTCGAACCCACGACCTTACGATTGTAAGGCGGGTGTCACTACCTCTCGACCACCACGGCTTGGATCGCTCGAATGATTTACATTATTGTTGATTTATCAAAAACGGTTCAGCCGATTTCTGTAAAATTTAAATGGGATCACCTCAGCAGTACCCTTTACGTACACAATTGGCGAAATTATCGATTAACATACACAAAAAAATACATACAAACGAACATAGAACCTACTCCTTTTTGGAAGTCGGTTAAAAACAAAGAACTTATTCTTGTTTTCAATATAAAATCAAACATAGATATCAAAGTATAATCCGCGCCACGCAAGTCGGCGGATGGAAGGTTGGGCGCAGAACGCTGCGCAAAAGGCAATATGTATAAGAATATGTAATATGCGCGGGAGGCAGAGAGATGAGACGCCGGGGCACACCCGCCCGCCAACCTCATACCTCCCGCGCGCTCCCTACGCACTTGCTCACTACTTCGCCACTTACGTAGGCATTGTGAACACATGCACAATAATTAGCGAATCACGGCGAAATGTCATCTGCGGCTAACTTCTCATCCGTGTGTGTTCTTGTGTGGCGATACCTATAGGTAGGTACTCTTAATTTAAATCTGACCAATAACCGTAACCTGAATGAACCAAGTTTACGGCCTAAAAACTCTGACACCAGGGCTAGCCACCCGGCCTATACGAACTTACTTACTTACAGACTATTTTGTTCATCCACTAGGTAATGATTAAGTACTTATCTAATCTGACTTATATACTTACATTAAGTACCTACCTATAAAAGTCTAATAAAGTTTATAATAATATATTATGTATATAGGTAGGTCCATGTTATACGTTAATGCTCACAATATTAAAAAACACATATGTGTGAATTTCAGGTAGACATTATGTATGGTATGTATTGAAAATATAAGAAAATCGCTCACCTTTTTTGGTCTCCGAATACAACAACAATTCGATACACACAAGCCCATTTTCTCAAAATTATAATAATCGAAAGACCAACTAAACCTTCTCGTTGACGACATGTCACGATATGTTTTTTCAGAAATTTTTAATGCAAAGGAAAATTGAAAACAAGTTTCAACTTGAACGAACAGCGCGCGCACTGCGCAGTGTCCCGCGCAAGGAAAACCCACCCGCGTTCCCGCGCGTATTATTTATCCACTATTTTTTCTATGATATTTTTTTTGGCATTTATGGCACCACACATCTTGTTATTTAGCCTTTATCAAGATATGCTTTTATAAATTGAGGCATTATTATGTTCATATTCATTTAATCATACAGTTTAGCACACGTAATTAACATAATAATATATTTTTTGTGAATTTATTAATACATGAATAATCAAGACTATGTGATAACATTACATAGATTAATTTAAATTGTTCTTATACATTATTGCAATTGTTATCGGTTATACTATATTTGTTATCAATAGTCATATAAATTAGTATCTAGATTTTATTTATATTCTTAATAAGTATAAATAAATCTTAGTCATAATTTAGAATCTTTACTGCGACTAGACATTGAGAATCTTGCCCAACTCATGGCAATAGTAAAGAAAATCTACCCGCTTTTCGGCGCTTGCTTGTTTTTAAAGATATATGTATTCTCTACCCTTTTTCTTGACTTCACAGTTTATTATAAACGGCATTACCACTAACAAATATGCGATGTGAATGAATGAATACAGATTGTGAGAATTTTAAGATTTTTAGCATAGTAACTATTATAATAATATTTATGGAAACTAAGGTAAATTGATTTAGCGCTTTGAAATGCAATTCAGTTACCATTTCACCTTTTACATATTAAAAACACATGTTTGTTATTTTATTAGAGTTTTTATTCCATTGCGTCCCTCTTGGATAGGCCTATGTTCAGCAGAGGACTATTGAAAGGCCGGTACTATACAGTTATTTGAGATAAGGTGGGACCGTACTCCTAGGATTCCTAGGTATATGTAGGTGTAAGGAAATCTTATTTTATTATAGTAAACTTGCTTAATATGTGTGCATTAGCAAATATATAAAATAGCGTTGCCATAACCCTCCCGTAGTAAAACTACTGTAAAAAATGTTTTTTTTTTCGAGAAATTTTATTACATTGACATTTTATGACAGTATTATTTCTTCTTCTTCTTTTATGTTGTGGCGTCGCATTGTTGTGCATTTGCCAGTGTCAAGAATAAAGTTTTAATAATTTTTCATAATATTTTCAAAATAGTCTTAGTCACGTCATAGTCCAATAAAGTCGCGGGTCAAGTCCAAACATAGTCCAAGTCATACCTGAGTAAAGCAGTGGAGACTTTTACTAGAGGCACGGTATAGGTAATTAGGTATCTAGAGGCGTCTATGGAGTTTTAGTAACAAAACGGAACATCATTATATCACTTGCCTACACTAATTAATGCACGTAAATCAGCTCATAATCAGCGCAATACTACAATCTTTCACTAATTATCACTGTTATAAACACAAGTATAACAAAATACCAAATAGAATGCGGCGACAGGATTTTTCCACGTTCCCGCCAAAACTCCACATAGTATTATTTTGTAAACATTAGTTTTGGCGGGAGTCAAATCTGATAAGTATTTTTTTTTCTTTGCTGAATTAATTTCGACGCCAAGATTGGCGATTGCAAGATTATGGTAACGCCAAGATTGGCGTCGAAATTAATTGAATTTGCCAGTCAAGTACCAACTCATTTATAAATTCTATGAGGTAAAAATGCATCTATACTAAAAATCTAGTTAATAAAACAATTTATTCAATTCGTTTCATCGTTATATCGTTTGTGCTCTTCTTATAATAGTATTAGCAATAGTATAGATTTGTTTAATGATTCTGTCTCTTCCTTTAAGAGACACTTAATTTCTGCCTTAAATTTAAATTAATTTTTGTTTTCTTTTTTAGTTTGTTTTTTTTTTGTTAATTTTAGTTTCAGTTATGTATTAGGTAATGTACTTTCTTTTATGCATGTTGTGTTCACATCTAGAAGGATATATACTTTGTGTAAGTTTATAATTTCAAGTTATATTTTAGCATAAGTTTTAGCATATATCCAGTTTTGTAAACCTTTAATAAAAAAAAAAAAACAATTCAAATATGCAACAGGAAATTATGCCCTTGTGGCATGCTGTGTAAAGCCATTAATTATGTGACGAGCGAGAAGAACAATGCGGCCGTGCCCAGGTCATTAAAATATAAACTTCCAGTAGGTACATACGACGATGTGGTCTTTCTACTTAAACGTTACCCTAGTGCATTAAAGCTGGCTGGCATTACGCGTTTAGTATATACCTATATAATTATTTAATAGTTGAAACAACATTTGCCACATATTCGAAATACAAAATTCGAAGATTGCAAATTCGAATTTTAAATTAACTTATGACAAATATTATTAAAGTAGGTAGGTACATTATGTACCTACTCAATAACTCAGTTATATTTTTCAAAGATTTCATTAATCATTTTAACCTGTTCTGTGATTTAACCCCCACTACTTCAGCATATGTCCCCCGTTCTCCATTCAGGGGCGGAGTTGTGTGTTGTGTCTGTTGTTACTTGTTGTATGTTTGAGTTTCTCTACCTATATCAAATTATCAATTGTGAGTGTTTTATTCTAATTAATTATCGATTTTTGTCCAAGTAAGTAACACATGACTATCCATGACTCATAGTCAGCTGATGCCTAGGATTTCACTTTTATCCGTAGGTATACATGCCCTGAACATCCCTTGATGAGGTGGAGCCGGCAGAAGAGCCACTAACCGCTGAGCTGGTGCGCGGTCCCGCTGTAAGAGTCTCGCAGTCGTTCGGGTCCAGTATGTTAGCTCTGGTCAGTGTACATACCCTGAACATGTCAGGCGAGGCGGTGCCGGCAGAGGAGCCGCTGGCGCCGTCGGCCTGCGCCGCGCGCGGCTGTGGCGCCTGCGTGGTCTCCGCCGTGAGCGTCTCGCGGTCGTCCGCCACGTCCCGCACGCGGTCGTCCGGGTCCAGGATCCCGCCCGAGCTGGCCCGCAGCGCACGTACTCCCACCCATGTTTCTGGACCCTGGAATGAAAGAGACGAGAGGTGAGATTTTAATAGATTCGCATTGAAGTGTTTCATATGAGATTCTGTTTAGAAACAGTTTAGATAACGAAACTACATTCATACGAAGTAGGTAATTCACTATTATATTTTTGTGTGATTTAGTTTCAAATCAATGACACTGACTATTCCACAGAATAGTGGTGTTCTTTATTAAGTGCCTAAATGGTATCAAACATCTCCACTACATAGGTACGGACCCACATAACATGCATGAGTTGGTTAGAGGTAGGTTATACGAGTATTATAGGTACCTACTTTATTGTACTTTATCATGAACCTAAATATAGTATGTTACACTACTTTATCGAGTTTTCATGTGATTTAACTACATATATGAAGTAGTGTAACTGATATTAGCCTGCGAAATGGTAATGTTGTCTCTGTTAAATCATGTTAAGTAGATACTTCGATACTAACTTACTGGTAGGTTCTAAATTTCGATAAAACAATCAGATTAAACTATGTTACTACCACAATATATTTAATTTTACAATGATATGTAAGCCAGTTAGTGAGATTATAACTGTAAGCACGTCACATGCGAAAAGATTCTCATTGTGTTGGTTTAGTGAATTTCAGTGTTTTTCTTCAAATGAGACATTAAAAGCAAAATGCGACGTGTTCCCACGCAGTATTTGCGGCGTATTCATTCGAGATTAATGTACGGTTTGTGCCTTCGAGGCAGGTTTTGTCTGTTTGTTCGTTAGCCTTTGTACGCCTGTCGCGAACATCTCGATGAATTAACAAAAGCATTTATAACCAAACATTAATCATCGCAAAATGGAAATGAAAAGGATCGCCTTTCGTCCTCATTCAGGTTCAAGTACGCTTACAAAAGACACCATCGTTTTGTCTTTAGAAAATACGAGCGAAAATTGGACTACAAAAAGCTGATGAAATACCCATGAGACAGATTTGCGCTCCTGCTCCTTCCTGGCTGACAAACGGGCTAGTTTCTTGAGTCTCGGCGGCGGGACCGGTTCAGACGCTGTCATCTCAGCCTCCATCGTACTTCCATCAAGCCGCTACATGACACTACCCACATGACACTGAGTTGTTCGCGGAACCATTTCAATTAAGCGATTTCACTGACTTTGCTAGCCAAAGTCGTAAAACGGTATCACCATTTAGGCACTAAATAGGTTTAATTTCGTATGTTTGAATTGTACTGGATGCAGCGAGCAAATCGAACCATTTGGGCTGAAACGGTGGTCACCAGCGCGAGTGGAGCCTTGACCTTCGCGCGCCACTGACCAAACACAGTAGACCTCACGTGCCTTGCACCAGATGCTGCTACGCCCCATAAGAGCTGACGTGATTCATGATACCGTTATAGTCAATTCTATCTGGGACAATAACGCTCAATTTGGCGCAGTGATTATTCGGTAGATTAATGTAGGTTCTTCTAAAAATAGTTTCAGTGTGTCACCTTGTTGTTTAAGATTGATAGGGATAGGCGTGTTATGTACCCATTTGTGTTTTATGCTCACGTCGTAGGATGATTTCAAAAACCGTTTTTGCAAAAATCTTAGGAATTTTACAAAATCATGGTTAATTAGACATTGATAAGACATATCTCTATCTACTGAAAAAAGTGGGCTTAGGCCAAGTCAATCATCAGAGGTAATATTTTTAGCCTCACAAAAACAACTCGTATTTTTTTGAAAAATATTTACTTTTTCCAGTAAGAAACAAAAATATCATCTAAAATCTAAAAAAACGGAACCCTTATAGGATCACTTTGTTGTCCGTATGTCAAGACTCTTTATCTCGGGAACGCGTTAAGATATCGAGTTGAAATTTAAACTGTGTACGTATATCTATGGTGTCTTGCAGTTGTGAAAAAGAAAAACTTTTCAGTCAACGTTTATAAAAGTTAGAGCCGTTTATGTCTTAAAAAACAGCATATTTCGACACTCACAAAAATCAAAACCTACAGGGTACTTCCCGTTGACATAGAACTATGAAATTTGGCGAGAAGCATTGTCTTAGAGTACACATATAGGAATAAATCTGAAAACTGTACATTTTTATTCAAATCACAAAAAAATAAGGCCTCAAAATTCACAAAATATGGGTTCAAAATTCAAAGTGAGTAAATCGTATCATGTAAGGTATCATATAAAAGAGCTTCATTAGCACATGCTAAAAAAGGATTTTAATTATTTTTACAGTGTGTAATTTTCGACGTATAACGAGAAAAGTGAAAAAAAAAAATACTTTTATGTCGATGGTAGTATCGAGATTTTAACAACTTACTTCCCAATTTTGAGAAATTTTCTGTATTTGTACGGAACCCTCGATGTGCGAGCCTGACTCGCACTTGTCCGGTTTTTTAAATTTTAAACCGTGACAACCGTTTAAATGTTTAACCGTGCTTTTGTAAAATTCCTATGTTTTTTGAAAAAAAAACTGTTTATCAAATATTTTTAAGACCCCCAGAAAATTTAATGATCTATGAAATCTTCCGACAACAACAGCGTTAGTTTTCACGCGATCGTCTTGCTTCCTAGAAACGTCGAACGTGAAAGAAAAACTGTATTCCGTCGTGCTGCAGAGAAGTGCATAGCGACACGAATGCTGTACAAATTAAAGCAAAACAAACGCACGCTTTAGCATTCTAAGCTGTTGTTTGGTCTGAATTTAGTTGCTTCAATTGTGACGTTCAGAATAATGGCATTATGATTATTCATGAAGTATTATCTAACGTCGACGTCCTAATGCGTTAATGCCAACGGAAATGCAAGCACTTATGGTGTGAAGAGCGAGTGTTGAATAAAAAATGTGCATGCTGCGTCAATGTATTGTGGTAGGTATAAAAACAGACGCCAACCATATTCAAATTAGATCTGAATAAAGTAGCACACCTTTTGCTATAGTTTTTGATTGTTGAGTAGGAGCAAACATCACAATGTAAGTAGGTAATGCGTTGAAGGACTATACAGTGCTAGGTTTGCAGCATTGCAGCACAATTTTAGGGTATAAAAAATATAATAAGCAGATGTGTAGGTATATGTGTAACATCTCGGAACTGTAAAAGTCAGAGTTAGAGTAAGAAATAAATACTGTGTAATGTCTTATGGGCACCCTTCGTGGGTAGGCCGACGTCCTGCAGTGGACTATTAAAAAAAAAAAAGGCTGGCACAGTCTTATGGGCAAATGTAAAATTTAAACAAGAAAATAATAAATTTCATTTTAATAATACATTTTAGATGTAGGTATAAAAAAATTAAGTAGGTAGGTATAATTTTAAATGTGGTAAAGATCATTCAAATTATACATAAAGCCTTTATTAGAATAAAAAATTACTACTACTTACGAATACCTACGCAACGCGTGTATTCGTAATCCCTAAGCTGTTAAGTGTTATGACCCAAATACAAATTATTAATTCTACTATTTTATTGCATCTTAGTTGGCCGTAATCGTCGTCGCTCCTACATAAGTACTATTAACTTCATGTGAACAGATTTCTAGGTGTGTTTATAACTCCAACATAGATCAAACACACTTCAAGGCGAGTCGCGAAATTGTTATGTAAATACATTGCACTTCAAGTATACGTTTGAGTTTTTTGCAACATGGTTGAGCGCGTTAAACACAGACTGGATTTTTTATTGTAACTTAGATTGGTAAATAGAGAGTCGTAGAGAAGCGTTCTAAAGTCTTATGCGCAGTTTTTTCTAGAAATTTGTTTGTATGTGTTATTATTGCATTAGTCTATATTATAAAAGTAAAAATTCCTATCTCTATGTCCAAGTCTATGTTTTCTCAAAGACATTGAATTAATCCCATATTATGTGACAAAGATGTTAGCGTATATATGTGACTATACATATATGTATTACACGAACAGTCTATAAATGTATAAGCCGGCTGATAAACATATTGAGTCATCCATTGTTACCGATGCATTTATTCGTAATGTCCCTCCGTAAAATTAATTTCATGAAACTTCACTGCATCCAATCGTGTTTTCTTTAGCATTTCACTTAACAATTTTATCAAAAATTATTTAGAAATATTGACAGTTAAATCACATAAAAAATGAGCACTTTTGTGAATGTTTTCAGAAGAATTCGTTCTAAATCACGAATGATCGAGCGCGCGTCCCCACCGCGCGCGGTTGTACGGTGAACTAACTCGAGCCGCGAGTAATAGAAAGATCTCACAATAACCACAAATAAAAAGCCTGAATTATAATTCAACTCAACCATGCCTTACAATATTTCAAGGTTCGCAGGGTGGCGTAATAAAAGCTAAAAACATTGCCACCGTTCATTCATTTATCTACCGTTAGTGCGCGTTGACAGCTTGGGGTAGTGGCTTAATTTAATTATGACTATCCTATTTGCATTAATACCAGTACCTACAGAGTTAAATACGTGTAATATACTATTTTGGTGATATTCATATAATTTACAAGACCTGTAACGATCAAGAATACTTGTTATGAAAGTGATGATTTCATTTTAAAAACAAATTACAGACAATTTATGCATAGCATTATGCATAAATTGTCATATATATGCATATATATGAAGTCTCCTTTGCATTGCCATCCAACAAAACTGTTGTTTTTGTGAATAAAAAACAAAAACTCAAAATAAAAAGATATTTAACTCATTTGACATTGAAATTTTCAGTTCTGTATCTTAATCTTTGTTCTATAATTTTTATGTACCTACTAGAAATTAAAACCTATTACAAGTTTTATTTAACTGCAAAATATGAATATTAATGTAACAACTTTTCTAGTGGACTGTTGTAAAATGAAAAACATGACTTTCCAAATCCTAATAAGCAATTCTGATGTCCCCCAAGCCATTACACCTACAATATTGCGATGTTTTTTAGGAATAAATAAATGTTAAAAAGGCTAACTAAGACTGTTTTAGAAAACAAGCCTTAGGTAGGCGGCGAAAGGTAAACGTACCAATAATTACCTACCACCTACCTATAGCTATTGGATAAGAGATAAGGAGCGATGTTACATGGTTAAAATTTAGCTTTAATCATTTTGTACATGAAGTACTATCTATTCATTTATTCATTCGTTACTAGATACAGCTTGGGTCACTATACCAATAACTGTTAAGAAACATACTGTATTTGTAAATACAACCCGTTTCGTTTGAGTAAAGGATTCTTTTTATTTTAATATCGTCTTTTAAAAATTTTTATACTTACATTGGCTGTTTTTCATATTTATTTTTTTAATTACCTGTGCTAGTTACTGATTCTGCATTCACGGATACGAATCCTTGACCTACCATTTTCTCTAATCTGTTCTAGTGAAAAGCTGCAAAAATTGCAACGCATGTCCATTTGCAGAAAATTTCTAACCTTGACTTAATTTTTCTTTCAATCTAACAAAGTTTATTTTTAAGACTACCTTTAGCCATCGTTATAAGAAAGGATGAAAAATAATCGCCTATTTAAGAACAAGAAATATTTATTCGTAGTCACCTATAGGTGTGATGGCAAGCCTCAAAGATGGCTATAAATAAACCACATAATTTAGTACCCCAACAAGATACATTTTTACCTAAAAATAATAAGACACCTAAAGAGATACTTTACTGTATCGGCATTTTAATAGTCGATGGAAGAGCAATTGGACCACATCCACCACACTGCATCAGTGCGAGTTACTGGACTTGCTGTATTCACATACACCATCGAATTACTTCTACGGACGTATCCAGATTTCCCCACGATGGTTCCCTTTAGCTAAAAGCCAATGGAGTATAAATACGTACATACATTTCAAAGAACTCATCGGTTTGTTTTGTTACAGGACCGGGCTTACTCGCCACGCCAAGCCTGCTTGAATCCAAGTGTTCTCCCACTAGGCTAAGACAGCTTATTTGATTTATGTTATCAACCAAATCCTAAAGCTGGTGGAATTCAGAACTCCTACCAGCGCTATCGCGCGTTTACACCTCTAAACTGCGCGCCCATGTTTGCAGACCGGCCCACATTGCCCAATATTTGAGCGTTTATCGGCACCTATCGCAAATGCTTGATCACTGTCGAATGTCAAGCCCCAGACTCGTTAAGCTGCCTTGCCCAGTGTTACGAGCAAATATTTGACTGCAATAGTGTTGACATCGAATTATAACATAACACAGGTTGCTATGGTTGTGAATTCACGCGTAATCAATTTCGTAAGATTAAAAAATATTTTTTAGATTTCTTTACATGATAGATGCTAAAGTCAGAAGAACATAGGTCATAATCTTTATGAGAACTTGCATTATAGGTCATATGACAGGTCAAAATCTTAATGAGTAATTAATTATTAGAGCTATAAAGCCAGTTGCGTTATTAAATGTGACACTTGCTGTATGAATTACTATGCCCATCCATTCGTATCATTCATAAACATAATCGAAAAAAGATATACCCTAGCAGGAACTATGTTGTCACGCAGAGAATAATTACTAAGGAATATGTAGGAATAGGTACTATCCAGAATTAACAAATAATCCCAAACCACTAATCAGATAATAAGTAGGTATAATTAAATAAACAAATAATTGGGTCCGTGGGGGCCGGGAGCTCATCTTGTTTTCAAAAGTCTTTCTGAGCGTCTGGTGGACGCGACGCGTGACCAAAATGCTGGTGTTTATTTGGCTCAACGTATAAGCATTGCCATTCAGCGTGGCAATGCTGCCAGCATGCTGGGCACGCAGCCAACAGGCAGTGGGCTTGAGCACTTGGATTATCTTTAGACCTTCAAGGGTCTGTGGATGATCCAATTGCTTTCTATGTAGTAGTAGTGTAGTATTGTCATTATAATAAAAAAAAAAAAAAAAAAAAAAAAAAAAAAAAACAAATAATATATAATGTACCTATCTAAGAAGCATACCAATTGGAGATCGAAAACTTGACAAACCTACCTAAACGATTACTTAGTACTTTAGATCTAGTATTCAAAGTTATGATGTAGATATGCAATATGCAATCTTATAGGGGACACAACCTTTTGGCAAATTATATTTTCCGGCCCTTAAGGCAATAATGGTACTAGTCACATATATGTATGTGAATAGTACCATCAGTGGTACTACTGAAGTCGAGGATTTAAATTCTACGTTCTTATACAAACGTGAGTAGTATCATCAATGGAACTTATCAATGGTACTAGTGACAGAAAACCGAATATTATACTACGTTACTACAGTTGATGATACATGAAAGATTTTTTACAGAATTTAACATGATTTTGGCGTTATAGTTGACGTTACACCATATTATGTATCAGCTAAGACCTAATATGGGCGTAGAGCGTTATCAGTGATAAAAATTGGTCGTTAGACGCATAAAGAATGCGGTCGATTAGCGCCAAGGACGATTTAAATCGAAAACATTTTAAATACTTTCCAAATAGGCTTAGTTGACAGCAGATAGTGATATTGATAAATATGTGAATTTATAGTGATTCCAGTTTGTGATTCTGGACTTTTACAAATTAGAAAGAGCTATTCTAGAACTGGAAATGATAGATTAAACCTATGGGTAGATAGGAATAGACGCATAGAGATCTATTATAGAGGCCTTCACAAACCCTGTGCGCAAAAAAAAAATTACATAGGTATGTGGGAAATTCTCACACGCTGTAAAATGCATATTTAGGATGCATAAATTGCAGAATGCATATTTGTGCGAGGGCTTCCTTGATGAGACATAAAGTAGGCTGTGGATTGTGATGACGGTTCTCGAATTTTATTAAAAACGAAATACTTAGTTTTTTCTATAAAGTTAACCATGTTAGACAGGTTGACGGATCCGATGCAATACACTGTGAAGAAAATGCGTTTACCACAAGAGCTCAACAACGCTTTCTTGATTGCATTTCCTTGTATTTGGATTTATGTATTGTCTGATAGAAAAAATAAATTACTCGTAAGCTGATACATCAACCACACGTTTCAAACAGCATTTACATACAGTTGCAATTAATAGACTTTCTCGCTTTTTACTCCATGCTTCTAATTACTAATTTTATTAATTAATCACTCGGAAACAGCGGTACTAAAGTTCAACGGCCGGATCGCGTGAACGACATAGACATAGGTACAGCACAGTAATTGCACCTTATAGTGCGTTGATTTAATGAAATGCTTTCCACACTTTCAGATCACAAAAGGCCCCGTGAAAGTAATGCCACAGGTTAAGCAACAGTAGATTATATTGTTACAACGGCCCTCTCCATGGTGAAGTTAGGTAATGATAGCGACACGACGTCAGTGAATCTAATTTTAAATTAAATAAACAGATAACGGCCTTCAAGGTAGTCATAGTTTCGTAGGATAGGGTTTTCTCAAAAGTATTTACGAAAAAAATTTGTACTTATATGGGCAAATTCACCACATTGCTATGGATAATTTGCATACGCACTTGATAGGAATGAGGCAAATAAGTTGTGATACCACTGAAATAAACATTATACCTGATTCCAAATAAGTTAAAATTTAAGGAAGTTGATGCTGAAATTAAATTATTAATACCTACAGAAAAAAATTGTCACCAACTTTAAATGCCACGGTCATTTTTTGCTTACAGTGGATGAATGTATTTTTTTTTACCTTATGTTCAGTGGTCTGAGGCAAGATGCTCCTCTGCAATTTCTGAACTGGATAGGTCTGCCGCCATCCAAACAGCCTCACGAGCTTGTCAGCCACATCCTCACAACGAGGGGAATCCTTCATTGTCACTCAATTAATCACTATTAGTCCGAACATTAATCACCGTTTATCAACAACCGTGTACAGAATTCACTAAATAAACACTGAAAAAGTAAAGTCGCTAACGAACGATAAATTAACGAAGAAGAAGCAACGTAATGCATCTTTAATGATGCTGACGTTCATATAGAAATGAGAACACGAACAGATCCAACTAACAAGGCAGACGTGCAAAAACGGCGAACTAATTTACGAAAAATAAACACAGGGAACAAACGTCGCGACGCTGCGCTGTCGAGGCCGCGGGCCGTTATCGCTGCCATCGTTATCTGACTATCACCTCCCCTCCATTATTGCACCTTCACTTCCACTAATTCTGACGTACCTACCATCAAATTGCAATCTGAGAAGCTTCCGAACAACGAACTTATCTTCATTGATGAGTAATATAATAACGCTAGTAATTGGATAAAAATTGTAGAGAAAGAGCGTGTCAAATCGAAAATAACTGGTCTAAGCAGACAAATTAATTTCTGAGTGAGTGGTTAAAATAAACAAAAATGGATGCGCGAAACCTGTCTCTGAAGAAGTTTAAAAACCCATTATGACTAATTAGAATGGACATGACATATTCTGGTCGCCGAGCAAGTGGTACAAAGAAAGCGAGGATCTCAGCTTACATGTTACAAATGAAGGGTTTAACATTGTTTGGTTGCATTTTATTTTCCTGATCGCTTATCTTAAACGTAACATCACACAATTCATTAAAAACTTATTTTTATTTATTTATTTCATAAATTACTTCTACCATTACACATTACATTATTACTATTTTATGAGGTGGAGCGCCACAAATATGTCGCTAATGCGGGTTGATGTTTCATTATTATTGATCTATTTGGCTATGGAATATTTTCATTTTAGAATAGGGATTAAGAAGCATAATAAACGTTCCTCACAATCTTTAGATAGTTTATGGATTGCTACCATTCTATGAATGAAAAAGTGTTTCCTATATTGTGGCACGCTTACAATCGTGACAATTGCAAATAGGTACACCAGTCATGAAGACCTTGCAAAGTGAAGAAATGATTAGACGCTATTAGAGGTATACTGTCGCATTGCACTTCACTAATCAAGGTAAAACGACCAATAAAACGGCATGTAAGTTGGTTTGTGATATCACGAATTGCACACAGACTTTGAGATCAATTGTATCACTTTTAGCATTTATAAGCTTCACAATTATCAAGGTAATAAATAGATTGGTCCCTTAGCTAACTTGTGCAAGGTCCCATATATTTGTCTCCCTTAAAGCAAGTATTGGAAAATAAAATCTGACACGTTACGATATGAGTGCTAGGTCTGTCTTGCAGAGTTAAGATACCTATTATGTTATGTTATTTGAACAAACTTTCTAATAAGACATTGTCGATGTCAGATACAATACCTGTCTTCTAAGCGTGATTTGAATAGACCATCAATAGCTTATTTAAGAGGGTTTAATATGATTAATCGATTACAGTAAAGAGAACAATTGGTGATTAACACCAGGCAAGTTGATGCCATTCAAAAGACCCATTGTGAGACGATGCTCAGGCGCAATGTGAAACCACGTGGGATCTGTTTCACGCTATTACTGGGCTTGTTGCTAAACAGTTTCATTTGAGGCGGTTAATTAGAAACTGAGAAGATAACTTACTACATTCAAGACAATTGTGATGCAATACCCCGTCCTATTACAAGCAGGTCAATTCATTACAAAGCGCATCCCACCCTTACTCTTGCTGAACTAATGTAAATTTCCCATGGAGATGTAATACTAGCTAGAATTTTTAGGTCGTAAAAATTTAAAATCAATATGCAAATATGTGCATCTTAGACAGGTCTACATAGAAATTCAAGAAAGCTAGATGAAGTCAAAGAAAAGCAAAAGTGAATTGCTGCGTTGATTACTTTTCTAGACGAATGCCAAAGTCCAACGATAGCTAATCAATAAATCTAGCACACTGAAAATTATGAATATGATTTCAACTATAAAGTAGCTACAGTTCAGTTCTAAGCGGAATATTATTATATTACGATGATGAAGTCCGATTAGAGGGGACATTATATTATTTCCCACGGGCTGCTTTCTATTCGATCTGGGTATCTAGATCGCTCTGTTATTATGTTACCAACTGTCTGCAAACAATGCCATGGATCGTGACATTGGTAAAGATTGGCTACACTCTTGTCTATAGACTGCCACAAGGCAAAACCTTTAGCCATTGTATACTGTGACAAATCATTTAAATGTTGTCAAACATCAGGACGAGGCAAATCGTATTTCCGCAATTTTTTGAGTTGAACTCATTGTGAAACAAGAATGAAGGATGCTAAAAGAGGTTGTTCTGATGTACACTGTACGTATATTAGTTACACTACAATTTCGCAAGCTGCTTTAAACAAAATGTTTTACGTTTTTATTGCAAATGGCTCTGGTTTACTCGTAATCGTATCACTCGCCATGTGCGTAGAGATCGCATTACTAAGGCATTGTACGGAAACCATGTCATGTTTACCGTTTCCAATTTTTGCGTCCGAGTAAATATTACGTGATGGCTGGATTGGCCGGTATGTTTAATTTCTTCTACGTGAATCGCATTTGTGTTACGGAAATCTGTATTTATCTATTACCAGTGGCGCGATGATTTGGCGTGCAGTCACGCTCGGATGATCAGGTATCGTGCTTTATGGAAGACAAACGTGGTGTTGTCATGAGATGTACAAAGTTAGCCGTTTCTTGACAATATTGCATTTTTAGGTACTTAAACATTTTCAACAAGATTAAAGTAATAAAATTGTATAAGAATTTCCGCAATTTTTCCTTAGTTCATTTTTATCTAGCAAAATCTCGTGTTACTCAGATAGAAAATTCTACAATAGGTTTGGCTGCCTGCAATTACAGCAACAAAGGAAAATAACTGTGAGGGGTCAACGAGAGAAATACAACGCAGTAACCATCGACGGGCGACCAATGAGAGAGAGGAAACAAAACAAGGATTTAAAGAAAAGCATCATTGAAGTACGTCATACCACTACCTTCGACGCCGCTTCGGGAACCAGCTGTGCAACTTTTGTGCAAATGCAAAATGCCTAACAAGCGAGCTCGAGAGGGCACACAATACCATTCACACCGAATTAAATCTTGACCACACGAACCACTAAGTTTAATGGCACCTGTCGTTAGACCGAATTAGTTACTCTCACAGTAGCACCACATTGTCACTTTTTCGTAGAGTAAGAGTTAGTTAAATTATCTTCGTGTTAGTCTACTGAATTCGATGTAAACAAACTGGAGGCTGCGCGGCGGGCAACTGGCTTGGCTGCGCGTGCGCCGCCGCGGTCGGCGCGCGGGCGCGGGGCGCGCGGGCCGGGTCACGTCCCCCGCGAGCCTCCGGAGCCATTCAGCTCAGCACCTTCGTAAAGTCGTGTAAACAATGGTTCCACCTGTGTAACTAACTGACAAACGGCGTTAGAACGATTGGTTTTACTACATTTTAAAATTACCCACGCGTCTCTTTGTATAATATTATAAAATTTTGGATGTTCCAATCATGAGAATACATTAATTTTCTGCTGTCAGTCACACGGTGCTGGATATGAAACGAGCCGAAAATCCTTCAACCTGCAGGGCGGAATTCCGGGATTCTTTTGAATATTCCACGGGAACGTAGGGGAGGAAGGAGGATGACGAGGCAAGGGTCAGTGGCGCGGAGAGTGTGGCGGAGCGAGACGGCGGCCACACAGCGGAACGGCTGCCGGGGTGGGGTGCTCCGTGCCGGCGCAACCACCTCCACTACACGCACCAAGGCCAAGTTTCCGATCAAAAATAGTATAGACCCGGTCATTGCTTTAGCAGGTAGGTATCTACCTAGGTATTGGAATAATAAAGCCCTGCCCCATGATAGTAAGGAACAAGATTAAACGTTTTTAATAAAGTAATTCACGTGTCGCACTGATAAAGAAACCAATTTAGTTGATAGATAGATAAAAAAATAATATTTATTGTACTTAATTTTTCCTGCTTCAGATTTTTTTTTCTAATTGGACATTCGCGTCGCGCCATCTATGATATCTGCAGTGAACTGATTAGACAAACGCTCGCCGTCAAAGCTCAAGTGTTTGTGATGGAATGCGATAGAAACAGATGTCATTTTGTTAGCAGTTAATAATATTTACTGGAACGTACAGAGGGCGATTCAAGATATAGGAAACAAAGGGTAGCCAGTTTCTTACACCCTTCTCTGCTCTTATTATTACCAAAAATTAGCATTAAAATTGTATTGCTGACATATAACTTTTATATTTATAAGTAAGTATTTACCTGCATAGTAGTACAACACTTATATAACATACATACTTATAACATACTAATATTAAAAACCGAAAAGTTTGTTGGTTTGTTCCTCTTTCACGCACCAACGGAGCAACGGATTGACTTGATTTTTGCGTGGATATAGTTTAAGGGCCGGAAAGTGACATAGGCTACTTTTTGTCCCGAAAAAGTAAGAGGTTCCTGTGGGATAGCACAAAAGTCAAAATACCACGCGGGCGGAGCCGCGGGCAAAAGCTAGTATTTTATAAACTAGGGAAATAAATTCACATCTCTAGAAATAAGTTTTTCAGTCGATTAGACTCTCGTTCTAACTGTAACAGACTGAATTAGAATAGCTATGATTTTTCTTACAATTTTAAATTGTGTAAAGTCTAAAAAAATATTAAAACTATATATTATTCTCATATATTTAGTTTCGATTAGAAAATAAAAAACAAAGATTAACGCAGGTTCTTTCATATAGCCTATTTATGTACTCAGATAGAGGTCGTGCTGTAGAACAAAGAATAAAGTACTTAATTGATTTATAGCTCTTCAGAAGCCTTTTAAAAGCACAACATTCTACTCCTTGAAACATGTATCTATTTCTAGGAATTCTAGGTACGATATATCTATTCGTCGCGTCGTTGTGACGTAGAAAGAAAACCTAAGCCTTATAGGATTAGTTCATGAACGGTTGCCTTAACTCTACAAAAGTATGCCTATTAACTGGTAATTAAATCTTTTTTTGCTTAGCTATTTAAGCGCTTATTAAGGTTAAAAATACACACATATTACGTAATTGACACGAATTCTATAATAATGAGCTCATTATGATATTATATTGATTTCAGTCAGTAGTGAATTAAAATTTAGCCATTCAATAAATAGTAGGTACCTACGTATTTTATTTTAATTTACCTTTTTTAACTAAATTAAACAACTCATATTATGATTTAGAGTACCTAGTCTATAGGCCGCTTCACTCAAGTTGGCGGAAATGAAGTTAGATGCAAGCTGCGCAATATCGAATCCTGACTGAAGCTCACACCAAGCCGCGCGTTGATTGGATATTGCGTAGCTTGTAGCTAACTTCATTTCCGCCAACTTGTGTGACGCGGCCTATACTAGGAGTAGTTTTGAGCATTTGAGTTTTTACTCGATTGGTCAAGAGGAAGGATAATGTTACTCCACAAAACACTTGAGAGATACAAGACAGAAAGAAACGTACAATCGTGTAAAGGATAAACGCATATTACACACGGGCTGCATAAACGCAGTCTGTTTTAGGGTTCCGTACCTAAACAAGAAAAAACGGAAACCTTATAAGATCACTTTGTTGTCCGTCTGTCCGTATGTCAAGACTCTTTAACTCGGGAACGCGTTAAGATATCGAGTTAAAATTTAAACTGTATATCTATGGTTTCTTACAGTTGTGTAAAAGAAAAACTTCTCAGTTATCGTATAAAAAAGTTAGAGCCGTTTATGTCGTAAAAAACCGCATATTTCGACACCCACAAAACTTACAGGGTACTTCCCTTTGACATACGAGTAGAACTATGAAATTTGGGAAGAAGCATTGTCTCAGGGTACACATAAATCTGAAAACTGTACATTTATATTTAAATCACAAAAAATAGGGCCTAAATTCAGAAAATATGGGTTGAAAATTCGTACATAAATCGTATATATCGTAATCGTATAATTAAAAAAAACGTACCATGTAAGGTATCATATAAAAGAGCTTCATTAGCAGATGCTAAATAGGTTTTTAATTATTTTAACAATGTGTAATTTTCTATGTATGACGAGAAAAGTAAAAAAAAACTTTTTTGGTCGATGACTATAGTATAGAGATTTTAACAACTTACTTCCCAATTTTGTGAAATATTCAGGATTTGTACGGAACCCTCGGTATGCGAGACTGACTCGCACTTGTCCGGTTTTTTTATAAACTGATTGTTTTGTTTTTACTACGCAGAATTTATTATTTCAATTTTTACATTGAGAACGTTTTATTAGGCCTGATATTAAAATTTATGTTTCTTTGATCTTAATGGCCTTACTACGATATTTGTAACACACTTATAAGGTATCTATTGATTTCGTATCGCTCAGTTTACTAATTTACATAAATACTGCGCGCAAGGCTCTTGGAACTGGATCTCGTAGTTTATTGACCTAGAAAATAATTTAGTAGACGACACTATCAATTAAATTAATGCCTATTGGTATGTTTACTATGAATTAATTTAGGTCATAATATTAGTAGGTGGACAGCACAAAATAAAATACAAACTTTTCTCTTAACAAACTCCGGTCCTTTATGTATTTCTGAAAAGGACAAATTTTCAACTCATTTCTGCTACGCTAAAGCTAACAAATTAACTATAGAAAATAGTACAGTTACTTTAGTTTACTTGTTTCGCGGTTAATTTTATTTGATAGTTATATTTATGATAGTTAAATATTATAGTATACAATTATACATGGAGGACTACACTAAACTCAAAACGTTAATGGAGATTTTTGTTATTATTTTGTAAACAAGTAAAATCTATTTCTGGTGGTTATAAGATAACGTCTTGCAACTGCGCTTGAGATGATGATGAACCCTACAGACATACATAGTCTTGGTAGTTTGCATGAATATAATTACAGCAAAAGTAGAGCACATTTCCACGTCCCTATTTACAGAGAGAAACGGAATTTTCTCTGCACCGGAACAATGGGACATTAATGAAAGCTAAGCTCCATCGGTAATACTAATAAATGCGTGTGATCAGCTCTCATAATGCACATACTCGTACCAGACAAGAATATCATTATGAAGAACTGATTTCTAATGTTTTGGAACGAATTTTGCCCTGTCTATACATTAGCTTCATGAGAAAAAACTTAATTGATCCATACATGCGTGAATATTATTATGGATGTTATTGGATATGAAGAATTTGAATTAGACTTGAATGTATTTAAATTAATTTAAATCTAAAAGATCGCGATGGTGTCATAGTTATCAAGTTCATTTACTGTTAGTACTCGTACGTAGAAAATGGCATTTTTTGAAATTTAGAAAATACTTAAACAAACCTTTTAAAAAACAAGTGAATAAAATGTATTGTCAAAAAACAATCAAATCGATGTCAATCGATGAAATTCTAGAGACATTCTAAAATTTGTCGCCTACTTATCATATACCTATAACCTTATATAGATATATTATAAGCTTCGTATTGTATCTAAAAAAACAAGTGAATGAAATGTTTTGTCAAAAAATAATCAAACTTTTTTCAATCAAAAACACTGGCGGTCAAATTTCGCAAGGTAACCTGATTTATATGTATTCACCTATTCCATACATTTATATGAAAAACAAATGCAGTATTCAAATACTTGTGGCCAAATTTCGCAAGGCAACCTTGTTTAAATTTATTCTCCTATTCATATAACTACGTAAAAAATAGGTTTGAACCGTGCATGCTATGTACGCGATGTTCTTGCGGTGGGATCTCCGACTATTAGTAAATGCTCACCAAATGAAATATCAATGAGTCATACATAAATTGTCATAGTTTTCGTTTACAAATAATCTCAAACTAAGGGCACAGACCTGCCTACATTAAGCAATCGAACGTTCGGTCGGCAACACGAAGCCTTGCAAGAACTTCCTGCTTGCGAGTTCTGTAAGCATTTTGAGAGGTTTCGGCCTCGACACTGCGAGTGTCTCCCACATAATGTTTCAATGAGTTGAGGAAAAAAGTGTCTATTGATTCCTGTTTCAGAAATATTAGTAATATTGTTTTTTCCTTTATAGCGGTCACCACAGATTTCCGCAATCATACAAAAACCTACCTAACATTACATTGATGCTAGGGTAAAATAAACACATATCCTTGACAATCGGATGCTCAATCGGCAACACGAAGCCTAAGAACTTCCAGCAAGTTTTTTAAACATTTCGAGAGGCTTTGGCTCAAATTACGTTCCATTGAGATGTGGATTTCTTTTTGTCTTCATAATTCATTAACATTTATTTGCGCATATGGGTACAGAAAAAATAAAAATACAAAAATAATGACCGTCATATTCGACCTTTTCGTACGCAAAAATGAGAGAAACAAGGGAATATAAGTACATGTGATAGTAACTTTTGCAGTAAATGAAAGTCTTAACACTAAACTAAAACAAGAAATGAGATCTGAAATTACAACAACCAAACACAGCAAACACACAAGAGTAACCACAATCATGTCTGAATAAATATTTACCATTGTTACAAAATATATTTAGCCATCAAAAAGCATTAAATAAAATAAAAAATGTTGATGCTCATTTGAGAAATAAGGTCTTTCTCCATCGCTGTCACCACAGATCTCAAAAGCCACACAATCTTATCAGTACATTGCACAGTAGAGTACAATAAAACTACAAGAATTTAACAATCGGGTGCAAGAACTTCCTAGCTTGCAAGATCTGTAAAGACAGATGTTTTAGCCTCGACAATGGGACTGTCTCCCACATAACGTTCCATTGAGGTGTATCTATCTATCAGTCGAATCACTCTGCAAGGTCATCGACCGCCTCCGCCGCGAAATTAAAGGCCTTCGCACGTGGTAGCTAGCACTAGCTGAGCACTACTAACCGAGCTATTATAAAATCTGCTTAATGTTGTCTTGAAAAAGCTTCGTCCGTTTCTCGTACTCGAGGATTGTCGTGAAATTTTGTCTGATTTTATCAGATCTTGGTTGCGCCAGTTGCAATCTTTGTTTATGTCTCTTTCTCGCCTCTTCCCATATCATTTGGAGTCGGCCCTCTGAAAATGCTTACGGCATTCGGCTCTGTCTTGTTCCCTGATCTTTGGTCATTTGTGTCAGCTGGTATATTATTAGAGAGTTATCCCAGGTTTCTCGGCGACCTCGAGGTTGTTTGCATACTCGTATGTCAATTTACAATGTAATTTTAACGGGACAGTATTTGTGTAAGTACCTAAGTACTTATGGCTTTTCAAATTGTATTTAATGCAACAGTATAAAACCGACCTACGCCAAGAGTAAATATCATATTTTCTTTGACATCGGTAATCGACATCAAAAGTTGTCCACATTTATTGTAGGTAATTCTAATAAAAACGGAGAATGTCCTCAAACTTTGTTTGAATAGGAATGTTTGGCCACGATAGAAAATATAAGTAAATTGTGCCATTTTCTTTCCAACTTGCCATTTACCTCATATCCTGCGAGTCGTTTTTGTTTAGCAATTCTATGCCTTATCTAAATACATATAGAAATGTCAAAATACTTTGCCACAGTCAATTAAGTCAGAAATCTACATAAAGAACGGTTCCTATCTGCTGTAGATTAGCTGCTTTGATCTAAATTCCATTCAGCGAAATCGATCTATATAGAACGCTCAATAAATTTCCGAACTTATAAGCGTGTCTGTTTTGAACATTATAGATTTTACTAACCGTGAGATTTTTTTTAAAAGTACCTTAGTCTTAGAAATAGTAGTCTTCTTCTTCGTCGTGTCGATGATCCAAGTTTTAAATTATTTTTCCCAGTGTTTAGCTAAGTTGTTCCCTCGGGGGGTAGCCTAGTAAAAGTAGTAAAGGTGTTGAATGGTACACACTAGGGCTTTGGGGGCACGAAAGGAGGCGCTGCATGGTTTGCGCTGGCGCTCCGCAGTCGCACTGCATTGCTGCTGTGTCAGAATATCCTCACTTGGCTAGGTTGCTCCTGCAACGGCCCACTTGTGTCCGCAGTCGGTTCAGAGACTTCCATGTGGGCCACGGAAGATCACTGCCTTCTGGTAGGGTGGAATAGTAATAATTATGTTGTTCAATACCTTACACATCCTTTAAACCGTAAATACTTGTTAGGTAATCTCTACAACTATTACTATAAGTTGTACTCTTATTGCACGTAGGTACATACATTTATGAAGAAAGGACGAACGAAAGGACGATCGATATATTTTAAAATAGCACTGGCTCCATGCGGTGCGTTAGTAAAATTCCGAAAAAACTAAGGATGTCTACCGTTACCTATCTTTTTACTTTTATATTGGTTATGAACAGGAATACTCTGAAATTGTAGTTGTAGTTGTTTTCATAAAAATATGCATTTTCCAACTGAGCGCTATCGTGGCTCGGATGACACGTTAAATTGTAAGTCCCGGTTGTTTTAACCGTTTAGCCATGTCGGAGGCTTTCAGGCGGCCAAAAAACTCTGACACCAGGGCTAGCCACCCGGCCTATACGAACTTGCTTGCTATAAAATATGTATGTTATGCCATGAACGAAATAATTTGTGGGCAAGGTTTGTGGACTATGGAACAATTGACTAACCCTATTAACTTTAGCAAGACTTAGTTGCATACAATGATGAGTACAATTTACTATATCCAAATACGTTGACTAATTAGCCCTTAGAGACTGCAGTAAAGCTATTAATGCATACGCATGCACCTAATGGTCTACGCGTACAGTTTTACTACAGGCTACAGATGGAGTAAAATGAATTGCGTTACGCGAGTGTGTCGAAACGTACCATCGTAAATATCTCGATTCACATAAAAGTGGACATTCTGAATAAGATTTATACAGCTATTAAAATGTCTAGTGATGCATTTTAAAGTAGTTAAATGTTACTCTTGGGAGTTACACTATCCAAAACAAAGTTATAAATGGACTTTATCTTTTTCCGAGGCTTGTGTCTATAAAAGACATGCTACAGTTGCTATGTTATGACGATAATGCAACGATAAACTAATGATAGGCCCGTCCATCAGCAATAGGACGTCCACTGCCAGACATAGCCCTCCCCTATGGATCTACAACAAGATCGGTCGGTAGCGGCTCAAGGGGAATAATACTTATCTATATGACGCTCAATGAAACGTTAGTGTTAAATTAATCTTTGTATTTTAAAAGTAGGCTTCATTTTCCAAATGAACTCACTAAATTGGCTCTTAAACTCACTGCAGAAATATTGGCCTGGTGAACCAGAGATGAGCAAAGCATTCCACTTTCATTGGAGCAAGTCAACTGGAAACCAGTCAGAGGTAGTTGGCATGTAATCGCAGAATTCTCACAGATTGTGTACTTGAATATTTTATCGGGCAGGGTGCGCACCGGAGTATGACGCAGCGTGGGAGAAAACGAGAGTGACTCTAGTTACTAGGTGAATTGGTCGACAGCATCTTGAAACTGACTCAAACTGACTCAGAAAGATCGGAATTAAAAAATAATAATTAGTTGAACTAGCTCTCATACATACTCGTACCATCTCAAACAAAAGTCTACTTGTCAGGTTAGAAAATGCACTAGGTACATACTCGTAGCATCGCAATCAAAATCTTCTTGCCAAATTTTATTTGTTGTGCCGTTAAAATTGAGATAGGACATCTTTTGACTCTTTCTGTGCATAGGTACTATTTTAGTTATCTAAATAGGATTCTGAATAAATTGTCCATCCGCATAACTTTCAATTCAAAATTAATTTATTCACAAAAACAATGCGTGTTATGTAGCATATAAAAGAATCGAAGATTAAAAAATCCTACTAATATTATAAACGTGAAAGTTTGTGAGGATGGATGGATGGATGGATAGATGTATGGATGTTTGTTACTCTTTCACGCAAAATCTACTGAACAGATTGAGATGAAACTTTGCAATAATATAGCTTATAAATCAGAATAACACAGGCTATAAATTATAATGATATATTGCGTATGCGGGCGAATCCTATTATAATATTATAAACGTGAAAGTTTGTGAGGATGGATAGATGGATGGATGTTTGTTACTCTTTCACGCAAAATCTACTGAACGGATTGAGATGAAACTTTGCAATAATATAGCTTATATATCAGAATAACACATAGGCTATAATTTATAATAATATCTTGCGTATGCGGGCGAAGCCGCAGGTAAAAACTAGTATAATATAGAATGACCTGCTACTATGATTATCTTGAGCTTCGGATTACTAAAATAAGCTTAGCTTGTGTCTTAGAAATCCGTGAAAAAATTGACAAAAAGTTTACGTGATTTGTTTGACCTAGTATCAGATCAATCGCCATCATTTCTCCAAACTAGCATTAACATTTCAACTAAAATTTACAGCATTGTAAAAATTAAAATTTCAAAATTACACATACATTAAGAGATTTACTATTTTTTTCAAGTTACATTAAGTGGACGTTTAATAAAAGTTTTTTTTATCATGAGATGACTCTATGCTGCAATAATAAATTGCGCAGTGACAAGTCCAGTAGGTAATCGCCCCGCCTGATCGTTATTCTTCGAGTCTTATTATTCATTTATTTTTTATCGCTCACCTTACATGGTGAAGCCAAATTGAACACCACAACCTCCGCCATCCTGGTCGGGCCGGATGCGTGCACAATTGCACATGCACGAAACGATCTCATCGGTTGATTTCGATTTGCTCTTCGTTTCCGATCACTTTAACCACTCCAATCCGTACATCACATCCACATCGCATTTAAGTAGATTTTGTTGCCACTTTAATTATATAAACATAAAGGAGTGACTCTGCGTATGCATTAATTTGTTTGAAAACAGAGAGCTCTACATTTTGTGTAGGTATCTACGTTGAATTATACATATATGTATACAGGGATATCCAGAACTGGCATGCTAAGTCGAAAGGAGGAGATTCGGATCCTCATTCTGAATTGTTTTGACAATGGAACCAACACTGAATTCGAGAAAAAAAAACAGCTGTTCCATATAGTTTGTCGATTCCGACTTGCAGTTATGTATGGAACAGCTGATTCTTTTTCTCGAATTTTGGGTCGGCCTCATAGTAAAAGTTGTTCAAAATGAAGGTCTTAATCACCCTCTTTTGGCTTAGTACAGAGTAAGCAGATAAACCTGTGTATAATTACAATCTATTACAAATTTTGCAAATGACATGCACCTAAAACTCATAATTCCTAAATTAATACATTTTGCATCTAAAGACTACTTAAATTAGGTTGTTGCGATTCCCTTATCGGCCACCACAACTAGGCCACATACCGCAACTGATTATGTCGAGGAATCAATAAGTACAGTATAAATAACCTGATAACTCCCTCACACCTGCTGGTTAACTTGGTTCTTTACGAGGGTATACAAACAATGAACTTCGATAAGATAAGCGCCCTTTTCTAAGGAGCGTGGCTTTGAACTCAACAATAGTTAAACGGATTAAGAGTACAATTTACGATACCGGATAGAGCCTCGTAGGTGCAAGAAAAATAACGTTTTAATCTTTTGTTAGATATTATTTGTGAGATATAACTAACAAACAAAAAAGTAACTATGATGAAAATGTGTCTTGGCCTCCGAATCACTGCACAGTATAAAACAAAGTCGCTTCCCTGCCTTTCTGGCCCTATGCATGCTTATATCTATACCAGTATGCTGATTGTGAGTTTTGTCGTAAACAGACGCGCTCTTCGGCGAGCGCGTAAGTATGTAATTTGTATGAACTTGTTGTGTTTCAAAAACGCGCCGCCTGTGGCACTGTATATTTCTTCATACAAATTACATGCTTACGCGCTTGCCGAAGAGCGCGTCATGTTTACGACAAAACTCACACTCAGCATACTGTGCGAAGCCGGGGCGGGTTGCTAATGAATTATAAATGTTTGGTCAATGTTATAATTTCTTTTAATATGTTGCCTTTTTTGTTTATGTTCTCTACAAGTTCCTCCAGCAAATTTTTTTGCTCGCATGGTTTTTTAAAGTCATCGCTTAATATTATCGATAACTATTTCCTCTGTAATATTCATTCAAGTCATCGCATGGGCACGCAATATTTGCTTTGTCACCTATCTGATTATAATTACACCCAACAAATTAAGACCTGTATTATAAATTGATATCAATACATACATAAAAGTATAATAATTTTACAGGAACATTCATATTCTAAAAGGTAATCTCTATAAGTACTGACTTTTTTACGAGCAATACACATATTAAGTAAAAAATAATCATTCAATAGTTATGTGTAGTAGAGCAAAGAGTTCGTAACATGCAAGGACAGTTTCGACAGACAACGGAGGGTCGCAGTCCTCCTATGGCGACACACTGGTGCGTAACTCGCGACTACCAGGACGAACAATGGCGTCGCCACCTCTAACAGTTAACATTGTTACCACGGTACCTGCGCCCTTTGTTCCACTCTTATTGTTGAATGAGAGCTAACTGCAATGAAAGGTACAGCTACATTCGCAATGGACAATATGGGGCTATTAATATGATCTACCTTCTATTTTAGCAGGTGTTACCTAGATCTACTATTATGAAACATAGTTCATGTATCACTTCATTAAAATCCGTAGCCGTAGCAGTCGAGTTTTAGCCGTATTCTGTTATAGTTATTGTTCATGTATACGGGTTTCATCATTATCATTTTCAGCCTGTGAATGCCCACTGCTGAGCATAAGTTTTTCTTCTTGTACATCATTCAGCTCGGCCCTATGCCAATCTCATCCAGGTTGGACCCGCGATTTTTACAATAACGTCGAACGTGGACGCTCTTTGCTTCGTTTGCCGTTACGTTTCATTCTGTTTTAGTCTAGCTGCTATCATTATGTTATTGTTTTCTTACTATTTTATACAAATAATTAAATTTTAGCTTATGTACCTACTATACATTCCATATTCTTCTTCTGAGTGTAGCACTCTTGCTGTGCCAATATTTTACCTCGATCATTTGCCAATCGTGTCTAAATTCAACGCACGGTTTTGCTGATATCGTCCGTCTATCTCGCTACTGGATGAGAAATACTGTTTACCTTGACTGATTTGGGTATCCTTTCTTTTGACTATGTGTATTATATTGTGATATACACAACGCAGATACTGAATAAATATATATATTTATTCAGTATCTGCGTTGTGTTTTTCAATGAATCATTCGGCATTCCTATGCTTAAGTCATGGCGTGGTTAGGATATAAGAGGAAGGAAATAGCGTGTTATGTAAAGGAATTTGCGTGAATTTTATGTTTATTGAGTTGACGTTGACGTAAATAGTGTACGTGTTGTTGATGAAACTTGTTGTAAAATTTATTTAAATAAGTTGGTATAATTTATTCCTTTTCAATTACATAGTTATATGCTATTGAAGCAGATATGGAGTTTTATTATTGAATCATTAAAACGGCTAAACCCACAGAACAGCAGACTTCTCTCTCTGCTGTGGCTAAACCTACGCGTAAATGGTCACGTGACTGAGTAAGAGCTCCTTTATAATACATATAAAAAAATACCAAATTGCAATGAGATTTATCCAAATTGTTAATCCATGTTATGAAGGTATAGTTTACCAGCCCACGCGCCTGACCATTATTATGAGAGTAACAATTCGCCACTTACCACGCCCCTTGCTGATCACGTAGATTGATGTACGCAATCTAGCAAAACCATCTGTTAGGTGAAATAACTGTTCTGTGGGTATACTCTTCTAAAAACAATTGAAAATATAAAGGCCATCATTTTTGTAATTGTACGAGTATTTATTTATTTTTTACCACTAAGCGTATGTGTACATTGTTCAGATCTTTATAAATGTAAAATTCTGAAGATATTTATATTCTTTATATTTATACATATACAGGGTTATTCCTAATCAATTAGCATCCTCTTAGGGGCTTATTCTGTACATCAAAATTAACAACTTATGTTCTACGACTTTTGTAAAAACTAAAAACAAATCTGCTGTTCCTTCATTTCGTCGAGGGTGAACGATATTTTTGTATGAAACAACAACTTTTTTTTTGAGAATTAAAAAAAGTCGTAGAACAAAAGTTGTTAGTTTTGATATACAGAATAAGCCCCTGAAAGGATGCCAATTGATTAGAAATAACCTTGTATAACTGAACTAAAAGCAAAGGAACTCACTCGTCTGCTGATATAGGTAGTCATATAGTCATTTATTCATAACACCATTTGTTACAAGTCAATAAAAACGATATACAACACGTTACATATAAATATATATTGTTAGCGAGTAGACAATTCAGCTTCAATCAACTTGCAGACTGAAATTAAACAAACTATCCAATACCCTCCACGACATGCACTTTGGTTGCCATTTTGTTGTTGAAATCCTCAGAGCAAATAAAAAAATCAACAGAATGTTGTGAACAAACAACTGAAGCCAACCAAAACTACGCTTCGCCGTGTACAGACAATTACACACACATCATCCACGAACAACGAAACTACGCCTTGGCCTGTCAGTCGAACTATGGCGGAGCAACACCGACGCACTCACACATGTTTAAAAAATCGGCCTCACTTGACTGTTCAACGACGTTCTCTCTTGATTTTTTTATTTGCTCTGAGTTGACATCTATTGGAGAGCTGCGTTTATGTGGCAAGAAATACGCTAAAATATCCTTCTGTCTGGAAGATTTCCTTCAATTTATAGCAACTACCCGTAATAATTAAGTAAATAACTGGTAATTTTAATAGCCAGACTCTAGAAAATTTTATGAATAATCTTTAGACCTTCAAGGATATGTGGATGATCCAATTGCTTTTTATGTAGTAGTACTAAGTGTATGTAGTTTTAGCATATAAAGTAGGTAGTATTGTATTTTATTGTAGTTAATAAAGGCACTTTTGACCGATAAAAAAAAATGTGCTATCTAATTTTATACATTGCAAATTATTCTAAAATGATAAATACTGATACTCTATTATTTTGGTTTTGTTCCACTACTTTAAAGTTGCTAGCTGCTAGGTAAGTTATTGCATCATGTGAAAACCTAGTCAGTTTTTATGACATATTTGATTACTGTGATCCTCCTATTCCGGTTTTGTTCTAGTGCTGAATCGACATTGATACGACAACCTTGCTAAAGTATAGCGCATAGTATTGCACTAAATGATCTATGGAAATATGATACCAATTTCGTTACATAAATTAAATGTAATACATAGAACCTTAGTTAGCACGTAATGAGGCACTCTGCATGATAATTGTGACATTACAAGAAGCATTTTTAATCAGTTTGCGTCGTCTTGACGTTATCGATTTAAGCTTCAAGTGCTTAAGAGCTGAGGTGGTCTGTAATTTTCCATACAAACGTATTACGCTGTTTTCTTTCTGGAAAATGATTTTAGAGTTACAATTTCTTGCCATAAAATTAAATTTAGCTTTTTAAACTACCTTGTCTTTTCATTTTTTTGATAAATTAATTATCAGGCAAAATATGATCCTTCAAAGTCTCAAAAAAATTCACCATTTTTACCGACATCTTTAAGGACCCACCAGAATAGACTTATTAATTTCTAACAAAATATTAAATGACATAATCATGAACACATATTTTTTGCAAATTTTGATATAAAAAAATACTTGTTTTATTTCTTATTGATGAAGAAAACAGCGTAATACGAAACGTTGTCTTGCCAAGATTTTTGTAGGTATAAATCGCTCTGAGCTGCAATTGTCCCTATCGCACGATGCGGAGGTAGGGTTGAGGTGAGGGAGGTTCAAACCTATACGTACACATGCACTAGGGATGTAGCAATAGACGATATTTTTGTCGATGCTCTAGTGATGTCCATCGATATCGATGTTTATTAAAAATATTAGTTAATTTTTTAAATCTTGTAATTTTAACGATGTATCTTTGTTACTTTTGAATAAAAAGATCTTATGTATGGAATATATGCGTTTAGTTACTGCGACTTATTGCAGCGACTACACAATTCTGTGTAGTATTTTTTTAGTATATATATATCGTGTTGTATCGGCAGACATCTAAATAGTTTAGGTGCATATTGACCAATTCTCATAATGCCCAACTAATCCGGGAATGCTCAATTCTGCGAATGCCTAATTCTATGAATGCCCAATTCTCACAATGGTTAGTTTTGGGAATGCTCAATTATCAAAATGGCAACATAATTTTAATTAAGAATTTCCTAAAAAAATCTTACTTAAAGAGATGAAGATTGTGTATTTGTTAAAAATAACCAAAACTACTTTTTTGGTAATAAATCAGCTAGATCGCAAATTTTACGTCCTCAACATAAATTCAATATTCGTGTAGTACAAGTAAATAATACTTTGTATCATCGAAGTTCATTTAATACAGCCATAAAAGTGTACAATAGTCTACCTCTTCACATAAAATTTTTAGATGCAAACAAATTTAAACATAGCTTAAAAAATGGCTCGCTGAAAATACCTTATATAGCATGAAATAATATTATGAATGTACAAATTCTGACTGATAATTATGATCTCATGTGTATATATAGGTCTTTATGTCATAGATAGACAGATAGATAGAACTCTTTATTGTGTGCACTAAGTACAGAGTAGATACTTAACTTATCTTAAATTAAATTAGTGCCACAAATGGCGGCCTTATCGCTGATAGCGATCTCTTCCAGGCAACCACTGAACGAAAAGAGATCACAAACAAGAGTATAAATGAGAGGTAAAAAACAGGATGTGAGCATTTCTGCCGAGTCTGATAGGAAGCCACTCGAGTCTAGTGCGAAACTGAGAGATGTAGTCGTACTTTCGTAACCCAAAAATAAATCTTATACATAAATTTTGAAGGCGCTCAAGATTATCTAATTGTAAGATCAAGGTAGGTAACATCAGCGTAGTCGAGAATTGGAAAAAGTAGGAATTGAGCTAGCGCAATTAGTTATGATTATATAATACTTATAATATGTTAGTTGCTTCAGTAGTAAAACTTGCCTAAAGATTGTGCTTTAATTACCGGTGATTTTTTATATGAAAATGTGATTTTCCCATTTGAAATTATTTTACCATTTTGAGAATTGAGCATTTTTAGAATTGTCTATTCATAGAATTGGGCATTCGTAAAATTGAGCATTCTTGGAACTATGTGCCATTATACTTACTACTTCATTCATTACATTATATTAGTCTAAGCCGAAATAATAGTTCTAAATTTCTAATTAGGAAAATCACGTGCTCTCTAAAAATGTATTATAACTGTAACATACAAATCTATCCTTAGTCCACCTAAGCAAAAAACGTTCTAAGCTTGCCAGTACGTGAGATCCATTTGAGAAAACAGCCCCATCGGCTATCCGGTCATTGAACTATGTGCCTTGCCATCTGTCATTTTAACTTGCTAATCCACTGAGTTTTGCTAAAAAGTTCAAGCTGTTCTCTAAACAGTAAACCTCGCATCTGTTTAATTGAATCCTCAATTATTTTTATACTATGGGACTAATTTCTTATTCTAATTTCTTTCTATAGGTACCTACGAGTACAATATAAAAGGCAAGAAGTTTTAGATTAACGAGACCCTATTACTAAGACTCCTCTGTCCGTTGGTCACTAGGCTGTATCTCACGAACCGTAAAAGCTAAAAAGTTAAAATTTGCATAGATGATGTATTTGTTCCCACTATAACAACAAAACTAAAAATAGAATAAAATAAATATCTACTTCAACCGTGTAGGTACAGAATTCCCGAATAGTTCGCACGGATTGATTATTATTGATTTATTAAAAATGGCTCAGCCCATTTCAATAAAATTTCAATGGGATCAATTTCGAAGTATATTCTTTCCAATGAATAAAATTCTAACAAAGAATTATCAAAATTGGACTACTGTGTAAAAAGTTACGCTTGGTTATACATAAAAAATATACGCGTCAAATTGAGTACCTCCTCCGTTACGTCGGTCAAAAAATAGAATGAAATAAATATTTTTTCATGCCATACAACAGACGTGATTTTTTGCACAATTTTTATTAATATACACAAAAGGTAGACGCTTGAAATATTCTCAGAATATTTAGTAATATAATATATCATTTATATAAATGTATCAATTTAAAAAATATATAATTGCATCGAAATAATTGGCTCTCATACGGTATGAAACCTTTCGAGCGCGAGTCCCACTTGCATTTGACATATTTATTATAGACCGTAGAAGAACGACGTAACGTAAGATATTTCCATAAAAAAATAATTTATTTATACTTAGAAAGAAGTAATTTCAGTAAAAATATATTATGTAAACTGCAGCGCCTACGGATATCAAATAGCCAATTGTATATGATGTTAGTTAGGTACATACCTATTACGTTTTTGTCAAACAATAATTATTTGAAAGAAAATAAATTAGCCTATAAAGAAAAATTAACCCATGTCACAAATACTGTAGCTTCCTAATGGCAGAAAAATAAATAATCTTTTATCTTTTATATTTTTGTTTGCTATCGCCTATCCGCCATACCTACTAGGTAACCAGAGCATACGTAGAATACGCGCAAGATAGCTCTACGTACGGCCAAAATCAGGAACCAATTCAATTCTGCCACAGAATACTAATGAAATAAAGAATACTAATGAAATAACGTAAGTGGCGCCACGACTCGCGCGCAGAGTTATCTTGCGCGCACTCTACGTAATATCATATTTTGCTACAATTCAAAATAAAATATCGGTCGGCCAGCGAGCTCGTTGGGGCGCAGGTAGGGTGCGGGCCTGCGGGGAGAGTTCGAGCGCAGTACGCACACAAATACAATTGTATCACCACACACATTGAAGCTCCCTGGTTTGGGCGCATCGCGACGGCAATAGTTTAGTCCAAATACCTATTTCTCAATTTCCTCGTCACTAGTGTTTCGCCTTAATTAACTTTAAAATTCAGTTAGAATTGTTTGTACTGTACTGTACCAGCCATTTTTAATAGTCCACTGCAGGACGTAGGCCTACCCACGAAGGGTGTTTGGGCCATATCCACCACGCTGGCCCAGTGCGGGTTGGTGGATTCACATACGCCATCGAATTTCTTCTACGGACGTATGCAGATTGCCTCACGATGTTTTCCTTCACAGAAAAGCCAGTGGTGTGAAATTCCATACATAAATTCCAAAGAACTCATTGGTACGGGACCGGGGATTTGAACCCACGACCTCACGATTGTAAGGCGGGTGTCACTACCTCTAGACCACCACGGCTACGGCTGAATTGTTTTATATCTACGCAATTATTACTAGATTATACAATACAAATTATAGTAGGTATACCTACCAGCTACCACGCATCGAACAAACAAACCAGCTCTCAAAGTAACATCAAAACCAAATTGATCAACCTGCAGATAAATAAAGCCCCTCTAAAATCCTACAGTGATCCCTTTTACAAACGCTGCTACTAGCAGGTAACATTCCTCCCCCTCCCTCCCTTCACTCTTCACCCCGGCATAACTACATAGATAAAAAACAGTTCCTTCTATGAGAGACACTCTCAATCTCATGTCCGTAATAAGGCTCGAGTGTCCATTGTCAGAGCTTTTTCTGAGAGCTTTATATCCGGTTACAAATTATTTCTAGGTACGAGTGGGCAGGAATATTTAGAATACAAGAAAGGTTATGTATGTAACATGTAGTCTGTATACAGATAGTGGATGGAGAAGATTCGCAAGTCATTCACGTAATGATACCGATACGCCCGTTTGTCTAGATGTCTAATTCAGACTTTCTTTAAAATATACCTACTTGTTATATGGTGCAACAGCATAATATCTGAATCAATATTAAAAGTAAAATTACTTCTACTTGGGACTGAAGCCGAATCCAACTCGGCTGGGCTGCGTTCGGAAAACTGCGTGAGGTTTGTTCGTCCGACATACCTCAGTGCCTCAAGTCGAGAGTTTTCGACAGTTGTGCAATTGTTGCCAGTGATGACATATGGAACTGAGACGTGGTCTTTTACTGTAGGCCTTATGAATAAGCTCAAGGTAGCTCAACGCGCTATGGAGAGGGCTATGCTCGGAGTCTCTCTGCGAGATCGAATCAGGAATGAGGAGATTCACAGACGAACCAAAGTTACCGACATAGACCAGCGGATTAGTAAGTTAAAGTGGCAATGGGCAGGGCACATAGCTCGGAAAACTGATGGCCGATGGGGTAGTAAAGTTTTTGAATGGAGACCACGCACCGGCAAGCGCAGCGTAGGACGTCTACCGACCAGGTACTGTATTGTACTGTACCAGCCTTTTTAATAGTCCACTGCAGGACGTAGGCCTACCCACGAAGGGTGATTGGGCCATATCCACCACGCTGGCCCAGTGCGGGTTGGTGGATTCACATACGCCATCGAATTTCTTCTACGGACGTATGCAGGTTGCGTCACGATGTTTTCCTTCACCGAAAAGCCAATGATGTGAATTTCAGCACATAAGTTCCAAAGAAACTCATTGGTACGGGATCAGGATTTGAACCCACGACCTCACGATTGCAGGACGGGTGTTACTACCACTAGGCCACCACGGCTTTTACCGACCAGGTGGACCGACGATATTATTAAGACCGCAGGAACGCGCTGGATGCAGGCAGACTCCAACCGGCCTTATTGGAAATCCATGGGGGAGGCTTATATGTCCAGCAGTGGGCTGGTCTTACGGCTGATAATAACGATGAAACAAAACAAAACAGTTTTTACCCGCGGCAAAGCCCACATGGTTTTTTGATTTTTAAATTAATATCATTATAATTTATAGCCTATGTGTTATTCTGATATACAAGCTATATCATTGCAAAGTTTTATCTCAATCCGTTCAGTAGTTTTTGCGTGAATGAGTAACAAACATCCATCCATCCATCCTCACAAACTTTCGCGTTTATAATATTAGTAGGAAGTAGGATAAGTAGGATGTATATTATGTACAAACATATAAAGAAATCAATAGTGTGTCCATTTTAAGTAAATTCTTTATTTATAGATATTAATATTCTGTTTTTTTTTTTACATAATATGAACTTTGCTAGGTTCACAACACAGCTTCAACATTATGTGAGTCCCAGAACTCCTAGTGTTGAATTATAGAGTCGTATATTTTAAAAACAAACGGCCTTCCGGTATCAGAATCACGAAACACGTTTATTGTTTATAATCACGAGTGCTATTCGTGTAACAGTCATCGTGTCATTTCCAATAGTCGTGTCGTGACGTAGTGCCGTGGATCCGAACATTAATGACCAGTAATTTGATGGAATTATCCCGCACGATACGCTGGCTCTCGTAGACTGAACGAACTGTACAAAAAGAAGCGTTTTGTTTTAGTCAAAATCCAATTTGTTTAACCGACTTCCAAAAAGGAGGAGATTCAATGTTCGTCTGTTTGTATGTTCATCGATAATTTCGCCATTTGTGAACCGAATCGAAAAATTATTTATTATTTTGAAATGGTACTTCCGAAGTGGTCCCATTTAAATTTAAAGAAATCCCTGAGATGGCTGAGCCGTTTTTGAAAAGTCAACAATAATGTTAACTATTCGAGCAAAATGTTCGAATTTTATACACGATGGATGGCGGTATTGCCATTTTTTTGTGAAAAATAATTATTAATAAATATAACTTTTGAAATACAAGCTTTTGAGATGCTGGATATCATAATAATATAGCAGCAGAGTGCCAGCAAAGACAAGTAAAACGAGCCCAAATACGTCGGGTCTATTTTGTTTAGTACAGGAGTACCTATGGTCACCTTCCGACTCCATCATCAGATCAGCTCCAGGGTACCATAATATTGCATTGTCACGCAATATACATATGCGTGCAAAATTTCAGCTTAATCGAAAACCGGGAAGTTGGTGAAGCTTAACTTGCAAGATTCCAGTTGGTCCAGTTTAACTTGCAAGATTCCACCCGAACTTACATACATACATTGCAAGTTAAATAAAAGCTTGTAATAAATACTGACAGTTTATAAATACAAGTTAGATTTATGGGCTTTGTGAGAATTGTCGGGGCTTGAGGTCTTTTAGGGTTTCTTAGAGAGCCAGTTCTAAATTAGACGATACATACTCATACCAACACTCAAACACATGATTCTATAGAAAAGTTAAGTTTTTTTAAGTTTACGCTACTTAAAATAGGTCAAAAAGGTCAAGTAATCTGTTACAGTGCGTCGATAGGATGCCATATAAGAATTTATTCTTACTTACATAGTTATGTAGAGTCAAACGTAATGCATCCCACCACATGGATGCAACCAACCATACTATTTTTTTCAGATATAGAACAAATGGACTATGAGTGAAGTGAGTTTAAACGAACTAATACGGTGTAAATAAAGCAAGCAAAACCATGTTCCAGTGGCCTTGAGGAAAACGGCCGTGTAAATTGTTCCCATGTTGAAAATATTGCAGTAGGTACGTACAATGTTCGCATTTTGTCAGAATTCGTACATTCTATTGTCTTAGGTATTTTTGGTACAGATTAGAATCATTTTACCACGGTTTTGTTATATTTGATGAGTTACGAGGTATTTGAACTATGTAGAGTTTCCTAGAGCCGGTAGTTTTATGCGGTGACTCAGAAACTTACAAAAAATACTTTTAATTTTTGTTGTTTAACTATATCTGTTAATTAGTGTTGTATATAACTATCATTTATTTGCTGACTGAATTTTATTACAAAAAAAAATTATATACAAATAAACACAAATGTATACACATATTTTATCATGATATAAAATATGTACTATGAATTTATAATTTTTTTCTCTAGAACAAAGGTTTGCACAATAATTTTCACTTGTGACGTAATGCCATAGTGGTGGTGCGACACTGAAAAACAACGTAGTATTAAATGACGCATCTATCCGGATACCCACAGAGCGGATACCAATCTAGTAATAGAGCCATAGAGCCTGGGTAATTTTGAATTATTGCTAGAAGTCTGTCCGTAGATAATCCAATAACTTTTCATGTTATGGCTAAGCTACCTACAAAGTTTAAAAGTAATCATCTAAGTTCAACCTTATCATTAGATAGTTAGATCATAAGTATTTTGTCATATTTAGTCAATAAAGGTATTTGTCCGTAATAAGATCTAGCATCACGAATAAACATTATCGTAATTACTTGGTTTTGAAGGCGTCGCTATCTACTTAATTTTATAGTCAGTCTTATGAATCTAGTATAGACACTAAGTGTAAATATGTAGTAAGTGTATATACACTAAACGTGTATCTGTACACTTAGTAAACACAGTTTTGAAAGACTTTTTACATCTATAAAATTGAAATTGAATTTAAGCACATTGTTCTCTCGATTTTTCGCACCACTGGCTTTTCGGTGAGGCAACCTGCATACGTACATAAGGCCCAATCACCCCTTCGTGGGTAGGCCTACGTCCTGCAGTGGACTATCAAAAAGGCTAGTACAATACAGTTCACTCGAAATATTTGACGCAAGTGCTTGCTTCAATGCAGGGGCTTGGTTATGTTCTCGCAATTATGCATTTCGCTACATCGCCCACGTACATTCTACAGATTGCGTGGGCGAAAATGAACGCAAAAGCGGATTGATCACAAAGTCTGAAGTGTAGCTTACTTGTTTAAATTTTGGCTTGATTGATGGTCTAACTATTAATTGGATGCATTTTAAAGTCTTAAAATTATGTGACTGGCATCTACTTCGATTGGAAACTTAAAATTGCCATAGGAATTTGTACAATAAGTATCTAGTAGATTTTTAATTTATAACAGTATATTCAATTCAGATATTTATATCATACTAGCTGCGCCCCGCGGTTTCACCCGCGCAGCTTACGATTGTTTTGGGTACAATACTGAGTAAAATGTTTTATCAATTTATCAATTTGGTAGGTATATCTGAAAAGCCGTGGTGACGCAATGTCATTATAAATAAAAAAAGCTGTAGTAATACCCGCCTTACAATCGTGAGGTCGTGGGTTCAAATAAATTCTTTGGAATTTATATACGGAATTTCACACCACTGGGTTTTCGATGAAGGAAAATATCGTGAGGCAACTTGAATATGTTAGTAGAAGAAATTCGATGGCGTATGTGAATCCACCAACCCGCACTGGACCAGCGGGGTGGATATGGCCCAATCACTCTTCGCGGGTAGGCCTACGTCTTGCAGTGAACTATTAAAAGGCTGATACAGTACAGAACAGTTATATCTCATAATTATAAGACGCATCATATTATTGTTTAGTGTAGGTATCCTTCGTGGGTATATAGGACTACACTAATTAAATATCAATTTTTTCATGTTACTTTGAAGCTATTTTCATCTGTAACCAAGAAATATGGATTATTTTAAGTTTGTAACCAGGTGAAATGATTTTTATCGTGCTTCACACACTAGGTGGTGTATAGAAACTTGGTTTTTGTGATAAACATTTCAAAAATTGACGCGTTCGCTGGATTTGAACCTGCATTTCCAACAATGTAGTAGTTGGTAAAAATGATACACACTTTCACTAATTCGACGTCTTCGCAGACAGCGTTTTAGCTTAATAGGACAAAGCACCTGGGCCGGAATTCCAGAGAGGTGCAGGTTCAAATTTTGCAAACGCGTCAATTTTTGAAATGTTTATCACAAAAAGCAAGTTTGTAACCAGGTTATTAAAATTTAATATAATGCATGATACTTGCTTACATATACATCTACTAGTTTTTACCCGCGGCTTCGCCCGCATACGCAATATATCATTATAATTTATAGCCTATGTGAAATTCTGATACATAAGCTATATTAGTGTAAAGTTTCATCTCAATCCGTTCAGTAGTTTTTCCGTGAAAGAGTAACAAACATCCATACATCCATTCTTCCATCCTCACAAACTTTCGCGTTTATAATATTAGTAGGATATTCAAGTGGTCTTGTAAACCATTTTGTGGTGAAGACCACAACAATGTGCGCACTACGCAGTCTACTGAGGGTAAGTATGTAGTTCTAATCTACGTCAGAAGTATTGTGCTAAGTTTCTTAGTATGTATCTCCTATGCCCGTAGGCGTACTTATTGAGTCATGCGCACGTGCATCAGTACCTAATTGAGTTAGTTGTATCGTGATGATGTCGCATGACCAATTATGCCACTGCTTTGCATTGCCGGTGCGGGAGTGTGCTCTACGAAACCTGATACGTGAATCAGTTTGAAAACGTTTTGTGTCTGCAAATGAAGTACGTACATACGTATTACAGTCTTGTATTGTGTCTGTCTAGTGAGTAGTAGGTAGTACCTAGGCAATATTCCTGTAATTGTGTTAGTGCAATGACTTCAATATTATGAATTGTACTTATTCGAATTCTAATGGTGTAGCCACACTCTCCACGAGGCGACACGAGCACCGCAGCTGTACCTAACTTCACATCGTATACAAGTCGGCGATGTGAAGTTAGCTACAGAAGCGGTGCTCGTGCCGCCCCGTGGAGAGTGTGGCGGCACCATAAGTTACAAGAGAGCTTATTCTCGTTAAGTTAACTTACACCCGAGTTCACCAACGCTTGTTTAACATAAACGTGTGATTACTGTATTTAAACCAGGGGTTTTGATTGGTGAACAGCATAATTTCGTTAACAAGCTGTTTAAGATTTAACCAACAGTTAATAAATTAAACATCTGTTGATGAACTCGGGTCTAAGGGCCAAGTTTAAACGTTGCTCAAATACAATAATCGCACGTTTAAAAAAAAAGCGTTGGTGAACTCGGGTCTTGGTATCTGACTATTTATATATGCCTTAGAATACAGACAGTTTGTAACTGACAAAAATATTATGGAGTGATTACATAGGGCTTTGAATACTGTGGCTATAGGTAATCACTCCATAATCTTGAACATAATGATCTTTCAATTTATCTATTTGACATTATATGAACTAAGATCTAAGATGGCTATGCTCGGAGTCTCTCTGGGGATCGAATCAGGAATGAGGAGATCCGTAAAAGAGCCAAAGTTACCGACATAGCCCAACGGATTAGCAAGTTGAAATGGCAATGGGCAGGGCACATAACGCGGAGGACTGATGACCGGTGGAGTCGAAAAGTTCTCGAGTGGAGACCACGTACCGGCAAGCGCAGCGTAGGACGTCCACGAGGTGGACGGATGACCTCATTAAGACCGCAGGATCGCGCTGGATACAAGCCGCTTACAACCGGTCTTATCGGAGATCCATAAGGGAGGCCTATGTCCAGCAGTGGACGTCCTTTGGCTGATGGATGGATTGATAGAACTAAGATCATGGTCCTATGATAACAACTTAACAAGAGGTAAAAAGGTATGCATACTTGTATAGTAGGTACATATATACCTATATCCCTTAAGATGATTTATTCCAGTATTGTTCAAGTTCTCGAAATTTTAATTGCATATCCTATACTCTACACGTTACATCAGGCAGTGTTGCACCTAAATGGTGCGAGCCTCCGGCATGAGATGGCCAGGCATCGAGGTCGATTTATCAATGCTCATTGTATTGACACTCAAGTATTACAGGAAAACGCATTATAATAATATATATAGGTATGGAATTCACATTTAATTCGAACTTTGCCTTCAACGGTTCAACCCATGTAATATCCGCTCCAAATAGCAAGTTAGACAAAATACGATCGATATATTATTATTATACCTATTTCTTATGTTCTAAATAGAACCCTACGCAATACGAATGGCTTAAGCCATGAGCCATATGGTCTAGTAGTAGTGACCTAGTGACACCCGCCTTCCAATCGTGAGGTCGTCGGTTCAAATCCCGGTCCCGTACCAATGAGTTCTTCGGAATTTATGTACGGAATTTAATACCATTGGCTTTTCGATGAAAGGAAACATCGTGAGGCAACCTGCATACGTCCGTATAGAAGAAATTCGATGGCGTATGTGAGTCCACCAACCCGCACTGAGCCAGCGTGGTGGATATAGTCCAATCACCCTTCGTGGGTAGGCCTAAGTCCTGCAGTAGACTATTAAAAGGCTGATACAGTACAGTACACAATAAAAAAACAATATTACACAATATTTATTGTAAACATTTTTTTATTACTTACAATTGAGCATTTATCAATAAATTAACCATTTTTCGATGTAGCGTCAATATCTAAATGATTTAATGTCCCAGTTACCTAAATGAGGTACTCATAAGATAAGATTACATTTACGAGTATGTTGGTACTTGCATAAATAAGTCAAATTAAATCATTGACGGTTGATAACCTTTGTTATCAAAACCAATTTTATCAGAACACTTCTATCTCTCTCTGTCTTCTTCAGAAAGTTATTATCGGTTGAAGGAAGTAGAAATGAAATTACAGGGATTTAAATTAATTTAATATGAATTACCTATCCTATCCTTGTATTCCAAGTTGTAGTGTGACAGTTGCAAAGGTGAAAAAAAAACTTATTGTAAAAGTCAGCACACGGGGACTTCGTTCTCAGCGTTTCAAATTGATAACCAACTTCCAAAAAGAAGGAAGTTCTGTGTTCGTCTGTATGTATTTTTTGTCACCGAATCAAAAATCTTTGTTAGTTCGAAAGGGTATACTTTTGAGATGGTCCATTTAAATTTTATTGAAATCGGCTGAGCCGTTTTTGAAAAATTAACAATAATGTAAAACTTCAATATATCAAGTCGAGCGAACTGCTCGAATTTTGTACACGATGGATGTTGGTTTTGCTATTTTTTGCAAAAAATAATTATAATTGCGCTTTCCAGATTTTTGTACTTAAATATATGTAGTTTCATGACATAGCATCAATATCTGAGAATTTATAAAAAGAACTTATATTTAATTGACTCAAAAATCAAGGGAGACTTTAAAAGAAAAGGAGATTTTAAATTAAAGACATTTATGAAGAAAACTTGCGGTTTCTCAGTAGTCAAATTGTTCACCGAATAACAGACTCAAACTCGGACAAAAAAATCAAAAATAGAATCCTCAAAACTGACTAAAGCTTTTACAATAATACAATCCACTCAGATAGGAATAAAGATTTACTTTACATATGGTACCACTTGAAATCACCATAAGCTCAGAATTCGGTCCGGTCCGATGCAACACGTGCAAAGTTTTTTCTCCTGTTTGAAAATAAGGAAAATAATCTGAGAATGAAGATTGGAGATACACTTGATGAGGACGCAACATATGGCGCTCTGGGATCGCTTCTTTGTTATTTTTTCCACGATCGTATCGAAGCAGGTACCTCTATTAAAACGCTCTTGCATGGCGTATAGTAACATTATCTCTTGTGAAAAAACAAGAGTCAGATAAACGCACGTATTTTGACGGTTCGGCATACCAAAATTAAGTTATCGCTTCATGTGAAGGAACAACTTATGTCTTATCCTTAACTATTTTTCGCAAAAAAATGGCACAACTGCTCTCCACCTTCGATCAGGAATACAGTCATTGTCGTGTTGTGAATTCTTGATCAAAGCTTTCCACCGTTCGAATAATATATGTAGTTTGCACAAATCGATGTACATTATTGTTGATTTACCAAAAGCAGCTCGGCCGATTTTGATAAGGTTTAAATGGGATCAATTCAGGATAGAAATAGGTATGCCCTTTCAAAATAATGACGAATTTTTCAAATACCGATAAACATAAACAAAAATCATAGTGCCTTCTGTTCTGGAAGTCGGTAACTATAAATTCGCATTTGAACATTTCTTGCATGATGTTTAGGGGGTATGGAATGTCTGGAATATAGCACGCTAACCTGTTATCTGTCTGAAATAATCTAAAAGTATCTGTTTACTCTAGATTTGACTCTAAGAGCTTAACTCCATATTACTCTACGACAAATACCAGACTGACAAATATGAAAAGATTGTCGAAAGGTGACGTCCACAAGTGGTATATTATTCAGAGAAAAATCGAACCAAGATGATATATACTCGTACATCACTTGAAAGCTTGATTTATGGGCTTCTCAAAAATATTTAATTTAGATTTTTGAATCCCTCCATTTTTTTTAAATGTGAGAAATAAATTATATTTAAAATAATAATACAGCTTTGTATTTTTTCTAGTTTAGCAATAATAAAGTGCTTCTATCGTTATTTTACTTACATTCGTAGCAGATTCTTCCACATCTATATCTTATTTTGCTAAAATTAAAAATCATAACCTACTAGTGTGACCACTGACCAGTTAGTAGATACAATGTGACAAAAAAAACACTAAAAAACTGTGTCTAATTGGTAAAAATGCTTTTATTTAACAATTTGGATGTTACTTAATCAGGGTTGCTACAGATAATTTTTATTTGAATTTTGAAGATTGAGCCAAAAATATTTATTTATCCTAATAGATTCAAAATTAATTTAAAAAAAAAACGGAGGGCTCTTTTTTTGTTTAAACTGATGTAATAGACTAAGAAAAATATGCGCTTTCTCGAAATGTAAGGAGTGTTGTGGTTGGAATTTTTGGTTATTACCTATTATACCATCGATCAGGTTACAAATTTTTATTTTCAAAATGATAAAATTCCTCTCATGTTTTAGTAGCGTTTCGGGAATCGAACAATAGGACTCATTGTTATTCTAACCGACATGATGATGGGCATGGTCACGACCACCAACCGTCCACCATAAATCAGTAGTAGAGTACCTCTGTTCATCAATACCCTAGTATCTACACAGTAATCTGTGCCATACTATACTACTTTGGTTTCATAGACTTACAAACACCATAAATTCGGATTAACGTTCAAAACTGAAGCAAAGTTAATTTTAGTTTTAATTTGAACTACAAATAACCAAACTAATACTTAGGATTTAGACAATTGTAAGCACCTGGCTTTTAAAATAAAACTTATGTATAATATTCAATCATAAAGAGTTTTATTAAGTTTACATATTCAACTTCTTTAAATACATATTATATGATGTAGTGTTTTTATTATATCATTTCTCTTGAAATCTTCTATCTTCTTCTTCTCTCTTCTCAAAGTATAATTACCACTAGTTATTTACTCTACATACGAAATGAAATCAAATAATTTTGATTCATAGAATCCTTTTAGCAAATATAAATTTAAATCAAAACTAATTCTCAATAGTTTAATTAATAGTCAATAATCAAAAATGACAATAACTACCCTTATTTTGTATTACTTTACATTGGTATTTTTCGTTTAAATGCAAAATCTAAATTCACAAACAGAATTGCTAGGCAGTTTATTTTTTCATCTGTTTGTAGTTACATCCACACGTCCTATCCTATACGAGTATCAATCACATCATGAATTACACATTTGTAGTACCCTCTACTCGAAAGAATGTCTTGTCACTTTTCTGAGAACCGGTCGCTGGACGAGATCCGTGGCCTGTGGGCTCTACACCGGCCATAAGTCAAACACCTTTGAACTTTATGACGTGGTAATAAGAAAGAGTTTCGTAACTTTTTTGGGATTTTTTGATTGTAAGACGTTTTCTACTCATACAGCACGGCACAATAGGTGTTTTGGGGTCTCAACAGGGCCAAAACTTGCATACCTGCCCGAGCCAGCGGCCGAACATTACAACGGGCCCATTGTTCTACCATGGAGTTATTTCAAAAGTTTTCACTGTTTTAACACTCAAAACGCATTGGTTTTGAAATAAAACGTGACCTGACAATCGGTTTTGGATAACGATATTTTGAGTTTTTTTCAGAACTGTGGGAATTTTGTGCGTTACGTGGTAAAAGCTCATTTTTAAATTGGTTATTATCGTAAAGTTTCTAGTGAGGCTTGTAAAATATATCTTCAAAACGCAAAGGAATGCTTCCTTTGCGTTTTGATAGCTATCCCTATTTGCTATAAGTGGCGGACGCGTTTGTAAGCGTTTCGCTTTCCCCCGACACGGTTGTTTAGAAATATCTCAGTTGCAGATATATACGTGATTTCATAGAGAATGTTTTGTTGGTAGATTAGAAACTTTTCTTCTATCGAATGGATATCATATCGTTTCGCCAGTAGAGCGGCAAAAGTGTAGTTCACGGCTCATTAGCTGGAGCGCGACCTTTCCGTTGCGCAAGCGGCACTCATGCATAAACGTTTGCCAAAACGTCTACTGCAGTTTTTGGATTCCGCGCCAAAATTATGAAAAGAATTATTTAATGCAACCAAGAGTTGAGTATCACGTTTGAAAGCCCCATCAATGACAAAAATGTTAGTGAAAAGCTCGGAGCTTATGCAATTCAATATACTTACTGTTCTAGTTTTTGCTAGTGTTACGTTTTTCAAGGAATATAAAAGTTCTAAGTACCACAGATGTATTTTTTGTTTTCTTAAAAAGAAAGTCTCAATATTCAGGAAAAATAAACTTACATCCAAAAATATCACATGTAGATATAGTAGCCGGCAAACAACTTGAACATTAAACCATAGCTACTCGTACCTCTCTTTTGTTTTCTCTGCTAACAAAAGGGAGAGAGTGATATTTTTTGGTTCAACTTACGTGCCGGGACCTATATTTATGTATTTACGGTTCGTAAAGAACCCTTGTCTGTGAATATTACTTCTATTTCTATGCAGCTAAAATATAATTCGCAATCTTAAATGCATAATGCATGATAAGTCGATGTATGAAACGTTTGTTTTGTGCACTTGTTAGTACTTTACCAATGAAGTGTTTACGATTGCAAAAGTATTTCATTGCGCATGTTTGAATTACTTGTAGCGATTTCTGTTTTTTGTGCGATTTCTCAGTTCCTGCGATTATGATACTTACCTACATTATTGTGTTTAACATGCGAGTTTGATTGGTAAGTGCGGGCAAGGTCGGCCGCTTCCTACGAGCGGTTGGGAGCTCGTAGGCAGCCTGCAGGTGTGCTGCAGCAAGCAGGTGAATGTCTAATGCTAATATGAGGCGACAACTTGGATGCCATTCTAAGACGCAATCGTGCTACTAATTAAAATAATTCCTAGAAATAAATTAGATTGATAGCGTTCAACCGCACTGAGATGATTTCTCTTTTAAGTAAGAGCTTTTTACTACATAGGTTAATATAATATGGTAAAGCTAAATTTTATATTCCTATTTAATTTTCAAAAATGTAACTTTTGATTTTAACGAGCATTTGTTTATAACCCGTGAGAACGAAAAACGAAAGCACCAAAAAATAAGTTTTTTTTAAAAACTATACTCTGGTGTTTTTTTATTTAACATCTAATATGCATAAAAAGTGATAATAAATTATGTAATATTAATTCTTTATTAATTTCTCTATTTCGTATGTTATTTTTATTGTAATTAATAAAAATTTTTTGCAAAAAATAGCATGACCGACTTTACCCGTGTACAGAATCATTACATAATATAAAACAAACTCGCTTTCCGATGTCTGTCCCTATGTATGCTTATATCTTTAAAACTACGCAACGGATTTTGATGCATTTTGTTTTAATAGATAGAGTAATTCAAGAGAAATGTTTAAATGTATAATACACCTGTGCGAAGCCGGGGCCATCGCTAGAACGCAAATATTATGCACGGATCGAAGTAACATTTTTCACATTATTGTTGATTTATCAAAAATGGCTCAGCCAATTTTAATGAAATTTAAATGAGACCAATTTCGAAGTATATTTTTTCCAAAAAAAAAAGAATTATTTAAATCGGACTTCTATGAAAAAAGTTGTGCGTGGTTATATATAAAAAAAAATATATACGCGTCGAATTATATACCTCCTCCGGTGGTTCGTCGGTCAAAAAGACATCAACGAGCGTCACCGCTACGCAACAACTTGCAACGTAGTAAAAGTAATTCAAAGCTTGTGAAAAGCCATTCTCTTAAACTATTAACGTCATGCTGATATTTCATTTTCACAAAAAGAACCTGCCAAACTGCCTTCGGCGTAAGTTTACTTCTCGCTTTGATAATAATAATAAACCAGCTTTAATCTGCTGCATCATCCGCCTGACTTTAGTACTCTGTGACACTTTAGTACCCTGTGACACTTTAGTACCCTGTGACACTTCAGTACCCTGTGACACTTTTCTATTTGTAAACTAAGTACATATTGTATAGGTATACTGTACCGTACCAGCCTTTTTAATAGTCCACTGCAGGACGTAGGCCTACCCACGAAGGGTGTTTGGGCCATATCCACCACGCTGGCCCAGTGCGGGTTGGTGGATTCACATACGCCATCGAATTTCTTCTACGAACGTATGCAGGTTGCCTCACGATGTTTTCCTTCACCGAAAAGCCAATGATGTGAAATTCCGTACATAAGTTCCAAAGAAACTCATTGGCACGGGATCGGGATTTGAACCCACGACCTCACGATTGCAGGTCGGGTGTTACTACCACTAGACCACCACGTCTTCATTGTATAGGTAAGTATATCCATGTAAAAACTTAAGTCAACGTTACTCTATTAGTGCTTTCGAATGTACACTACCATAACATTTAATATTAGTAAGTATTTAGTATGCACCATTACTACGCACTATAACTGCTACGACTGTAGCCCGCTACGGTTATTTTTTCAATGTCAAAAACTTAAACACTGTTCGATATTGTGCAAAACTCCAAAAGGCTATTCATACAGAATCTGATGAAGGCCAGTCCATAAAAATAATGACTCGTTTAGAGCGTGCGGTATGAGTTAGGAAACAACTAACCACAATGATGTCTATTCTGTTATACTATTTTCTAAGCCAAACTAAACATTTCGGTAAAATTTGCAAAATCTAGAATTTTGATTATTAGACTGCTTAGAAGATAGACGAGAGAAAAGCTTAGTGGTTAATCAATTTAACATGACATAACCCACGGCAATCCTGTACCATCTTTTAGATCTATAGGCACGCGCCTGACAACTATAAAGCATCAGTCTAAATTAGATTACAATCTGTTGCTCTGTTGCTGCGTGAAAGAGGAACAAACCGACAAACATATTGTAGTTAGTTATTGTAGTAGTAACATAGTTCGGGACTGCACTGAAATATCGCGAGCTCATCATACAATAATTGCAAACTCATAAATTATAATTAAACGCAAAGAGATTCGATTCATTTACACAAATATTATGGGTACATAGCTTATGGGTACAAGCTCTATTTCCAGAAGATATTCAAATTAAAAAAGAAAAAGATAACTTTAGTCCTGCCGTGGTAAAGTTTAATGAGTGGTGGACAGAATCGATGCCAGTCCATCTAGTTTAACAGCACGAAGGCACCGCAAGCTCCTTCAAATGGACATCGCGAAAGTAGATCTCGGTTCTTGCGCCTCGCATACCATACCCAAATGATCATTAGTGCAAAAACAAGATATCGCAACAACCTATCTCAATATTCTCGATCGTAATCGTGCTACACAAGTGCGTTTTGTAAGAAAATCTACGTTATAGTTATGATAGTGGTGCCATGCCGCACGATGTTGACTTTAATGGCGTCAAGCTGCATAGCTCTCAGAACAATGCAGTTAGGATTCTTGGGTAGGGTCAAAACATAAACGATTTATTCGAAACGTACGTTATACGTATATTGTAGCCAGTATTCGTAACAAGCAGCAATACTAAACTGGTATATGTCACGCGAGGTGCTGAAGTAACTTTCAGTCTGTGTAGGTATTACGTATTGGTTGAGAATGCTGTCATCGGATGTAATAGAACTCAAAATCGATTTATCTGGATGAAGTTATGATCATCAATTATAATGAATTAATATTATAGAAAATAACCAACACTGGGGTAAGGCCGGGATAAAAAGGGGAGATTATAAATGACGTCGTGATGATTTAAATCTGAAACACAACGCCATTTAAATAAAATTTAATCATTTTTCAGCTTTGACAATCAAACAAGAAGCAATAGATTCCTGGACATACCAGCTCAGTATTTTTTTTTTAATTTCATCTAGTGCGGCTTATGCATCTACAAAATAAATATGGAATTCAAAAAAACTCCTGAGGCAATGTGTAGTAATTACGTATATTATGATGTGTACCTAAACCAGATTATTTTGTAGGTAGGTACATACATACCTATACAATAGGCATACATAGGCACTAAAATCATCGCAATTACTACGACCGTAAAATCAAGCTGATTGTTATTGATGTAGTGAGGAGCATACAGTAGCTGCGACGTAAAATAGTAATCGCCACGACTAATAATAACTTGGCTTGAGGTGGATGGTAGATTTATGAAGCTACTGGTTTCAAACTGGTTAAACTACACCCGTATCCACGTACAGCCTGCCTACTCCATCCGGGATTCAGTCTTAAAAAGGCTTCACTTCAATATAAGACAGTAGATACTTTAGGTCTGATGATGCAGCGTAATTGGATTTGTGTTTTTGAACTTTTCTCAAGACTGTAGTATATTTTGCTTCATATCAGTTTATGGCCAGACACTAAAAAGAGCTTTAAAACGGCTTTTAAATAATAAACTTGAGTAAACAAACAGTTCTTCTGCCATTGACATTAAAACCAGTTTCACAGTTTAATAAGTTAATGTGGGTAGTTAGGTAACAATGTGTCAAAAGTGGTCACTTACAGTGTATGTTCTATGGTGGTAAATATTTACCTACGCAAGAGCTTAGTCACTCGCCATGAGTAAGCTAACGAGTCAGCGACCAATGAAAAGCGGCGATAAACGCGCGAAAATGATCAACGTTTCGTGTCACGGATTAGCATAACTGACCTGTCCAGTAGCTTTCTTGTACCGATGCGTCGCCTCCCGTACGAGGTCCCTGACCAGCAGCTCGCCAGCCCCACACGGCACTAGCACTCGCACTGACCCGAAACACACTGTCACCTTCATATCCACACTTATCACTGGGAAATTCACTGGAACACCTCCGCGCACAATCCGAAGGCTAGCATATTAGTTTGTCGACAAACTAATAGGAGCACAACACTATCTGATGCACATGGCAAAGGTAACCCTGCCTCGTAGACGTTCACGAAGCACCGGTACTACAAAAAGAACAAAAACACTCTGTCCGTGTGTTTTCATAGCGCCAGTATATTCAATTTCCAAAAGTTACTATCGATTACCAGTCTAAGACGCAAATTTTATTTACACTGCGAAGACACAATTCAGTTTGTATATTGAGCACATTTCGATAAGATTACGCGAACGCGAAATACGGGCGTGTGGAGCGCGCGCACAACGGCAGCAACGGTCATGACGAGGATCATGAATAAGAATTTGAAGTTGTTTGTGGTGAAGGCGAGGGGGGTTGCGGCGGGGGAGCGGGGCGCGACCGGTTCCGCGACCGGCCAATAGGGGGCGGCGTCGCGCCGGCAGCTGCCGCGTGCAGCGCTCTGCCGCGAGTGCCGCGTCATACCTGCCTCGCTCCGGTTTGTATTTCACTTGCATACCTACCACCCATTACACATTATTTTGAATGAGACCGACGTTGATTATCAGTAAACTGAGTCATTATGTTCACTGGAACTCTTGGTAAACCTGAGACTCGTGGTGTCCTCTCAGGTTCATGTAGTCTTACCTATATGATAATGCTTACAACTCAAACTGCATGTGTGCGTTGGAATTTGCTGTTGGAATAGGCCACGAGTCACACACATGAGTGAAGAGGACACACGGTTCACTGGGTATTAGGCGTTGATGTCATCAAGTGACTAAAGATGATAATACGAGGAACTTGCGTTAATTAATTGTTCCACACAACGTTGTGGAGCCAGACAACGCCAATGAGTTTAAAGTCGGTGTTGTTAATCAATATTACCATGCCAACCGCTAGACTACTAAGGTCTCGTACATCCTACTGCTAAGAAAGGCGGAAAAGTCTGACTAGGCTGAATATGTAACTGAGATATTAACCAATCTAAATTAGGTACTGCTGTGACTAATATTGACTTATTTGTCACAAAAAATAATTTGCATGACAAGTGCTCCCTACATTGCAGGTCGTCGAGTACCAAAATATGAAATGTTATGTATATGACGGAAGGGTTCTAGATTGTTTAAACAGCTTTCTGTAGACCAGCTATCTATTTCTAGTTAATTTTGACTTCAGGAATTCTACGTGTTTCTGAGACTAAACGGTCTTGATAGACAGACGGGCGGACGAAAAATAAGATAAAGGAAGTCATTTAGTTTCTTTCATTTTATTTTTCGTAAATAGCGATTTCTTGCAGGCAACTAAGTAGATGCCTGCAAGAAATCGCTTGAAGCGATAAAGCCGCCATTTCGTAACTTACTTCTGTTGTTTTGTCCTTTTATACAGGGTTATTTCTAATTAATTAGCATCCTCTTAGGGGCTTATTCTGCACATCAAAACTAACAACGTTTGTTCTGCGTTTGAGTTTTGACAAAAGTTGCAGTACAAAAGTTGTTAGTTTTGATGTACAGAATAAGCCCCTAAGAGGATGCTAATTGATTAGAAATAACCCTGTATTCTTCAATTCCTTATTCATTAGTTAGAACCATTTTATGAAATGGAAGTGGATGAAACATTAGTTAGAATTGAAGTTACAAATTGCTTTTGAGCTATTATTATACCAACTATACTTAGGAATTTAACACTTTACCTGATGTCCTCGGACAATAGATACAGTTTTGAAGTCGAGTCCTCGACTGAGGATCGCATATTCAAGGTGAAGGACATTAGTATGCGGAAGACGTCCGTAACCGACACCGACTACCTGAGCCACAGTTTTATGTGACATAACGCATTATTATACACGCTTGTAGTCTTAAGTAATAGGTAGGTACCAATATCATAAAAAAAACAGTCTCAAACTACATTGAAAACTAGACCCGGTTTTAAGCATTATATTTCAAACCCGGTTTTAAGATTTAATTAGCCTGTGTATAGCTTGAGAAATCCCTATGGTATATTGCAACCCTATTACTAAATTGTAAATAATTTAATTACCTACATTGTTATACTTAGTATAAATAGTAATAAGTAATTAAGAGTACTTATTGATCTCTTGCAGCGCCCTAACGGGGTCTATGTTTTGTACTACAATTAGTTTTAACATTGCTATATACACTACATTGTGCAAATAAAGAATAAGCATCATTCCTAGCGCACACAAAATAAAAATCTAATCTTACATCAAAAACAGCTTTCAATCAAAATTAGTCAACCGTTTTACTTGGTGGCGAGTTTTTCAGGCGGTTTTGACTATGAATTTAATTTATTCTTGACCAATGCTAGCAGCCTCAATTATTGGATACCTCAGAATAAGGACTAAATTGGATAGGATACTTAAAAGTTATCAGGGCTGTGACTAACGAGGCCCTTGATATAGGTAATATTTAAATGCATTTAACGGTAGAAACCTAGATCTTATGTCAAGTTTGATTCGGCCTACAGTTAAGTTATTTGGCACCAAGGCAATAACTTTTGTGTGGCCGACAACATCAAACGACCATAAACAATGGGAGGCCTATGCCCAGCAGTATCACAGGCTGATGATGATAATATAATGCCTACTAATAATAATTAAGTACGCTAAATTTTACAAATATGGTGACTAATGTGTTAGGTAGGTAATTTCATAATTTTAATAAAACCTCCGAGTTCTTGTGATGTAAACCACTTTTCATTTATTAATATTGCTTAAATTGAATTGAAATAAATAATAATACACAATACAATTTTCTATAATAAGGCGCAATGCAAAACTTACGCAAAATATACAATTGATAAATACATTTAATTGCAATTTTCCTATGGCATTAACATTGATTGCAATTTATTTTTTATTTCGACAGAAAAATTCTATGCCGATAAATCAGCTACATTATGTTGGTATCAAGAATTTATTAGATAGAGAAAAAGATGCATATTCATTATAGACATTCATCAAATACAAAACCATGAAGTACGTTCTAAAAAAAAAATTAGGTGCCCACGAAAACTTACAATTAAATGCAAACTACAAACCGGTGTTTTCATTTCTCGAATCTCTACATTCTCTATAATTTTCTAATTCTGATTTGGTGTTTTATTCCAATAAAGCTAACATTACATAACATTGTATAAAAATAGACAACACTTTGAAGTTTTTCGTTGTAAGATATCATAGCAATACGATGAGATATTGACTCAGCATGCTAGAGTAAAATAGTTTTATAGATATGAGACGTTTGAAGCGAATGCAGTTCGAAATATTATGCAAATAACATTATTTATTTTTAAATAAACTAGGTGTTATATTGTCAAATGAATATGCATCACAGTCCCTATCAACATTAGTATAGAAATAGTTATTATGAACAAAATATCATGTTTATACAAAGTTAAGTTATAAATAAAGTAAATTACAAGCATATTACATAAAAAGTAGTTTGGCACTATGTATAAAACGTCAACAAGAAAACATTAAATCGAAATACTGAGAACAATAATAGCAAACAAGTTTATTCCTTCAAAAAATAACGATCTCTTCACAGCTTGGTACACTTAGGTATAGGTATGTATTAAGTGGAATAGCACTTGATAGGTCACTAACTATTAGGTATTATTTACAATTCTAGAGTTCGCTGAGCACACGAGAGTGAATGAAACCATGACGCACTAGAATTTATTAGGTCATTGACAATAATAAAGTTCCAACAAGCTCATAGAGGCAACTTTTGCACAAAGAATTAATTACCTTTGACCAGAATGCTGGCATGTATTTTGCCCAAAAGCTGACTATTGCTATTCAGCGAGGCAATGCTGCCAGCATTCTGGCCACGTTACCCTCTGCCGAGGGACTTTTAGACTAGGTTTTATTTTATTTTGTGTTTCTTTTTGTACGATTTTTCTTTTCTTTTTAGTTTAAGCAGGTAGGTTTAGTCATTACCTTTTATATTGGCACTATCTTTCAATTTTAATTTTAAATACATATACAAATTAAGAAATCTTGTCATGTCTGAATTTGGTGAGGTGACTAACGTGGTAATATACGGTGTTTTTCTATACTACAGACTTAATATATTATAATTGTCTTATCATTATGAACAAGTTTTACAATGGTACCAACTACAAAATTACGAAAAAACAGCTTTTTCATATGTTTTGTCGAAAATCAGCCAATATGTTGTATACAATAGCTGCTTTTTGGTCACATAGTGAAAGTTGGCGATAACAATAAAGCACAATGATATCTAGGATATAAACGTTACGTAGTTATTTCTTATCCTGAACAGTTGGAATTTCCAGGACTATTTTACTATTTATACATAACTATATTATGTTACTTTTCAAGTACATAAAAGTTGCCTCTAAAAGTATGTTAGCATGTTACTTATCGAAAAACCTGTATCTAGATATCATAAAAATAAGGACTGTTTCATATATGTTCTAATCATATAATACTTTTTTCAATTTACTCAGTGTTCAATTGGTAACAAAGCAAGCGTAGAATTTAGTCATTATTTAGAATCATTGAATGTTCTTTGTGTTCATGCAATCAATTTTAATGTACTTAACCTAATATGAACACTAAGTTTAATTACCGGCATTGTTTTAAGAGAAGCTATTACATGCATAGTATTTATAAACGTACCCAATACTTGTTTCTCGACTTCATACTTCATCTCGAATCAGTCTGAGAAGTGATCTGATCAGTCTTAGAAGATTATTTTTAGCAGAAAATAGTATAACCGACTTCACCCGTGAACAGAATTCGCGAATATTTTGCACGGATCGATGTGGCATTTTTCACATTATTGTTGATTTATCAAAAATGGCTCAGCCGATTTCGATAAAATTTAAATGGGACCAATTTCGAAGTATATTCTTTCCAATAAAAAAATAATTATTGAAATCGGACTACTATGAAAAAAGATATGCGTGGATATACACAAAAAAAATATACGCGTCGAATTGAGTTCCTCCTCCGGTTCGTCGGTCAAAAAGGCTTACATTGAAAATGAAAATTTCTATAAAAAACTGAAAAAGACCTTTTTCATGTGAACATGGCTAATTGACTATCCAAACCTTTTATAGTTAGGCAAGTACTTAAAAAAAATATGATGTCACAATTAAGCATATTCAGTACTTAAAATCATTGGTTAGACTTTCATTTAATTTGTAGGTGTCTTGTCATTGAACACTGAGTAATTTACAACTACTGTTACTACAAAAAAATCCTTATAAGTTTCATTTACTTGCATTACAAATTTCATTTATTCCCATATTTTAACTACTCTACAAACAGTATCAGAAACACTGAATCTCTGATTTATCTTTCACCCGACAATCAAATCGTAAAGCAAAAAGCGTGAGATTTCCACCAAAATAACAATTTATTAGGTACCTAGAATAAGTACAAATTATAATCATACAAGCTGTCAAATGAAAGTATAAAAAAGTAATTAATGTTAAGTGAAACAAGCATATAAGAAAAATATCATAATTTTTTTACAGATGTATATGTATAAATAAGTACTTTTTGTTTAACGTAAGAATATAAAATGCTGCAAATCGTTTAACATGAGATAGCTACGTATATTAAATTTCGAAGATGGCCTTTACAATACACATTCGTAAGAAATTGACACGAAACTTACTAAACTATATCGTAAACATAATAGTTTAAATCCAGAATATTCTACAACAAATATTCGCTACACAAATATTGGTGTTTGTTAATTAATGTTGATTGTACTTTCGAGTCTCACGGCTGATACTTAATACTAACAAGATTAAGCTCTTGATTGTGATAATAATTGAAAAAAAAAATCATGTAAAGAAAAATATCCGCACAGTGGCAATATCAAGAAAAAAATAGGTATATAAGTGATGAACCAAAAGTTATTGCAGGAGTTATGGTGACTAGATTACAGTAAGAAATAAAAAAAGTATAATTACGGACAGCGGTCATCAACCAAAGGTTCATTTAGTAAAGGAAAACTTCAAGTGTGGAACGGATCGTTAGAAACAATACTACAAGTAAGCATAATCTTTCATCCTATGGTAACGATGATTATCCTAAAGATAAAATTGAAATGCAATATACTTACATATTAACTCACCACTCTCTAAGTCCTTCGCCTCAGTCGAAAAGAGTTACTGCGAGACATAAGATTGTACAGTGCAGGGACCAGCCCTTAGTCTAAACATCGATATCAACAAAGATTGGTCGCTCGAATTCAAATTCCTACACCATTATCACAAGACAAACCACAAATAATTCTAAGTCAGAGCACCTTATAATTGTAGAGATCATCGCAAACTCCAGATGACGAATCACGCCATTACATGGCACTTGCGGCTGTACACGAATATCATACACGGTATTATCATAACAATAGGTACATATCGACACAATTTACAAAGGTACAAACGTCAAAGAAACAGAGTCAGCGAAATCGACGTGTTCGAGAGCCGGGAGCGTCAGCCTCGACGGAAATCGACCAATTTAGAAGCGAATTTGAGTATTCTATATTAGAGAGCCGAACGAAATCGTCCATTTAAACTATCTTTGGGCGCTCTGTCATGTTCGATTTATTTGAGTTTTTTTTTTATCACAATTGACCAAAAGGCAGTACACGAGAAAAGTCTACTGAAAGAGTTTTTGGGAACGGTCACTAGACGTCGCTCTCTCCGTCGGTGACGTGCGCGGGCTGGCCGAAGTTGCGCGTGATGGACTCGCTGACCGTGCGGATGTTGGCGAGGTAGCGGTGCGCCGGCTCGTCCGAGTCGTACACGGCGCTCAGCGACTCCAGCGACACGAGCGCCTCCGAGTCCAGCAGCCGCGAGGAGGCTCTAGAGGAGACGTCGTCGTCGCGGTCGAAGTAGCACGAGTTGACGTCGCTCAGAGCAGCCTCTGCGTCGGTTAATCCCGCTTCGTTCAGCATTGAGACGTTTTCTAGCGCGGGGTCGTCGGTGGTGTAGCCGGTACTCTCGGGCTGGCCGCCTTCGCCGTCGCCCTCGCCCTCGGAGCACGAGGAACTCCACTCGGATTGACTCTCCCCGTAGAGGGCCATTTCTCTATGATTCGAAGTGGTCACCTAAAATTAAAAGTCATTGATTTACATTGGTTGATAAGTGAAAAAGTTGATTTCCTTGAATCAAATAAATTATTGTGTTATTTTGATAAGAACATACCCGGTTATGAAGTCGTTCCTGGATTTCTTTTGCTTGTTTCTCGTTGCTGATTGAAGCTTCGGCTTTTCTGTCGCGAGGTGGACTGAAAGAAAAAATAAATAGATATTTATCAAAAACTCACTAAAATGTATTTATAGAGTCAGACGATATGAAGGCGATTTAGAAAGTAGTTATTTTTTGTATCTCGTTCTTAGATGATGAGATATTTTGTCAGTAGCATCAGTTCTATGGCTTTCGTATTATTAGTTATTATCAAGTCGCATTATGTGCCATCCACTCAGAAAGTCATGAAATTCTTAATCCCAAAATGTCGACTGCTATTATACGATTTTCTTATGATATTGATTTCTAAAAGTCACTCAACAGAATAACTCTAGTGGTAGTAAATGGAGCACTGATCACGGTCGGTCTTAGGCGAAGACATACACACCAGTAAATAAGCACACTAGGGAAGTCAGCGGGGTGCAGCGAGTCAGACTCGTTTCCAGCCGCACCAGCTGTGTAATGGCCGCTAGCCATCGTGATGTTATCACACTAGTGTCGGCGAGGGTATCTCGTCAGTAGCCAGCACTCCAGGGAACTCGGCGGGTCACAGCAGGTTAGAATCGATTTCTGCTGCACCAGCTGCGTGATAGTTACCAGTCCACTGTGTCGTTATTCCACTAGTGACGGTACCTGGAGTTCCGATCCCGGTCGTGTGTCGGCGAGGGCAGCTCGACCACCACGTCCGTTGGCAACACTCCAGGGAACTCGGCGGGTCACAGCAGGTTAGAATCGATTTCTGCTGCACCAGCTGCGTGATAGTTACCAGTCCACTGTGTCGTTATTCCACTAGTGACGGTACCTGGAGTTCCGATCCCGGTCGTGTGTCGGCGAGGGCAGCTCGACCACCACGTCCGTTGGCAACACTCCAGGGAACTCGGCGGGTCGCAGCGCGTCGGGCGGCGGCGCGCGGCCCGGGCTTGGCTCCTGCCGCACGAGCTGCGTGATGGCCGCCAGCCCCACCGCGTGCAGCGGGCTGCTGTTGTTGTTGCAGTTGCGCACCGGCTCCAGGGCAGGGTTCTGACCCCTGCAATATTCAGATATTGGGACGACGCTTAGGTGAGACTGCCATAGTTCAGCGAGATGGCTAAAGAGAAGTTTTCTTCCTTCCTTGTGACAAGGAGATGGCTAATCCAGTTCTACAATAGCCTTGAATATTTTGCAAACAATTATGACAATGATACTCAAAAGAGCATGTGTTGGTAAAAAATGGTACATGATAAAGAGAAATGTGGAAGGAATTTATAATATACTTGCTATAAACGAAGAGGGAGGACGAAAAATTTAAAGTAATCAGTAAAAGTTACCTAAGTTCTAATTTCAGCTCCTTCCTCTCCGCTTTCGGTGGGTTATTTTTCAATAGATTCTTATCATCGAGCAGCCTTTGAATCTCTCTCTCGAAGGGAGGCACGCACGCCACGTCGCTCGGGCTCCGCTTCGTGTACAGATCCCGCACGCTGTCGTGGTTCAGATGCTTCAAATTATTCGGTCGACTTCCCGAACTAGAAAACGAGTTAGTCCTCTGAGCGAAACGGTTGGACACGTCTTTTTTATCAGTCTGACAGCATCCGTCTCGTTTCGCAGACGTCTGAAGAATATTTATTATACTCCTCTGCAGATTCTCGTCTTCTTTTTGAAAATTAATACATCCATCCAAGATTTTCTCTTCCAAGGACGGTTTTTTGATCATCTTGTGCTTTGCGTATATCTCGTTGATATGGTTTTGTAATGGTTTGTTTGCTCTTATAGGCGGATAGTCGTAAGCGGGGCTAGGGTTTGTGCGCTGCGGCCTCGCGGGAGGCAGCCACTGCGACTGGGCTCGAGGAGGCGAGGGCGACGCATCGGTCGTCCTCGAGTAGCTTTCGTCCGATGAACTCAAGCTCGGAGATCTCGTGAGGGAACTCAGTTCGTCGGCTGAAGAATGGACACGAGGGCTTCGAGCCAGAGGCAAACTCTCGCTAGATCGTGGTCGCGGTAATCTCGGGGGTCGTCTTTTGTGAGCGGCGGGAGGTCGAGTCTCCTGCGGCCGCGGCCAGGGAGGAACGAGCGCCCGCGGCGGCGGCCATCTTGGATTGCCGACCATACCGTGCGGCGGAGGCGGAGGTGGTGCTTCTTCTAAATCTTCCAAATTTTTTCTCCTGCCTTTGCTGCCTTTGAGATTGTTGCCATTACTTTGATGTCCGTTGGAAGGCAAAAGGGGTTCATTCTCACATGCTACAGACGCTTCTCTAACTGGAGGTAGCCTGGAAGGTTGTGCCGCCGCTCTTCTTGCAGAGTTCTGCAACATCGCCAGCGGTGTCGCTACTCCGCCGTACGCAGTTGGTGGGTTTTGCGTTGGATTATTAGAAGAGTTCTGACCATTGCTATTGGCAGGCATTCTATCAGTTAAAAAATAGGTCGTCATTTCGCCTTTGCCCTTTACTTTTACTTTTCCACGACACACGAACTGATAAGGCAAGTCTTTCAACACTTGGAACACTTCTTCAGTGACTTGCGTGTGATTGGGCAGGCCCGTGGAGTCCATCCGAGAAGCTACGTTGACCGTGTTACCCCAGATGTCGTATTGCGGTTTTCTGGCGCCTATGACCCCAGCAACTACAGGACCTACATTGATACCTAAAAACAAACAATATGTTAATAATGCGTTCAACTAATGTCTACCTATCAAATTATTGAAAAGCTTCTTACCAACTCTCAGCATGAAATTGTTGTATGAGTTATCGTTGATATCCTTTAGTTTGTCCCTCATGGCGAATACGAATTCCACCAAAGTTGCCATGTGTTTGCGCGAACTTGCCTCGTCCGCCATCTTCTTATCTGGGATCAGACCTACCGCTGCCATGTACGTCGAGCCAACGGTTTTGATTTTATCTATTGCACTGAATCGGTCGTCTCCCAACAGCTAAAAATAAATACATAGTAAGTAAATAACTTGTGATTTTTTTTTAATGATTCCGGAATGCATTTGCAATTAAATATTATTGTTATTTCACCCATGGCTGATTAAACCATTGCAAACAATTAAATTGATATACTTGGTAAGTGTTAAGTCCGACGGCCGATCGATTTATCTGTTGAGGGTAATCAACCTTAGCTTTGCTGTAAAGTTTTCATTTCATTCATTCAATGAGATTTTTTCTACGTTCATTTTGCAATCAGTCAGTACTTCTCCCTATTCTTCATTAGACTTGCATCTACTATATTTGGCCTGAGGCCTCTTCCAATTCTCGCCATGCTACACAGTCTGCTTGCAGCCTTCGCAATCCAGTGACGACCTGCACGCCTTTACTCACCGTCTTTCCAATGCATTTGGCCGCAAGTCAGCAATGACCTCATCATAGCAATCATCAAAGCAATAATTTCGTTGAGCAGCCACACTCCATGCCCTGGTTGTTGCCGTGGAGCTCCATGCAGAACTCATAATATACCTGCAGAGGTCTGGTATCTCAGTCAGCACTGACCTCTTAAAAGTCCGCAATAATTTCGTTGAGCAGCCACACTCCATGCCCTGGTTGTTAGCTCATTTAAAACTCGTGCTATACTTGTAATGGTCTGGTATCCACCCCAGTCCGCACTCACCTCATCAAAGTCTGCAATAATCTCATTGAGCAGCCTTAGGCACTCCATGCCCTGGTTGTTGCCGTCGAGCTCCATGTAGAACTCGTGGTAGTTGGTGATGGAGGCGAACAGCACGCCCGCGCGCTGGTACGACTGGTGGTACAGGTCCTGCAGACCGATTTTCTGTCAGTTATGGTTATTACTAAGGCTATGAAAACTATCTGTAAACACGAGACGAGTGGTTACGCAGTAGTAATATGTATATTCATAGTTTGGGTCGGCCTATACAAGTGGTTATACAGGACCATTATAAAATAAATAAATAAAATAGTTTTTATTTCTGTAACCAATAGTTTCTTAAATTAATGTAGATTGGAGCCTTCTATTAGGTATAAAAATACCTGTGTCAGAAGACCCCGCTCTTCGATATCCATACTATGGTAACAACTTGGTTATCTTTAACAATTTTTATAAAATGCATTTTAAAATTTACAACTTACTCTAAACTTACAAAATTTTCAAAAAATATTTCACATTTCAATATTTGTGTGTGTGTGTGTGTATGTGTGAGTGCGTGTGTGTGTGTATGTGTGAGTGCGTGTGTGTGTGCATGCGTGTATATGAGTGTGTGTGTGCATGCGTGTGTGTGTTATGTCCTAATACTCAACATGTCCAAAATACACATATTTTTAAGTTGATTTATTTATTTATTTATTATTTCTTGATTTGTAACAGTTCTTCTGTTTCCTCATAGTTTCTAGTAAGTATCCAACTGGTTAGATGTTTTTTACAGTCATGATAATTCATTGGATAGATATTCAAAACTTTGTTAACTTCATTATATAATCGTGCTGATTTATTAACAAGCTGATTGCTAGCATAAGAACTTTTGACAGGATGGACCACAATTGCTTTATCCTTTCTTCTTTTGTTAAGAACGTTATCATTATATGGTGTATCTTTGTGAACTTTGAGAACTGCTTGTACGATGTAAAGTTTTCTGACAGTCAGAAGCTGGCTTAATGAATACAGTTGGTTAGTAGGATATATATATGGCATGAAATACATAACTTTGAGTAAGATTCTCTGGGCTCTTTCAACCTCAATAAATTTAGTTTTAGCTGCTCCTCCCCAAATTGGCAAACAATACGATAAAATAGATTGACCTAAAGCAATATAAATTTTATTAAGTAACTGTTGTGGTGCAACATATCGTAGGGACTTAAAAATCCAAACCAATTTCCTTATCCTAGTCCCAACAGCATCAATTTGTGTAAACCAAGATAGTCTCTGGTCAATATGAACTCCCAAATACTTGGTTGAATTTACTTTATTTAATATTGTGCAATCACACTTAGAATTATGTATAGTATCTGAGTTATGGAGTTTTATACTGAAGTCGCTTTTAGGTTGGGTTCTATTATAAATAGTATAACACATATAATTTGTTTTTAAAGCATTCAGGGTAAGTAAGTTTTGCTATAACCACTGATTTATTTTTATAAGACCATGTTCTGCTTGTAGGCGTACTTTTTCCCATGTGGTGTTTGAAAACACAACCGCGGTATCGTCAGCATAGGAAAAGATTTTTGCGCTCGATAAGTTAAGGTTGCATAAGTTATTGATATATATTAATAACAAAGTAGGTCCCAACACACTCCCTTGAGGCACGCCGTATGTAATGTCAGCATCGTCACTGATGTGCACTCCAATTTTGACTCTTTGTTTCCTGTTACTTAAGTAATCTTTTAGAAGAGCTAAAGCTATATCTCGAATACCAATCTTGTATAATTTTTCCAGAAGAATGGGGACGTAAACGGTGTCAAACGCTTTTTTTAAATCTAAATATACAGCTACGCATTTACGTCCTTGGTCTACTTGATCTACTATAAAGGAAGTAACTGCTGTAATTGACCAGATTGAATGACCAATCATTGACGTTAAGCGGTGATTTTATACAGTGAAACACTAGTGAGAAGCAGCCACGAGACTATTGCAGCTATATGCTAGTTGAATGCAGTAATGTAGGCCATTAACCTTCCTGGTAGCAGTGATGGTAGAGATCCTGACAACTTACTTAATCTTTGTCAATGTACCTACTCAAAACTACAGTGAAACACTATAATCCTACAACACATGGGGTCTGAGAAAGGGGACAAAGACAAAGGGGGCTGTAAAAGGGGGCAGGTGCGGGCGGCGGGTCCCCGGCGCCCGCACCTGCCCCCTTTTACAGCCCCTTTTGTCTTTGTCCCCTTTCTCAGACCCCATGTGTTTCCTCCTTTGTCGTCTCCACCGGCGCCCCTGTACCGCGCAGGCGAGGACTAAGTTAAGTGGTAGGATTATAATGAGAAGTGGGCATGTGACACATTGCAATGGTGTACTTAGTAGGCGTATAGGCGTTCAATCTATGAATTTGTAACTGAGATGTCTCCCTAATCTCTATCAGTAATTTTCATAAAATCAAGCGCAAATAGCGGAATACTAATGAAATGCAGACTTTTGTCAATTTTCAGCGAGGTAGTGCAAAGTGCATTTTACTATAATACTCCAAAAAAACAATACTACGATTATTTTTGCAGTAGATATTGATCAATAAATTTAAAATAGACTCAGGCTACATTGAATTAAAGTAAGATTTCGAAAATAAGATCAACTGAAAAGCAAAAAAAAAAATTAGTAAAATATTAAACTTACCATGTTGGTCCGGAATTGGTTATCCAGGAAGTGAGTAGCAACGTGAGCTGGAAGCAGGTTGAACAATATCCTTCGGTTTGATGCCTGCAAACATTTAATTATGCATTAAATAAAAGATAATTATAAATTCATAGTAGATAGCGATTTTAATAAATAATCAAGATATAATTATGTTGATGCAGGGTCAACTTTGTGTCACAGTATTTCACATTGTCATCCTATTAGTATCTACCAATAGTCATCACTGATATGCCACTTCCCCGAAGGCGCGATTCTGCTGATCATCGATTACTATGCACTAATGAGTTAGCGTCCTCACCAGTGTGTGGTCTATTCGAGAATGTTACGTCCCCACCTTATTACATCTGACATATTGTGATAGGACGATAGTGACCTGCAAGGCGTCCATGTCCCTCTTCTCGTCGCGCGCCTGCACCTGCCACAGGAAGTCGAGGCGCGCCGTCCACTCCGTCTGCCGCGCGTGGAGCAGCACGGCCAGCGCTAGCGCCAGCGTCCACGCACACGCTATGTACGCCGAGCCTATAGGGCCTGGTCTGGAACATGACATCAGAACATTAATATTTGACGTACTGACTTACAAGCCGTTTGGAATATACTGCAACTGTCTGCGACCAACATTTCGAATACCTAATGGGCATCATTTGGTAGCAAAGTAATTTGCAATGTAGCTAAAATTACGTATCTCAGAAGTATATTCACTCAAGACTTTACTCATATTAAAGACACAATTTAGTTTTTACTCGGTTAAATATATTGCGAAATGGTAACCAAAACCAACCTACTAGCAAATAAAAAAGAACATAACAAGGGAACGACAAGGAGTAAACTTACTCAGTCATAAGATCGTAGCAAACAAACAGGTCCTTATGGTATGCCAGTATCACAGCCATGTACCCCGCCGTCATCACCGACAGCAGGATCCCCTTCACCAGTATCGGTAGCCTCAGGAACACGGCTACAGCAAGCATGCTCAGACAACACCCGAGGGTAATGTAGAGGGGCACGGGACAAGCCCTGTGGTCGTTGCTGCTCCACAGTGCGGCGGCCACGTCGTGGCTTGCCAGTCGAATGTCGTCCATCGTCGTTATGTTTTCGGTCAGATTTCGACAAACATCAATCTCTCTACACGTGACCTGAAACATTTATTAAGACATCTTAGTTGTATTATGACATCTTGAATAAGTCGTGCGCTTTACAGATATATGTATAGTGTCACTAATGTCGATTCTAACTGTTCCTAACAGTTCATCAGTTCATTGTAGTCGCATAAGTACCAACAACATTGACTTGAACTGATACAGAAAAAGATCCAAAGAGAGTATTTAGCCACTCGAAATAGGAAAGGTGTACTTACTACATTAACTTGTCCAACAGCATAACCTAATACAATAGTAAACGTAGTGATAGCATTTCTCAGAGCAAAAGGCCTCGAAACATCGCATGGAATGAGCCTCAGCCTGGCTGCGAGAGTGAGAGCGAGCACAGCTGCCGACCACGCGAAGGCAGTCACGAAGAGAATTAGCAGGATGGTGGTCCGGGGAAGAATGGCAGCCTGTAAAGCACCAGCGGCGGCTAAGGCACCTAAGGCAGCTCCCAAAGAACCTGCCCATCCGCCGTCTGTAGATGCACGATACTGAAAATGTATAGAAAAGATTTTATTTTCTGATTCACCGTCATTCGACATCATGAATCTAGATGATTGTGTAGTTTCTTAGATACTAACCATAGCTTCCTTGTCAGCGTCCTTAAAGCACAGCGTGAGCAGATGCACGTGCGTGGCCTTCTCGCGGTGCACGGAGCGCGCATCGATGGCCTGCGCCAGGTACTTGTTGACGCGGTTTGTTGGCTGGTGGTACACAGACGAGTGACGCTTTTTCAGAGGCCGCTTAAATTTCTCCGTCACTTTATTCTGTGAAAACGCAACTACGTTCACGCGACTGACGTAGCTCCCACACCCGACTACTGCTACCCATCGATAGTTTAAACGGACCGAATTAGCGGAGGGGGAGAAAATAATTAAACATCGATACACAGAAGGTAAAGTTAACGGAGAACATTTAGAAGATCGGAAAGGTCAGGTCAGGGATCATGGAGACGCATGCAGACTCCATGCACCACGGTATGGTTGTTCGAACTGACCTTTACACTTAAAAGATCCGGACTCCAAAGCAGCATCACATTATTAGAATAGTAATAAAGTAGAATGAAATATGAACGACGAACATATTTTACAGAGAATTGGTTCAGCAAGATTTAGAATAGGTATGCCATCAATTATATATTTTTGGAAAAACGGCTTTAGTGGCATTGAATATTTAAGAATAGAGACTTTAAAATTGAGTTCAAAACAACTTAAAACTAACTTCAAGCTTGATTAGTTCTCGTCATTCGATTAATATGAGTTTAGAAAATAAAAAATAAACAAGAATTAATCAAGCAGAAAGAAAAAGTCATGACAGTATCTATAATAATGTCACGGCATGCATGTTAGTCGATACTCGGGGTTCATGCCATGCTCTAGTGCTCAAGGTGGCCAGTCGGGACAGCGAGTGAAACACAGTTCGGTGCATTCAGCTTTATTGTCGAACAAACTCAATAAAATAAAACAATATCAAGTAAATCGTTGACAATTTAGAAAGAAAAGTATCATAGAAAGAATTGGTGAGTGGTTTGAGTGCTCTCGCTGACTTTACTTGTTCCCTGCTTTGCACCATATCGTGATGAGAAATAGCGGTGCGTTATCGCGGAAGGGTGGCCCAAAGTTATCGTAAGGTTTTCAAGGTGGTGAAACACCTATAAAAATAATGGAATTGAAAAAACGAATCACCCAGTGGTGGTTGGTGGAAAACAATAATACATAAACAACATTATGTCTGCGCTTACTGTTTCAGCGGGTATGTGTTGTGGAACTAATGTCCAAGGTCGGAACATCTGAAAAATAATGAGCAGACGCTTCCGTTAGTTGCTGGTGTATTCGAGTCTTCCACGCAGTTCCATCATAGAGTTCATAACGGGTGCTGTGCGAAGGTCACATACACATGGAAAAATTTGAGTTGACCTTTACTTTGGAGGAGCAACTACGGATGAAGGCGTTAAGAAACCAGCAACTAAATTACCATCACCGGGAAACGTCGAATCTACTTCATGAGACCAATGGACCTTGTGCAGTGTGTGAATTGGGTATGATTACGAGTTCGGGAGTAGGGAGGTATTGCTTGACCGTGTTGTGTAAATATTCCATGTTTATAATCGTCGGCAAAACAAACTAATTTAGTGTGAAGCAAATGCGTAGTATTTGTTTCGCAACACCTCGCAATTATTCCTTCTCTGCAACAAGCTTCAGCGCGCACCTCAAAAATTCAAGAAAAAGCAGCAAAGATTTAGTTCGGAAACCACCACTCATAAATCAATCTAACTACAAACCATAAGCGAGGTTATCATTCGACACACACTATGAAACCCATCGGGGGCAGTCGCCCGATGCGTTTCATGTACAGAGTTTGTGAAGCGTAAAATCATAAACCGTGAGTCTAAATCACCCTAGTGCGTCGGGAATGTGCGCACATTTCACTAAATCATCCGATGCATAATACTGAAAATTATTCGAAACCGAATCGTACAAAATGTGCGCATGATCCCATCACGATGTATAAGCACTACAATGTATTTTAGTAAACCCATCTGCGCCGTAAATCAAAAATATTGCAAGAGAGTAGAACGAGAGTATAGAGCGCATAGTTGAGCGCGACAGGAGATGGGTGTACCGGTACAGAGTGCGTACACAGGTAGTGGTGCATGAGAGGCCGTGTTCGACCGTGGCATGTGTGCGGAGGGCGTGGTGCTGCATGACTGCGTCGAAGGTGTGGTGTTGTGGGGCGGAGGCCGGGGTGCCGGGGCCGGCGGTGGAGAGGGCGGGCGGGGCGCTCACGTCGTCGGCGCGCAGCGTGGCCAGCCGCAGCGCGTCCGCCGAGCCCGGCTCCGCGTGCAGCGCGCGCCGCAGGTCCAGCACCTGCCACCACACTGCCTTACACCACCGCTCGCTCCGCGGGGGAACAACTTAACGCATGACGGGCTGCGGCTACAGCCTCGCCGCGCCCCGACCAAAGGACGAAACAAACACTCGACAGTCCGCTCGGTCTTATCCCCGAGTTGCTTTCTCATCGTGGCCGTATCATGCTTTAAGTTGTTACGTCTCGGGTGCTATCACTGATAGAAACGTGTGATCCAAATATACAGTGATTTTGAATGTAAAATAGTCATTCGAAGCGTTACACGAGTAGCGGTAGCACCCGTCACCGGTATTTCCTATTCGACTATGCTGAATAAATCCCAATCGTTTTTAAAATTGTTAAAGTGTAATTCAAAGTGAAATATACTCCTAAACTAGCTACATACATTTGGTTTAGTAATAAAATTGATCAAATCCAACAGGTATATGAAAACATCAAATCTGAAAATAGAGTCGAATGTAACAAACAAAATTAAAGTAAAACAGAACTTACCTTCGCGCCGAAAGCGGATCCATTTAAATAGTATCACACGTGCCAAAATATTCTGAAGGTAAAGCCGGAGACATTGGCGTCGTACCATTTACCATGTCCGAGTGCAAGACGAAACTTTTAAAAAACATGTGCATGTAGAAAAATATAAAAATTGAAAGTTTAATTCGAAAGTCGTCTGCAAAATGAGTGTTCTTCTAAATTTATTCGTGTGCATTTAACAATGTCGTAGAGCAGACGATTTTCGTTGTGAATATTTCAAGGTATCCTTAAAAAGTGCATGACTAAACACCAGTTTTTCAAAGTGGTCAGCATCACAAATGGTGTGCAATATCACCGGACTCCAGTCAATAACATGAAATCAATGTGCGGTGTCGTGGATACGTGAAGATTTGAAAGTACCTTCCTAGCAGCGTTAGCTTTGAGCTCCTGGGGAGAAGCCGCCATATTTGAGAAAGGCACATCGACGTTGAACTTGATGGAGTGGAGGAGCTGCACCACCACGTTGGAGACGTTCTTGAATGAGAGCTTTCGACGGGAACCCGAGCCGAGGCCCACACTCGCTGAGAGGCACATCTAAAACACGACATGATTACAGAATTTAATCAACGATGAATATGTAGGTACAAAAACGCGTAGCTGCTGACATAAAAAAAAAACAAAATGAATGAATTAACCATTGTCATTTTATACGTAAAATAAATATTGCTCTGAATTAGCATAGAAGTTCAGTTGAGTAGAAATTTATAAGTACACAAAATACTTAAAATTTTTAAATTTTACACTTCATCGTGAATTGTCCGAAGACCGCGGAAGATAAATTAGACAATATGCGGAATCGTAAATTCTCTATTACACACTTGTTGAAGCAATGACGCTCACCTTCCTGCGCCTCGGCGGCGGGATGATGAAGTAGGTCTGCACAGAATGGTCCCTCAGGTACGCGTTGCGACCGGCTCCGTGCCCCGGCTCCACCTCGTAAGCGCCTCCCAGGCATTCAAGCGTCGCCTGTGTTATGTGCACACGCCTGAAATTACAGCTATTTTAATATCTTGTCGATCTTTCTAAGAAAAGAGAAAAGACCACGCGGTCGATCGCCTACAAGATAGAAGGATCAGATGAAGTTTTTGAGCGGCATGCCCATCCCTGATGCCATGCGCGATGAGATCCGCAGCGAACAGGTCCGGGTGGAAGAGTATTGTCCAAAAAGTGATCCAGGACCAAACCTATACAACTTAGACATGAAGACTTCAACCTTCAGTAATGAAGAACACGACTAAGAAGAAATAGAAGGCGGTAAGATAAATTATAAATGACATCGACAATAATTTTGTGATAACTCCCAGATTCTAAGTTATTTTCATCTGCTTATCTGCTTTCGGTCTTATAGTAAATATACAGAGTTATTTCTAATCAATTAACATCCTTTTAGGGGCTTATTCTGTACATCAAATCTAACAACTTTTGTTCTGCGACTTTACACAAAACTCAAAAATAAATCAGCTGTTCCATACATGTGGTCGCAGCTGAACGATATTATTCTATGGAACACCAATATTTTTTTTTAGTTTTGACAAAAGTCGCAGAACAAAAGTTGTTAGTTTTGATGTACAGAATAAGCCCCTAAGAGGATGCTAATTGATTAGAAATAACCCTGTATAAACGACAACGCGAACATTCGGGCTTTTGCATTGTAAGCAGTCAAATTATTTCAAATTATAGTGCTTCGCGATCACATTCACGAAGTGACGATGTGTGAGGCCGATCAATATGAGATGAAAAAAAAACATACAGTCGAATTGACAATCTCCTTTTTTGACTTCGGTGAAAAATGTTTTATGTTGATGGTGAATTAGCTTGAGTTCTTGCGTGTTTTTCGCAAATCGAAAACGGTAAAACCCTGGCTAAAAATAAGAATACACTCTTTTACTTGACGTCTTTATTAACGTTGGATTTCACATTTTCCTGACCACATTAAAATAATTCGTTTACCTACATGTGTGAATCCGCGGCAAATTGCGGTTATTTTCTCAATTAGTTTAATGCTTTAACGTGGAATGTCCTTGGAGATAATATCGTACGGTAGCTGGCTGGGCGGGCATTAGTACACATTTACAGGAATAGAATTAAGTGAAATTGATGATAATGATTATTGTAAAACTTTGAACCTACAAATAGCTTTTAGTAGAATAGCATTAAGAACCGATGCCAAGAACACGTGTTCCTTTACAATACCTAATTGTTACTATATGAAAAATGGTGTTTATCTTTTGATGTAGGTAAATATGTTGTTTAAAACAGGACATTCCGGTTGTTACTATATTTATACAAGTGAGTGACGACACAAGCAATACAGTCGTCTCGGTAGTGGTTACATATTTGAGCCATTTGGAGTTGAGACTTTGGGTCCGTGGGGGCCGGGAGCTCATCTCGTTTTCAAAAGTCTTTCCGAGCGTCTGGTGGACGCGACGCGTGACCAAAATGCTGGTGTTTATTTGGCTCAACGTATAAGCATTGCCATTCAGCGTGGCAATGCTGCCAGCATGCTGGACACGCTGCCAACTCAGTGGGCTTGAGCACTTGGATTATCTTTAGACCTTCAAGGGTCTGTGAATGATCCAATTGCTTTATATGTAGTAGTAGTGTAGTATTGTCATTATTTATAAAAAAAAAAAAAAAAAATTAAGCTAATGTTAAGCGCTAATGCTCAATCACAGACCAAGTTACATATTCTACTTATGTTTAGAGTGTCAAATCAAATGTGAACAGAAGAGTATATGCAAATCTCCGTCTTGTGTTAATACTTTATACTTTAACGTATTGTATTATTCTTTGGAATATTATTCGGAACCATCGCAATTTGTTTTGTAACGCACGTTGAAGAGAAAATGTACGAAAATATCTTCCGGAGAGAGTATAATGACGTCATAAAAACATGCAACGAAAGTTAGCCCTCCACGTGTATCCCCCTGGTTTGGACAGCGGAGTTTTTAATAGTCATATTAATATTTTGCGGAAACGTTGGAATTAGAATGGATAATTATATTGAATTATATTATTTATGCTAGAAAATGCGGTAACAGACGACCCCGAAAATGCGTTGAAAGAATCGATTTAAGAAGAGATTAAGAAGAGACATTGTTTCTGACTTGAGACTTTAAAATTATTACAACCCAATAATAATAAATTCGACTTAGGGCGTTATTGGCATGAGAAAAAAATAAATATTAAATTAGAGAAAAAGTATTCATAAGTAGAACAAAGTATTAAAAAATTAATCACCTAAACCCGTATTCAGGCCTAAAATACGATACAGCAATATTTTTACAGAGCAAATTCCAATAAAGTGCCTACGTTATAACAGTAAACATAGTGTCATGATTTTCAATTGTTGCCACAAATTTTGAACTGGTTTTTAATAAGTATACCTATGTCGAATGATAGTTCTTGTAATTTTAACACTGCTCTGGTTTCTGATTGGCCGATTTAATAACCAGCCGGTATTTTAACCAATATGGACTGCTTCGCACGTGGTTTTAAAACAGCTAATCAGGAAACGGGAAAAGAAACTGAAGAGATATAAAATAATAATCTTTAGGCGGGGTTTCTTTCTTGATTTGCGCCTCGTGGCGAAAGCACATATTCTTAGTCAACACGATCTATTATATTTATTTTAAGAAACTAATGTAAAATAGTTTATGGTGACCAAATACACCTAAAAATGGACTTAGTAGATATATTTATAGCAATAGTAACGTTGTTTCAAATATACTAAATAGATAAACCACACGATATATATGTACGAGAGTTTGCCCGACAACACGTCAGACACATTCGGGTAGGCCTTGGGTGTCACACACAGATTTTAATGAAATATTGTAATAGCCGTAGACTGTTACTCGTACATGTACCTACTTTACTCTTCGATATCGTAATATACAAACCTAATAATTTCATCGTGAGATATCTTTACACCAATGCTTGAAGGACCATAAAGTGGTAAAGTGCGTGAATTTCAGTTAAGAAAGATAGGAAGTGAAGGACGTAATAACTATGATCAGCACGTTAGTTTGTCAACGAGTTAATTGCTCAGCAGCTTTCTAAATCAAATTATGATTCGCAGAAGCTTGCACGGTTTTTATTAGGTAGGTATTTACTTGGAAATACTTATTCATTTAAGTACGTCAGCATTAGTGTTTCTTTTTTCAATAATTGTAACTCCAAATTATGATCGCAGGATCAACTTCGAATTGGCTGAATAGTTTTGAATTCAGATTGGCATCAAAATATTAATACAACCCTATTTATATCCAGTGTAGTGCAATGATATCAAATTAGTAATGACTAAAACAGTTCATTTACGTAATTTTAAATTTACTTTTTACTACCTAATCTAGACTCAACGAAATAAATATTTCTGTTCTACATATGAAATAAAAAGGCGACATTTGCCCAGCCTTTTGTTCCGCTCGGCTCAAGCGGTGCATTTGGTTGGAACAGAGCCAGCGCTCGTTTGGAAAGGACTTGTCCTTCGGGTAATAGCAATGTCGAGTCACACCACACACTCTACATTAAATAGTCACATTTGTTGTACATTTTGGAAGACGAGACGCCGATATGTGCCGATAATGCCTATCGACTGACAAATACGCGTAGAAACTCTACTACTCTAACTCTTCTGATATTGGAAAATAGTATGAAAGAATAGCTAATGATAGATAGGTTTAGGTATCCAATAAGGTGTCTAGGTGTGGTCCAGTGAACCATTATACCACTTACCGGACATGGGCGAGCGCAGAAAGAGGCTGAGCCTGAAAATTAGGTTATAGGGTGACTAGCGCAACTTGAGAAGATCAGACTTGCCCGGGCATACAAGGTGTGTACCCTGTGGCCCTATTAGGTTGATACAGATCTGGGGAGCCTTCGACCTCGCCGACGGGGTCGGTGTATGTCTGTGCGCCTTTGGTAACCGGCGCCTATACCAAATATGGAATTTCGGAAATGTTAGCGAGCGTGACATCGTTCGACCATACGTTGTACTACCACTTGCGCAGCCCTAGCACGCCGTACAGACGCCACGGGTTGATGTCGACTGTGTGACCAGTGGGCTAGTGTATCACTCACCCCGGCTCTCCTCCCGCCTCCATGTTGTTGGCGAGCGTCACATCGTTCGACCACACGTCGTACTGCCACTTACGCAGCCCCAGGACGCCACACAGCACGCGCCCCGTGTGGATGCCCACGCGCATGTTTAGCTGCACATCTGTTGCCTCCACCACAGAGCTGAAATGAAAACTCACATTACATAAAGAGTTACTGCACTGCTGACTCTATATTTGAGCATTAATCCCTCCTGATTTTACTCTATTCGCCTATATTATCCCTTAACGCTATTAGTAATTCTAATATTAACTCAAGAAATAATATTTATACTATTGAAGAAATAATAATACTTATTACATCATAATTCGCTAAAAAAAAAAAAAAACTATACCGAAGAGTCTATTACTTCAAGAAAAAATAAACTTCCGCTTGTATTAGGTATATGTGCAACCAGGAATCGCAGCTGTATCGAAATAACTTTTCTTAAAAATAAAACTTTTTTCTACGCATCTAAGAATGTAGACGTAACATTACATTAGAAATTAACGGGTATGTTTTGAGAACTCAATGTCAACGATAGTCAGTCGCAATTGCCGATCCATTAGAAAAGCACGCAGCATTTTCTACGTCCGCGTTACACCTACGTTCAAATTTCCTCAAACTTCTGCTACGATGACTGAAGATTCGAAGCCCTCGGATACCTTAGTGGTGAACGAAGTACTTGCCTATATCCAAAATAAATTGAACGTCGACGATGAGCAGAGCATAGAACAAGCTTGCTTCGCCACATACTCCGACGACGAAATCATGACTGCCAAGCAGAAGCTCTGTGAGACGGTAAGCACTGCTATGGACATTAATATTGACAACAAAAACCTGAATGATGTCTTTGAATTCTTTAAAGGAACAGAAGCTGCTGATGTTCCCACCTATGTAGTGCGTGATATAAACAAAATACCATCAGCAGATTCGACTGAACTGAACAAGAAGATTGAAGAGTTGAATGAAGTGATCTTGGAACTCCAAAGGAAATATGACGCTGCTGTTCGAGAAAAAGATGAAATGAATAATGTGAACAAATCCATAAGCTATGCTAACTACGCGGTTGAACGCAAGAAAACTTATGAAGCTACTGCGAGTTACCAAAAGAAGCACGTCGCAAAGTTGACTGTTGCAGCTCACTCGGTCCGATTTGCGCATCTTAGGAATACTATGTTATGGTAATTTTATAATCGTATGTATATGTGTGTGTGCAATATATTTTATTCTTATTGTTAGAATAAAATAGGTTGTAATCAAAGATGTATAAATGCCTTTACACAAAATGAGAAAGAATAGTTATATTTTTTCTTTTTGTCCGTTGTGTTTATAAAGATTTTTGCAGTCGCCCTGCATTATTCTTCTTAATATATCTTACAATAGACTTAAAGGTGGCCCCTCATTACTGTAAATTGATGCGTAACTTGAATAAAAACTTTGTTACGCTACGTAATTACACCAAAATACAGGGTTATTTCTAATCAATTAGCATCCTTTTAGGGGCTTATTCTGTTCATCAAAACTAACAACTTTAGACCTGCGAGATTTGTCAAAACTATAAAAAAATATCAGCTGTTCCATACATTTCGTCGAGTATGAACGATATTTTTTCTACGAAACTACAATTGTTTTTTTTTTGAGATTTGGTAAAAGTCGTTGAACTAAAGTTGTTAGTTTTGATGTACAGAATAAGCCCCAAAAAAGATGCTAATTGATTAGAAAAAACCCTGTATACGCACTTCAGAACATGTCCAAAGAATGTAAAACACGAAATAAGCGTACCCCGCACGATTTTGAGACCTTGTTTTTGAAGTTCTTGTATTAGACCTTTTAGATATGTAAAACACGTAAATACATTAAGTAAAGAAATATTTATGTAAGTAGGAGAAATTTCGCCGAATAGCAGACACGTAACGATAAAATCACAGATTCAAATGAAAGAGCAAAATAAATCATTTGAACATAAAAAATAAGCAAAGAGAGAACATCTTTATTTCTGTACAATTTATTTACTTGTTAGAATAAATCTTGTTGGAAACACTTCGGCTGTAGCTCTTTCATGTTGAATAGACAACGTGGCTTGAAGACTGATGGCGATAAATTTGGCAGTAGCATTCTCCAGTACGGAATGTTCCTTCGTTGATAAACTAATCATGAGATAAGCCATTTGCTTTATGTTAAGCGTTTTCAGACACTCTGAAAGTGAAAAACTTTTGTAGTGCATCGCGGTTTTGCAACGCAATTCACAAGGCAACACTGTGCAGCAATGATGTAACAATCAAGTAAGTATTTAATTCGTATCGGATAGCTAGTCATTTCTAAGTTTTGAAGCCACCTGATACCTTTGAAATGGTCTAACACAGTGCTAGAGACAGTGTAAGCAAAATTAACTTAAGACGTGCTGTTAAAAATTTTGGTTTGAATAGAAATTGTGAAAAACATGCCGATAGTATCGTGTTTGATTCTTTCTTTTACATAAATATTAATAGATTACAATTTTTGTACTTAGTACTTTTGATTTGCAAGCCATAAGAATCAGAATCAAAAAATTTTTGTTTGCACCACTTCATTATCTCGCAAGAAGCTTTTGAACGCAACGCAAGGAATATCAGAGACCTCGCCCAGTTAAATACATTTTCTCTGAAATTTCTTACCAGGCTATTTGACAACATTGAAAATATACCAATGTAATCCATACAGATAATAGGCTGAAAAAGACATATTTCACTTATTTAAACTAAAATATGTCTAATTTTCGCAAATCGCACGAAATAAAACAGATATTTTATCTGTGACGTGAACGCTCTATGAAGAGCGGCAACTCTGGTGACGTAACATGCCAGTAAACAAGATTTTCTCGATTGACTGTTGTTTGTGTCATTTGTGTTTTCGGAGTAATATTATTGGATCTGTAAGTTACTTTTAAAGTAGTTTTTGTCAATTTTTAGATGTGAACTAGCGTATTTACTAGTGTATGACATCACAGACCAGCGCCTTTACAGAATGTCGTTTTGGCGGGATCTTGAATATCTATTCTTTAACACTTGATTTTCATTGTTAATACATTAGATCTCTCGGAAATATAAATGTAGTGTGCTTATTATGTACTAACGAATAATTTAAAACGATTTCAAAAACTAGTCAAATTGCCTATTGTGTTCTAAATAAAAGTGATACATGTAAACACCGAGTCGAATCCAAACGTAAGCGATCCCATTTCAAGGAAGTTGATTTTCCTTGTTCTAATTTAGTATAGCTCTTTAAGTATTTCTGTCTTGGCCAGTCCTATTGTTTGAAAATGCAGAACGAGATTATTAACCAATATTAATCTTATCCAATAAATAGAACGAAAATAAAACGAAAATAAATAGAACTGCGGTGTGTATTTTGAATTTAGAGTTAAATTTCTTGTTTAAAAATACTTCGGACGTCTGTTTACTTCGTTGACCACTTTATTTATAACGAATGACCTATAAATATGTACAAGTGTATTAGATGTTTGCGTGTGTTTTGATGTGGCGAATATCCAAGCTATATTAATTTTATGTAATACAAATTGTTGAGTGACACTCGATTTCATTGCTCAGATGTTTAATGAATAAATATTTTGATAGCGATATTTTAACCATCGATGGATTTATTGCCAACGAAATAGCGTTAAAACGTTACGTTTTTATTTATGGGTTATAAGATTCCTAGAATTTTATATGGTTTTGCATTATTACTGTGGCGATAGTGCAGTGCATATGCCAAATATTTTATTCTCTACATAGTAAGTATTTGGTTCATTTTATAATACACAGTCTGTAAGTCAGTAAGTATATTCTTATAAGTATATGTCTTAAAACTCAAAAACCGTATTATAATGCAGTGTTCAGCAATACCTCTGTACATCCCTACTAAATTACTAATTAAGGAGAAAAGTTAATACGTATAAATAGTGGGTATGACGCAACCCCATCGAGTTTCGGCTCATTTGATTCGTCTTGGCGAGTACTTGTTCAGTAAAAGCATGTTTAAATAAAAAGGTTTTTAGTATAAATCTTGTTAGCTCTAGAACTTTCCATCTTTCTATATTTTTTCTCTTTTACAACATATAGAGAGCAAAACAAAAGACCGCAGGTTCATAAATTATGAGCTATTTACACAAACTGTTTTTTTTCTTCATTTTTTTAAATGTGCTCTATCTACGTGTCTGATGCTGTTGTAATAAATGTAATTTTTTTTTTATTTTATTATTTACAAAAAGAGTGTCATCATCATGACAATTTATCCAAACTTTACCGCTTTTTACTTGTATTATACCTTCCTATTTTACGAAATGCCCAAATTACTATTTGGAGGTCAAGCATACCTACTTGTGGTAAACATTCGTATAGTGTGTTTGATAAGGGGGAAGTTTATGGAATTCGCATTACCTAATTATTCACGTTCTTGGTGTTAAGAATGTTATAAGTAGTTTTTTTTTATTTCAAATAGCTCAGTACAAAATATGCGAATAATTTTACAATTTACGAGGTTCATTAAAAGTGCTGTTGACGTAGAAGCGCTTCATTACGTTGGAGACTCATATTTTTTCATTAGTTTACGACGCAGTTGACACGCGAAATTAAAGCCTTAAAATAACTTCCTGTCCCGGTGTGGGTTTTTGTAAAAAAAAAAAAAAACAATTTGAAGCGGCGAAAGAAAATGTATAATTTAAAAGAAGAATTAGAGTTGTTACAACATTAGAGCTACGATAATAATGGCAAGAAATAATTCTCTCTTAAACGAATGTAACTAACGTACTTATACATTTGTTATCTTTGCGAATTTCAATTGGAATAGGTTCACGCAATATATTTTGTGTTAATTCTGCTTTCGTAAGAGAATCCATTCCGTGGCTCGTGTTTCTTTAAGGCGCCGCCCAAAGACAAAATCCGTAAAACGTCATGTTTTTTCGTCGCAACGTAACTGTTACTGATACAAACTTGGAAAAAATACAGAGCACACAATAATAGTTCACAAGAGAGACTTTTATAATAATATTACAAAAAAAATATCCAGTATCTTGAAAAAAAATTAAAAAAAAAACTTTTTAGAAAAAAATCTTTCGTTTCTCATCTCTCAATATTTAGATAATACGATAACTACTATATTTTTTGTAATCATAAAATAGGAAATTTATTAAACTAAAGACATATTTAAATATTTTATTGCAAACACGGCTTCATTTCTTTTTAAAGGAACTAAAACTGCGAAAAATTATCGAATTCTCATCTCGAGTTTCGTCTAAAAACAAATGACACGCGATTTTAGACTCTATTTGTATACTGCAAGACATTATTGTAAAATACCTAAAAGTTCACTGATGGAGCGTCTTAAGCTTACCAATGAGTTTATTCAGTAGGTGCGTTAGAGTCATCACAGATAACTCTCTATCAGAGATTTCAAGCGCCAAAAACGGCGAGAAAGGGCATTTTAAACGTAAGGAAATTCAGGTCTCGTTTCAGACGATGACTAATTGTGATACTTGGGAAACCGGTCAGTTGTAAAAAGTGGCATAACACTCATATATTTTCCTTGTTTTCATTCATAAATTATCACAACATTTCGTGACGCAAACGCCTGCGATTATAATTTATTTATGTACCAAAGTAATTATTTTAGCCGACAGTGTTTTCCTACTGAGTAATAACATGTATTAAACGCTGTCAATAAAATTACGTTAGAGCTGTGATATGACGGGGCTGACATAATCCTACGCGTTGTCTATAGGCCCGTCTAGGCATATCCGATGCGGCGGCAACGTTATTTCCTTCGTGTTAATAGAGCTTGTATTATTAGTAGTTACTATGTATGAGTAAAATATTAGAGTATTCGTATTTGTACGCTACAACGAAATTATTTTATATCAATATAATCATCTCACAGGCCTCACGCAAAAACTCATCTTTCACGCAAAAATTACTGAACGGATCGAGATGAAACTTTGTAACAGTAATGCTTATTCATTAAATGAAATGAAAATGAATTGAAATAATTTATTAATATGTCGAGCTACAATCACTTCTTAAATTAACACTGACTGTTGAGCATCAGACAATATCTTGTCACAAAAATTACAAAATAAATTATAAAATACCTATAAACACTAAATTTAACAATAAATCAGACAGACAGACAGACAAAACTCTTTATTTACAACCACAATATGATAAATAAACACTATTTACACATATACGACAAAAATATGATTATAAAGTGGCGGCCTTATCACCCATGGCGATTTCTTCCAAGCAACCTTGTCAGTTCCAAACCAAATCAGTTAAATTATATAAATTTCTCATAAAAACAAATGATTAAAGAATAATTTAATAAAACATTAGATAAGAATAACACAGGCTATAATTTATAAAGAAATTGCGTGAAACGAAGTTCGACGGGTCAGCTAGTTTACATATATTTAAGTTTTGAACTGGAATATTCTGTTCAAGATTTACTTATTTGATTTATTTTTATTTTTGTATATTTTTTGTGTTATTTTTTGATTTCTCTCTAAACCAATACTACAATACCTATATACACATAATATATATAGGAAGATTTTTTGAAATATGGCCAGTTGATCACCTTCATAATAATTATTTCCTATATGAACAACAGATGCTTACGTGGATTACGCGGATTTTCTGCACTTCTGCAGAAGTAAACAATTTCAGGTTGCGGAGCTGTTTGGCTTGCAAGTGGGTCGACTGGTGTTTCTCACAAAGACAGTCTAGATTTCATTCCGTATTTACAAACGCGGCTGTCAATATCAGCACAGTACACTAAGAACAGTATATCATTGTTGTACTTCATGTTGGAGATAGGTACCTACACGAGCAAGGATGGTAATGCACTTTAAAACCATAATTATTAATCGATATAAAAAATCTAAGTGATTTTACTAGTTATTTATTTATTTATTAGTCAACTAAATGGCAAGCTACCAAAAACGGTTTTTTTCCGTTTCACTATTGTACGATCGAATCACTGAAATCATACCTTTCAAGCGGCATGCGGCCACTTTTTAATTTAAGTTTTTAAGTAAGAATAAAAAAATAAAAAGTTTAATCTAACCGCGTTAATTAGTTATATAAGAAAACATTCGTAGTATTAGTAATAAATTTAGTAAATGTTTTTTAATTTTATTGGACTATGACGTGACTACGACTAACTGACTATTTTGAAAATATTATAAAAATTATTAAAACTTAATACTTGACACTGGCAAATGCTCAATAATGCTACGCCAAAACATAAAAGAAGAAGAAGTACATATAGCAATGCGTGCTTGCATGGCACACTGTACGTACCACACACATTCAACCCTGGAAAGGCCAATTTCGACGAAGATAACTTACTGTTATACTATCCTTAGTGTACTGTAATACCAAGGAGAGCTGCGATGTGAACATAAACACTTTAAACGATTGAAACTATCCAAAAGCTCTTCGATATAGGTAAAGAAGAGTAAATAATCTCCAAGCTCTCGTTGTTTTGAATTACGTTGCAGCTGTGAACAATATCATTCAACATACACACAGCCTGAGTATTTAGCCTAAATTATATCATTGGCAAGAATACACTGAATGCAAGTTGCTCCTGTTCGTTTCTTTTATCAATCTTACGAGGAGGTGTCGAACAGTAGACGTTCAATGGCTGTAATGATGATTTATAGTGCTAACAAAAACCTCTAAAAAGATCATTTAATATCCTATCGGCGGCGGCGTCCCTGTCCGTCTGTCCGTCTGTGTGTATGTCAAGACTCTTTATCTCGGGAACGCGTAAAGATATCGAGTTGAAATTTAAACTGTATATGTATATCTATGGACTCTTGCAGTTGTGTAAAAGAAAAACTTCTCAAGTTATCGTATAAAAAAGTGAGAGCCGTTTATGTCGTAAAAAACCGCATATTTCGACACTCACAAAAATCAAAACCTACAGGGTACTTCCCTATGACATAGAACTATGAAATTTGGCGAGAAGCATTGTCTCAGAGTACACATACTTATAGGAATAAATCTGAAAGCTGTACACTTTTATTGAAATCACAAAACGGCCATAAAATTCACAAAATATGGGTTCAAAATTCAAAGTGAGTAAATCGTATCATGTAAGGTATCATATAAAAGAATTTCATTAGCACATACTAAAACTGGTTTTTAATTATTTTACCAAGGTGTAATTTTCGATGTATGACGAGAAAAGTGAAAAAAAAAAACTTTTGTCGATGGTTATAGTAAGAGATTTTAACAACTTACTTCCCAATAGTGAAATTTTCTGGATTTGTACGGAACCCTCGGTGTGCGAGCCTGACTTGCACTTGTCCGGTTTTTTTATTCCTAATCACTGCAGTAACAGAGAACTGGTAATAAGCAAAGCAAGGATTTATACATTAGTACTCGTAAGTGGACTAGTTATTATAGAGTGTATGTAATTGTATAATATTTGTAATCATTAAATATTATCATGAACAAAAATTGAACTCTTTTTTTATGATTTCAATCTTGCTTTTACAGTTAAAGAATTACAGTAATTCAGTATATTCAGAACAGTATACTCCGTGTATAAACTTATGTATGTGTATATACGGAAAGCTACACGCTAGCTTACTCATAAACTTAACCATTTCTAATATTAGTGATTCCTGAGACAAATCATATCAATATATCCATTAGGGACTCATAACTGTTACATGTATCGAGTATGAAACTTAGCTCAGCGACGAGTTCGCGAAATTCAATTACAACTAATCTGAACGCAGCCCAGCGCCGGCGCCTTTGATGCGAAATTAATCCAAGGACGACCTAACACAATTACTGTTATGTTAATTTATCTTTGTTGTGACGCTGTGTACTAACAACTGATATTTAATGTTCTATTGTGTCTTATGTTAGTAACAGCAAGAAACGGAGCGTATCCTGCGCTCAGTACGGAGTGACCTATTTAGTCAGTATTCAGGCACGTATCCAGCTTTGAATTTCGGGGGGGGACCATTTAAAAAAAAAAAACTGCCAAGTGCGAGTTGAAACTCGCTTTTAGGTGGACAGTCTAGGGATAGGTGATCTAATTGGGATCTAATTAGAACTTAGAACTTTTTGGAACTATGTTTTCTACAATAATTTTACTATACCAATAAAAATAACAGTGAAATTAATTTTAAAATATTTTGATTTTTCATCTTTTATACATCCGAAAGAGTGTTTGTTTGTTACTCTTTCATGTAGCAATGGACAGATGTTTGTTAGAAAACTATCTAAAAATACACCTAACAATATTACTAGGTAGATATTATTATCTCATAATCAAAAATATTTTACTAAATGCGAGCCAAAACATAAAAAGATGCAATTTTCGTTTGTGTTTCTTTATTATGTCTAGAAAGGTCTGTGTTTGACCACATCCGTCTGATCTGAATCAGAGACGCGGTTAAGGGTGTAACACATTTAGGTACCTAGATGTTACCTACTTGTTTAGGTTCCCAGATTGTTAATTGACTAAGAGTTCCATATTTTAGCTGTTCTTACTAGAAATACCGAATCAAAACTCGAAGCTGTAGAGTTGAAATTAAAACTAGAACTACTTATGCTCCTTTGCAGCTGTTAACAATTGAATTTCTTAGATACGTACTGTGAAAAAACGTTACAGAGCGTTAAGGTGGTTGCTCTAGGAGACTAGGTCAATGTGTGAAATTCACATATTTTGCTTTTTTGGCATTTACACATTGCAGTTTCCAAAAAATAAATACTGTCTATGTATTAACAGATGAAATTCTCGTTGTAAGTTTACAAAAACCCATTTAAATGGATAGGTTTTTAAATAATAAAAAATTGTACTTAGTCAGTCTTTGTACAAAAGTGCATTAATGAATTATTGAATTATTAACCTAAAATTGAATTTCGCGCGCTGACCGAAGACACAAGCCATACGTAAATTCATACTGCACCAGCTTTTTTTTAATAGTCCACTGCCCACACTCCACGCTTTTTTACAATAGTATCAATATTTTCCGTTTATTATTTTTTTCTGCCTATATTAAAAATTATTTTACACTTTTTTGGTTTGATATATTATGCTATGAAAGCGTGCTTTTAGTTGTTTTTTTAAAACTTTATTTATTTTTCACTTTTTAGTAATAAAATAAATGTATTATCATCCATCTTTGATAAGTGTGCAAAGTTTAAAGTCAATCTGATCGCTCAAAGTTGAGCAAAATAGAGTTGGTAGGGGTTGGTTACAAGCAAGCAAACATACAGGTAAAACCAATGTAAAAGGGTGATAAAAACAAATTTCTCTGTTATCGTGAAAAAAAGTTAAGAGCCGCTCGATAATCGGTAGAGCCGTAAAAACCTCCATATTTTGTCACTCATCATGTTTGGCAAAAATAATTGGTTTATACCTACAAATAAAGAAAAAAAAACTGAGTAAACCCCTCGGTTGGCGAGTCGGCCCACTCTTCACTCGCACTTGTCCGGGTTTTTTGTCACTAGTTTTAATAATTCGTGAAACGATTGAGACTCCAAAATAACTGCACAAGTGTGTAACATCTGATTTTTACAGAAAGAAGCCCTGGAGAGTATACAGATGTGCTTTTTTGCTTAGAGAGAATTCTGAGGATTCGGAGAACAATAGCCGAAGGGTCGGTTTATGAGTCACTTTCATTTTTAGGGTCGTCTACATAGCAACAGCATTCAACAAATTGTCACCTTGTAGCCAAATAATCTATTTTATCTAGTGTATGTTCAAAAATTTCGGGGGGGGGGACCGGTCCCCTATGTCCCCCCCCCTGGATACGTGCCTGTCAGTATTAGCTGCTTGTTGGCCTCAGGTATGGCCACACTTGGTCTATGATTACAATTTCTAGTAAAAAACCGGACAAGTGCGAATCAGGCTCGCACATTGAGGGTTCCGTACAAACATATTGTTAAAATAATTAAAAACCTGTTTTAGCATGTGCTAATGAAGTTCTTTTATGTGATACCTTACATGATACGATTTACTCACTTTGAATTTTGAACCTAATTTTGTGAATTTTGAGGCCCTATTTTTTGTGATTTAAATAAAAATGTGCAGTTTTCAGATTTATTCCTATATGTGTACTCTGAGACAATGCTTCTCGCCAAATTTCATAGTTCTATGTCAACGAGAAGTACCCTGTAGGTTTTGATTTTGGTGAGTGTCGAAATATGCGGTTTTTTACGACATAAACGGCTCTAACTTTTTTAAACGATGACTGAGAAGTTTTTCTTTTACACAACTGCAAGAAACCATAGATATACGAATACAGTTTAAATTTCAACTCGATATCTTTACGCGTTCCCGAGATAAATAGTCTTGACATACACACAGACGGACAGACGGACAACAAAATCGATCCTATAAGGGTTCCGTTTTTTTTCGTTTGAGGTACGGAACCCTAAAAATTACAAGAGACTCATCATAGTTACATCAAATAAAAAATTACTTTAGAAATGGTAGAGAAAGAAAGGTTAATGTCGCCTTTCTTCTTTCAGACCTACTTTCTAAGAAACCATGCATTACAGGGTCGAGGGGTCGTGTAAATGTAATTTTCAAAGTGGTAAATTACAACTTTAACAAGTGACAGCAATTTGGAGGAGCTAAATGCCGTGAGATGTAAATTCGTTATATACTATCCAACGCTACCAAAAAATACTTAACATGGTTTTGCCTACTAAGCATTTTCATTCTAAGGCAACATTAGCAATAATGCATATAAAATATGTATAAAACAATCCAGACATAATAAAAATCCAAACGCGACTGTGAAATGGATACGGCACGCACTTTAAGATGTAGAGATGGATTATGCGTTCTACATCAAAGACAATAAAATATCTTTGAAATGCGGCGACACGAGTATCTAAAAGTACGTAGTTAGAAATACGATATAGTTTCACGTCCCTTTGATAGACACACTTGTTATTTATTTAGTTGCCAAGTTCTTTATAAAAGCTGAACGGATCCAGCTTCAAGGAAACAATAAAGTAGGCTTACAGTGTTAGAGGAGCTGTGCCGTGCCTCTGTGTCGCAATTTTAACAATATCGGTAAGTACTCGTAGTAAGTGAAGCTTTAAAAGTTACATCAATTAAGTATTGCGTTAAAATTTACAGTTACGTTTATTTATAAAAAAATATCCCGGTCCCGTACCAATGAATTCCTTGGAATTTATGTAGTACGGAATTTCACACCAATGGCTTTTCGGTGAAGGAAAGCATCGTGAGGCAACCTCATACGTCCGTAGAAGAAATTCGATGGCGTATGTGAATCCACTAACCCGCACTGCGCCAACGTGGTGGATATGGCCCAACCACCCTGCAGTGGACTATTAAAAAGGGCGGTACAGATAAATACAATTTGTGACGACGAGCTTTCATGTAAAGCTTCATAGTTTTTGCTTATCTTTTTATATAATTTTTCGAGCAATCGTATATATCTTAGACTAGGATTCAAAATGTTTATAATTTCCTCATGATTTATATTATTTTCCATAACTCCAGTTTAAAAAAAAAATTAAAGCAAAGCTGCAGCAGCCAGCTGGATATTTGAACCAATGACGCGTGAATTGGACGAACAAGCACTACTAAAACTTGTTCTTCTAGTAGTAATTAGTTTATGGTTTTACGAATAGGCAATAAATATTAACCAGCTTCTTAGTTATCACCTTTAAATACTCAATTAATCATACAATAAGTCCAATAGCAATAAATCAAAAATGTAGCATTTCCTTAAAGTCGATTGAAGTTCAATCTGATGCGCAAAAACTGATGATTTCATATTCATAGATTCAGAAACATTGCATTTCCGATATTCAGCGACCGAACGTGCTTTGAATATCAATACAAAAGGGCAATCAGCAAACATCGCCCAATCATTACCCACTATTGTCATAAACCGATTAGGTACTAGTTACTACCTTAGTTAATACTAATTACCCAATCAGTGAAATGCGAGGTATCTTCTGGACTTTAGGCGCTATTAGAAATTAAATTATTGAAAATGTTTCAAAATAGGTTCGTTTAGCCCCATCTTGCTATTTAATAAGCATACATTTTATCTAGGATTGTAGCATACCGAGATGGTCACTAATTAATTTTAATTTATAAATTTAAATGGTACTAGTCCGGTAATAAATTCAGATATAGTTGCACATTTCTTCATAATTTAAATAAAAAACCGTAGAGTCGCGCGATAACGTTTAGAGACTAATCCGGGTCTTAAAGGGCACTGGAAGAATGCTTCCGTTGTTCTATTAGCTGTCAGACATTAAAAGGGTAAACAAAATATTCAAATATTGCTTGTGAATTTACACGGTAGGTTGTGTAGAATGTAATGTTTTTGATAGGCGAGCTAGCAACACTGGGAGGGGGCGAGATCCACGTGTCACTAATGCCGCTATCGACGCGTGCCAGACCCCGAATGGAGCATTATCCGGGTCGGTGCCGGCTCTGAAAGATAGCTTCCGTTGTTCCTTTAGCTGGCGACATACTACCAAAACGAGACACTAAACGTTGACCGCCGCAGAGTTAAGTAGGTACTTCAGAATAGTACGTATTTAGTATTTTCATCATCATCATTATCAGCCGTAGGAATTAAGCCTCCCCTATGGATTTCCAATAAGCCCGGTTGGAAGCGGCCTGCATCCAGCACCTTCCTGCGGTCATAATAATATCGTCCGTCCATCTGGTCGGTGGACATCTTTCGATGCGCTTGCTGATGCGTGGTCTCCATTCGAGAACTTTACTGCCCCATCGGCCATCAGTTCTCCTTATGTGCTCTGCCATTTCAACTTACTAATCCGCTGGGCTATGTCGGTAACTTTGGTTCGTCTGCGAATCTCCTCATTCCTGATTCGATCTCGCAGCGAGACTCCGAGCATAGCCCTCTTCATAGCGCGTTGGGCTACCTTGAGCCTATTCAATTAGTCTTTTACAAGTGAAATAAAATGGTCAAGGAAAGAACAGACAAAACAAGGACTAAGTACTCCAGAGTATCTAACTCTGCGTGTATTATGAAAGCGGTAAGAATGTTTGAAAAGGTTAATTATTTCTTGCTAAGTCTTTCCCTATTCGTAGTGCGCAGCTATGAAGTAATTAGGTATGTAAACTTTTAATTTTTTAATTATTTCTAACATGTTATGTGGGAAATACCACATTATTAAATAAAAAATTGAATATACGATAGCTATAATATATAATAGCAATATTTAAATAATGACAATATAAGGAAAAAAACTATAAAAAATATTCAATCAACCTTAAAACTTGGAACAATTTAGATACCTATTTAAGTAGTCAAAAGTTTGAAAATAATCGCATCATTTACGTACATCACACTGTAATTAAAGAATCTAGCATTTTTATGGTATTTTTAAAGGATAACAAAATCAGTATCTAATTAAATGGCGATAATCATCGCTCTATAATAGTTTCATTTCATTCAAACGTTTACATTTACTCAGCAAATAAATTGCCTCCTTGTATAGATCGCTCATTCATCGTTGTGTAATAAAATAAATTATCCTGCTACAGCTCTCAATATTAAGACGGCTGTGACGTTATCAACTAATCCACTCCGACATAGGAAATTAAACGGTTGTTAAGTCAGTGAGTATAAGTAATTACTCCATTACATTAATGTCTGGGCAACAAAATGTTGAATCAACAAACATCAAGATGGAATTGGCCGACGTTAATCATAAATTACACTAAAAATACGACAGCATACGGATTACTGACATGCCGAGTCGAGTCCAGCTAGACGTAGTGACGTTAATAAATTCCTCAAATGTTCTTTCAACAAATAACTATGTGCAAACTTGGGTAAATTAATTGCAAGCTCGCAGATTGATGATTATTGATTACCTACTTGGAACAGCTGTCTTTGGCATCCTTAATTCTGGGAGATTTATGAACAGCAAATCAACAAGCAAATAATAATTTGGTCCTTGTAAGATCCTTACTTCTAAACATAGAGTTATTCAACGCGCAAATAGAACGATTTTGATTGCTCATATTCGCAAAACTATTACCAGAATACAATATTCATTTTAATCCTAAAGTGTTCCAAAGTCCCAAAGACGGGCAAAAGCTTTTTTCATTCTTGTCAGGATGCTAGACTTTGGTTTTTTATTAAAAGAACAGCAAATAAGGTCTGGAAATAATCCAATAAGGACCCAGTAACAAAGACATTATATAACGAGACCTCGCAAAATCTAAAATCGATCACACCATTTCGGTGGGAGGATTTTGTAAAGAAATTTCATACTTACATACTTATACACCCGAAAAACATACCTCTCTTCGTGGCAGTACGAAGCAAATAACATCTTTGTTTGTTGTTCATACTTACATAATTTATTACACAGTGCAGAAATAATACAGAATCCAAAAATAAATTTTACAGCAGTCTCGAGACTTGCCAGCAATTATGGCTTCCGACAAAAATACTTCACTTGCGTTATAAATGTCAATGCAGATAGTCCAGTGGCTCCAAAAATTCCAGAGACCCAATTCAAAGAGATAACTAACGAAAATAAACAGCTAGAGCAATTTAGATATAGCACTATGAATAATCGCGACGCAGATGTTGTTTGTAGCAGTGACATAAGTATAAACATATTTTTGTAATGGCTTATGATTTTGTCAAGACCATCATTTCCGCCTAGGTGTGAATATGAAAAGTTTATTTTCTTAGTTGGTGTCAGGAGATAAAACGTGTATTTATAAGCATGTGGAACTCTATAACGAGAAAATTGACGATACTTTGAGGGATAAATGGAATTGTAAAAATATTCAGTTAAATGAAAAGTTTTCATAGAAAATAATGGCTGCGACGTGTCTTTTCATATGTAAATTCGAGCAAGAACGCAATAGAGGTATTTCCGATGCACATGTATGCAAGTGCCGGGCGTATTGACAGTGGCTCACAGACAGCGGACATTGTCAACAAATTGTATGTTTGATTTGTATATCTGGTGCTCGCAGCCAAACTGGTCCGCAGCTGCGCTGGGTTGCGATAAAATGCCACCATTTGTTTATTTTCCAGCTATGAATATAGAAGAGATAAGTACGCTATTAACGTAACGGTTTGAAAAAATCCTCAGTAACTGACAAAAATTACACGCATCCAGAGATGCGCTACTAAAATCGCGGGTAACATTTCGAAAAAATCCTCATTAAGTAAACAAGTATAACGCACAAAAATTATATGGATCGAATCATTTGGCTCAAGATGTCTAAAGTGTTTTTTTTTGCATGCCATCTCTTCACTATCCGACAGGAAGCTTTCTAACATTTTGACTATGTTCCCATAACGCGCAGAATTTCCATAGATGCCACATCTTTCGATATTGGTTCCATATTTCTGACACATGCAAGTTCCAATGCCGTTTACAGCTCGTTGCAATATGAAGTTAGAACTTTGGAGCTAGTTTTTACTACACGTGCAATTTCTCTACGTAACGACTTTCTAACAATTTTCAACTTGCATTGCATAACACACAAGACTTGTACGCCATTTTTTCTTAAAACAGATAATTATTCAGAATTTTCAAGTAATTTATCAGACTGTCCGCTTCGTTTGATCTTTTGTTCTAGTTTTGTTATGTTGTTGTCTTTTCGGCCCTTAATTAAGAGAAATAGCTTTATCGAACTTACCAGTGTCACATCCAATCCAACGCATGAGCCAAGGATTGCGTAAGTCCTATATTTAGAGGACACTGTGACAAAACATTCGTTCTAATTAACGCCTGTCTGTATAAAAACTCATCGGTCTCATCGCCAAAGCTGTATCCTCATCAAACTTATAACTGACAGCCTCTCTCAGTTTATTTACGGGAACGTGGATATCTTGGAATAAAATCGGGTCAAGATTGTGCCAAATAGCTTCAGTGACGCGCCTATATGTACAAGTGTGAAAGCTCATTAGTGATTTTGTGTTTTGGCAGTTTCGCATTCATACTAAGTGTTCTTGAACCCATTTGTGTTTCGAGATATTGCTCTGTAATTGAGTGTTTCCTTTCAGGGCTTCATTCAGTTACAGTGTTTAATGAAACTCGTTAGTGATCTGGCGTTTTGACAATGTCATAATATTTGCGCCGTGCGCCCTTGATCTGCTTTGAGTTAAATGGGTTCAAAGTATTATTAGTTCAGTATAAGCCTTAGGGTTTCATGCAGTCGGGTCATTGGATAATCGTTCGATGACGGTAATTAATAGGTGTACGTAAAATGTCATTGTGCGTTGTTAGACGGTCATCAATAACCCCTGAAAGTATCCAGGCTGTTCAACTCAGTTAAACGAATTATGTAGTATCATAAACTGAAAATTAAGCTGATATAATATAACACGCACTTGATGTTTTCTAAGTAAATAACTATCAAATTTAATTCTGTATACATTACAAAGAACTTGAAATATCAGTATCAACTCTGTAAAAGATAATCCTATTTCTAATCAATAATTTCCAATTTGCCGATTCAATAGATAAGTATAAGTATTTGATTCATGTTTCGTTTTAATTGTAGATCCTAGTTTGAACCGTAGCAAGAATATAAATTAATTTACATAGCGAGAACTACAAAGCATCCTTTCAAGTATCAATGTTAATTATCTACGTAAAACAATAGTTTAACAATAGTTTTAGGTCGATAATAGAAATAACGAAAGATACTTAATTTTCAACTTCGATTTCAACATTTGAAACCAATTAGCTTTACAAGAAAACAAAAACAGTGAAGCAGGCACGAAGTAGGTGTCATAGCTTAGACAATTTTAGCAATCTACCGAAAATAAGGACATATTACAGCACATCCCTGCCATGCCAATTCGTAGTAGGTATGTAAAGCAATATTTATTATGTAGGTCATGTAGGTAATAATCTCTATTCTGGGTGACGTTAAGCCATCCTAAGCGAGTCGACGGCGCGGGATGAAGATGCGACAGACACGGAAAGGATGAGAAAGGTCCCTCGCATTTGGGAAACGACAAGGCCAGCTCTAGTCGTGATTGATGTTACTGCTACTTTTGGGGGCAGCCTGTTGTCCCAGCACGGAACTATACTGCCAGAGATCTTTATTTTTTTCCCTTACATACTCAAAAAATTCTCGAATGGAAACCAGGCAAGCGCAGCGTAGGACGTCCACCGACCAGGTGAACCAGCAATATTATTAAGAGCGCAGGAATGCGCTGGATGCAGGCCGCTTCCAACCGGGCTTATTGGAAATCCATAGGGAAGGCTTATGTTCAGCAGTGGACGTCCAACGGCTGATAATGATGATGATGACTAAAATAAACATTTATTCATCCACTGTCATTTTAACAGAAAAAATAGGTTTTCCAGTCAACGCAAAACTATATTCATTCTAAGTCTGGAGTTAATTAGAGATGTGCTTGAATCCGTTTCGCATTTGGTTTGTTTATTTTTTACACGTTGCTTAAACGGAGTGTTGTTTTCTGGGTTTTACTCGTAATTATGTCAGTCTGGGGTTGGTTAATACGCAGAGACACTGCTTTCTACCTCGCTTGATCCTACGACGATGGTAGTTTATCTAAGTAACACCTCCTTCAACTCCTATAGATATTGCTTTGCAAAATTTGCAAATGGGATTGCTCTTTCATGCAAGTTTATTGACTGTAGCAACATGTATGAAGCTTTCAATTGATCGTAACTATTAGAAAATAACCGCAATCGCGGAATAGCGCTGGATGCAAGTTGCTACGAAAGGTCTTATTAAAGATCCATAGGGCAGGCCTCAGTCCAGCAGTGGATGTCCTATGGATGGATTAGAGAACATCTATTAGACGAACGCTAACTCAGGGTATACAAATTTACCATCTCACCAAACCTTACATATTCCTATTCATTACGGATCATTAAAACATAACGCAACATTATTCCTACAGCCACAGAAAGGGACCTACTTGCTCGATGCCAATAGCGGAAAATTTAAAGTTTCCAACCGTTGTACGTGTTTTTGTAACTGAATGATTGTTTACCGTTTACCCAGATATGTGTCTGTAATACGTTTTCCAATGTGTTTCCCGTCAGCTGGCGTGACGCGTGTCGGATACAGTATCCGCGCGGCATACTGATCCCGCATCCTTCGCGCCGGCCAGCAGATGGGCTATCGGGCGAGGTCGCGGTTTGCGGCTGCCACGCTACTTGCCTATTGTATTGGCTATTTCATAGAACGAGCCACTGTTCTCTTGTACAGCTGTTTTTGTAGATAGAGATCTCAGATACTAATCTTCAATTTGCGACATTACTAACTGCATTAGTATGATTTCTAGTTTGATCTTGTTTGTTTATTCATACGAACATGATACAGTTTAAAGATGCAAGAATCGAGATGATTATTTAGATGCTAGGAATATCTCATGAAGAAATTATAACAAATTTTATTTTATAACCAAGAACGTCGGTAATAGATTTACATCTTAGTTTTGTATATTTTTAACGATTAATACAATAGTGACAAAGATACATAAACTTATTAGTTGGTACCTACTTATTGTTATAATTGGAATCTCGGATAAGAACTTACGCATTACACGCACATTACTTCATCGAACAAAATTCAATTTATAATTATTTTTTGCAAAAAAATAGCATGACAGACTTCACCCGTGTACAGAATCATTACCTTACATATAGTATAAAACAAAGTCGCTTTCCGCTGTCTGTCTCCACGTATGCTTATATCTTTAAAACTACGCAACTGATTTTGATGCAGTTTGTTTTAATAGATAGAGTAATTCAAGAGAAATGTTTATATGCATGTGTGTGCGAAGCCGGGGCGCATCGCTAGAACGCAAATATTATGCACAGATCGATGTAACATTTTTCACATTATTGTTGATTTATCAAAAATGGCTCAGCCAACTTCGATAAAATTTAAATGGGACCAATTTCGAAGTATACTCTTTCCAATGCAAAAAGAATAATTGAACTCGGACTACTATGAAAAAAGTTATGCGTGGTTATACATAAAAAAAATATATACGCGTCGAATTGTATACCTCCTCCGGTGGGTCGTCGGTTAAAAATTAACTTTCACAGTCATGGTAATAAAAAACAAATGACACTATTATGTCATTTTAGCACAAGCCCCAGTACAGTATGCATAGTACGTTGTTATACTGTGACAGGAGTCAACAAAGGATACCTGTGTAAGCACGTAACCTATAGACCTAGTGGCCTTCACGCATCTCGCGCCACAGAGAGCCACCCAGGATGTCGGAGGCGGGTATATTTAGCTTCCTTTGATGAGGCATGCTCCGATAAGCCATATCGCGGCATGGCCCGCTGCGCCCGCCCCACTGCTGTGCCCGCTCGCACGTGCTATTGAGCTTTGATATTTATAAACACCGCTCTCTTTTACGATAAGCCCCACAGGAACTTCGATATTCTCTCTTATGTTTAATCTATCGAAAATAACGGCTACTGTTTTGTTGTTTGGTTTCTGTTGTGAGTTTATCTGTCTACTTTTCCGGCCTCCTCGTACGAGTATGATCGTAATCGCGTCGAAGCGCTCGTGAGTAAAACAATGAAAGAATAAAATAAATTTTCAGGGAAGTGCTACGCGAGTGGCTTTTTATAAGGAAGCTTTAACATGTCTTGTATCAAGTTGAATTGTAGGCTCAGGTAGTTCCAACCATGCTAGAGGCTCTTATACAGCTTACCAAACGTCACCAACGGTAACCACACGGCCTACACTAACTTACTTGGCGAAGTGTTTTCAGGACAATCCGAATTGTAGTCATGTCCAATATACAACATGTAAAATCGTGAGTGGCGAATGGTCACCATTTAGGCAATTTCGGAAAGAACATGGAACAGAACGCCAATTTAGGCTACTTTCAAGATCAGGCCCCACTGGATCATCGCAACTATGACATGTGAAAAAAAACGGTCGCGTACAAGATTTTTGATGGACCAAGTTTTGGGCGACATGAAGCCTGAAATGAATAAAATATTGAGTATCAGGTACTCACGCGATAGCATCTATCATGTCGAGCCCCATCTCGACGGTGCAGCGAGCGTGATCCGAGCGCGGCTCCGGCAACCCGGACACGCAGTAGTAGCAGTCGCCCAGGATCTTGATGCGGAGGCAGTGGTTATCCTGATGACAAAACTTCAATTAACAAAATAGGATCTCGATGCATAAGCAATTGTTATCCTGAAGACAAAACTTCGATTAGAAAAAAAACTTGATGCAGAAGTAATAGTTATTCCGACGATAAATAAAATAATTGCAGAATAAGATGTTGCTACTTAGGTAGTTGCCATTCTGATGACAATAATCATTTAAAGTACTGAAAAAGATGTCGATTCATTCATATAAGGGATATTCTGGCAATAAAACTTCAGTGGAGGAGAATATTATTTTCTAATGTTGAGGCAGTAGTCAATCAACCTGTCGACAAGTTCAATGAAAAGGCTAAAGAAAAGTAAACCCATATAAAAAGGTTCCTGATGCAGAGACAGTTGTTGCAAGTATACAGATGCAATAATTATTTCTATATTTTATAATATTTCTATTAGTATTCATGTTCCACTTTAAAGTTCATAACGATGTGCGTCACAAAGCAAATTAACCTACCCATTTGAAATAGTTGAAATGATATACACAAATTGTTGAAATCGTGTAAATAAATCAGAAGTTCCATATTACTGAGGCTATAAAATTACGCGAATCCAGAGTTGATCTCAAAGTGGAAGCTATTCAAATGATGGATGAGCACAATGACCTCTTTGAGTTAAGCATATTTCTATCTGACTAACCTTGTAAATCTACATAAGATTTACGAACAAATTCGTCAAATGATATGTGACATAATAGCATCTCAGAAAGCGAGCGCACAGATTACGCAGTTCTAGAATTTCCAGCCTTGGAGAAATGTAGATATCTACCAAGAATACGAGTACTTCACGACTACAGTATAAATAAAATGAGTAGGTCTTTATAACAAAAGAGATTTCGCATTGAAGATATTTTCAGACGACAAGGTAGGTATAATGACACTGAAATTTGGTGGCATTCACGAGTTATTGAACTGATGATTCATGCAGATCTGCTGAAACGATGCATAAAAACACAATAAGCTCAATATCAACAAAAGAAATAAAACCAGACTGTTGTCATTAGATGCTTTTTTTGGAATTTAGAGAAACCTGTAATACCTCAAGCATTCGACTATGACTTAACCCTCATTACGTATTCGTTAGAAAACTTATCAAAAATATAGGCTCAGCATGATTCAGATTCAGATTCTTTAATCCTACTAATATTATAAACGCGAAAGTTTGTGAGGATGGATGGATGGATGTATGGATGTTTGTTACTCTTTCACGCAAAAACTACTGAACGGATCGAGATGAAACTATGCAATAATATAGCTTATATATCAGAATAACACAGGCTATAAATTATAATGATATTGCGTCAAAAATCAAAATATCATGCGGGCGAAGCCGCGGGTAAAAACTACTAATAAATAAAAATTTACAAGTCAGATTACGGTAAATACATTATACAATGTTCTTATATGTAAATCTTTTTTTATAATAATTATTTTACATTCCTTCATCCATTACAATTTGTTATAGAAAACGCACCAGGTTTTTTCTATTTTATGTTGCACCTAAAGAACATTAAGAAAATATTATTCCGAATCCCTAAAGATTAGTTACCTACCTGCCTAACTTATTAGTCTTTAATATTCCACGGCTGAACTTAGGCCTACTTTCAAAAGAAGATTTGGTCATCCGCCTAACCCACTTCCGGGTGATTTATTCCACATACGCCATCAAATTTCTTCTTTTATTCCTACTTACATCGGCCTTCATCGGACAGGTCATCAAAACGTATTATAAATAGCTCTTTGTGTTTCCGTCAATTAACGTCAACGTTGTCAAAGAAGCTATTACGTTACAAAAGTTTTCTACTGTTTGTAAAGTATACACAATTTATTGCCCGAACAAATCCCTTTTGTGGAATATATAAAGAGCGAATTTGTTGATTTTGTTTTCATCGACCTTTCACGTAATAAATGAAGTCACTGGAAGTAAGATTTCAGGAAAACATTTAAGAATTAAGCATTGTTGTTTAAACTTCAAACAAAACTAGGTTTACGAGTATATCTAAGAATCCATCTACACGCACTGGGCCAAATTAGTAGATATACCCCAATCACCCTTCGTAAGTAGCATTCATTCATATTCAGCAGACAAAACAGACATATAGACATAAACGAATCCAAAAAACACTAACAAGAATTCTACCTAAACGCTAGAATTTGTCAGGCCTAATTTAGGCAGTAGCCATTCAAAGATAACATGCTGGGTACGCTGCCAAACTGATAGTACTAGACTTGGCATTTAGACATGACTTGGATTATCTTTAGATTCCGGACGGTACTCGTATATTGCTAATTCAAGTACCTACCTATTTTGATCTAGACTTAATGCTACACTTGCACTTTATATCCACTATAATAATAATGAAGAATGTAGAGAAATGCAAAACTATATTTAAAAAAAAAAAGCCACAGAACGTCTAGTTGAACATTGTCCTCCCTCGCATGGTCTCACAATAAGGTCGATTAAAAGCGGCTTATATCTAGCGTGTTCTTGTGGTTTTGACTAGATCGTATGTTACGTTACCATACACATTCTGGAGTGGAGACCATTCTCCACTCCAGAATTTTCATTACTTTACTATAGTATACCACATATTATAACACGTAGGTATAGCAGCTAGCAAGACAAACACTGGCGGTGGAAACGGCACACCGCCGTACTATGGCTTCTTCGCCATTCTTTAGCAAGAACTTAATCTCATTGATTAGGACTCACAACATACCATAAGCTGACATGTAGTGCCGACTATTGAGCTTCATATATTTATTTAGTAGATAATGTCGTTAGCTACACTTTTTTCTCTTTATTAACTACAACAAATATACAACACTTTCCTTTGTGATAAACAATTTAAAAATTGACGCGTTCGCAGGATTGAACTGCAAACGCGTCAATTTTTGAAATGTTTATCATAAAGAAAGTTACAATACACCTAGTGTGTGAAGCACGATAAAAATCATTTCAATATACAACACTACTTAGGTAAATAGGCTAATACATACCTACCTACTATCTAGACTATGTAAAACTACATAAACTACTAACATAAAAAGCAATTGTAAGTTACAGTTTCATGAAATGAGGACCTATGACGTCCATTAGCTTCTCCATAGATAAAATACTTATTTACTAAAAAATAAACATCTGTATAGGTACATTCCAAGATTTGCAATAAGATCCTATCAAGCGCTATTTCCACATCATTTGTCTACATTGTGACCTTTAGTTCATTGGATGGTTTTGGCAGTACATTCTAGAACTTAAAGGTATAGCTGTAATCCGTTCCACAACTGGTCTGGTCCACCAGTTGAAATCTATTGAAGAATTTGGCACAAATCGTAAAAATAATTACCTATTTTCAACTCGCATTATTATTATCTTATAAAAAGTACCAGAATAGAGTGACATTTTTAAACAGCAAGCGTCAAAGGTAGTTGCTACCCTAGTTCTCAGCTGTTATGGACGGACTATAACTAGAGTCTAGAGACAGATACACAGCTGTTGGGTGGCATTAGTATATAGGTAACTTACATTGGCGAGCTGGTCGAACCGGCCGAAGAGTTCGTTGAGCAGCCGTACCAGCTCCTGCGCACTGCACTGCGACGCGAGCACCGTGAACCCCACTATGTCGGCGAACAGGATACTGCAACAAAGATATATTCGGACTTAGATACACGATTTGAGAGCTGATTGGTACCTGGACGCAGCACAGGACCTAAGCAGTTGGTACCGTAAAAAAGGAGAAATGAGAAGGCTGAAGTAGCTGCAACTTTAACTTTAACGCTTCAAGGAATCTTTTTAAGGCGACTTTCCTGTATGTAAACTTTGCTTGCTATCTACAAAATTACAAAAGTCATTTTTAGGGTTACGTAGCCAAAGGGTAAAAACGGGATCCTATTACTAAGACTCCACTATCCGTCCGTCTGTCTATCTGTCCGTCTGCCTGCCACTAGACATCTCATGAACCGTGATAGCTACGATAGAACGTTAAAATTTTCAAATAACAAGAAATACTAAAATCAGAAAAAAATATTTTAAGGCTTCCCATACAAAAAAAAAATATTTTTATAGACGATTTTCGCTCGATATTAATAACGGTGACAGGTAGATGCTTGAAAGATTTACAGAATAAATAAATAATTAAAATAAAATAAGTATTTAAGGGGGGCAAATTTATGGGCTTTTCTCAGCGCCTAATTTTCTTATAACTTTGTTTAAATGGAACTTAATATGTACTCGTATACCTACTTTTTTGTGAGTACTCCGCACTCTATTGATAATTTAACCGTAGTCTAGATTGACAGTTCCAATCTAGACTACGGTTAAATTATCAATAGAGTGCGGAGTACTCACAAAAAAAGAAGGTATACATAGTTCCATTAAAACTCCATTTAAACAAAGTTATAAGAAAATTAGGCGCTGAGAAAAGCCATAAATTTGCCTCTCTAAGCACAAAATTCCACCTGAATTCATAACTTAGCGTTAGATAGTAGAAAAGAAAGCTTCCATTCATTAATTGAAATTTATTATCGCCATGGGAAGAGAAAAATCAGGAAAAGTGTCTCGTAGAATGAGCAAAGAAAAGTGTACAAAGCAATAGTAAAATAAAAACGAACGAACATAGGCAAGAAAATTAACTTTGCGAAAAAAATTCTACTAAAGAGGAAATACAATTCCATAATAAGTAGGTAAATGTTAGAGCAAGCGTAGGCGTCTTTTCGTTTGGTTAGTAGTTTTATAAAAAAATTAGGAAATAAGTACTTAGGCTTAAGTCTACGTCATATTTGTAGTACCTAATTATCATCCGTGGTATTTTCATTTAATTGGGATACTCCATAAAGTCAAATTCACTGACTGCCCGATTGACTGATCCTATTTGACTTTGACTTCTTCGTTAGGAGTGAAAATTGTTTATGGCGATTTTAGGTTAAATTAACTAAGTTGAACTACTTTATACTAAGTATCAAAATCGTTACATAGATTTAAGTACATTATAGAAAGCTTACAGGGAAATCGTCAATAGTTGAAAAGTTCTAAGGCATTCGCTATATGTGTCACTATTACTATTATCTTTCCAACATCAGTTTGATTCTGTCGCCAATTCAGACACTAAATTGCATTAAAAAATTCAATTTGAAATATTATGATACTTTAAAGACTAAATGGATGGCACGTACAACGTTTTTGCGATAGGTAAGTCCGAGTGATTGAACTTGAGCTAGCAACAGTAGCAACACGAAATAAAAATACATATTTCAATTATACGATACCGTTATGACATTTCTAATATCGCCAAAACGTAAATACTGTTAATTCTCCCTGGACAAAAAGTTAAGAAGTACATTACAACATTTACATATTTAATTGTAATAAATAAAGTTTACTAAGTACATTAATTTGTAAGAAAGGTAAACTTTAATCTTGCTTTCTGGGAAATAATTTAAAAGTTTATTCGCTCCCATTTATTGTCCCAAATTGCTAAAACTTGTCGCAAAATAACTTGTGATATAAGAAGTTTATCAGCACCAGCAACAGAGAGCGATCGAATAAAATATGGAATAATTGTGTGAAAGATGATATTCTGAAAAGTAAAAGTACGTAAGTAAAGTACTGAGCGTTATGGGAGCGAGTTAAGATGTTTTATGACGCAAGATAAAGACGAATAGAGAAAGCACAGGAGAGTAGGTACATTCTGTACCAAACCAAACTGATACATATATCCTACTTGTTTTTTTTTAGGGTTCCGTACCTCAAATGGAAAAAACGGAACCCTTATAGGATCACTTTGTTGTCCGTCTGTGTGTATGTCAAGACTCTTTATCTCGAGAACGCGTAAAGATATCGAGTTGAAATTTAAACTGTATACTTATATCCATGGTTTCTTGCAGTCGTGTAAAAGAAAAACTTCTCAGTTATCGTATAAAAAAATAGAGCCGTTTATGTCGCACCGCATATTTTAACACTCACAAAAATCAAAACCTACAGGGTACTTCCCGTTGACATAGAACTATAAAATTTGGCGAGAAGCATTGTCTCAGAGTACACATATAGGAATAAATCTGAAAACTGTACATTTTTATTTAAATATTAACTTGAAGGTCCAAAGATAATCCAAATGCTCGAGCCCACTACCAGTTGGCAGCGTGCCCAATATGCTGGCAGCATTGCCACGCTGAATGGCAATGCTTATACGTTGAGCCAAATACGTATTATCCTTCTTATCGATTAAAAACTAAAAGTAGGTAGGTATATGGCGTTCGACCTGTAGGAGGCCACATATAATGCAGTAGCATCACCCTCACATAGATCCTGTCGAGTGCAAGTGTTAGACATAGTAGGCATTCAAGTAGGTGCTGATCTTACTGAGTGGAACAAGGCTAGGCATATGAGTCTATAAGATTCATCATCATCATTATCTTTCAGCTATAGGACATCACACCCAGGACAAATGGCTTGGATAGATTTCCCATAAGACCAGTTGCACCCAGCGTAATGATGTATCCCGACAAGGACGACAAGACATAAATATTGCGGCTAAACCAATATTAGACTCAAACAAATGAACTTGGTCGTAGGTAGAATAGCGTTAAATGTGTAACCGAGACAAAAAGTAAATAAATGAGCGGACCTAATGGCAGGCTCTAATGATACGAGTAGAAACAAAAGATTGCTAAAAGCTAAGCGATCTTTTGTTTCATTCACATTATAATAACTACCTTTTTTTAAGTGTTTTGCGTGAAACTACTAAGTCTATGAAGTAATGTACCGAACTGAAATAAATATATTTTAAAGGACTTCATTCATGTATGAAAGAGTAATACTTATTGGTGAAATATTTAATGTATGACGAAGTTTTTCTGTCATTAAAGGATTGGTTATGGTCATCAGGTTATTCTGAAACAAAGGACATAATAAGTATCATTATAACATTTGACCTATAATGTTTCAGAACCAACCCTGAAATTTGACTCAGCTAAATTACACATTACTCATATTTTTATCACTATTTTAGAGTCACTCACGTAGTAAAAGATTTTACTACATACATCCTAGAGTACGTTAAACCAAACATTAAAGCGATGCACAATAAAGGTACCATACAATGTATCGGAATTTAGAATATTTCTTTTTCGGAAAAGCTTTGAGTGGTACATACCATGCGATCATAATGGATGATAAATGAACGAGAGAGTTTTTGTTGAAAACAGCGCAATAAAGTGCCCGAAACTCAAGCCGAATTTATCGCATGTGTCGTGCATATCAAATACCGGCAAATGGCATGTAAATAGGTTCCATTATTTGTATAGAAATGGAAATTATCTAGAATTCTAGACTAATGAGGACGATATAGCATGGTAATGTTGCCAGCACACTGGGCACGCTGTTGACTGATCGTGAGACTAAGTATCTATTAGATTATCTCTCGATATTGGATTTGATATAAATCTGGTTGCTTTTCATTTAAGGTATGATTACGCATTGTAGGCAGCAGCAACATATAATCTTTATGAGTTTATATGAGATTACATTCCGAGCTAAGCAGCACTGTCGCGGCAGCAATATGCGTAAAAGTAGTGCTGCGGCAGCACTGCTGCCTGCTGCTGCTGCCTGCAGCGGAGTTCGGAAACATACCATTATTCGTTCTCTTAAATTGAATAAAATTATGCGCTAAATATTTATTTCTGAGATAGATTTGTAACTTTCTCTTCGTGTGTTTTGCATATTGTTCTCAAATCTCAATTTAAAAATAATAAGAACACAAACGAGAGTCCACTCAAAATGGATTATTTCAATGCTAACTCTCTTAGTGAGAGTATTGTGCGTATCGCATGAACATCCCTAGTTAGTATAGCTCATTATTTATCTATGGAACATTCCTTCAACTATAATAATAGTCCGTATTTGTCATTCCGTCACTTGTTGACGATAAAGCGGCCGGAAGCCGACGAAATGGGGTTCTGAACGGCATCGATACCGCGACACATTACCCGAGTGTTTTCCAATACAAAACTTGGCAGGAGCACTATGTTTTTCTCTAAGAAAAGCCAACACAATAATGTGTTTCAACGGCTTTCCATCGATACTATTGTACGTTACGTATTATGTTTATTTGATAGATGTGTTAGTCGAGCGATAAAAGCTAGTCTGCGAAAGATTTTATACGAATACAGTTGTTGAGAAGTTTTAAATACCTCTAGAACACAGGGAATTTTTAGCTATAGGAGCTAAGCGTGCCCTATCTTAGACCAACATCAAGATAAGCCAAGTGTCATGCTATTGTTTTAAATAGCATCTAGTTGGTAGAATAAGTACGAGTAATTGCATAATTTTTTCACAAGACAAATGCATAACTTTTAAAATGTGTCGCTTTTTTGTGTAAGAAACATTATGTCGTAACACATATTCTTTAATATCCTTTAATTAAAAACCAAAAGCTATAAAAAATGAAATTTACTTACTACATTTTACTAAATAATTTAATTCTTTTAATCCTTTAATTTAAATTATAAAACTTATGATCTAAAAGGAGACCAAAAGGTGACGTCCACAAGTGGTATATTATTCAGAGGAAAATCGAACCAAGATGATGTATACATCATTTGAAAGCTTCATTTATGGGCTTCTCAAAAATATTTAATTTAGATTTTATTATTCCTCCATTTTTTTTAATGTGATAAATGTTTGTTTGTATGAAAAATAATAATACAGCTTTGTATTTTTTCTAGTTTAGCAATAATAAAGTGCTTCTATCGTTATTTTACTTGCATTCGTAGCTGAATCTTCCACATTCATCTCTTAATTTTCTAATATTAAAAATTATAACCTACCAGTGTGACCAGTTAGTAGATAAAATGTGACAAAAAACACTTAAAAACTGTGTCTAATTGGTAAAAATACTTCTATATAACAATTTGGAGGTTAATTAATCAGAGTTGCTAGAGATAAACTACCTATTGAGCCAAATATATTTATTTATCCTAATAGATTCAAAATATTTTTTTAAAAATCGGAGGGTTTTCTTTTTGTTTTAACTGATGTACCTAATAGACTCAGAAAAATATGAACTTTCTCGTTACATCGAGTGTTGTGGTTGAAATTTTTGATTATTATTATACCAGCCTCCATACATTTTGTGCACATCTCCTTTAAGGAAGAAATAGGTTTAGATCAATAATATTAGTAATTATAACAATATAATTCCTTTATGTATCTAGTATTTTGTAACTCTAGAGAATTATAAAAAAATGAATGTAAACGTTTATTATATCTATTGGATAAAATTAATCACAACCAGGAAATAGTTACGTACTGTATCTAGAAATAGCCCGAGAGTGCATAGGAACTTTACTAATGGACATTATTGTACGGATGTGTAACTTTGATAACATCTGCTGGCTGTTTGGCCGTGGCTAATATAACAGCACTGTTCTTGACTAGATAAAGGTCGAGCCAAAATTTCTATCCGCCCTTGAAAGCTGAAGCATGGCATTGAAATATATAATGTACAGTAATATTTACGCCGATTGTAATCCTAAGTACATATTTTGTGGGAAGAGAAAGCTATGGAATTTATTTCGCTAAAGTGACTAAAATGTAGGAATCATTACAAAATTTATTTATATTTTTGACCGACGAACCACCGGAGGAGGTATACAATTCGACGCGTATATATATTTATATATATATATTTTATATAATCACGCATAACTTTTGTAATAGTGGTGCTATTTCGATAATTCTTTTTTTATTGGAAAGAATATACTTTGAAATTGGTCCTATTTGAATTTTATCGAAATCGGCTGAGCCATTTTTGATAAATCAACAATAATGTGAAAAATGCTACATCGATCAGTGCGAAATATTCGCGAAATCTGTACACGGGTGAAGTCGGTCATGCTAATTTTTGCAAAAAATAATCTTGTCTCATACAATTTTGTAAAATAGGTCGTTGTTTTTACTTTGCGCAGTGATAAGTATAAAGAAAATAAATAAAAATCTATATACTTGAGTGGTCCAAATATCCAAGTAAGTGTTCACTAATCTTGACTGTTTGTTGTTGCCGACAATCCAAATAAAATTTGACAAGGTAAGTATAAGTATAAATTCATTAGGTAGATCGATACTGGAAGCTCGGAAAACTAAAAAACTACGGCCCTCATACGTTCTGGGATTAAATTTACAGTAGAGCACCACTTAATTTAGATCGCAATTTTAGATAGACGATAAAACTAAAGATTATCCATAAAAATAATTTCAACAAACATTACGCCATATAGGTGTGTAGCGCGAATAATTGAAACACATCGCGTGCTCTGCAACAATAAATGGTTTAGGGTTAATCCCCATCGAAGCCGACATCTAGGCACGAGTTCAATTGACGTGATCCAATGAGACCAACACAGGTATCGCATTAACAACCCTTTTCATGACGCCCTCGCCCCTTCGCTAATCATAGACACGTATATTCCCTACCATTAATTGAAAAAACAAAAGGTTCTCTACACCAAAGCACTCTAGTAGGTACTTGACGATTAATGGTATCCCTCTACCAGGCTATACAGGGTTATTTCTAATCAATTAGCATCCTTCTAGGGGCTTATTCTGTACATAAAAACTAACAACTTTTGTTCTACGACTTTCGTCAAAACTCAAAAAAAAATTAGCTGTTCCATACATTTTGTCGCGGGTGAACTAAATTTTTCTATGGAACAACAATTTTTTTTTTAGTTTTGACGCAAGTCGTAGAACAAAAGTTGTTAGTTTTTATGTACAGAATAAGCCCCTAGAATGACGCTAATTGATTAGAAATAACCCTGTATAATTGACGTATTACCTGTACTCTACAGAAATAATGGTGAAGAAAATCTAGTAAATTGTTATTTTTGGACACCCCAAAAGTGGACTGATGACACCTATAATGGCCACAAAAACACGCTATAGGTATATGAACTCTTTTCGACCGACTTTGGAAATCAATACTGTATCACGGGACTTCCTACTGCGAAAATCGTAACAACTAATTAGTGATTACGTCATAAAGATACTTAGCAAAAATCGTAAAAGTTTAGGGGGAAGCAGTGTTACCGACATAGCATTGTCGTAATGCTTACGTAATGGTTAGTATTGAACGAATAGTGCCTCCAGACATGCAATAAGCAAATAAAGCTGGCTAGTAACAATGAATATTCGATACTGTACAGCGAACATACAACGTGACCTTAGAATAAACATAATTTGTGCAGCCATGAACCAGCGGTTAGGGTTAGCAAATTGAAAATTTACTAGTCTGGAGAAAGAGTCTGCTTTTTCACATTTCGGAAATCAATTATTTGTTTAGTCCCAAGGCTTTTGGGTTAAAGAGTTGTCTATTATTATATCCGTGCAAACCACAAGTAGATCCGTCTCTCCGTTGGTGCGTGAAACAGTTTCGGATTCAAAATATTAGTAAGCGTCCGAAACACAACACTGCGTTCCATCACAGGTGTAGTTGACGTAGGCGAAAAAGCTGCTAAAAGCCCAGAAGTGGCACAGGATAGGTTGAGTGAGTCTAACAACTCTGATAAGGTAACCCTACCAGAAGTGAGCAAGCAGTCTGATCCACGAAGGTGCTCTGACTAATATTGCTCCTAATCTCGCCTTTCAGCTACGACGGAGACGTTTGGGTACACATACACATATTGAGTATACTGACCTATATATTTCTTCGTGAGCACTGGACGAATAAAAACATATGAAATGGAATTCAAATTCAAATGCGGGCTATATCCGGCCATCCGCAATTCATCAGTCAGATAGGTACCTACTCTATTTATTTATTCAATGTATTTATTATAGACATCAAAGCTAAAGACTCTCAATGATTAAAATGCTTTGAAAAAATCTTGTTGAATACGATGTATATTTACCGCTTTGTGCCATATAGGTGCTTTGTGCAAGCACAAGCTGTCTAACAGCTAAAATTAGCCACGTGAAATTATCAAGTAACCGTGAATGGTTGTCACAGCTGAAACTGGCATGGACACACTACACAGAACCTACACACTATACTGAATCATAAACATATCTCAAATTAGCTTTCACCTACAACTTCTCACAGTTCCACAATGGATGGATGTATTACCCAACCCACAAGTCCCTTTAATTTTTCTGGTAAGTATATAATTATTTTTTGCAAAAAATAGCATGACCGACTTCACCCGTGTACAGAATCATTACATAGTATAAAACAAAGTCGCTTTCCACTGTCTCCCCATTATGCTTATATCTTTAAAACTACGCAACGGATTTTGATGCAGTTTGTTTTAATAGATAGAGTAGTTCAAGAGAAATGTTTATATGTATAATACACCTGTGCGAAGCCGGGGTGCATCGCTAGAACGCAAATATTACTCAAGGATCGATGTAACATTTTTCACATTATTGTAGATTTATCAAAAATGGCTCATCCAATTTCGATAAAATTTAAATGGGACCAATTTCTACTCCAAAGTATACTCTTTCCAATAAAAAAAGAATTATTGAAATCAGACTACTACGAAAAAAGTTATGCGTGGTTATACATAAAAAATATATATATACGCGTCGAATTGTATACCTCCTCCGGTGGTTCGTTGGTCAAAAAGTAAACTGTGACACTTTTCAAACTTAAAACTATATCCATGCAAAAAATCAAGTCGATCCGCTGCTACCACAGGTTACTAGTACTAGTACTATGTTGCGTGGACGAGAATAGACACAACGAACAAACACATTTCATAAATTGCCTAGTAAGGATAATGTTCAGGCCACACGAATATGCCTAATCAAATAATTTAATTAAGGCGATTGGAGCAAAAGCAATAATTAGCAGTGTAGAGAAGACAAGACAATCCAATCAGCTGAATATCCGCTTAGCCTAAAAGGATCAAGTGCGGTAATAGACTTCCTGACTGTGACGTCACTTCGGACGGATAGCCCGACGTGAGGAGAGAAGTAATGCGATCAAACGATTAGTAGATACGACTGCGAGAGGTTTTGAAGTTAAGCTACGGTAGTACTCGTAGAATGCTTTAGCATACATCCCCTAAATTAGACTACGAGATAAGTTTCATCGAAATAGAGCTTGCTGGCTTGCTGGCTAATAGGTTAACTCATCCAAAATCAGCCGAAAGGTGATATACTGGAAATAACGTTCTTTTTTTCGATGACGACTTTGACTATCCTATTAATATTATAAACGCGAAAGTGTGTGAGTACATATGGATGCTGAACCGATTTGGATGAAATTCGGTATTTAATATTTTCAGGGATTCTCAGAAAGGTATTGTTTTTATTATCATTAAAAACAACTTGTACTATGGGGTCAACTGTGAAATCGCGAAAATATAATTAGTCGAGCAGAATCACTCCGTGCTACATTTTCTTAGGTTAATTTCTGAGCACGTAACTGATGGTAAATAGTAGATACCAGCAAATCGCAACATGGAATATCACTCATACTGTATCTAAAAAGTACTAAATTTGCAAAAATAGTCGGTCAAGTTGCATGGTCTCGAACCCTAATTTAGCATGAAGCCTCTCTAAAATGTTCTACGTAAAAGAATAAGAAAATCAATTCTTTCAACAATAACAAAGAGATTATCCTCGATAGATAACGAGCAAATTTGCAAAGCTAATACAGAGCAGCATACCTCAATAAATTCCTGAAGCTCGTCGCAGATTCCCGCAATGCCCGCCACGACTCGATAGAGCCTTTGAAGGAAATCGGAAAATGCTGCTCAACTGATTATCATACATAGCATTGATAGCGCAATAGGCGCAGAACAAAGGTTATTAGTTTTGATGTACAGAAAAGTCTCTAAAAGGATACTAATTGATTAGAAATTACCCTGTATATTTTATCTGCACGTAACATGTTCACACACAAGCAAAAGACGACAATTCTTCAAAAGTAGATTACAGAATATCAAATGGGTTAAATAAAAATATTTAGAATTAATGTTGTGGTTTTGAAAAAGGGGGATATCGCCTTAACAAAAATGTGACTTAAAAACTAAAAGATCTAATTAAAATTAGTAAACAGAAGCAGGTAACTTTACAAGAAAAACCAGCCTGAAAATTTTAAGTTTAATTTTTGGTACATAGATTATGTTATTTTATGTACGTCTGTGATAATAGAAAAAAATATTTCGTCACTCAGTTCACATTAACTAATAGTGATATAACAAACCCTTTGGCTCGATTTAATCCCACCTTTTAGTTTTCGTAACTTCCGAAAACCCTTACACACGGGGAGAATTGAATAGAGCTCAAAGTTCCATACTTACCGCAACTTTCGCAAAAGTTACACGTACTAATAGGTTACTCGCGGAGGTAACTCCTATTCATTAAACTAACCACAAGCACAGAATATACACTAGTCTCAGGGTACACATGTTAGGTAAAGTTACCACGAACATTAGCGTTCTAGATACCTAATCGCAATCCGTATTTGCCAGTTCCTTTATGAAGTCAACCTGTTAATTAGAATTTGATGATCTTTTTTCTTGAATGACACACACAGAAACACCTAGAATGTTGTCTTCATAGCCGTGGGATGTGGATATTAATTGATTTTAAATAGGACCAATCGGCAGCGATTTTTGTCGTACAGCGTGTTCCAGTTTTTTTTTATCAGAAGGACTTAGTTTAAGTGCGTTTTGCTAACCGTGACCAAATTGCTAGTGTTGTGCATGGTGATTATTTATGACGCACTTTAAATTAACTTTAAGGACTTTTTAAAATAGCAATTTAATAATGTAGGCAAGCTGTAAGTCAGTATCTCATATTTCGAAAACAAAATGATAACATTAACAAAGATTTTATACAAAACGTTACGAGATTGATTCGTTTGCGGCATTGTTACATTACTTAGATGGCAAATAACGTTTGTGATAAGCACTATCACTCTATTTTGAAACAATTAACAGACCTAAACAATTCAAAACACCATGTATATTATGAGTAGGCATTAAAAATTTGTTCGCCAAAGAGAAAATTTTAAAGTGAAAGACCTTTGTGTCTCTACTTCCCACGTTTGTAGAATACGGTGATTAATTCTCTGGTTCAACTTGACAAAGTATAGAAATTCTGTATCCAATATTAATCTTTTGTAATGGTATTCGTAATGAAACTTGGATATGAATAGGAGACGATTTCATTACACCAAAAGACTCACTAAGCAGATAATCCATCTAAGACTAAAAGGATAGTGTGGGTGGGCCTACCCATTACATTTGGAAAGCCGTTAGCCCCAATTTTACTTGCTCTACCTGACATCACTCTAGTTCGAAATATTTAAGGCCTACAACTTTGAGTCCTCAAACCCTTTCATAAGATATTGGGAAACCTTTAATGACATAAACCAGTTTAAAATTCTGATGTAAATAAGGGCTGATGTTACGATAAGCTTGACATGGGTTCAACTAGATATGTGACAGTAGGAATATTATTATGCTATTTTGATCAAATTCACAATAGCCAAAAACAAAACCTTATGTATTTCATGTGTAAAAAAAATATAACGGGAAACTATAGAATGTAAAACTTTAAAATTTTAATACATAAAAGACATTGATTGTTATTATTATTATACCTTCTGAGTATGAGCATCGTCTCTATTCATTCAGATACCTACCGATATATTTTCCGATAAATCGTTCCTACATAAGTTTCTTAAAACTCAAAAATCCATTTGGGTATTATGTAGGATTTTTTTAGACGATACCTAAACTGGCTAAGATACTTAAATAATCAAAGGATTACTACATACATATCGTGTTGACCATGACAAAAATCAACGGAAGCGATAATCAATTTAAAAGTGTTTTCGAATTGAATTACTTGGGGAATTCTCTTGGGTATTTCCCAAACGACCTTAATAAATGGAATCCATTTTATTCCTTACCATTGCAACTAATTTTTATGCCCGCCCGATGTACTCAGACTACACTAGACTAGACTGGAAATATATCTTACTATACTCATCTCAATTGTACGCGACTCCGAACACAGATCTTGACCTTTGAATCAACTAAATGGATATATGCGTTCCGAAATGCTATGAGAAATTGGCATGGATACAAGATGTCTGCGGTGTTGAAAACTAAACTTTTGCTCAGCAGTTACGACTCAATACTAAAAAGAAATAATATCTAGGATTTATTGTATCCTAATAAGAGTAACAACTAGATCAAGAGATCTAGTTGTTACTCTTATTAGGACCTAATTATGGTCATTATCAGTAATATCCGTAGTAACTACAAATTTCGTACATCAGCCGCCTTAGACTTAACCCGCAGAGTTACTGCGGAGTTAAGTAGGTACTAGTCGGTGTTTTGTCTTTTACAAGTGAATGGAAATTGTCAAAGATAATTATTTTTTGCAAAAAATAGCACCACCTACTTCCACCGTGTACAAAATTCGAAAAGTTTGCATGAATCGATGATGTCCATGTATATTGTACATTATTACTGTTAACATTTTAATGAGACTACCTCGAGAGTTACCCTTTCGAAATAAAAAGTTTTTTAATCCAGTTCACAAACGACGAAAATATCGATGAACACACACACAAAAAAACAGACGAACATAGTACCTCCTCTTTTTTGGAAATCGGTAAAAAAGACAAAACACGGACTACTCCGAAGTAACTCTACGTTTATTAATAAGGTGACCAATAGTTTTAGACGAAATTAATAATGTAACTTTGCAGCAAACACTTTGTACATGTGCGTCGTTAGATACAATAATTTTAACCCTTCCTAGCTCTACCTACTTCCCAGAATAGACGCAAAAACAATCAATTACTGTTATTTCCCTTGGGACTTATTAACCCTTGGGAACCTGTCAACTAAACAACACTAGTGGGTTTTGCTCGAAACAATAACCTACGTTGCTCAATTCAAAATATTTAGGTGATATTTGTGAGTGATACATACTCAATTAGGATTTTGGAATTGCGCCAAGTCATTGCAAGAGCATGACATACATACTTAGAAAGCAATATACTACCTACTACCTACTATACCAACTGTTTCTATATCTTATTCTGGGATATCATTGTACGTAGGTATTCATCATTAAAAACAACTTTCACTATGGAACCAACCCTGACTCGTAAAAAATACTGTATTGTTAATTTAGACGAAAGCTAGTGTACTTTATCTGAATTTTCTATACTATTCGTTATTCTATTCGGTTAGTCTCGTAGTAAAAATCGATAATGGGACTGTTGTTTAAAGAATGTTTATAGTAGATTCATTTATTTCATGTATACCTATCAACCTTATTTTTTCAGAAATGTCAAGCAGTTCTCTATGTGAAAGCTTAGATAAGAATTATAGAACGATACTCTATTGTTAAAAGTACCGACTTTAGACGTGCAGGTTACAGGTGCAGGAGAGTGTAGAAAAGCGGAAGGTGTGATAATCATAATAAAATTGGCAAGCAAAATAAGTCAGAGACCCTTTGTAAATGTACTAAAAATACGTCGTATCTACGTTAATATTTGATGTGGATTAACGAAAACATGACAAGGATTTACTTAGCAGTGTTTTCTTAGTATCATCTGACGTTAACTTGATCGGACGCCCGCCACCAGGGTTGCCGAGTTTTAGGGGTATAAATAAGTAAAATATGTATCTTTAATCCAACCCAAGAGTGTTTAATTGTGCTTCTTGTTTTTGTTGTCATATAGTTAACTTTTACCCGCGGTTTCGACCTTGTAATATTTTGTTATTGTACTATCCCATAGGAATGTTATATTTTTCTGGGATTAAAAGTATATAGCCTGTACTAATACTCAGTGACCTACGAAGTATATCAATGCACAAAATCAAATCAACCCGTCTCTCCGTTGCTGCGTGAAAAAGTAACAAACAAACCAACAAAGACTTTCAGAATTATAATACAACTGTACCAATCTTTTTAATAGCCCACTGCAGGACGTAGGCCTAGCCACGAAGGGTGATTGGGCCATATCCAACACGCTGGCCCAGTGCGGGTTGGTGGATTCACATACGCCATCGAATTTCTTCTACGGACGTATGCAGGTTGCCTCACGATGTTCTCCTTCACCGAAAAGCCAGTGGTGTTAAATTCCGTATATAAATTCCAAAGAACTCATTGGTACGGGACCGGGATTTGAACCCACGACCTCACGATTGCAAGGCGGGTGTCATTACGACTAGGCCACCACGGCTTATATTACAACTAAGTAAGGATTACTAGTACGAGTGGCTTTATATTATTATTAGTCATTGATAATCATTATTTATGGGCAAACTGAAAATAAACATTTTTGTTAGGGGGTTCGTTTGGTGGTCTATTACAAGAGGGAATACATTGTTTAGATCCGACTAATGAATGGCCAACACTTGGTCATGTTCTGGTCCTCTTTTTGAGTAAACAATTTCTGATTGTGATAAATCAAAATTATTCTGAAAAATTGACGCGTTCAACGGTTTTTCATAGCTTTATTTAAATTGTTTAAACACTAAATTATTAGGTCATGTTCCAATTGAACTTTATCTATCTCGCATGCTTCACAGTCCGTCAAGTGTGAATTTAAGTATCAGTACGGACTCATACTACTTTTTAGCTGACAACCCTGGATTTGTCTCTTCGCTTGTAATTCCATTATGATTATCTTAGTTTCATTAACGGGTAATGTTTCAGGAAAACACTGTTTCTCATGAAACAAAGGTAAAGTTGCTGTAACAGAAAATAGAGATTCATTTTAGCTAGAACCGTTAGATTTTAGAATATCTCGATACCATCCCTCTTTTGTTCTATGCCTTATTTTTTTTTAACAAAGCGATATAAACCTTAGAAAGTAGGAGATTAAGATGATATTAAAAAAACTCAAAAGTGTGGGCAGAGATGTAGACCGCAGACAAAGAATATCGTTGCATTGGTGTAGTCGCCGTTCAGCATTCAAATTAGTAAAACAGGAGCATTCCTAATGGAAGAAGTCGTCATAACTAACCGTAACTGTACCAGCCGTTTTTTTAATAGTCCACTGCAGGACGTAGGCCTACCCACGAGGGGGCGATTGGGCCATATCCACCACGCTGGCCCAGTGCGGGTTAGTGGATTCACATTACGCCATCGAATTTCTTCTACGGACGCATGCAGGTTGCCTCACGATGTTTTCCTTCACCGAAAAGCCAGTGGTGTTAAATTCCGTACATAAATTCCAAAGAACTCATTGGTACGGGGTACCGGTATTTGAACCCACGACCTCACGATTGCAAGACGAGTGTCAATACCTCTAGGCCACTACGACTTCGCACGTGTAAACTGATTTATTATTTCTTTTCCCTAACTAATCGTCTAGTTATATGACAGGTTAGAAATAGTTATAAATCTAAGATATAGTTAGAAATTTCATAAAGAGCATTTTTCCATATCATCCATAAAACACAATAAACGTCGAACACATTTTACATGGAGTATTTTAAGAACGGTATGCGCAGATCGCAGTCACGAACCTAGACTGGTGTTGCTATTTAACATAGCCTGTAGAGCACGTATACCGAGATGACTTCACGAAGCCACCATAATGAGCTTCTCAGAAGAAAACAAAGCCCTTTCGACTGGAAGGTAATAAACGCACCGGTTCTACTTATATCGGATAGCAAACGATGATTCGTCCTTATGGAAATAAGTACAGAACAAACAGAATGTAACGAGCAAGAATAAACAGCAGAATTAATGCAATGACTCATAGGAGGCTGAGTAAATGCTGGTAAAGTGAACATTGAGACCAAAATGCACGATTTTGTCTTGAATGGTTGTGACTGTATTGCATTTTGTTTGTTTGTTTCTGTGTCACAGCAGTATATCCTACTAATATTATAAACGCGAAACGCGAAAGTTTGTGAGGATGGATGGATGTTTGTTACTCTTTCACGCAAAAACTACTGAACGGATTGAGATGAAACTTTGCAATACTATAGCTTATGTATCAGAATAACAGATAGGCTATAAATTATAATGATATAGCGTCAAAAATCAAAATATCATGCGGGCGAAGCCGCGGGTAAAAACTAGTTGAAAATAAATTAAATTATTCATGGTATTTTTTGTATAGTGCAAGCACTACTGTCTTCAAGATAGAATGGCAATGTTTCCAGCATATTTAAATAAATAAATTATTAAAAAAATTGACGTTCTACAAAACGGAAGAGAGCGATAAAATCGTATGAAAAAGTGTGTATCTATACTTATATTGTCAGCTAGTCATAATATTTGTGAAGAAACATTTCCTTATTGTCGTCCCAAATATGCGAAAATGAAGAAGTATTTAATCTCATGTTTTCCGACATACCTTATTTTTTATCTCGGTAAATTGCCATCTTGGTAGAAAATTATAAGCTCCATTCTGAGATTGCCCTTCAACATTCAGCAGTACAATGGAATAACACCTATCAAATACCTACCCACTCGAAGTAGGTAGAGTTATTCAACTAAAGGGATAAAATAAATTATGTACAATGAAACTGTCAGATAAACACAATACTTATTTTACTTTAAAATAAGTCAAGAAGGTGTCCTTTTAAGTTGATTATACTTGAAAGACCAGACTTTTTGCGTCGAGACATTGGTTGGAAATATCTGAAAAAGGTATTTGTACGTAGTATCGTATCGTAATAACTAGTATTATAGTATGTACCTAACCTTTACCTGTAAGTAACTAAGTACTTTATGTGTCCTGAGCGGGAATTCCTACCGCTGGTTACTGTTAGTTGGGCCACCACATCATGCGTGACGCATAACGAAGAACCAAAGAAAGCAAAAAACGAAGAACCAGCTGAAATGTGTGGTACCTCGAAACATCGACAATAGTTTTCGTTTTATGAATAATCTCATGCTTAAGACTACTGGCCATACTTGCGCCCCTCAAAAGCTTGCACCCTGTATGCTAAGTGTGAGTTTTGTCGTATACATGACGCGCTCTTCGGCGAGCGCGTAAGCATGTAATTTGTATTAAGAAATGTACAGCGCCACTAGCGGCGCGTTTTTGAAACACAACAAGTTCATAAAAATAACATGCTTACGCGCTCGCCGAAGAACGCGTCATGTTTACGACAAAACTCACACTCAGCATACTGTGCCTAAACACTGCTACACACCTGCCGTAACCTACTGTCCTACCTGTCGTAGTTGCCTGGAAGAGATCGCTTCCAGCGATAAGGCCGCCTAGTGTCGCACTACCTTTTTTGAATTTCACTGTTGTATTGATATTGTTTTTGTTATTTTTATTTTGTGTGTACAATAAAGAGTTATTTATTTGTTTTTTACGGCACTGAACAAATGACTGAAAATCTGCACATTATAAATTCAGGTTCTTTAGCGAAATGATAAGGAGAGTAAGTGAGATAACATAACGACCCAAAACAGCTAACCCATTAATAACCCATATTAAACAATGTTTACAAAAGAGTTGTCAATTGAAACTAAAAGTGAACATGACAAGTGCAGCTATCAAGCGGTAACAGTTTTAGAACAAGCAAATTGGTAACAATGAGAGTGAGCTAAAAATATTCTGTAACTGACGCATCATTTTCGAGGTAATTACACGAGCGTAACTGTAATAATCATAACATTGATATACAATTTGAATTTACATTATACACAGCTTCTTCTGAAGTCACTCTCTGAAACGGACACTGATTTTAATGATATTAACCTCTTTTGATCTGAAGGTCAAAATGCGCAGTAAAATGCAATTTAAAAACCTAATTAAATTAGGTACTGTTTTCAACCAATTACATTTAGTGCATGATGATCACTTCGATGCTCGACATAATTAGCAAGGGTATTTACTAAGTAGGTAATGTCGAAGCCCACAAACTAAGACACAGGTAAAAAATAATTCTGACCAAAAAATACAGCCAACAAACAAAAGTTTGATTAGCTAAGATGTAAACAAGTCAATTTGAAGAGAATGTGAGGATCGCAATGTAATACGATGGAACAATGATGTTCGACAATGTGTCGTTAAACAGATTTATGTTGACATACATTACTCGTTTAATAAGGCTTTAATGACTTGATACAATGTTATCAAACCGCAGTATAACAAAGTTAGTTTAAACAAGATACTGTAGAATGAACATGTTCGATCTTTTGTCTTTTTATGATATCTTCTGTACATTACAGTATTATTAAGTAGAAGTAGAGATGTATTTTAAGAGGTCGTCAAAATATAGGATTTATATACTCTAGAGCTGGGTTTCCCATTTTATGGGTCGAATCGCAACCCACAGATGGGTCGCCAGCGAATGTTGAGTGGGTCGCCACATCAAAAGTAAATACCGAAATAAATTAGACTTAAAAACTAACTACGATTAAAAGTAACTCGAGTTGAAGTCGATGTCAAAACTGTAATAGCAACAAAACATAGGAAACAATTTCGTCCTTCCCATTAAAATAACTTATTTGATCTAGTTACTTGACAAGCCTTATATTCATATTGGTAACGGTTAAATTTCTTAGAAGTGGTTCACAGGTCTGTAAATTTGGTTAGACAGGTCGTAGTAGCCCAGACAACTTTGGGAACCACTGCTCTACAGCTTAAAGTAGAAAAAAAAACTATCAAATATTTCAATAATCTTAGAAATAGAATACATTAGGTACATTTTTAGCTGTATAAAATAAAAATATTATAGTCTAAATATAATTGAATGGAGTTGTAACATAGGAAAATGATAACGAAACGATTGATCAAATAAAGAGTGACATAAAGGTGAAGTACATTCGACTACCTCCATTCATCTTTCTACAGTCTACACGATCTATAAATACAAAATCTATTTTAAACTATCACAATTTTTAGATTGTTTACTTTATCTTTATCCCGGTCCCGTACCAATGAATTCCTTGGAATTTATGTACGGAATTTCACACCACGGGATTTTCGGTGAAGGAAAACATTGTGATGCAACCTGCATGCGTCCGTAGAAGAAATTCGATGGCGTATGTGAATCCACCAACCCGCACTGGGCCAGCGTGGTGGATATGGCCCAATCACCCTTCGTGGGTAGGCCTACGTCCTGCAGTGGACTATTAAAAAGGCTGGTACGGTACGGTTACTTTATCTATGAACATGGTGTAGGTAGGTACTCCGACGCATTTACATTTAAATCGAAATATTGAAAAAACTCGTATTAAATAAAAACCACGAAAAAATCCTGCCCGTCCCAGAAGTAGGTACTAGTTAAGGCATGTTCTCTTCACTAAGTAGGTCTATAAAATATCTCTCCATGATCTCCATCCTAATTGCCCAGCATACGATACCAAAGGCCGTCAAATATTAAAAAGCAAAGTATCTACAATCCTGGATTTCAAAGAAGTGTTAGATTTATGTATTAATTCTAACATCATAAATCAATACAACTCTATCTGCGAACTAATAAAATTGGAGACCTTTGTCTCAATAGTCGACTACGTCTATATGGGAGTGCCTTTACACATCTTAAAACTCGATTTTATATGTAATAAAATCACTTCACATTACTCACGTATTAAATGTACGTTAGCAAAAAATAATTTACCGAAGGAACAGCTACTTATTATCACCTAACAAGTTTGATTTATTCATTGCAAAAAATACTTAAATAATTTCCATCGTCTGACCTTTATATCCAGGCATGCTAATAACGAGTGACGTCATAACTACACATCATATTTTTATTTCGTGTTTATTCCAAAAACTTACCATAAAATTTTAAAGTGTAATAAACAATGTTTCAATTCGATTACAGTTTTCGTTGGCGCTGCTACTTGCGAGTAGATTTTTATTTTATTTAAGAATATGGAAAAATGCTTAATACAAAGATAAATATAGTTTTTTTACACTGCTGCTTTGGACAAGAATTTTCATTCAGAAGTTACGGTGTTATTAATTTTGAAACGATGTTAATTTTCTTAACACTGACACTCTTCATTGTAGAGTCTACAAGTTGATTAGATCATTAATTCATTTGTTAACTAAATAATTTCTAATTCAAAAATGTTAGCGAAACATTCACAAAGATTTGACAAACAGAAATTTATAAATGGTAATTGAAAATTGCCGTGGTGGTCTAGTGGTAGTAACACCCGACCTGCAATCGTGAGGTCGTGGGTTCAAATCCCGATCCCGTACCAATGAGTTTCTTTGGAACTTATGTACGGAAATTCACACCATTGGCTTTTCGGTGAAGGAAAAACATCGTGAGGAAAATTTTTTTTTTTTAAATCGTATAGTTTTGCGTTTGACGAAAAAAAATCCTGCATACGTCCGTAGAAGAAATTCGATGGGGTATGTGAATCCACCAACCCGCACTGGGCCAGCGTGGTGGATATGGCCCAATCACCCATCGTGGGTAGGCCTACGTCCTGCAGTGGACTATTAAAAAGGCTGGTACAGATTGAAAATTGTAGAGTACCTAATCCTACTAATAATATAAACGCAAAAGTTTGTGAGTATATATGGATGTTTGTTACTCTTTCACGAACAAACGGCTGAACCGATTTAGATGAAATTTGGTATGTAGGTAGCTAATACCTTTGATTAACATGTAGGTTACTTTTTTACTCAGATTAACGCGGGTAACGCCGCGGGGCGCTGCTAGTAAAAAATAATTCCATACTGTCCACGTCAGAATGTCTTAGCTACTTTTTCAGATTTTAATTTTCTATTTTTTACACCGAATACTCCGTATCAGAAAATATTACCTATCGTTCTCTTCACGTTAATGGGTACAAAGTTATATTTGCTTTTTATTATTTTTCTTCGTACCTATTATGTTGAAAAACATTGTTTATATCATATGTATGGTGGTGATAAATCTGCACTATTTATTTATAATGTAAATATACCTATAGTCCTATAAAAAGTAATTGTTTTAGTTATAAGTTTTGTTGTTTTTTAAGGTTTATTACAATAAACTTTGTTTAAATATGTAATCTGCACAAATACAGGTATTTTAAGAATATTTCAACTAACCTACACCTTTGGATTCGGAACCCTAAGAGTATTTCTTTCAATTCGAAGCTTAAAGAAAATTAGGTGCTGAGGTGCGGCCGTAAATTACACGAGTATGAATATTTTCAGCGCCGCTATAAATAGTGTATCTGCCTACACACAATATTTTCGTACGAATGATAAACTATCACCACCTGTACTCAAATAAACTTTCTTAGAAAATGACCTAGACCTACTTACCAACGCGATACAGAACTATGGTAAACAAGCTTGCAGTACACTTGGAATGAGCCTGAATTGAGCCTGAATGAGCCTCTTTTATAGTTAAGGCTCGTAAACTGTAAAAGTAGTCGCATGTCAAGACAGACACTTTGAGTGATATTATTGGGTTTCGGTGTTATAATACTGAAAAGGGGACAACCAAGACAGTGTTTTAGTTGTCCTCCCTTCGTAACAATGAATACCTTTCGTATTGAACGTGTCTAATAAAGAAGAAATAACCTTAGAAAGATAAGAACAAAGCCCTATTTCAAACGAAAAACTCAAACATACTAATTAATATTTACATAGATAAATCTATTGGCAATACTAAGAAACTATAACGAACACGATTGCCCAAAGCTATGCAGTTAGATAAACAAAAGAAAACAGACGATCGTAGACTCATTCCGTGTTACTACAAAAACATAACACAGCCAAGACAAACCATTTATCAGATTCAAAAATAAATCAAATCCAGTACCACAAATCTCAGAGGAACGACTGAAGCCGCAAAACTAACGTTTATCATTTGTCTAGTGTTAAATTCCATGCAATATATCAGTTGTTACCAGATAAAACCAATTAGAATTCATAGATTTAAATTAAATTTTTTTGTCCTACAAAAATATAATTCCTTTAAAAAAAATAGTAATATAATGTAATAACTGTGGAGTAGAGACGTTACTTAGTGGTCTGAGGATGGTTTGAGCTTTACATAAGATATTATTATTATTATTCAAAATAAAAAATAAAATCTAATCTAAGTTTAAGTAATCCCCTCTCTTCTGGTTATTTTACCCGATGACGGGGTCTATAAGTAACGTTGTACACAATATACATTGTCATTTTCTACCTACTCGAAACAAAATAAACGAATTACGTACCTACGATAATCTTTTTATCTTTTTGTAGTGGGATCATTTACATGAAAAACAGACAAGTAAATTGAGTCGATTGTTGAATGTACAACACAGCCATATACCCAGTTATTTACCCGTGACCCGTTAATTAGAATGTTCTACAACGTTCCTGAGTTCACAGATAATTTAAAATAGTTCGTAATTAGAAGTCCTGGTTTAAGTAATTAGTAAGAGATAGTAGAGTTAATCTTAACGACTGTGTCGCTTAGCATCTCTGGCAGCTTTACCGTGGGCGAAGATTGCTTGGCATTTGGGCTTGACGATCGCTGCTTCATTTTCTAGGTCAAAATTCCATCTGATTAAAATATTAGCCGCAGTAAAGTAGGCTAAATAATTTAGAATAAAAATAGTTGAAATCACGCTTGTGATTTAGTTAGCAAAATACACACTTTAGACTTATTTTATTATTACAAATTACGCAGATTGAAGCGTTATGCTTCGTGGGATGGGATTTTAATAGGATAAACCTCCCAAACGTAATTTTAAATCGATGTACTGGGCCGACTACTGCAATATACAACAAGTCACTCACCTGTTCTTTTCTTTCTTCCTGATGAATCTTGAATAACTACTTCAGTTGGAGATCTCCAGGGCTTACCATAAAATTTTAAAGTGTAATAAAGTAAGTTGGGCTTTTACTTGCTGTTACACCATTTATTTTAATGATAATTAGCAGGGATCACTTATATTGTAGGTTTCTCTAGATATTTTAAACTCGAATGGCGGTGTTCGAGATGAAATGCATACCCTCACAAATGCATCGATAATAGTCAATGATTAGGGAGGACTCGTTGGCGCGGTTTTTAATCGCACTTGCAAATAATCGAATCCAGTACATAGCAGTCGATTACGTTTGATAGATTGAATGATGACGATACACAGATAATCATCTAAGTAAATTTAAAAGCAACGTAAAGTGTTCTTTGTAACGAATGACTAAAAAAAAGAAACAGAAATAGTCTAATTAACTATTATAATTACGATGACGCCTTCATAATTGGGCCTAATGTAATATTCTATTTTTGCACATCAAACATCGAGTATAAATAAAAAATTAAAAGAAAATTTCTCCAGTGAATTCAGCAGAGCCCATAACTTTTAAATGGCTGAACAAATTTTCAATAAACAGCGATGAACGCCCGCAGTCAAATCTGCTATAATTTAAATATAAATCAGGCAAATTGCGAGGATTCGTAAAGGGTTGCGTACCTATCGTGAGATCCAAAAAAAAACAGAGTGTTTAAATCAAATAAAAAACTGTTTTGACACATGTCTAAATAGGTTTCAAACCAAATATTTCTTTTCATGAACCAGCGTTTTCAAACATCTGCTTAGATGACTACCACTATATCCAATAACCAAATAAAAATCAAAGTCATATATTTCTTCAAGAAAATGTTTGCCAACCATGTTGTTCGTAAAATACAAAATTACGATACATTCATTGAACCGTTCCAGCAATATTAGGCTCGGTATTGTATCCTAAACTTGTTAACTGGCCCGTGATCCAATCCTGATCCAATTCTTTACAGGTCGTAACGTCACGGAGTCGTATAAATTCAATCAAAGGTTTTACCCAAGGAATAGCCCTTTCAATCTCATATTGCGACATTTGAATATAAACTAGGTAACTCTATGTAAGTATCGTGGCCACATCGTGACCTAAAGAAGCTATGTGTAGGTATGGATTAGTCTACATCGCTACTAGATTTACGAACCAAAACATTACCGTCATAGAAAGATGCTGCTCTGCTTACGGCCAAAAAATTAATAAGTAATAACTAATATAATAAATTTAAGGTTAAGGTTTATTCATAAGACTTTATGCAATTGTTTAGACTGATTATTAGAAATATGTTTTAAATTGTTGATTATCTTGTGTTCCTATATTTTTTAGAATAATTTAAAAGTACCTGTTATGTATATAGTTTCTTAGGTAAAGTATAAAATGTAGCGTATTGGATTTTGTGTAATCTGTAAAGCTATATTTTACTGTAAATAATAAATAAATAAATAAATAATAAATTACAAAGACACATTAATATTTTTTAGAATAGATCGTAATAGTGTAAACTTGTCAAATAATATATTACCATCTATTAATTTAGTTAAATTTATGATAAATCATAAATTTAATAAAAATAATAAATCATAAATATTTGGCATTATAATAAAAATGTGCAGATATATTGTTCCAAAGGCTCCCAAACTAGAGACCGTATGTCAGGAGCCAATGGCTTCTCCTGTTATGTAACTAAAATATTACAATGCAAATAAACAACTGGTATTATACTAGTTTCATACAAGTTTTTAACAGAGTTAAATTCAGAAAGACAAAAAATATTTATTTGCTTGACATGCAGGAAAAAAATATTATACAATGGAAATTTCGAAATCAAATGAAAATATCTATATTTGTAATGAGAATTGAAGCTATGCCACTCGGAAATCAACACCAAAGAAAACTCGTACTATTCTCTCATGACTGATAAAAGAGACGCATGTCATTTATCGTCTAGTCACTTTCAATACAATTCTCAAACTGCTTAAGTACTAAAACTGGTTGCTAACAAAGTTAACAAAACAAAATATTTTAATGGTACAAATGTATGTGGTTAGTTGTCAATATCTTCAAGAGTGAACATCGTGACAAAAACGGCATTTCTATGGGTAGGAAGTTTTTAAAATATAGGCGCCTATACTAAATTTGCCATCTTCTCTCTGTAGTTTCTGTCTCTGTGGTCTCCAGAGGGGTTAGTCCAGGTTTGCACGTAAATTGAATGGCTCTATACATTTTTTTGTTGGCGGAAACGAGGAAGAACTAACCAAAACATATATAGAGCCATACGCGAACGCGAAAGTTTAAGTATACTACTTAAAACCTGGACTAAGGGCTCAGATAAATTTCAGAATACGTAAATAAATAAGTAGGGCCCTTGTTTAAAAAGGATTAATGGAACCACAAATTGTTGGCACCTTTGTTACACTTGTGTTTACTTTACAATAACTCAAATGAAATTAACACACATGGAGTTTGTATGATGACCAAATAATTAGGATAGGTACTTGGGAGATCGCGCGTAATTTTATAGCGATATTATTTCGCTCAAGAGATATTTTAAATTCTTTAAGAAGTACCTATGAATAATTAATTTTGTCATTGTTACCGCAAAAACATCCTGGATGCAAGACGCTCCAAAACGGTCTTATTAATATTCACAAAAGAGGCGAGGTGGACGTTTTACAAACGGCTGTCCTATCGTGAATGAGTTGGCGAGTTTTCTTCATATGGCTGAACTATACTCGTAATACGCCTCTTAGCCTAATGTAGGCTTTTTTAAGACTTTTTAATTGGACCGGTTGGAAATGGCTGATATTTATCGCATTATAATTGTCGTAATAAGTTCATCTCTCTGTTTTCTTTGACGATACTCTTCGTGTACCGATCAGTAGCTCCATGCCGATAAGCTTTCAGCTCCATCAGCTTTATTCAATTAGTTAAATATATTCTAAAATATTCAATCACTCCATGTGCACTAATTGCGGTATGTCTGGCCATTTTGCAAACCTGTCTGCACTCGGCAGTGGCACGTACTGGAATAATTACGAATTAGTTTATGGATAAAGTTGCCATTTAAAATAATTCGCTAAAAAACGCTCGTTTTCCCATTTCAAGCGCCAATTTGCAATCCAAATCTGGCAATATACGAGTACATGCAACATTAATGCGTTTTTAATAATATCATACTATGGCTTCAATAAAATCTTCCTATTTTGGATTTAATTCATATGCGATGCAATTTACCTCGATCTCGATTTAAAATTGTTTTTGTTGTCTCAGTTAGGGCTTCCAAGGCAGCTATTTTAATAAACTGCGTAAAACTCCGATGAATGAAATTTAGTCGATGAAATTCCTAAAATAGTGATGTTTTAGTAATATTTTGCGTGCTCGTACAAACATTTCCATAATTAGTAGGTGGAGCGGGCGGTTGCTGAACATAGTTCCTAGTTTAGTTTGGAGGAAGGCCAAAGTCATGTCAGTCAAAAAACGTTGTACTACCGACTTGGCAACTAGTTTTAGACAAGTTTTAGCTTTAGTAACACGTATTAACGTTTTCCGAGTAACACTTTTTCGAGACTAGTTGCGGAATGACTTGCGTGGTTAACGGCTCATTTGTTATGAAATCGTATATTCTAAGACCCGAATTCACCAAAGTTTGTTTGAGTTAAACGTGCGATTACTGTATTGAAATAACGTTTAGTGCTTGGTGAATAGCAAACTTTCTCTAACAAGCCGTTTAAGATTTAACCAACGGTTAATAAATTAAACATCTGTTGGTGAACTCGGGTCTGAGACCCGAGTTTAACCGTTGTTGTTTAAATACAGTAATCACATGTTTAACTTAAACAAGCGTTGGTGAACTCGGGTCTAAAACGGTAGGCAAAATTACGAGCTGTTATTTCACACTCTTATTACATTTAATAAAAGAGTTGCATATACTGTACTGTACCAGCCTTTTTTTAATAGTCCACTGCAGGACTTAGGCCTACCCACGAAGGGTGATTGGGCCATATCCACCACGCTGGCCCAGTGCGGGTGGGTTGGTGGATTCATATGCCATCGAATTTCTTCTACGGACGTATGCAGGTTGCCTCACGATGTTTTCCTTCACCGAAAAGCCAATGATGTGAAATTCCGTACATAAGTTCCAAAGAAACTCATTGGTACGGGATCGGGATTTGAACCCACGACCTCACGATTGCAGGTCGGGTGTCACTACCATGATACTTTACGTTAATGCATATACTTTACGTTAATAATAAACAGCGTTACGTTAATAATAAGCTGTCACTGTGGGATCTATCCTGAACCTAGTCTGGCAACTAGCTCACAAAGTAGACTTTTAAGAACAGCAGGCCAATCGCGTTAATTTTAAACAGCTGCGTTTCATCTGTAATTCAGTTAAAGTTCGGTTGCAATTGTAGTTAAGTTTCGATTCAGCTTCAAGGAATTAGGTATTGCGCTAAACATCATACACCAACCGTTCATTTGACACCGGTTACGTCCCAACTCTGATCGAGTAGAGTTTCAACTTTAGTCAGAATCATTAGTGCGATACGAAAATAGACAAAAGTCGAAGTTCGGTTAAAGTTCAATTGTAGTTCAGCTGTATTTTTTTAGTGCGATTGGCCAGCTGGACTGCAAAGTCTGCCAAACTCTCTATTTTGATATCGATAATTACCATACGAGTACATAGTACTTAACTAAGAAGTGTATCTGCTTACCTATTCAACCACCAGTTACTCGTCAAGATTTGAACTCACAACATGTGAGCAGGACGTGTCACTCACTAATCTACCATGGTCGAAAACACCATCCAAATTATGTAGACACCTACCTGACTTGTTCATGTTTCTGGATGTATATCTTGTGGAATTGGCCCTCGACCGGCGAGATGATATCATTCTTCATTTCCATGGCAACGTGTTGTGGCAGCACCGATAGCAGCAATCGTTCCTGAATAAACATTATTAAATCAATAAACAAGATCAAACATAACCCTAAGTAGAGACTAAATACTTGAGTAAGTACATAACATCCTTTGAACGAGGAAAATGGGTTGTTTAACAAAATACGCTTTTGTGTAAGTTCATTTAGACCCGCTTTGTGCTATTCAGCTCACAGAAAATGCAATATTCTATCGTAATGGGCTACAGCTAAACTTCAATCTCTACAAAATAAAGTGAAGAACTGAGGAAGCTTGAGGAAACAATTAATAGGAAAATAATAACGGTGTTTACTAAGAAAAACGCTTCATTTTATTTATCATTTAGCCATATTGTTATTTTCCAATACGAATATAAGAATAACGTTTCTGAACTTTGGATAGTATTTATATTCACTGTGTACTTCATTCTTTCTATATAGCATAATTATTTTTTACAAAAAATAGCAAAACTGACTTCTATCGTGTACAAAATTCGAATAGTTCGATCCAATTGATGTATACAATTTTTACATTATTTTTAATTTTTCGATAACGGCTCAGCCGATTGTGATAAAACTTAAATGGGACAACCTCGGGATTGTACTCTTTCGAAGTAAAAAAAATGTTTTTGATTCTGTAAATTATTGCCGATAATGTCAATGAACATACACACAACAAGATTATTTTTTGCAAAAATTAGCATGACCGACTTCACCCGTGTACAGAATTTGCGAATATTTCGCACGGATCGATGTAGCATTTTTCACATTATTGTTGATTTATCAAAAATGACTCAGCCGATTTCGATAAAATTTAAATGGGACCAATTTCAAAATATACTCTTTCCAATAAAAAAAGAATTATTAAAATCAGACCACTATAAAAAAGTTAAGCGTGGTTATACATAAAAATAAAAATATACGCGTCGAATTGTATACCTCCTTCGGTGGTTCGTCGGTCAAAAATACATACAGACGAACATAGAACCTCCTCCTTTTTGGAAGTCAGTTAAAAAAACAAGCTCCCGCTCTCGCTTCACTCCTGGTTCTTTTCAATAATAATATACATAACTCATATAAATAAATAAACGTTCCTTATGAATCACTATTATATAGAGATACAAGTAAATAACATCAAGTACTTTTATAACAAGTTAATTACAAACAATACGCAAGTTGTTATGTCGCTATCATAATAAATATTACATAATTCATTGTAGTGTCTGGTAGTAGGATAGGTAGGTATGTAAGATACCAGACTGGTCACACGAGGTATAAGCAATATAGCATAACATCAAGTCAAGAGCGGTCGTTTAGCTGACTCATAAACGCAATATAGTAACTCTAAGGTAAGTACTTTAGCAGGAGTTCATAAAGATTTTATGATATCAAAACTGGTTAAAACACTTGGCGGCATTCCTTGTTTGATCCTCACATAAATCGTATGCTACAGATAATAAAACTATCATCATTATCTCAGCGTTAGGACGTCCAAATGTCATTGGTAGGTGCTAAACATGGTATTTTTTTTTTATTTATGGTGCTATTATACAATGTTTGTATGTACACCATTACTAAACAATAGTGTTATATGTATGCTTCCTCTAATTTATAATTATCTACCCAAGACTTTAATTGAGATAAAATCGACTCATGTTTTCAAAAATAAACTTAAGTTTTTCTACAAGAGAAAGCTTATTATAATCTTGACGAATACCTGAACAACAAATTTTAATTTTTAATCATTGACTTATTAGTTTTTGCCAAAAAATTCCAACTTAACATTATATTATTTTATTCCTAACATTGTGAATGAAAATGTTATCTTTGACATGCTTTAGGCTAAAATTATAATCAAATTGTTTAAATGTATTTTGTGCAGATACCTACTATGTGAACTCGTTTCATATTCAATCATTTTTTTAGTACTTTTTGAAAATGTATTATTTATTTAATCATTTCTTTGCATTTGGTCGGATATGGCAGCTCTTTTTTGACCGTCGAACCACCGGAGGAGGTATACAATTCGACGCGCATATATATATATATATATATATATATATATATTATGTATAACCACGCAGAACTTTTTTCGTAGTAGTCCGATTTCAACAATTCTTTTTTTATTAGAAAGAGTATACTTCGAAATTGGTAGCCATTTTTGATAAATTAACAATAATGTCAAAAATGCTACATCGATCCGTGCGAAATATTCACGAATTCTGTACAATGGATGAAGTCGGTCATGCTAATTTTTGCAAAAAATAACCTTGTATTTTCTCTGTAAGATTTCATTTGTACCCATATGCGCAAGAATAAATGATTTATGATTTATTTATTATAATTGGATGGCGTTGGCTTTCCACCTGGCATGTCGAGTTGAAAGCTTCTGAATCAAAGTATCATCCTCCCAATGTAAGTAACTAAAAGATTTCATTGGCTTTGGTTTTGGTCAGGATATCAAAGCAGAGCATAAGTGTTGCATGTTATGCACTACTATTTCTAAGTATTTTTTTCAAATAGAACACTATGCTAGTAATACTAAGCCACAGAATAGATAATAACTGTCTCAGCTGAAGTGACACATCAAATGCGTCAACATTTTGTTTTTATTGGATAATTTGTTGACGTGTTAAAATGTGCGAACTGCCACCAATTACTGCAAATTAAATTGCCACAAAATTACGTCAGTAAATGGTACAATTCGCAGTTGAAACGATGTACTGCTCGTTGGTTGGACACGACCCTATTTTGCAATATTGTACAGACACCATGGACAAATTGGAACTCGTGTCGTGGAGTCTGGACTCTACCGAAGCGAGACAGAGCGGAGTTGGACAATGCGTTTGCGGTTCGCGAGTCCACTGCATTCGAGAATCATAACACAGTCGCCTGCGGAGCGAAGCGATGCATTGTTCCACACAAATATTGCATAATCAATAACTACTAAAATGAGCGTACGGACTACAACGCTGTGCCCAGCTCAGGCCATCTTGGCTTCACTCCGCTTTAGTGGAATCTGGCCCTAAATCCATTGCTACTAGAAAGAAGTCAGGGTGCCAATTATTCATAGAAAATAAATAGGAATAAACCTATTTTAAACGTAATAAAAGGTAAGTATAACAAAATTAATGCTGAAAATAAAAAATATTATCACAAACATGCAAGAGCTATAACATGCTCAACTTGTATTTTTCCTTTATATTAGACAACTATATAAAAGCTTCTGTCACGCGATGTGTTGCATTAAAGTTTAGGTACTAGACACTGAGTCGTCTTTTACTTTACACATACATAGTTACTTAAAGATAAAAACAGACTAGTGCATCTGCAGTGAGAGGTCAACGGCACTTCATGAACAGGTTTAAAATATTAATTCTTATCTAAAAACAACCCAGATATGCCAGGTGGGTAATATATTTTTGGCCAGTCATCGCGTCGATCAGATAGAAGAGTATTATTATTTGACAAAAACTTAACCGACTTCATAAATAAAATAAATAAATAAATAAATATTGGGGGACATCTTACACACGGTCTCTGACCCCAAACTAAGCAAAGCTTGTGATATGGCTGCCAGAGACTGATATACTACATATACATATTTTAAATACATACTTATATAGATAGTACCTAAATAACACCCAGACACAGAGCAAACACCTATGTTCATCACAAAAATGCTTGCCCTGGTGGGAATCGAACCCACGCCTCTTTGATCCAGAAGTCAGGGTCACTAACCACTGAGCCACCGAGGCAGTCATGTTGTCGACCTCAAGCAAAAATAACGACAGAAAGACCTAAGTAAATTAAATTTTTATGGGATCATTTTCTAGGAAGAAATCGGACAACATGGAAACACATAAAACTTCGAAATAACGAAAAAAATTTCGTCTGCTGTTTCATACAATTTGTCGAAAGTCGATAAAATTTTTGTATGGGACGGAAATCCCATAGCAAAAGTTGGTCATAGCTCATGATATGTACAATGATATTCCAGAATAGTGTTTGTGTAATTACCAGTTTATTAATTTAATTAGGGATCGAAATAGGAATGAGAAGATTCACAAACAAACCAGTTACCGATATAGCTCAACGGATTAGTAATAATTAAGACCACAAATACGCGCTGGATGCAAGGCGCTTCTTTGATAAATGAACATCCATACGGGGTGGCTATGTCCAGCAGAGGATGTCCTACGGCTGAAAAATGAATGGAATTACCAGTTTCTCGTTTTCGTCTTCCATGTCTAGGCGTGCCGCGATGCAGTTCCTGGTGTCGAGGAAGGCGCGGCGCTGGGCGTTCTCCATCAGAGAGTGCATCAGCGCGCCCACGATGTTCACGCACACGAACACCACAACGTTACCCACCATCTGTTGACAATATCAAATTTTAAATATTACGATTATAAGAAAACGACGTTACGATTTTGTTAACAGTTGTTAACAAACACTTGGCAGGCCGCATCGGGTCGCATCGCAACGCAAAAATCCGCTAGCTACATCCTACTCATATTACAAACGCGAAAGTTTGTAAGTGTATGGATGGATGTTTGTTACTCTTTCACGTAAAAACTACTGAATGGATTTTAATGGAATTTTACAATAACATAGCTTATACATCAGAATAACACATAGGCTACAATTTATAAAGATACTAGCTGACCCGGCCACGCGTTGCTGTGGCTAAATAAATTAAAATTGCGACTATAATTTGAGATTTAAACTATCCTATCTCTCAAGTTGGATCGAACTGCACATGGTGTGCGAATTTTATTATAATCGGTTAAGTGGTTTAGGAGTCCATTGAGGACAAACATTGTGACACGAGATTTATATACATATTAAGATTGTGTGAATTGTCTAAAATATAACGATAAATGTTGAGTAGGTAGGAAAGTTCTGCCATCTGCGAGCTACTCTAGCGTGCGCTGCAAGAATGTCAAAATAAACAACTGTCGATCCAATAACTGTAAAATCAATCGATGATCAGTCCTTGGATATCATCAAACTAACATTATGTACCTACGAGTATATATACCCATACCTTAATATTATAAATCCACACACAGGACAGTGACACAGGCTTTTTATCCCGAAAAAATAAAATGTTCCTGTGAGATAGCACAAAAGTTAAATTCCACGCGGGGGGAGCCGCGGGTAAAAGCTAGTTTTTCATAAATCTACGACGATTAGAGACGGCGCGGGCCGAGCTTTCTCTACAGGTTCAGGTACTTAAAGCTTATAAAATCACAACCACGACGTTCACTCATTATCATCCTCGTTTTACATGTCATAAAATTTCTCAAAATCCTCTCTTCTAATTGGGATTTATCCTATTTATTTTGCTCGAGTCTTTTACAAAAGTAATTTCCCTGAAATACTAGTAGCTAGGCTTCTCAGTATATTATAGCTGTCAGCGGCGTAACTATATCTTCTGAGGCCCGTGGCAAATTCTTTAGATGGGCCCCCTCCCAATAAAAATTGTCGCGTTGTAATTTAATTTACTACTTAATCCACACATTGTAATTTAATTTTCATAAACAATTACCCAACACTATTAATAATATTATGTGTATTTTAGTTCAATACCTAGTAAATTTTATTTTCTAAAGCAGCAAGCAGGGGACACAAAGACTTTTGATTTTTTTGATGATCTTACTTTTGGAATTAATTACAAAATCTAGCCATATGAAATCTGAGCCAACGGGAAATCTTTCACGCGAGTGCAACGAGTACATTTTTTTGTGATTTTATTATAAACTATAGGTTTTAATTTGATATAAACATCAATTAAAGAGAAGAACAGACAAAAGACAGAAAACAATCAATATTGAACGCGAGCGTAGCGAACGCGAAATTTTTTGGATGTTTTATATAGTAAACGGAAAATTTGAGATGAGACGCGACTAAAACAAATATTTCAATTTGTACAAAGCGCGAGCGCAACGAGTTCGAAAATTTTTCATGGTGTTTTTTTTTAAAGTAGTAAAATTTAGAAATTTTGTTCAAAATTTTGGGTTATGGCCTCTTGAGCCGGGGCCCCTCGGGTCAGGGGCCCGTGGCATTTTGCCAGCCCTGCCACCCTATAGTTACGCCACTGATAGCTGTCCTTTAAACTAGCGATCTCTTAAGCCCCGCCGTCATAAAAGAGCGAAGTCCTGTGAGAAATCACCTTCTTAAAAGCATGTAGAGATTGCGAAGGTGGCATTAGTGTTTACAACATTGACCTATTCTGTTTGAGAGCTCCACCTAATTCATGTACGAGCCGCCTACGCAAACACTCCTGTGAAAGGTTTACCTGAAGAAGCTACCTCATCTCGCACGTAAGTAGATATACCCTTAGAATTTAATATTTTTTATCTAAGGAACTCGACCAAATATACAGATTTTTTTTATTTGGTCTGAGCTAAGGAATTAATGGCTCTGACGTTTATTGATTAAAAAAACCGGGCAAGCACGCCGAGGGTTCCGTACAAATCAAGAAAATATCACAAAATTGGGAAGTAAGTTGTCAAATTAATCTCTATACTATAATCATCGACAAAAAAGTTTTTACTTTTCTCGTCATACATCGAAAATTACACATTGTTAAAATAATTAAAAACCTGTTTTAGCATGTGCTAATGAAGCTCTATTATTTAAAACCTTACTTGATACGATTTACTCACTTTGAATTTTGAACCCATATTTTGTTAATCTAGCTAGGCCCTATTTTTTTGTAATTTAAATAAAAATGAAATGAAATGAAATAATTTCAGATTTATTCCTATATGTGTACTCTGAGACAATGCTTCTCGCCAAATTTCATAGTTCTACGAGTATGTCAACGGGAAGTACCCTGTAGGTTTTTATTTTTGTGAGTGATAAAATATGCGATTTTTACGACTTAAACGGCTCTAACTTTTTTATACGATAACTGAGAAGATTTTCTTTTACACAGCTGCAAGAGATCATAGATATACGCATACAATTTAAATTTCAACTCGATATCTATACGCATTCCGGAGATAAAGAGTCTTGACATACATTCAGACGGACAGATGGACAACAAAGAGATCCTATAAGGGTTCCGTTTTTTTCCTTTTGAGGTACGGAACCCTAAAAATAATGAAACCATAACTTAGCGTATTCTCTTATTCTGTTTTGTAAATTAAGTACATCACTTAATACAAAATTGCTTTGCTTGAATTGTAATTATAAAAATTTCATATGAAAGGTTTGGTCGTGTACTTGAGAAAGCCACCTCATTTTGCGCTTATGTGCTCACAAGTTGAAGTTTTTTGATAAAAATAACGTAACCAAACTTAGCGTCATCTTTCTGTTCGTATTTGCTTGAATTTGTTTATAAATAGCATGGTTAAGAGCATCGAACATTAAATTAATAAAAAAATTAATACAATATTAAGTCCGACGTGTATCGTTTATTTACTAGCTAGTCAAGCATGCGACAACGAAAAGAACTTATTTCGACGTGTGAAAAGTAACAGATATATACTTAGCCATAACGCTGTCTCGTTCTGACACTAAGAAAGAAATAATTCGTGGCGCGCATACTAGCCCAGCTGGTCATATACCTACACTGGTCTGCTGCGAAAACTTTAGAAACTTAGTGAGACATAACCACTCGGAACTGTATAATATCATTACACACCTTATGACTCCTAGGTTATATGCGCTCAATAATTTCAGCTCCGACACTGAACGGTTTCAAATTTCGCCTCCAGCGCTGGCTTATTCAGCACTCCTTTTACAATGTAACTTGATGTAAGTGAATTCTTTGATGATAGTGTAATTATTGATTGATTTATTTAATTACTACCTAATTTTTACCCCCGGCTTCGCCCGCATACACAATATATCATTATAATTTATAGCCTATGTGTTATTCTGATGTATAAGCTATACCTAATATTGCAAAATTTCATCTCAATCCGTTCAGTAGTTTTTGCGTGAAAGAGTAACAAACATCCATACATCCATCCTCACAAACTTTCGCCTTTATAATATTAGTAAGAAGTAGGATTGTGCCTAATGAAATTATTTCTTCAAATTGGTTGTATTTAGTCGTTAAGATTGTTTATGTAATTATTACTTTTGACTTGTCAATTATTTGTACTAAACATATGAGTATATGAGTTGAGTCTATTCTTCAAAATTTATTTTCTTCCTTATCATTAATGTATTGTCTCTAAACATGTAAAAACTTATTTCAGCTCAAGAAAAATTACTCGCTTTTTATTGATGAGTGCAATTAAAGGAAAAAATATTTAAATTATATTCAACACTTCAACACAACGGCCAAGTCACATATTACATATATTGACAAAGCTGTAGAGTTTGTGGAGTAAGGACTTGTTGAGTTAAGGCGTGTAGAATTATAAGCTTGGCTCTACATAAAATTTGACAACTTTTTAAAAGTGTGAACTGTGTTCTTGGCTATATTTCACATGAAAATGTTTTTGTTGGATATCGATTTCGCCAACAGAAGAGTAGAGGTTTCTTGAGGAGGTATTTAATCTCGTAATTTTAGTGTGCGATTAGTCTCGTAGTTTAATAATAATAGAGGTTTCTTGTCAAAAACTTAATAGCAGCCGTCTGTCTTTTAAAAATGTTCCGTGAGACTTTGAAAAATATTCTAGCGGACGCGTTTAATGACCTTTATAAATAAATAGGTGTAGGACATAAAACTAAATGGGCCACAAACGGGGCATCAATCAAATTAACGCGAATATGAACCGTCACATCAAATGGGGCAGCCACCGACACTATTGTTGTTGGCAACTGGAAAATGACTGCAACTAAAATAAAATCGTGTCAATTTTATATGCGTTATACTGAAGCTTCGCTAACCAATATTCAAATAGGTAGACATGTTGTTAGCTACTAGTATAGCTTGTTAGTTATAAATGATACACTGTACACAAATCTTTAAACGGTTTACTCGATCGTACTTTCGTATGCAATGTAAGGAACGAATAAAAAAAAATCAACGGCATCACAGGCATGTCCACTGCTCATCACTCTCATATCATGGCATGTATAACTACGTATCATCACTTTCATGTCAATTTCAAAGAAAATGGTAAGAAGTTGTTTACGCCCAGGTACTTCCTGCGTGAATAGTAAGGACCTACTTGTCTACTTTGCGGCAAAATTTTGGTTAAGAAAATCTATTTCATAAAATTTACAGTAATGCAAATGAAAAAAATACAGATTGTACATTTATTAAGATACTATCTGTCAATACTGACTGCCTCGGTGGCTCAGTGGTTAGTGACCCTGACTTCTGGACCAAAGAGGCGTGGGTTCGATCCCCACGCAGGGCAAACATTTATGTGATGAACATAGGTGTTTGCTCTGTGTCTGGGTGTTATTTAGGTACTATCTATATAAGTATGTATTTAAAAAAATATGTGTATGTAGTATATCAGTCTCTGGCAGCCATATGACAAGCTTTGCTTAGTTTGGGGCCAGAGACCGTGTGTAATGTCCCCTAATATTTATTTATTTATATTTATTTAATTGATGATGATGGCATTGGGGGAAAATCCTGAAAGAAAAAAAATAAACTGTTGCATGGTTTTTCGCGATTATAGTGTTGGCCTTTGGCAAAAGTTTGTCAAAAATGATTTTCAATTCATCATTGCAGGTTTATTTTAAAATATGTATCTATATCCATCACCTAAGGAAACACTTCGTACCTATAGCAAAGAAGATATAATAATACTACCTTATATTTCGCAGTACGCAACAAAATTTTGTTAAAAACGGCACTACCGTCCATTCCCAAGTAGCACACTAGTGAATTTTGCAACTTATATTATAGCTCTAAGTTGCAAATTAGTTGTATTACAGTGTTTGATAAAACCTTTAGCTTCAAACACAACTCTTATTTGTATATGAGTACTTCTTGTCGCTTGTAGTTTCATAGGAAAGATTTTTGTTTCTGCTTTGTTTCCTACGGTAGCATAAAACCGATTTTGTTACCTAAAGTAACATACAGGTTTTAATTTCCACTTATACAGAAGTATTGGTTGTATATAAGGTCTCTAAATCACATATATGCAACTCTTAAATCTAAGCGCTATCGTACTCTTATTTGGCACTTTTAGTTCCAAATAAGTAATACAATAGAGGAATATATATCTTGTAGTAGCTAAAGGTATCATTTTGCAGCTCTTTTGAAACCTGTTATATTTGCAGCTTTAAGGGCTAGTGTACTCTGCCACGCCACTTCAACGCGTAACTAAGTTTCTATAGGGGTTCTGGAATACCAAAAGCAGCAATTTCAACTTATTTGAAACCACTAAAGATCTAACAGTTACAAAATTAGGTATTATATTATTATTATAACTATTGCTACTATAATAACGCATATGTGTATATATATTGTTTAAGCTGTTGTCTTACGCTCACTTAGGCATAGGCCTATCAAAGTACTAAAACATCAGGACCTTTATAAAAATGAATTCCATAACATGGAAAAAAGTAAAACTTTTTTATCAATTTTGGGACCCCTAATCCACAGGCACTGGGAGATCTACAAAAGAAAAAATAATTACTATTGGTAATAAGATCCACTGCTTTGCCACTTGCAAGATATAAATAAGTGATTTTTACATCTTGTAGGTGCAAATAGAGCATATATTAGTGATATTAAGAACTATAAGATTTCTTTATGTCGCCATGTTTAGAAAATGGAGACCTTGAAAATGTTTTGTTTTGAACATGATTTTTATCACACTGATGCGTAAACACAGAGTTTTGATAGTTATGATTGATGTACTTTAACATCATACTTAACCTAAAACTATTATATCAGGTTTTTAACAGTTTTACTTTTCGATAGTATTATTTCGTTTATTAATTTAGCACAGTATTTTTAATAATTCTTGATCAAATCGAAGGCCCGTTGAAATTTACAAAGAAAACAATGTATAGTTTTACAGTAACAAAACAATCGCAATGACTTTTGTGATATTGCAATGCAGGGAAGCAAATACAATATTATGTATTAAGTTTTAATATGGCCGCGCCAATCTCAATCGAAATATCGTCCGTAACACAAAATACAATTTTACTATCTAGCTATCGCGGACTGTCGCTACTCTGAATAACTGTGACGTCTCATTTATCACTCAATGACCGAGCGCGTTGAATGAACGAACGCACTATTGTTCAATGAATCGTTCACTGCACACATTTTACACTCATAGTTCTAATTGCCACTCATGGTGATATTGAGAACTGCTATAGATTCCATTTGGAACTAAAAATAAGCTGCAATTTTTCGCCACTTGGTTCTATAATGGTTGCATAAGGGTTCTCTCCACCTATATAGAACTTCATAATGGTTGTAAATTTCACCCAAGTCTGCAAGTAGATATAATATACGAGCTATTTGCCACTATTTGTGCTACTTGGGTTGCAATCACTTATGAAAATAGTCCACAGCTTTTCTCTGCAGAAGCCTGAATCATTTGTTTTGAAAAACGCTTGCCCTAGAAACTTCAGTTTAATTAAAGGAGCAAAAAACGCGCGTGAATGGAGGGTGGGTGAAAGCATCAGTAATGCACACCTCAACATTTATAACAATCTTGGGAAACGCTCCTAAACGCTCATTACCCTAATGAAGAGGTAACGCATTTACGTCTAATGAAGGAAATAAGGGGGAACGCTTTTTACCACTCATTAGATATTTGTGAAACGATGGTTTTAGTATTTATAACCCGTGTACTTTTGTGTACGTAGGTAAAGAATAAATTATGAACGCGTGTCGTGTATTTTCGGACATACTATTCTAATTTGATTTCGATTGTACTCGTTTACGAGATGGGATCGTACTCGTATTTTGAGCATGGAGAAGAAAACCATGCTACAGTAATGCAATTACACTAAATTTATCGTTACTTTGTAACAACTATCAAGCTTATTCAGATTTTTTCAGAACAAGCATAACTTAAAATTTTCGCATCGCACTACACAAAGTTATCAGAGATAAAGAAAATCTTTTCCTGTTTAATAACTACAAAGTTAATACTTATTTACTACAATTTAATATGGAATATAAATGACAAATAGTTGAGTTTTCGAGGCACTGCTTAGCGTTTTCAAAGACGTCAAGCAGTGCCTATACTTAGAATGAAAGCCCGCAAAGGTAAATTGCTACGATGGACTACATTCATTTTCGATAACTCGGAATACTCAGATCACACGACCTCATAATCTCAATTTCATCAGAGGATTCAAAATAAAAGTACTTATCTAAAAAAGAAGCACTTACTCTTTTTTTAGTAAAAATGTTACGCTGCTTTTAGAAGCGTCGATTAATAGATCAAATAGATACTCCACAAACTCTACATCGCATAAATAATCCTTTTGTTACAAAAGCCCGACTCCACTGTAAAAAGATCAAAGAACTAAATACCTACTCTTTCGCAGCTATTGTTGTTCATTTCATCTAGCTCCATTATCTAATCAGCACTAATACGTTGTACAGTGAACATTGTAACCGAAAAGCGGACGATAATTTATTTATAGCGCCTATCTAACAGCTATTGGGCTGCACTATCCGCATGCAAATAGAAACTGTCAACGCCCGCGCATGTCTCTTCTCGCCCCACGTATTTCTATCATCTTTGGCGCGAAGGACGTTCTCCAAAACAAACGGTAACAAAAGCTTTCGCAGTATGCTTTTTTGACAGTCTGTTACGAGATAAATTAAGGTGGGTGGGTATACGATACGCTACCACAGTGTTTTACGTGAAATGTCTTATATTACGTGTTATATCGTGTGTCACGCCTATTTACATAAGTTAGAAGACCTAGAAAGTGTTTATTTTATTCTACTTAATGACATAATAGATTAATCGGAACATAATTGTTATAGAGCTATAGTTATATCTATAGCTGTTTTTGTTGCATGCAGTATATAGGCGCTTCACGTAGACTAATAAACTATAACCGTCTTACCACAAAAGTTTTACGCACACTTTAGACAATGTTTAACAGTACAAATTGCACGGTAAAATAGTGTTTAAAAAGTGTTTAAATCTTTTGTGGTAAGGCGGTAAATAATTAAAATAAAATATATTAAGGGGAGCTTCCGTACGGTACGGGAGTGCGCGAGTCCGACGCGCACTTGGTCGATTATTCTGGTTTTGCTACAGGTAGAACTACTGAAATGTTTATTTTACCAATTGCTCCTCCTTTATAAATACCGTTAAGTAAGTAAAATCACGGGAGATATAGAAAGTGTTTTATAATACCGTAACGCAGCGGTATAATAAAATGTTATATTTTTTTGATAAAAATATGAAAGTGACCGAAGAAAATTGAATAGGTTACGTTTTTTGTCGCGGCGAAGACGCTGTTTTTGTAGGGATTTTATGCGAACAATGGAAGGTCTGATTACGAAATTTAATAAAGAAAATAAAGGGCAATTGTACAGATTATGTGACGAGACAATGTTTAAGGCAGAGATGGAGCGCGAAACAAAAGGTTAACCTCTCTTTACGCTGCTCGCATATTTACGTAAAGTGTTTTCAGAATCTTAAACGAATTCTTTATACGGCTAGTAACATTGGAGTACAGTCATATATAATAGCTTTTTGATAGTTTTTTGGGACTTCAACCAATATGGGTGTAGACTGATACTACTATATTATTTACGTTATTTTGAGGCTATCAATATAAACTTTAATAACTTTTTTAATTTAATTAAAGGACTTTGTCGCTTAGCGACCATATCGCCCTGTAGAAGATACATAACTAAAACAAAATCATCATTTTAAACCTATATCTACAAGTTTATACAACTTTTTTGCACTCTCAGAATCTGGAGAAGACAAAATGGAGTTGTAAAAGCCAACGTCTTTAGTATTTTGTTTAAAACAAAGTCTTCTAAATGCCTCGTTCCTCACACATTCCAACAATATGTGGAGAGTATCTTCATAAACGCCACAAACATTGCAATTGGAGATTGGCGTTTTTTTTTTCATCAATAACTTAGACGGTATTTTTATATCTATTGTTTTTGTACCTAAACCAAAAGCATTCCCTCTGAAGCCTATCCGACATAATCAGAACTATAATATCAGTTTGATTGGCAGGTTAGCTGTTCTTCATTCATTAAATCATGTTCATAGTTTAATCTTTCTTGATTGTTTAAAGCTAGTCTGGAATTTGAATACATTTTATCTACAAATTATTATGTAAAAGCGGCATCACTGCGTCTTGCACAACATTATGGCTTGACTGATATTTCCGAGCTGCGTTACGAGAAATTGTAAATAGCTGCCATCAAAACCAGAGACAAGGCGTGTTTATTAGCTGTGTAAGTGCGTGTTGAACAACACTTGCTGATGTACTTCGCGATAGCGGAGCAGACGAAGATTAAATCGTAGATAGTATACAGTAGTACAAGTGGGGATGCCAAATACTTTCATTAGGAAAAATTACCAGAAAAAACTATTATCTTAATATATATAAATCTCGTGTCACAATGTTTGTCCTCAATGGACTCCTAAACCACTTAACCGATTATAATAAAATTCGCACACCATGTGCAGTTCGATCCAACTTGAGAGATAGGATAGTTTAAATCTCAAATTATAGTCGCAATTTTCATTTATTTAGCCACAGCAACGCGTGGCCGGGCAGCTAGTACTCTATAAAATTTTACTTGATCTCTGCGACAGCTGTCAGAAAAATCACGCTTATGAAGTCCTGAATTTCTTAATAGTACAGACAGTACCTGTCAATGTCATACTTTATGGGCATGCTGATTAGTGATGGGCGACGAATGATCATGACCACAGAGTTTTAGATAGAGTTTTAATTAAAATTTAGATAGTTTATACTGAAGATATTTTAAATAAAACTTAATATATCATTAATTTTATTGTATATTTTAATATCATAACATTTTTTACATGTGTAATTAAATTAAACCCAATTATATGTTACATTAGCATCGATAATGGTGAAAAACGTCGATAAATACTATCTTTACATTATTATGAGTATTAAATTAATATCATAACATTATTTACATAAGTACATACTTGATCTTAAATAATAATAAGTAAATAAAATCCAATTTCTCACATTTGACTACTCATTCGATTTCATTACAACATTGTTTGAAAATCGATTTTTCCACCACTATCTCAACTCAAAAATGTCAATCTTCTATGTCAATGTCACTGTCGCAGAGATCAAGTTAAATTTTATAGAGTATAGATAATCATTTGTTAAAGAAAAATATAGAACAAAGAAACAAATCGTAAAAAGTCAGCCAATGTTGATAGACTTCGAAGACTACATACTAAGTTACAAGGAACAACACTAACAAATAATTGTATATTAAAATAAGAAAGCGAAATAGTGGACGGAATTAGAATCATTTGTGTTCATTTAAGCGAGTACTAAATTAATAGTAATTTTAGGTTTTAAAAACATATTTTCAGTAGTAATGTGTGTGTATAATTATTTAAATACTTATATAAAATAAATGGCTGGTTGATTGATCAATATATTATAATAATACATAAGTTCACAGAACACCATTTAAGTAAACTGCTATTAAACTAGCAAATAAAAATTGTCCACCATCCGTTCCACAGCTAAAAGTCATTCCTCTATTCAAGGGACTTTTGAACCGATAGTCCGCTAGGATAGGACGTATACGTAATCGGATACGTATACGAGATCGAGTAAGAACAGGACCGAGTATTGGAAAACTACGTTATTGCAAACGGAATAGCACAGCATGCGATTACAAAAGTCATTTTAAAAAATTGAGCTTCAGAATCGATTCTACATCAAACAATAATATCTTAAACTTCCAAAAGTATGTAAAATTACATTATTGGCAGCCCTGCCGTCACGTGAACGAGTGATACCAAAAGCTCGATTTCCTAAATGGACAAACCGACGTTTCCTATCTTAACTGTCATGTTAAATGATATTATCGAACCTCAAAGCCATTCGATGGTAGGACGTTAATGAGCTTCGATACTTGATGTTACACAATTATTCATTATTGATAGCTTTCACTATCTCTTCGTAGTATTTAGAATCTCATAAACGCTTTTAATTTATTATCTACTGGTAAACCTTGTTTTACTAATTATTATATTCGAGAGGAATTATTGTTTTATTAATATAATGTAGATTTAATATAAATAATTCTGAATTATATCGTGTGTACAGTAGTAACAGTAGTTTACAGAACTACTTACTATACGCTTACTCCATTCTGAATTTCATTAGTTCGGAATCACAAAAAATGAGCTCCTACTCTATATATATATGTCAAGAATTGATAGAATATTTGTAAGGAACAGGTGATCCTTTTCGCAACTTCCAGTTCGGTTCCATAGTAAAAGTTGTATGTAATGCTGAAAAGTACCTGAACTTTGTTTAGCAATATCTTCTACAGATATCACTTCGTGGCTTCACCCTTATAGACGATCAACTACTAAAATAATTTACGCTACAAAAAAAATATTGGACTATTACTTTATTAATCTAAACACAACCAATAAACGCTTTATCGCGTTCCTAATATTATTAAATCACTACATAGTATAAAACAAAGTCGCTTCCCGCTGTCTGTCCCCATGTATGCTTATATCTTAAAAACTACGCAACGGATTTTGATGCGTTTTTTAACAGATAAAGTGATTCAAGAGGAAGGTTTATATGTATAATAAATTTGTGCGAAGCCGGGGCGGGTCGCTAGTATTAGATAAAATTAAGCATCCTGAAAATACACAAGGTTATAGGTATTACACGCAAAACCTTTTAAGGGCGGGTCTAGTACATCTATACAAACAACTTTTGGAAAATCACGAAGAAAAAATCATCTTTTTCATACAAAAAGTTTGCGAATTTTCAAAAGTCGTAGTACAAAAGTGGTTTGTCTAGAATCTAGATGTAGGTATTAGACCCGCCCTTAAAAGATTTTGCGTTTAATACCTACGACCCTGTAAATCTGGCTCACCATAAGTAATAAGATAATTTAGCGTTCAGTTTCCGCTAATTATTCATAATACATTACATATCGGTCACTCTTTTGATTTCGTAAACGGATTAATTCGTTTAACTCTGTGATTGCCAACAGACCGTACAAATGCGCAATTTCGAATGGCAATGGGTAATTTATTTATATTCCCGTTTATTATTATACTGACTGGCAAACGCGATGTACTGATTACGTATCCATGCACTGGATTCAAACCGTCTCTATTCGAACAGCGAGTAGCTATAATGTCGAAGACATTCTTCGTCGGAAATGATGATGATAATATCGCAGCCGTACTCGAACCGAGTGGGTTGGCGCGTGGTGATGGCAAAAGGCCTGACGGCATGACGCTGGTCCCATGGAAGTGTGGACGGCCCTTAGTATGGGACGCAACTTGCGTCGATACTTTGGCACCGTCACATCTTCCTGAGACTCAGAGTAGGGCTGGAGCGGCGGCCAATTCGGCTGAGCAGCACAAGCGGCGCAAATATGCTAACCTCGGTAGTGGTTACATATTTGAGCTATTTGGAGTTGAGACTTTGGGTCCGTGGGGGCCGGGAGCTCATCTCGTTTTCAAAAGTCTTTCTGAGCGTCTGGTGGACGCGACGCGTGACCAAAATTCTGGTGTTTATTTGGCTCAACGTATAAGCATTGCCATTCAGCGTGGCAATGCTGCCATCATGCTGGGCACGCTGCCAACTGGCAGTGGGCTTGAGCACTTGGATTATCTTTCGACCTTCAAGGGTCTGTAGATGATCCAATTGCTTTCTATGTAGTATTAAAAAAATAAGTTGGTATAGGTTGGGTGGTTAATCTGGTGTCAGAGTCTTTAAGCCGCCTAAAAGCCTCTGACATGGCTAAACAGTTAAAACAACCAGGAACTACAATTTAATCTGTCATCCGAGCCATGGCATTGCTCAGTTGGAGATACCACTCACTGTCACCCAACCGAAGACTAACCGTGCCGAACATTTCATAACTTCGATGAATGATGAACAACATCAAGTAGTCTGGAAGTGCAGAAAGCGACAAGGTTGCTCGTTTTTTAAGGGTAGGCAAAATTCATAAACTTTTATGCCAATAATAAAGAATTTATCTTTCATGCCCATAATAAACATAAAATCTATTGTGAAGAAAAGAAAAAGCCAAGTAGATATAACTTTAACTATTGATTGAAACTAAAACTCAATTGAACAACTAATAGAAAATAGAAGGTATACCCGTATTACTCAAACCGAACTTCGTCTAGCCTTTGATAGTTCTGAACAACCGAAGACACCTATCACTACTGGACGGTAGGTACGCCAAACAAACAAAAGTAAACAAGTGCGATAAATACCGTTTGACAATTAATTATGCATGTATCTGCTGAATATATTCATTGTAAGCTGACATCACGATGTGACACGCCTTCGTGGTCATAAACGAGCTACTGAGAATAGACAGGTGTGATTAAAATGATCAGCTGTAACTACTAGTAGGTAAAAAAAACTATTTGGTCAGCAAAAAAAGATAGTCAAAACCCATCTAAAACATCCATTACGTAGCCTATTACTTAGTTGATCCATGAAATAGTAATATTATATTGGCTAGATCTTACATAATTTTAAGTCCAACAGATTAAACTGAAACTATTGTTAAACGATTTTAACATATCGCCGCGCCGGAAAGAATACTGGCAGAGTATACAAAATAACTTAAAGCTTCAGGTACCTGAATTGATTCAAAGTACAGAAGCACATTTAAGCACGTAATGCGTTATTTATCAACGACACATAATATGTTACGAACTAACTAATTATTAAATCAACAAAATTGACCAAACATTTATCCTGCTGACCAAAAGTTCAACGTAACATTTAAATAGTTCCTAGAACAATTTTCACCGTACATTGTGTTTACCCGTATTTATTATGATGGAAATTGGAAGTGAACTCGCATTCTAGAGCAAAATGTGTTTTGGCGTCCCTCGAGAGCTGGAAAGGAAAGCTGTCCTGACTCGACGAGCCAGTTTGGAATAAAGTGACGACTGATGTGAAAATAATTTTCCTGTTATAAATAGGTTCTATGGGATATGAGTTTTTACTAAACTTTCTATGAGTAATTGCCTGGTAGAGTCGCAGGATTTGGGCTTTCCTTTCTATGGATCTTATTCCATCAGCCTTTAATAGTCTACTGCCAAACATAGGTCTACCCTGGATCAATGTTTGTACTCATTTTACTATGAAAATTAACGTGGTTTTCACACATTTTATACTATATATAACGGGACTGAACTCACGTGTAGGGATAGTCGTAACGACTATAGTTTCGGTCGCATTCTACAAATTCAGCACGCGGAGCCGTCTCGCAATGCACTGCGGGCTGCCATGCAATGCATTGCGACACGGCTCCGCGTGCTAGCACTCGCCAACTTGAGAAAGGTCGCCGAATGCGACCGAAACTATAGTCGTTACGACTATCCCTACACGTGAGTTCAGTCCCGTTATATATAGTATAAAAAGTTTGTACTCATAGTTATGAACAATTTTTGTTGCTAAAAAAGTTAGCTTACCATAGAAAAATGTCTTTAAAGTCACACAATATCTATGTAGACGTATACATGTGTGTCTATGGACCTTTAGTATTGTGTCCGAATATTCCTCGAGCCACAAGAGAATGTTAGCAGTAAGTCTCTCCGTTGGTTCTAGTTCTTCTTGACCCGTTTAAGAGTAGATAAAAATGTGATAACATTTTGCATCATAACAATCTGTCCTCATTCATAAAACAAAGATCAAGGATAATAATTTGCCATTATTCAGGTGCCATGTTTGGTTATCTGATCTTAACAATATGTCTCATGACGCCCCTCACTAGCCCGTGAAACATTATTGATTATTTATACAAATGTTTTAGTGTCATAACTAGATTATGATCTAAGTTTCGAACAAAACTCAAGATAACAAATACGTATAGATACTTTTGAAACGGGTCTTACAAAAACGTACAAATAAAGGCGCAAAAGTCTCTCGTCAGAAAATATCTATTTTCGTTGGCAATCCCTTATAAGAGTTATGAAACCGGCTAATACAAAAGTTCAAGGTGGTTGTAGCACGGTCCAGCGGCCAGAACCTAACATCAAGAAAAGCTTTGTTGTGCGTTCGGAAAAATAAAGGGAAAACGCGAATTCTCTTTCGCTTGCGTAACGTTTACGGTAATCTATTTTTAGACCGAGTATCTTGGAAGGTAAGTAGGAAATAAATTACAGACTGTAGTTAGTTTGATTAATACTAAACAGATGTTTTACCAACTAATGTTTTGTTGATATTAATCAGACCGTGCATTAACACATGGCAAAGCTAACTTCATTTGTATTTGTAGTATATCTGCTACGTCTGATATACTGGATGGAAAAATTCTGACATGGACGACGCCGACACGTCGTTTGAACAATAAAAGGCGGAGAAGGAAGTTAAATCAGAACATATTACGAAAATCCGGTGTTATTCTTAAACAATTTCATGAGCAAGGATTTCTGCGAATTGCGAAAACTTGTATTGTTGAAATGAGACTGATTTTATCTCACGCTTTTACATCTCTTGAGAAATTCGAATAAACTTGCTCCAATTTGTAACTAGATTACATCATAGTGTATATTTTGTTTCACTATGTGTGTATACAGGGTTATTTCTAATCAATTAGCATCCTTTTAGGGACTTATTCTGTACACCAAAACTAACAACTATTGTTCTGAGATTTTGGTCAAAACTAAAAAAAAACAGCTGTTCCATACATTTTGTCGTGGCTAAACAATATTTTTCTATGGAAGATCGATTTTTTTTTTAGTTTTGACAAAAGTTGTTAGATTTGATGTACAGAATAAGCCCCTAACAGGATGCTAATTGATTAGAAATAACCCTGTATAACAAAACATACACCATGTGACTGGTTAATAACGGAGAGTGACATTTTTTGTCTATATTATGCCTATATGTTAAGAGATGAGTTGTATAAATACATAAACACCTGCCACCTAAATGTTTTTAATGCAGTGTGAAGTGTCGTTAATTTATCGTACCCAAAACAACTAACAAAAATTTATTCCAGGATGTGACTGCAGAGTGTGCCATTAACAGTTAGCCCGACTCTAATGTAAATAATTACAGATATCTCTACATTTGCTTTCTGTATTTTTAACGGTAAACTGCTGGCAGGTAGAAACGGAACGACCTAATGTGAATTTTATACGTAAATCTCTAAACTTCGAACGAGAGTTATGGCCGTTTAATGTAAAAGAACATTTACTTCTGACTTACAGAAAACATTCGTAACATCATAACTACAAAAATAGCTCAGCAATAAACTGAATATTTTCCTATTCGTTTTATTGTGAAGTTTTCTCTAGCATCTAATAAAATGCTATGCTTCTTAATTTTCTTCTTTGACTAGAGTGCTGTCGTAACCTGATAAAGTTTTCGGTAGCAAAAAATCGGATAGTTAGCGACTGTTAGTGCTAAAAAGTTTATGGCTCGCAAAAGATATGACACCTATAAACAAGGTTAAATATTCATGGAATGCTTATATTCGTACCGTATCTACTCGGATTGGCATTATGTTTGATGGAGGTGCGAGGGCCGCGAGGGTAATGCTAAGTTTGTATACATGATGACGTAAGAAAGGCACGCGATCGAACTTGCTCGTAGAGTAGGCTGAACGATGCTCCACGTTGGGCGCCAACAAGACAAGGGTAAACTCCGTAGCGGTCAAGTGTCTCGGAACTGCGTATAATGGCAATTTTGTTGGTGTTAGCACACTCGACCCAAGGCAACGAAAACCAATTTTTTAGAAACTTCACGGTGACGTAAGTACGGCACAACCCTTGTGAGTTTACTGGGAGCGAATAAGGCGCCAGGGGACAAGGCTGCGGTCTGTACTTTCTCGGCGAACATACATGCTTATTGAGTATTATTCAACCGATGACTTTATTCAACCCACACAATAGTCAGTCCTTTCTCCTTTCTATTGAAAAAAATATGCGGACCTTTTACGCTATATAGGTAGTAAATAAATCTTTCAATGTGATTTACGGACGTGAAAAGATAAGCAATTTCCATATTATTCCAAGGATATGAGAATAAGAACTGCTGTAAGTCTAGTACTGAAACAAAAGTTTTATGTACCATTTCCCTTTAATGTTAACGAGCGCTATTATTAGTAGACTAGACAAGGCCGCGTTCGTGCAAGTATTGAGTATTGACGCATTTGCAGAAACCTTACATACGTGTTGTCTGATTGGTAAATGTCCCACGCTAGCACTTTTCTGTTTAAGTAAGTCCGTATAGGCCGGGTTAGCCAACCCTGGCTAATTCTGTGTAAGAATCCGTAATATAAACAAAAGAAATAAGAAATGACTACTTGTACTACACGGTTTCACTTGCATTGTATAGGTACACTTTACTTTTGTTCAATGGTCACAGAAACGATAGCAAGTGGAATGAAATCTCCGGGTGCTTTTAGAGGTAATAATTCGATGCGACATAATATCCGTACTGGCAGAGTTCTGCGTTTCGCATTCTGAATTTTACGTTCTCGTACTGAAAACTCGGCAGACGGTCTAAATACTCCAAAAAAGAAATGGTTTATTTATGACTACTATTTTCATAGTATACTTAATGCGCTAATCCAAGCATCAGACTTCTTGTCACGTATTTTATTTATACCTACTTAAAATCACTGCGAAAAACGACTGCACCGTCGAATAAGCGGTCAATAAACAGAATTGCGTATAAGTTTATTCTCACATCACGGGCTATGTGATACTGGCAATGGGACTCTATGCATCAAGAAGAACGCATCAAATTAGGAATTCTAAACTTAGGCAGGCGTCTAAAAGGGTGACTTTTTATTTGATAAAGGTTTGCGTTTAACTATATTTCACCAGGTGTTAAGCAGATACATATGTGGTCTAGGGTGTAGCACGTTTATCTAGAAGATACCTATTTACCTACTCGAAATTTGAAGACACCTATGTAATGTTGTCCTTAAGTGGAAATATAGACTTAGGAAAAGCCTACTAACCTGCTGCCAAACGTGGAAAGGGAAGCGTGGAGCGACGAGCGCGGCCGCGATGGTGTGCGCGGTGGGCAGCAGCACGCCGAAGGCGGCGGCGACGGGCGCGCCCACCGGCAGCAGCGCGTACGCCGCGAACACGGCCCACACCACGTGCGGAGCGCCGTCCGCCGCGGCGCCCGCGCCCCACGCCGGCAGCGTGGCGGCCAGCGCGGCCCCGCCGCCCGCCAGCGCCAGCCAGCACGCGCGCGGCAGCCGCCGCTCCGGCGCCGCGCCCGCGCGTCCGCACCACCACGCCAGCCCGCCGCACAGCACCGCGTGTAGGCTCAACACGCCCACCTGCGTCGCAACGATCAAACGCAACATGTCAATCTTATCTTACAAATGAAGTATTTAAGTAGCACAAATTAGGTAGTCAATTAAGCCTCAGAAACTCGTAGACATTAAAAGTTATTAGTTATCTTGTTAGATCTAGGCATGTTAGACTAGGCATATGACTCCCTCATAGAATTCTAGAGAACATGGCAGGAAGTGCATTTCTACGGTCGGTTCGTCATCTGACCACCTTGCATCTTATTTATTTATTTATTTATATTTATTTATATATTGTTGGAAAACAAACAGCTTTTGTAATACTTATAGTACGATAGCAAACACAAAGAAGCTTTGCAGTTCTCACTAATAGCTAAACATTCCAGTTATAAAGCATAAAATAAGTTGTAAAGTATTTAGGTACGTATTTTGCAACATAAGTGCAATTACAGGAGCCAATACCAATATAGATCGCTGAAGAAGAAGAAGATAAAGAATACTAAGATATAAAGATATAAAGATATAAAGAATACTATTGCTCGATACATTCTCTATATAGGATACTCGATATTGGTACTGTGACTTGACTATCCTACTTTCGTGCGTCTGTACTCATGCTAGGTCATCATTTTGTAACTATACTACTTCATCGGCCATCGTGTTGATAATTTCGCTTGTGGCCTGCCGAAGTGCCACTTCTCTGTCCACAATTTTGTGACCATTTTAAACAGATGGAAGGACAACATCGTTGGGTCGGGAGGCATCATGTATGTACAATATAGGTTACATTAGCGCAGGATCGGAAAAAGGAAAGGACTGTGTCAGCAGTAGATCAATAAGGTAATGTAACCGACCTGCGGTGCCCGGCGCCAGCCACGCGTGGCGTCGACGGCAGCAAGCGCGGCGGCAAGCACGGCCCACAGCGCGAGCGCGTACCCCACGGAGGCGCGCTGCAGCTTGCACGCGTAGCGCGCGTACAGCTCCTCCAGCTCGGCGGACTCGAAGCGGCGCCGCGCCACGAGCCGCGCCAGCGGACCGCGCACCGACATGGCCTTCACCGCGTGGTCCATGCCACCCGCCTGCCCCTCCTCACCTCGCCGCGCGCGCGCCGACTGACACGCTCCGCCGCTTCATCTGAAGACAACATATTTTTTTAGGATCAAGAAAATAGGAGTAAGATGCTCCTTGACGATAAGCGTAATACATGCCCTTTACAGCGAGATATAGAAAGTGATATCTCACTTTCCATATCTTGTTACATGAAACATTATTTTAACGAGAACAAGATCGCGCTTGACGACCAACTCGCCTGTTGTTGAGCGACGTTGTGGTCGAAGATGGTTTTGACATCAGTTCAATACGTCATCTTCGTCAAATTATGATAATCAGACTTAATTTTTTAAAAGAATTTTCCGGTTTAAATAAATACGTTTCTATCCTTCTCGCCATAACAATGGATTCAAAGCGTATTGGATTGACGGCGTAGCTACGTGACTGACTTATCATATTTACTTGGATACCAATTGATTCAATTGAGCAAAGTTAACTTTTATACAGTAACTTCATTATTTAATGTGCTTCATTCTGAATTTTATTTTTCTACAGCCATTAACACACTACCAAGCATTGGCTCAGTCTCATTACAAAAAGGCTTAGACCGTGATCCACCACACTGAGCAAATGAGAGCTAATATAATACACATAAGTAGGTAATAATAAGACTGGACTTGGAAGAAAACTCGTGGATATTTCATGTCTTTTTTTCCATCAGAGTTCGAAGCTAGTGGAAATCAACAATACACACAACTTCAAAAAGGTCCCGTGGTTTACCTGACGGGACTTTTTCATATTAATTTAAATACCTAGCTAATGCGCGATAAGACCGCTAGATTATTATTAATTTTATGCGTAGCATTACGTACCCACTTACACAGCGTGTGGGTAACATTTCATTATTCGCGAGAATAGACGCTTAGCTTACTTTAGTCTAAAAATATGCGAAAAGGGTCAAATAACGGTAAAAAGGCGTAAAGCTCATAAATAACCCACCCACAACTGCCACAACCCATCACATCATCCATAAATTATAATAACGCATTATCACAACATGTAGGAGTTTAGGAAACAACCTCATAAAAGATTAGCGATAAGAGAATGAACCTAACAAAATATGAATCTGTCAACATCTAAGGTGATAAATTAAACATCTTATTTGTAGGCAATTTTACTTTATTTAATAGAGTACGCAGAAATAATACATATGCATTAATTTACAATAATAGACAATTGAGAAAATGTGTTATATATTGCATGAACATGATGTAATGACATGAAGCATTCCTTAATAGTTCTATCCTATCCTACTAATATTATAAACGCGAAAGTTTGTGAGGATGGATGTATGGATGGATGGATGGATGGATGTATGGATGTTTGTTACTCTTTCACGCATAAACTACTGAACGGATTGAGATGAAACTTTGCAATAATATAGTTTATATATCAGAATAACACATAGGCTATAAATTATAATTATATATTGCGTATGCGGGCGAAGCCGCGGGTAAAAACTAGTCTATAAATAAATAAATACTTTGGGACATCTTATACACGGCCTCTGACCCCAAACAAAGCAAAGCTTGTGATATGGCTGCCAGAGACTGATATACTACATATACTTATTTTTAAATACATACATAAATAGATAGTTACTAAATAACAGTCGGACACAGAGCAAACACGTTATGTTCGTCAGATAAATATTTAACCTGGGTGGGGATCGAACCCACGCCTCTTTGACACAGAAGTTAGGGTCACTAACCACTGAGCCACCGAGGCAGTCTATCTATCTTTGATTCAATACATTCAATATATCTGCAGTATTTTTTAAAATCATTACCGTAGCAGCCCGAGGCGGCTCGTATTTCTGAAATATTCAGTGTAGCCTGTGCAAGTTGGAATAGACTTGAATGTGAAATAAAGTGCAGCATATTTATAGAATGGGTGGCACCGAGCCTTGGGCAAGCCTCGGTAACTCCCAGCGAGAGACTAGGCGGAGAAGTTACGCCCGTGCTTTCAGCATTTGCTGAGCAAAATATTCAACCTCTAAAATACACTAGAATCCTGTTCGTAATTTAATAGTTCCATAGACTTTCCTGCTTTTACACTGTGACTGTTATCTACAAAGTGAATGAACTAAGATCATTAGAGCTTTAACAGTTTATGACGTAGGTCAATTAAATTCCTCTAATTTACTATCGCACATGTATTAAGCGTCCAAAGCTTCTACAAATAAAGAGCACCTCCATCGTACATAATTCGTAACTAACTCATAAAAATCTATTGAAAACTGTAAAATTGCGTTAAAGAAGATTCTGCAAACGTTCCGAATTTTACTCGTATAAGTAAGTTCTCATTGCATTTACTGAATTCTCTGGCAGTAGAGTACGGAATTCAACAAGTCGTGAGCGCGATAAATCGAACAACAAATATAGGAAAATATCAACAAGGCGTGCCGTTGTTAAAGGCTAACAAAATGCCAGCAGATTTATTAAAACCAACGGGGAAACAGATAGGCCTGTGTGAATCAAAGCCTCGCTTGAAATGGCTTCATCCGCAAACGTGTGTAAAATATCTCTCCCGCTAAGTCTTAAATTACGGAGCCGCGGAAACCGCATTCAGCTCTGCTCATACTTATTAAATATGTAGACATGTTTTCCCGTTCTGTGCCACTGACATATTACCAGGGATGGCTTATATTTCTCCGTCTATGATATTACTTTGCCGGGAGCGGGACCAAGCAAATGAAACTCTGTTTTAATATTCACTGTTTTTATCTAGTTTAAAAACAACTGCCATAACAATTCTAAATAGAATTGTTAGTTTCTATATATTTGAGTTTCTAATATTCTTCCACCATCTCATGGGTCACGTGTTTATTATTTAGACGACTCAATATACCCATGAATTGCAACAGCAACTGATACCTTTACATAATGGTGAACTCAACTGTATACGTGGCATGCCAGTTCCGGGAGCTTTCTCTCACATCTTAGTCGTTAAAAAATTAAAGCACATCAACACGCAATTAAGTATGAAGTTGTAGTATATTACAAAATTATGAATTATGCTAAATAACAAGTACCTACCTAAGAAAGGAATAAAATCGAGATCGCCTTCTCCAGATGCATATCTTAATGTGGTGCTATACAGTACGTACAAAACGAGACAAAACTTACAGAGGTTGCGTCTCATATATTATACATATAATGAACCTTTACTTTGCGGAGTTAATATCACGCGATGGAAACTTTTCACTACGAGTAGGTTCAACTCAGAACTTATTGTTCTTCAGGAACCGGAAGGCAAAGGAAAAAGTTGGTGTCTTGTTTACAAAGGTGAAGTGCCTTTGAACTGGCGAAGCTTTCAGTTCCAGCAGTGGGTTCCAATTAATAGTTCTTTGAAACAAATGTGAAGGAATTTATTTAGTACTTTAATTGCAGCTACTAAGAGTTTTAAGTGCGTTAAATTTTGAGTAAATATCACCAAATGAATTCGCTTGGAAGTGAAGTTCGATTTACATAACTTAAAAAACATAGAAATTCAATTCTTACTCGTAACTACCTATATAAATATATCCTACCTATATACAAAAAAAAGGCTAAAAATCGAAACAAATACTGTGTCCGTGTGGTAGGGTGCCAAGAACGCCACGGACCAAAAGTTTCGACGCCAAGCGGCGAAAATACATATTGACTTGCGAGTGATGCGTATTTGCGCCGCTTAGCGTCTTCTGCGGCCTCCGCCGCGGCTCCGGCTCTTTGAGTTGTGCCATTGAGGCGAGAAGGGGCCAAGGTATCGACGCATATTGCGTCCCATACCAGCGCCCTTCCACGCTCCCAGGGGATCAAAGTTAAGCCGTCAGGGCGCTTGCCATCATCCCGAGCTATGCCAGCTGGCTCTAAAATAGCTGGGATGTTGATAGTGGCAAGCGCCTTTTTAATGATGTCATTTAGCTTTTTAATGATGTCAGCCGTGGCGGGAAAACCTACCTGCGCTTTTCTGGCAGCAAAGCCCGTGGAGTCCATATTTGTCGACGCTGCTTCCACACGGACACACATGGTGTTCAACAATGGCAGCACCCAATCTAAGACCGGTGGCAATACGGAAGCTGCCATTGTCCAACAGTGTCCCGAGGTTAGCAGATGGAAGGGCGTGCAGCCATTGCCCAGACTCATGCTCTGGATAGTTCGATTTTAATTTTGTTGTATGGCACGAAAACAAATATTGAGATATATTGAGTGCATTCGACTAGATGGGCATAGAAGTAGAACACTTTAATTTACTAATTATTTTGTTCTAACCTAACCTGTTGGATTATTATAATGTCCAGCAAATAAAGTTTCGATTGCGGCAGTTGACAGAGATGATAAATTAAGAAACATATTTATCAAAATATTAAATTATAGATGTTTCCTAGTTTCCAGGAATGGTAGGGATGCTTCTGAAGATTTTAGACGAAAATTGCAAATCGTAAAAACAATAAACTTAACAAATTAGATTCTATTGATTGGTTTAAGACAGTTAATTATCGGAAAAACGGTTCATTCAAATCGTATTTTTTCTAAATCATAGAAATACAATACAGCGTAGTCTTCATCAGTTTTCCACAGATCAACGCTACTTACTAACAATCCAAACTATAAAAACTCTCGACAAGGAACTATTTTTGCGAGTAAAAGTACCCAATATTATCTTTTAGATATACCTCGGTTCCTCTACCTAAAGAAACCACAAAGGATCAGAGGATCGTCTGACGACGTTGGAATCAAAGTGGATTCCAATTCCCTTTGACAATCGACAGGAAAACTACACCAATGCAATAAATTTCATACGTCGTAAAAATATACAGCGAAAAATCACGTACACTTTGTTTTGCGTCTTTTCTTTGAATAGGTGAAGTAAGCAATCAATATTACTCATTTGCATATGAACCCTAAAAATGGGGATTTTTTTATGGTGTTCCTGTCATTTTGATGTATGTCCGTCTCGTAAACGGAATGAGTTTGCAGATTTGATATTTTGATGGAACGGTCCCGTGCTTTCGCCTTGGCTTTTCTCGGAGCTTGGTGTGTGAGTACTAAGTAGGTACGATTCGTTGCCTGTAAGGTAGGTACGTTGAGTTCGTAAACTATAAATGCGAATCAATCTTAAGTAGTTCCAGTAAAAGTACTAAATTAGATTACAAACATTCATAGAAAGTATCACAGAATCTTTTCTTTTCGTTTTTAAGTTTGTATAGTCCTGGTGGCAGAGTTTCTAAGCCTAAACCTAAAGGCCTTCGACATAGTAAAACGGTTAAAACAACCGAGACCCACAATTTAACGTGTCCGCAGACCCACAACAACGCTCAGACGCAAATGCCATCCGCGGTTACCGATACGAATACTCACCATGGCGAACGTTGCTTAACTTCGGTGATCGCTAAGAAACACCTTGTCTGTGACAAGTACTGCAATAATGTTAGACTTTGTGAAGTTAAAATGACACTATGGAACATACAAGCGCTGATTTAACCAATATAATTTGCAATTATGTAAAGATAAATTCATATTTATGAGTCACCTATAAATCCTATCGTCCAGATACAGAAATCCAGTAAAACAACCACTTAAATTTTATAAACATTCAGGCTATCAACAAGTGCTCAGGAATGATGTAATATTCTGACCACAGACTACGAACATCGAGCGTTACTAAACCAAAGTTAACCCAGAAGGAAAACAATAAAATTTGCATAATAGACGCTGCGTGCCCGCAGGCGATCCCCTGATCTCGTGTTGAAAACTTTATTACCACTATAAAGTGGATAATGGAAAACAGACGCTAATGGCTAATTAAGGAAAATTAAAAATGACAACACCGGTATCGCTTTCATTGTGATAAACTAATAGAGTTGATGCAACTGTGTATAAATATAAAGGATCCAACCTATTTAAATTTAATTTTACTTTTGTTTTGTATAACTTTTTGTTGCTTGTTAATATACAGGGAGAAGCCATTGGCTCTGAGATACAGTTATTAACTAGTTCAGAGTCAATGGAGAAGTGAATATGGTTAAAAGTGTTTTAAGGCAAATAAAGTTATTTGTATTACTAAGTAGGTACATTGTAATGTACCTACTATAGGACAGGTAGGTAAATACGACTCACTCTCAGAAAAGAGAGAGAGTCCTCTCTGTGTTATCCCGTAGCAAAAGTTGGTAATAATTATGAGTACCCACAATGATATCCTAGGTCTGGACATTTCCTACGGACGTAACGTGACGTACGTTCCAACGGACATATCCTAATATGTCCGTTGTTTAGAAAAACACCCTATATAGTACTTGTACTTATGTATAACGTTGGTGTTAACGATCAGCAAATTCAAAAACCAGTGGGTATCACTTCGGCACATTACGTGATTATTAATTTACTGCTCAATCAACAAATAATTATTAGTTTTACGGCTTCCGAAACTTTATTCGTATTCGTAATATATTATGTGCTTCATTCACAGAAAAATCTGTGGGTGTTTAATAGTTATTGATTAACTCTAAAGACTTTTAGAAGGGTGTTGATGATAGATCTTCCTGAAATTTCCTAAAACACGTTCCAATTTGATAGAGCCAAATCTCTATCGTGTCGCTAGTAGGTCCAACATTATTATAATTATTATTAGTATTTTTATTGGTTGGTGGCGGTCATGGCTAAAGAGCCAACCGTACGTCGGCATATTTTTGGAACGTTGCATCGTCATCGTTCAATGTCGGAAGCAATGGTGAATGTTGATGAATGACTTCAATTTGGTTGACTGTAACCATATCGGAACGTGTAGGAAAGATTTAAGATCTTAATAAATAAGTAACAAAGAATTTACTAATTAAGTACTATTCCAGAAATTGCATAATAACTATAACAACTCCTAAACTACTATATATTATGTACAAACAAAAACATAGGTATTCATAAAACACTTTAACTAAAAATGAATTATAGATGGTGATGAAAGTCCTAATCTAAAAGTCCATAAATAGTTTAAATACATAGGTATCTTCTTTAAATATACTTAAAACAGAAATCTAATTAGAATATTATCAAAATTTACTCATAAATGTTTTACTAATCTTGTTTGGTTAGAATGACCTACCGAATATAAAAGAAGTCCATAGAATTTTAAAATAATTTGAGAGAAGAATAAACGTTGTCACCTACAATACTCAGGCACATCAAAAATTCAAAAAGCCCTGACGTGAAAAAGCAGGGAATCGAATATAAAACGACCGCTCTGAAACTGAGACCAATTCGGAAAACTCATAATTTTTAAAACAGCTTGACGATATTTCATCAAATACAGCTAAAAATTTGAATTAAACTGCACAGTATTCGAGACAGTATTTAATCGGAAAACGAGTAAAAGCTTGAAAAGTTGCTTTTAATATTTTTAGACGTACAGTATGCTGAGTGTGAGTTTTGTCGTAAACATGACGCGCTCTTCGGCGAGCGCGTAAGCATGTAATTTGTATGAAGAAATGTACATCGCCACTAGCGGCGCGTTTTTGAAACACAACAAGTTCATACAAATTACATGCTTACGCGCTCGCCGAAGAGCGCGTCATGTTTACGACAAAACTCACACTCAGCATACAGTATTCTGTAGTCTGTACTCTGTAGATGATCATCATCATCCGCAGACCTCATTGTCTCACTGCTGGGTTTAGGCATCTCGTGTAGTAGGTACCATCTGCATGGGTCCTTTACCAATCGTGTCCTGGTTTGACCCGCAACCTTGTCGACCCCCTTGTTTTTTCATGTGGTAGTTTTATTGTTTTTTGCTGTAAGTCATAAATGCCCTTGCTTGTATAAAAAAAATCTATTATCAGCCAACACAAAAGCAATGAATCATTTTAATGTAGGTAAATATAACAAAAATAAATAATAATTATTGCATTAAATTAATTTATTCGTTTTAGAATTACGGAGTTAGTTACAGTCACTCATACTCCTAGAGGGTTAAAATTATAACGACCTCTCGTTTTCGACGTCAGAGGTTAAAAACATAATAAACTAGGTAATTTTATCTATAGTTGGTCGGCTCAAGTGGCATACCGTTTATGACAAAGTGTGGACCAGACTATTTACTTTTATCTTTATTGAAATGAACATGTTTGTGGCGGAAAGTGAGCTGGCTGACAAAAGAGCTTTATTTTGCTTAATTCCGGCGCACTTATGAAGTTTCTTATAGAAAATACCACCTTTGGGCGCACTTAAAGGGGAACCAAGTAGTCCTTTTCGAATAGATGTGATGAAAAAGTTATTCCTAATAATGAGCAAGCAACATACCAATACATCGACTATATATGTATGAAACAGCTGATTTTTTTACTCTCGAATTTTGGGTTGGCTCTATAGTAAATGTTAGCTTAGTACCTACAGGGTAAGCAAATAACCCTGTATAGTACTGTATACACTTCTGAAAATCCGTTCACTTTGTAAAATAATACCTTGTGTGTATAAGATTACATTTATTGTACACGTTATCATCACCAGACATCTACCGTTGGAGATGAGTATCCACTAGCCCTCAGCAAACTTATGTAGAAAATAGCATATCGTTGCATTTTTGACCGACAAACCGGAGGAGGTACTCAATTCACGCGAAAACATAATCTATTATATAAAAGGCTTCCCTGAGTGACTGACTGACAGACAGCCTACAGCCCAAACCGCTTAAGGTATGAGCTTGAAATTTGGAATATAGGTACATTGAACGACGTAATGGAGCACTAAGGACGAAAATTTTGAACTTTCGACCTCTAAGGGGGTAAAACGGGCCCTTTTCGTTTGTATGTAACTTTTTATTCCCTGTACCGATTAACTTGAAACTTTGTATAAGTGCTTTTCAAACAAAATAAAAGTAACGTTTTCTCCTGTTTTTCCGAATTTTCCTCATCTAAGGGGTCAAATAAGGTCCCAAAATTGGTGAAAAAAGCGTCAATTACATCGAACCAGCTGAACGGTTATGGTTGAAAATTGGTATGAAGGAAGCACACAGCATGTTTTAATACAATAACTTATAAAATCCAGGAAAATCTATAAAGTTCCTTAGGGATACGCAAAAATAATAAGTTTAGGCTACAGCCCAAACCGCTGAAGATATGAGCTTGAAATTTGGAATATAGGTACATTGAACGACGTAATGGAGTACTAAGGACTAAAATTTTGAACTTTCGACCTCTAAGGGGGTAAAACGGGCCCTTTTCGTTTGTATGTAACTTTTTATTCCCTGTACCGATTGACTTGAAACTTTGTATAAGTGCTTTTCAAACAAAATAAAAGTAACGTTTTCTCCTGTTTTTCCGAATTTTCCTCATCTAAGGGGTCAAATAAGGTCCCAAAGTTGGTGAAAAAAGCGTCAATTACATCGAACCAGCTGAACGGTTATGGTTGAAAATTGGTATGAAGGAAGCACACAGCATTTTTTAATACAATAACTTATAAAATCCAGGAAAATCTATAAAGTTCCTTAGGGATACGCAAAAATAATAAGTTTAGGCTACAGCCCAAACCGCTGAAGATATGAGCTTGAAATTTGGAATATAGGTACATTGAACGACGTAATGGAGTACTAAGGACTAAAATTTTGAACTTTCGACCTCTAAGGGGGTAAAACGGGCCCTTTTCGTTTGTATGTAACTTTTTATTCCCTGTACCGATTGACTTGAAACTTTGTATAAGTGCTTTTCAAACAAAATAAAAGTAACGTTTTCTCCTGTTTTTCCGAATTTTCCTCATCTAAGGGGTCAAATAAGGTCCCAAAGTTGGTGAAAAAAGCGTCAATTACATCGAACCAGCTGAACGGTTATGGTTGAAAATTGGTATGAAGGAAGCACACAGCATTTTTTAATACAATAACTTATAAAATCCAGGAAAATCTATAAAGTTCCTTAGGGATACGCAAAAATAATAAGTTTAGGCTACAGCCCAAACCGCTGAAGATATGAGCTTGAAATTTGGAATATAGGTACATTGAACGACGTAATGGAGTACTAAGGACTAAAATTTTGAACTTTCGACCTCTAAGAGGGTAAAACGGGCCCTTTTCGTTTGTATGTAACTTTTTATTCCCTGTACCGATTGACTTGAAACTTTGTATAAGTGCTTTTCAAACAAAATAAAAGTAACGTTTTCTCCTGTTTTTCCGAATTTTCCTCATCTAAGGGGTCAAATAAGGTCCCAAAGTTGGTGAAAAAAGCGTCAATTACATCGAACCAGCTGAACGGTTATGGTTGAAAATTGGTATGAAGGAAGCACTCAGCATGTTTTAATAGAGTAACTAATAAAATCCAGGAAAATCTATAAGGTTCCTTAGGGATACGCAAAATTAATAAGTTTGGGCTACAGCCCAAACCGCTGTAGATACGAGCTTGAAATTTGGAATATACGTACATCGTACGACATAATGAAGCACTAAGGATGAAAAACGTACCCAACTCTAACTTACGGGGTAAAACGGGCCCTTTTTGTTTGCATGTAACTTCTTATTCCCTGTACCGATTGACATGAAACTTTGTATAGATGCTTTTGAGACTAAATAAAAAATATGGCTGTACCGGTTTTTCTGAATTTTTCTAAAAAAAAATTCTTAGGGGTCAGATACGTCCCAAAACTTCAATGCGCTTTTTTAAATAAGTTAGTATCTAGAATAGGATTATGATAATGATAGTTTATCTTTAAATGGGGCAAAATGGGTCCCCAAAAGTTTACGATTTTTTTTATTTTGTGAGCCAATAGTCTTAAACTTAGCGCACATATGGATCAATATAGATATTTTACTATGGGATCAATCCTGACAAGCGAAAATTACCTACATTTCCCATACATTTTTTCGCGGGTCGATGAACTTTTTGTGTTGAACAGCTGATTTTATTTACGTGCTTTTGGGGTGGGTACCATTGTAAAAGTTAATCAAATTATGAGTATAATAGCATCCTAGAACATGCCTGACTAGAATTACGACTTGTGTGCCATTTTTTCATTTGCCTGGAAAATTAAATTTCTAATGACTTAATGAAACATGTCGAATACCTGTACCGGCCTTAATTAATAGTGCACTACTGAAAATAGGTACTACGGATAGCACTACGGATAATAGAAACAGGTGGGTCTTAAGATGAACATGGACAAGACGAAAGTCATGTGTAATTCCCATGTTTTACCTACCCCGATTTCTGTTGGAAACTCGGTTCTTGAAGTCGTTGACTCGTACGTCTACCTAGGACAAGTAGTCCAGTTAGGTAGGTCCGACTTCAACAAAGAGGCCAATTGCCGGATTCAACTCGGCTGGGCAGCGTTCGGAAAAGTTCGTAGTGTCTTCTCGTCCGATATACCTCAGTTCCTCAAGCCGAAAGTTTTCGACCAGTGTGTGTTGGCAGTGATGACTTATGGCACAGAAACGTGGTCTCTCACTATGGGCCTTATTAGTAAGCTCCAAGTAGCCCAACGAGCTATGAAGAGGGCTATGCTCGGAGTCTCTCTGCGAGATCGAATCATTAATGAGGAGATCCGTAGAAGAACCAAAGTTACCGACATAGCCCAATGGATTGGCAAGTAGAAATGGCAATGGGCAGGGCACATAGCGCGGAGGGCTGATGACCGTTGGGGTCGAAAAGTTCTCGAGTGGAGACCATGTACCGGCAAGCGCAGCGTAGAACATTCACCCACAAGGTGGACGGATGACCTCATTAAGACCGCAGGATGCAAGCCGCTTCCAACCGGTCTTATTGAAGAGCCATAGGGGAGGCCTATGTCCAGCACTGGACGTCCTTCGGCTGATGCATGACTAAAAATAGGCCTATCTGCGAAGGGTAATTGCGCCATGTCCATCACGCCGGCCGAGCACGGGTTGCTGAATTCACATAGGACATTGATTTTTTATACGTACGTACAGGTTGTCTCAATGTTTTCCAGCAATGAAAAGTGAAATTTCTTACATAGTTACTCATACAATTATTATTATTGGCTCCCTCGATGGCTCAGTGGTTTGTGACCCCGACTTCTTCTTCTTCAGCCAAATCACAAACTATGCTTAGTTTGGGATCAGAGACCGTGTGTGACATGTCCCCCAATATTTATTTTACATATTTATTTATTATTGAGTTAATTTCAGAAATTCGGCAATTTATCATCCAAAAATTCACGTACTCCGTAATAAGCTTTAGATACAAGTAAATTAAATAACCAAATACTGAGACAATTCAGGCTAAACCGTGGGCATTATTTTGCAAGTAATACGATAATAAGCTCAGTTATGAAGACGCCATGGTAAATATAATAACAACATAAAAAGTGTTATCTCTATGGAATGCTTAAAGTGAAAAAGAAACAGATATAATTATGATAATTAGCTATTATAATTACGATGGCGCCTTCATAATCGAGCCTAATGCGGGCTTAACCACGAGATACTATTATTTTAAGTAAGTGCTAAGAAAACGCGGGCCTAACTGTGGGTTTTTATCATTTTTAGCAGTTACGAAAATAACGCGGGCCAGACCGTGGGCTATTATCATTACAAGTAATACAAAAACGCAGGCTAACGGCATGCTATTATAATTTTAAGGATTTATTAAGACAACACGGACCAGACCGCGAACTATTAGATATTATTATAAGCAAATGCCAAGATAACGCGGGTTGAACCGCGGGCTGTTATTTTAATCAAGGAAGTTTTAAAACAACGTGGGCCAAACTGTGAGTTATTATCATTGTAAGTACCTAATTATTAACACAACGCAGGCCAATCCGCGGGCTATTATCATTTTGAGCAAGTACCAAGACAACACGGGCCAGACCATGGGCTATAATCATTGTAAGTAATACGACAATGCAGGCCAAACGGCAAGCTTTTATAATTTTAAGCAAGTATTAAGACATCGCAGTCCATGCTAATGCCATGCCAACATTATAGGCAAATACTGTTACAATTTTGGCCAAACCGTGGGCATTAAGTGCATGCAAGTAATTTTAAGCAAGTATTAAGACAACGCGGGTCGAATTGCGGACTATTAGATATTATATCGCGGGCTATTTTCATTTCAAGTAAGTACCTGTGTACGAAGACAACGCGGGCGAAGCCGCGGGTTTTAAGCTAGTTATATATATATATTTTACGTATAACCACGCATAACTTTTTTCATAGAAGTCCGATTTCAATAATTCTTTAGAAAGAGTATACTTTGAAATTTGTCCCATTTAAATTTTAACGAAATCAGCTGAGCCATTTTTGATAAATCAACAATAACGTGAAAAATGCTACATCGATCCGTGCGAAATATTCGCGGATTCTGTACACGAATGAAGTCGGTCATGCTATTTTTGCAAAAAATAATCTTATGCAAACTAAATATTGAGATACGCGTAGAATGATATCAATCGATGATCTTAGATCAAAATATTATTCGTTCCATTTCTCTACCAACATTAACAAGTAAATATGGTATACGGTTTTAATATCAAAACTCAACATGACACAACATTTTCATGTTTGTTAACAGGCTTCTTCTGAGAATTCAGCAATGAATCCTCTCCAATAAAATAAAACAAATGTATCTTACATTCTCATCCATCCCCCAAGGACGTAAAAGCTAAAACCAAGAGGCAAAAGGTAAACCGCAATTCCGCCTTCTCTCTTGACAAATCAAAACATTAGCCTTTCAGTGAAGGAAACTGTATATTAATACTAAAATATCAAAACTGAACAATAAGAAAATAGATGAAAGAAAATGTGTATATAGCTCTCTGAGCAAATATCTATAGAGTCACAATCGTGCAAAAAAATGTCCGAGGCAAAACTCTGCCCAAGCTATGTATTGTACGGAGCAGATACACTGTGTACTGTGTGTATAAGATTACATTTATTGTACGTCATCATCACTATTTAGTGAGCAGGCTTTTTAGTTAGTCGTAAGGCGATCGCAAGCCGACTACAACGCCGCGCGATGCCAAATTGCTCGGTTACAAGCACTAATTAGGTGACATAACGTCGAGATTCGAGAAAACGGGTTATAGTGAATTATTTAATGTAAATATCTAAGTCGGTGTGTATGACGCTCGGACATTTTTTTACTACTTTCACTTAGGGACTGTGGCTCTGTAGATATTTTCTCGAAGATAGAGCTACACAATTATTTTTTTGCGAAACACATTACGGACGCTGAAATAAAATAAAACGAGACTAAAATTATAACAATGGAAATTTTATGAAAGGCTAAATAGCCAGTTTTAGTTTATACTCCTTCTTAATTCAAAAACGGTTCGCGTTTGGTTATTTTGTCCGTGAAATTGACAGGATGATAATATATTTTTTTCTCTGATTGTTTCTTTCTAAGTCATTCGCAAGTTCTGTATAGATGTATTTAGATATAGTTTTATACAAGCTTTTATTTAACTTGCAATGTATGTATGTATGTAAGTTCGGGTGGAATCTTGCAAGTTAAGCTTCACCAACTTCCCGGTTTTCGATTAAGCTGAAATTTTGCACGCATATGTATATTGCGTGACAATGCAATATTATGGTACCCTGAAGCTGCTCTAATTATGGAGTCGAAGGTGGCCATAGGAACTCCTATACTAAACAAGATAGGCCCGTCATGTTTGAGCTCGTTTTACTTGTCTTGGCTATCACCGCTGCTATATATGACATCCAAGATCTCAAAAGCTTGTATTTAAAAAGTTATATTTTTATAATAATTTATTTATCGTCTATATATGTGTTCTAAATATCCAAACTATTCTGGTTTAGACTTAAATTCTTGCGTAATAAGTAGGTACGTTATTTGCTTGAGTAACTTGTACGACGGTACAATCAAAGAGTGGACTCAAATAATATATTCAGTTGTTTTTTCATGCGCTAATTTGAAATTAGATCCATAATTATAGGGAATGTTTACCCAAAATCATGAAATCAAATACGATTAATAACTGTCTCAAGTTCAGACTAGATCCCAATAGATATGCGGTGACGTAACAATCAGACAGCTAATCCGATTGCGTAACCACTGCGGCGCTCATCCGCGAAGGAAGTGAGACAAATAATCCCCAAATATAAAACCTAGTGGCTATTGGCTATTATTGCTTAGTATTATCCTTTACATTATGGGTTTGACCTTTTTGGCATCTGCGGTATTTCCTTTATCCCTTAGGTACCAAATGATACCTTCAAAGTAAGTTTTTTTTATTATTTAGGATTACGTGATTCATCACATCAACATTAAAATCTTCGCCCAAAATAAAATAAATAAAGTAAGTGATAAAGTTACATTTTGTTTGCGCGACGATCGCAGCTTTAAGCTGCTTGCGAAAGAAGCTTTTGAGTGCAAAGCCGTTTAAAACATCTTAAAGGTTGGTTCTTAATGTGTTATTCTGATATATAAACTATATTATTGCAAAGTTTCATCTCAATCCGTTCAGTAGTTTTTGCGTGAAAGAGTAACTAACATCCATCCATCCAACCTCATAAACTTTCGCGTTTATAATATTAGTAGGATGGTGAGACAAGGTGTTTACGTCATGCATACTCTTGAGACTGCACTGCCCCGAATTAGTGCAAAACCAAACGCAGGGTTTTGCACGCATATGTAAACTGTACTGTACTGTACCAGCCTTTTTAATAGTCCACTGCAGGACGTAGGTCTACTCACGAAGGGTGATTGGGCCATATCCACCACGCTGGCCCAGTGCGGGTTGGTGGATTCACATACGCCATCGAATTTATTCTAAGGACGTATGCAGGTTGCCTCACGATGTTTTCCTTCACTGAAAAGCCAGTGGTGTGAAATTCCGTACATAAATTCCAAAGAACTAATTGGTACGGGACCGGGGATTCGAACCCACGACCTCACGATTGTAAGGCGGGTGTCAATACCTCTTGACCACCACGGCACGTAGTATTATTATATATTCTTTGACCACGGCGCGGCACGGCACGCATATTATGTATATCGCGTGATAATCCAATATGTTACCATGGAGCTCATTTTTGATGGAGTCGGAAAGGTGGCCATAGGGACTCCTGTACTAAACAAGATAGACCCGTCGTGTTTGGGCTCGTTATACTTGTCTTGGCTAGTGCTCTGCTTCTACACGATACCCAGGATCTCAAAGCTTGTATTTTTATAATAACTTTTAAATTATTCATCCATGTTTTCCTGACTTTCATGCACCTACATATATAGGTAATGTGATGACTCAGGTCAGATGAAATGCAACGTTTGGCGTTGCATCGACATCGTACAGTACTAACGCTAGTACGCTCTAATTCTATATTACTATCTATTGCGGTTGCCAAATATCGTAGTATTGGAAAAGGGGTGCCGTATATAGATAGTTTGAACGTAAATTGCTTGGAGATAGAATCTAGTCTAGACTGAAATTGTGCGCTCGCTTAGTCACACAAGAAAAATATGTATGTTATTTTGAAGTCTCTACCTACTAGTACCTACTCTACTAATATTTGGAAGGATATATTTTCTAGCAAATTTAAAGATATTGTTATTATTCTAGGCTGACGAGAGCTATGCTGGCCTTGCAGGTTCTCAAGTAGCGTTGAAGACGTCTCGTAAATCAATTGTGTAAAAACGTAAGAAATGTATATTTCACGGAGGTTTATTTTTTAAAAAGTGCCAAAAAAGTTGCCTACCAATAGAATTTTACACTTAGGTTGTCAAAACTACCTTTACACTCAAGTCACACTACAGTAAGATGGTTCAGGTAGATGTACAGTTTACCGATAGCAATAAATTGTTTCCTGAATATCTATAGGAGATGATGTAAGTAAGAAGTGGATGGTTTAGATGACAACGATGATGTTGATTAAAGATTGGCGTAAGTAATCAATAGTTTATATCTCCATCGACATGAAAAATATTTTTGACCTACGAACCACCGGAGGAGGTATACAATTGTATATTTCGACGCGTATATTTTTTTTTATGAATAACCACGCATAACTTTTTACATAGTAGTCCGATTTCAATCATTCTTTTTTTATTGGAAAGAGTATACTTTGAAATTGGTCCTATTTAAATTTTATCGAAATCGGCTCAGCCATTTTTGATCAATCAACAATAATGTGAAAAATGTTACATCGATCCGTGCATAATATTTGCGTTCTAGCGATGCGCCCCGGCTTCGCACAGATGTATTATACATATAAACATTTCTCTTGAATTACTCTATCTATTAAAATAAATTGCATCAAAATCCGTTGCGTAGTTTTAAAGATATAAGCATTTAAGGGGACAGACAGCGGAAAGCGACTTTGTTTTATTCTATGTAATGATTCTGTACACGGGTGAAGTCGGTCATGCTATTTTTTGCAAAAAATAATTATTGGAATCATTTACGCTCATGAGAGTAACAATTAATAATTTAATGGCAAATGCGAATCTAGCACTAAGTCTAGTAATACATGAGTGAGGTAAAAAGTAGGGGGGTCACGGTCGTGGGGTCGTCGCCCCAGCCCACGGAACAGCCGCAGACGGCCCCACCTCCACTCGACGCCTATGAAATGAAAACTCGGCTTCAGCAAACTAACCGTTATTACTATTTCGAGAACTGCGCCATTTGCGCAAATTGTCAGCGTCAGCGATGGCGAGATATTTTCCGAGGTAAGCTTTGGGATTTTAATTTTTTTTCTTACTCAGAGCAGTACTCGACACGACTTTATAAATTAAAATTAATTTAAGTGCTGCGTACACTTCAGTCAGCCTCTGATTTTTTTAGTAAAAAGTGTCTAATGAATCTAAACTTATAAAAAGTGTGAAGCGTCTTTCTAAAGACTTTCATAATAGACTAGCTGACTCGGCGAACTTCGTTCCGCCTAACAGTCGATTAACGTAGCCTAAGTTACAACTTATTACATCACCTACCTGCCAATAAAAGTCCCGTCAAAATCGGTCCTGCCATTTCAGAGATTATCCGGAACAAACAGACAGAAAATGACAAAAAATGTAAAAATGTTATTTTGGTGTATGTACCATACAAACAAATAACAAATAACTCTTTATTGTACACACAAAATAAACTAACAATAAATACATTAGTGAAATTCTTAAGATAGTGCAACACTAGGCGGCCTTATCGCTGGAAGCGATCTTTTCCAGGCAACCCATATATATACCTATTCATATGCATGTAGTAAAAACGGCTATTTTAATATTACAAACAGACACTACAATTTTATTTATTTGTAAAGAGTATAGATTATGAGATATGGTATTTATAGCAGACGAGCTAAGCAAGGGCCCATGTTTTTCGCGTATGCTGTAGATGTTACTCCCGAGCGGCTGAGATACTCGTAAATGGTTTGCTTTTCATATTAATTGTGAGGGAAATAAAGATAATTATAATAAGTATCTATGTATTGTACTTACCTATCTTTTGGTACAAACTGGTATGGAGACTATTTTGAGATCAAATTACAATAATTATATGTAACAACGAAGTTGAACAAACTTTTAGTCCGCTAAACTTTTTCTTTTTTGTTTGGTTTCTTTTTTTGGCTTCGCGCTTTTATTTGCCAGTATTATTTGATTACCACTGTGCGTAGGTAATCCATTTTAATCTAGTATATTGATGTCAAAATAATGAAAATAGCTCAGAACAATAACTGAAAATAGCACGAAAATAGTAATAAATACACCAATATTAAACAATTATTATTCTTGCTAGTTCTGTCATAGTCAAAAAAATTGTAAGTAGTTCGAATATTGCAAATATTATTTGGACCCATTTAAACTTCTTTACGCCTGCACCTAACCTATTTAGAAAGTCCTCTGGGAGTTTTGGCGGGAACGCGGAAAAATCATGTCGCCTCATTGTATTATTTTGTTAAACTTGTGTTTTTATCAGTGATAATTAGTGAAAAATTGTGGTATTTCGTTGCTTATGAGCTGATTTATCTGCTGAGTGTAGGCAAATGATATAATGTGACGTATCATGTTTTTCAGTGTTGTTACCAAAACTCCATAGACGCCTCTAGTAAAGTCTCCACTGCTTTACTGAGGTATGACTTGGACTATGTTTGGACTTGACCGCGACTTTATTGGACTATGACGAGACTTCGACAGTGACTATTTGATAAAATATTATCAAAAATTACTAAAACTTAATACTTGACACTAGCAAATGCACAATAATGCGACGCCAAAACTAAGAAGAAGAAGAAAGTCCTCTGGTTTTTTTTTCAGAATGCAGCTTAAAGTCCAACCGGCGACCAAATTAACAATTAACTATCAGAACCTGTGAAACGAAAAAGAAAATAACACCTAGGTATTTATTTTAATTTTCTCACATTAATAAGAAACGTATTATGAAATGTATTAGGTACGTAAGTACTTAAAACGGTATACAAAAAAAGTATAGTGCGTCCCTACGCGCGGAAGAAGTGAAACTTCGTATGTATTTAAGCTAATTTCACGACGCTCACACTGTTTACTTCGCTGTATTCTCTCTCCCTCTCGCGTGGTAACATGGTAGCGTTAAACGTTTAAGGCAACCTTGTTGGAAGTCGCATTAGAAGGTTCACTTCAATAGTAAAAACATTTCGAAAAAAGTTTTGAAAAGTGCTGGAACTTTCGGGTGTGTTACGTATGCTGTACTGTACTGTATCAGCCTTTTTTTAATAGTCCACTGCAGGACGTAGGCCTACCCATGTAGGGTGGTTGGGCCATATCCACCACGCTGGCCTAGTGCGTGTTGGTGGATTTACATTTATTTACGCTATCGAATTTCTTATACTCACATATGCAGGTTGCCTCACGATGTTTTCCTTCACCGAAAAGCCAGTGGTGTTAAATTCATGAACCCACGACCTCACGATTGTAAGGCGGGTGCCACTACCACTAGACCACCACGGCTTCACGTATACGTGTTCTACGTATGCTAACCTTTAACAACAATATTTACAGGATCAACTTTCTGCGAATATACAAAAAAAAAACCGGTCAAGTGCAAGTCAGGCTCGCACATCGAGGGTTCCGTACAAACATATTGTTAAAATAATTAAAAACCTGTTTTAACATGTGCTAATGAAGTTATTTTACATGATACCTTACATGATACCTACGATTTATTCACTTTGAATTTTGAACCCATATTTTGTGAATTTTGAGGCCCTATTTTTATGTGATTTAAATAAAAATGTACAGTTTTCAGATTTATTCCTATATGTGTGCTCTAAGACAATGCTTTTCGCCAAATTTCATAGTTCTATGTCAACGGGAAGTACCCTGTAGGTTTTGATTTTTGTGAGCGTTGAAATATGCGTTTTTTTACTAACTTTTTTTACGGCTCTAACTTTTTTATACGGTAACTGAGAAGCTTTTCTTTTACACAACTGCAAGAATTCATAGGTTTACGTATATAGTTTAAATTTCAACTCGATATCTTTACGCGTTCCCGAGATAAAGAGTCTTGACATACACACAGACGGACAGCCGTCTGTCCGATCAACAAAGTGATCCTATAAGGGTTCCGTTTTTTCCTTTCGAGGTACGGAACCCTAAAAAGAGTCAATTGATGAACTATTTGTATGGTTTATTTAAATTAAGTATTTCTTTAGATAAAATTTTAATGTTATTGTGTTAGGATTGCACAAAACTTACAACAACTTACTTAGAACAAAATTGCATTAATTTTTAAATTTATATGTTACATAATTGCAAATGATGTTAATTTGTTCTTTACTACTATTTTATTGGAGACTTCTTTACAACAATGTCTTTTTTTCTGTGAGAAAAGATACAGTTTTAAAGTAACAATACATCTGAAACAGTAATTCAAAAGAAAACTAATATTCAATGACGTAGGTACTCACACACTTATGCCTACACTTGGAATGCCTATAAAAATGTATATCTTATAATTATAAAAAAAGATTTAAATTAAGCAGGCACAAATCAATTGGTATGCGCTGAAACCATTATAATTATTATTTATTTTCAACTAACTTCCAAATAAATGTGATTCTCTATTTTTAGCCGCTATAGGCACCAATAAATATGAGTATTATTCAATGTTCATTTCCTAGATGTAAATTATTCACAATGAAAATACATTGAAATAATACATTATGTTTAAGTAAGTATTATATTTTCCCCTAAAAAATATTATATGTTATAACTGCAGGTGTACAAATAACACTGTAGTTTCGCAGATACATTATTTTTCCATTCAACTCGTTGCAAATTTCCCACAGCTGATCAGCCGATAGAGAATGGGCCATAAATTACCATCATGTTCATGGTTATTCCGCAATAAAGTAGCGAAATTGGCTCAACAAAAATTCATTATGACTTTTAAAATCCTACTTTCATAAGCCACTCATAAAATCTGTGTAGGTTAACGATTGGCTCTCCTATTAAAAACATATTCGTAAACATGCACTCCACCGTTACTAATCGAGTTTTCGATACTCTGTAACAGTTTGTCGAATACCTGTGGAAGAGATAAAACACGGTTTCTGTACTGTGCATTACTTAGACATTGTGTTTTAGAAGTTTATGCTGACACTAATACACTGAATTGTCGTGTGGTTTAGTGGTAGTAACACCCGCCCTATAAACATGTGGTCGTAGGTTGAAATCCCGATCCCGTAGCAATGAGTTTCTTTGGAACTTATGTACAGTATTACTATGTACTACGGGACTAAACGCGCACTAAAATTACGAGATAAATAAATACCTCCTCATTACACGGTCCACGGTCGATGCAACTTGGCCAAAACGTCGGGATGAAGAGGTATTTATTTATCTCGTAATTTTAGTGCGCGATTAGTCCCGTAGTACATAGTAATAATGTGTTCAAATCGCGAAAGTTTAAAAACAACATTATGTACGATATTTCACACTACTAGCTCTTTCGGTGAATGAAAACATCGTGAGGCAATCTGTATACGTCTGTAGAAGGAATTAAATGGTGTATGTGAATCCACCAACCCCTACTAGGCCAGCGTGGTGAATATACCCCAATCACCCTTCGTGACTAGGTCTACGTGCTGCGTAGACGTAGGCCACCATTAAAATCTAAAATCAGGAAAGACCAGAAGACAACTTATTAAGATCCGTCTTAATAAGTTGTTACCTTGTAAGAGTTACCTTGTCCGAATCTCTTTAAAGTCCGAAAAGTATGACTCTCTTGTATTTTTATAGATTAATAGAAGTTAATTATAGGTTTAATAATAAAGACGGACAATGGGTCAAATAGCAATCCGTCTGTATCTATATTTGTAATCGCATTAATGCAGCGGTAGTACAATTAAGGAACATAAAAGCGTTCTTTGTGCCGTTCGATTGATATGTCAGTATAATGGCCGACCTGACACTAAGCCATACATCATAGTGACGTACACATCGCATTTATGATATCTAAGCAGGTAGAATAATAAGTACAGTTGAATTTACTCCAAGTTTTCGAATAAAAAAACATAGCATTCGAATAAAAAAACCGGACAAGTGCGAGCCAGGCTCGCACATCGAGGGCTCCGTAAAAATCCAGAAAATTTCACAAAATTGGGAAGTAAGTTGTTAAAATCTCTATAGATTTACTCACTTTGAATTTTGAACCCATATTTTGTGAATTTTGAGGCCTTATTTTTGATTTACATAAAAATGTACAGTTTTCAGATTTATTCCTATATATGTATACTCTGAGACAATGCATCTCGCCAAATTTCATAGTTCTATGTCAACGGGAAGTACCCTGTAGGTTGTGATTTTTGTGAGTGTCGAAATATGCGGTTTTTACGACATGAAAGGCTCTAACTTTTTTAAACGATAACTGACAAGTTTTTCTTTTACACAACTGCAAGATACCATAGATATACTTACGTATACAGTTTAAATTTTAACTCGATATCTTTACGCGTTCCCGAGATAAAGAGTCTTGACATACACACAGACGGACAGACGGACAACAAAGTGATCCTGTAAGGGTTCCGTTTTTTTCGTTTGAGGTACGGAACCCTAAAAACGATATCCTTATTTAATATTTATACATCCTCAAATGTATCTGAAAGTTGTATAAAGCAGCAAACCAAAGAAGCTACGAATCGATTTGTTTTTTTGAATGAAGTCATTGTTTAAAGATCGGTGACGTCTCACTCACTACTGTTTCCTTCGAAAGCCGCAATAGAGACTGAAAAAACGTCTTAGTATGAGATATACGGTTAGATGAGATATAGGTTGTCAGTTTTACAAAGAAACTCTAGATATTTTTGCACCGATATAGTTAAAAATCAGTATACTAATTTATGTCCCGGAAAAATTAAAGATTCGTGTTGAAAGTTGTCACGTGGGCTAGGCCGCGTAGGTACCTAACATTAACAAAAAATCTATAAATGTGCTATAACTAAGCGTTGATTGATACTGCTAAATTTTAAAGAGAAAATCAAAGAAAATAGTAAGGCCCTTGCTCTCCGTGCTTCAACGAAAGCAACTAGCAATTTCAAAAATCTCTAATTAAAAAGTTTCAAAGTTCACAAACATTTTCACCAGTAGTCAATTTTCAACATGGAATCCACGGAACGCTCTACCACTCGCGTTTCTTCCAACATGCAATCTATGCTAAATGAAACTAGTTGAAACTTAGAAAGGAAAAAGACTAACTACATACTAACAATAGGCGAGTACCTACGTACCTGGATATTGCAGGATTTGTAGCTGTGCAACGGAAATTATTCTCAATTAAAATAATGAAGTGAATGTAAAAAAACATTTACATTTACATTCGTGAATTTCGTTTGGAATAATTTTATGTAAATGCATAATAATTATTCCAAATCAAAATAAATGTACGCGCATTGGAAAAAGAAAAATGTTTCACACGAATTTCTTAAAAACAAAACTTTACTTGGGGCAACGCGCGTCTTTTCTAAAAGAATCGCCCACTAGTTTCATTTAGGTGAAACATTGCTTATTTTCCCCGTTATTACCGTACTATAAAATTATATGTACGACTTTTTGATAAAACGCTGAAATATAAAGGAATGAAAATAAGTTCTGAAGTGCAGCTTCATACTTCAAATGAGTACAAACTGCGAAGCACGTTTCAGTAATGAGGACCCACATCGTTCTTGTTGGGCATCGACGTCATTACATTCATTACCGTATGCAGAAGTAATTACTGTTCATATGGTGATCATTTGAATATAAAATTCTTCGCAGATAGGTGTTGACAATGTTTTATGTATTTATACAATCTAACTTCAGTTACTTTGAGTTAGCATAGCCTAACTTAGCTTCTTAGGTCTTGTTCTGCAACTCACATTTTGCTGTCGGCTTAGGTAAGGTCGCTTGCTAGGCTAGCTACGTTAACTTCAGGAATTTCTTTTGTCTTATTTTCTCAATGAAGTAGGAATCAAAATTCCTACTTCATTGTATTTTCTAAACCTCATCTTTCAAATTCAGATTGACGTAATAGCTTGTTGTTCTTGTATAAAAATAGAGATAATAAATTCTAGAACTAAAAAAATGAATAACTGGATGATGTAAAATATTGTAAGTGATTATCTGACGTCTTTATTATAGGCACCTGCCTATACCTAGCATGTAAGTTGGTACCTAGTGTACCTACACTAGGTACCAACTTACATGTTTAAATGTTTGAGAGCATTATAATTATTGTCCTTGATAATTTTAAGAAGCTTATTAATGTATAAAAATTAATATCATAATTATACATACCTAATTCATAAAAAAATATTTAATTTAGTATTATTTAATGCAAACTGCATGGTCTAGTTGGAGAATGAGAAACCAACAGTAAAAAAATGATAAAGGTGCCTGTCGACCTTCTTGAACTGAATAAAAGGTAGTGAATCTATGGATTTTATTACCCACGAATATAAATATCAGTGACAGAACATAATAACATTGTTAGGCACCATCCAACACTAAATAATTCTACCACTACTACACAGCGTCATGTTGACTGACTATTTTTAAGAATTGTGTACAGCAAATATGTGACTTGTTATCAAAATATTGCCCATAATAGACACGCGTAAATCTGTTAGCGTGCTAATGCTAAAACTATGAATCCGTACACTATGAGCTGTCAGCGAAGCTGGCAAACGAACGACGCAAAAATAAACCACTGTCGCCTCTAAATATGAATTAGTGGGGGCAACGCTCAAATAAAACATACTAATCATTCTAAAACTATCTCTGGTTGCTAAAAAAATACGGATTACTCGTATTTACTAAAAATATTTACAGGGATTGAAGAGCAAGGATCGGAAACCGGATAATTTACTTAACCGGTTAAAGAATCGGTTTTAGATATTTATTTTTATAGATTATTTACTGAGCTTTTAAAACCCTGTGTATTTTCAATTGAAGGGAAATACATTGATTTATTACTAAAAATACTGATATTAATTTTACTACATTACTCAACACATTTATTCATAAAATAGATTAAAACTTTATTTAATTGAACACATATTATTAAAATGTTACCCAGTAAAGCGGTTATTCATTGCATATTCAACTGGCAATTATTCATATACGCGGTACCTACTCTAGGGAGCACCTGCATTACTCATAGTCATGTCCGAGTAGATAAGACTTAGGTATCAGAAATACGTGTGTAGGGGCATGATGCAAAGAACAAATAGAATTTACGCAATCAATTAAGCATTTTGTGCAACTAAGTAGAAACAACTTTATCTGTCGTACGCATTTATATTTATTTATGCGTGTAGGTACTTAGCTGCACCTGTGATAACTTCTAATCTGCTTACACAAAACTTAAATGTTCAGCGCTGTATTTTCATCACTTATTTTTTTTTATTTAGATAATAGGATCCATTTATCCACCAGTCATGGGACATACGCTGTTGGACATAGGCCTCCCCTACGGCTTTCCAATAAGCCCAGTTGGAATCGGCCTAAGCCCATCGCGTAATGTGCGTCAATAGACTACAAATACAGATGTAATTAAAAAATGTCGACAAAATCTCTACTGTAAAAAGTTGAGATAAAAGCCAAAGTAATACCATAGAGAAGGTTAGTCTATGGTAATACCAAAGTGCTTAAAAAGGAAACGTCTACATAAGTACTATAATTATAATAGCTATACGTCTTTATTACTCCTCTAAAGACAAGCTTTATTTTCTAAACAGTGTAGCAAGTCATCATTAATTCAACAATAAAATAATTACATTAGTATTGTCATTCCATAGGCGATCGGTATCCATCTCTCATTACCAACAATATCAAATTAAATGTAGATTAAACGGAATTAAGCAAGCTATTACCTACACTTACACGTAAAGAGATTAAACAACAAACTGACTATTAGTTAGCTTTGCGTGGCCGAGGTGGAATGTGGTCAAATGTGATTGATCCGAGTCGGAAAGTAATTAGCTAAGTGTCACGTGGATGCCGGTATATTTAGGTGTGTGTGTAACTAGAGTTGCTCTCCTGATCCCTAGAAAATAAAATAAATACTATCATATTTTTATGAGAGTATTATACATATTTTACTTTAGTGATGAAATGCAGCACTTAACGTAACTTTTGTTCCACTTCCGCGCAATAAAAAATATCTATTTTTTACGACCAAAGTTCATAATATTAGCGCACTGTTACACAAATAGGTATCTAAATCTATGTTTACATAATTATACATCAAAAACCTAAAATCATTTGCAAATTTGTTTACGCGCAATACCAACAGCAACACTACAATAAATAATTATTTAAGAACAAATTACAATTTGTACTTTCTATAAAATTAAAAACTAAAATTATAACAGGTCGAGACAGGCAGGCGTACTCCGGGAAAAACGGAAAATCGCAATCAGTTTTCTCAACAGGAAACCGTTGGCGTTGTTTGCTTATCCTACAAAATTCTATCGCAAAATAAATCTCTTACACCTCTGGGGAATGTGGCAGTTAGATAAACTTATCAAAACATCTAAATAGGATCTCATATATAAATAGATATATATTTAAGTAAGCAAACAACAACAAACTCTTGTAAAGCAAATTCAATTTCAAGAGGTATTCTGCCAACACCTTTTAATTACTCACACATTCGCAAGTAGATAGCTTTATTCCAGGAACCTCCTAAAAACCTAAAATACTCGTATCCGGGGAAGGGGCCGCAGGTGGCAGCCCTTAGTAAAAGCCATTTTGTCCATTTTAATTACCCAAACCTCCGATAACGACGGTTGTTTGTCGGGAAGAGAACTCTGCATTACTAATGGTTACTGAAGATTGGTCTGTCCCAAAATTTCCTTTGAAGCCCTATAATTTTTTTCGGAACGTGACCTACATAAATTAATTGTAAAATAAGTTTCCTTATAGATAGACAGTGATACTTCACCTAATGGGAAAGCGTAGCTGCAGGTCAACATCAATCAAACGTAATTTCTGTAACGGTTCAAAGATTAATGATTTTGTTTTAGTTACTTAAACCAAATTATGTCGTAGAGTGTTCTTTGTTCCGGTTTACAGTATTTTTGAAAGAGTTTTGGCATTTGTACTTTTATCAGGTTTTCCCAGAGGTGTATTACAAGTCGTTAAATCTTTACCGTGAAAACATCCCGCATTATTTAAGCTCACTTTACCTATCTAATCTTTTGAAGACCCTTCAAATCCCCTGGTGTGCGAATAACACTCGACCGCTTTTCCTCAAAAGGCGTTACTTCTGATCCAACACTTAGCAAAAACTTTCCGCTTATCAAGCCGAAATTACTTCCCCAAAAATATTTTCTTCTGAGAATCTAATTTTTTTCATCTGCCGTAATTTAAATAAACGAGCTTTTCGTCTGCCAGTTGGCATCTCGGTCAAGTTAGTTAATAAAGTAAATTAAGTAAATAACGACTTGCCTTTGTACGGACTCGATTAGATTTTAAATATTGTTTTATCCTCCAAATTTCCTTGGTAGGCAAATTCATTATGAAGGTAAAATAAGAAAATCTTATCATATATAATCAGTTAATTTCCTCCTTGAATGTTATTCTGAAATCTATTGACTGGTAAGTACCTAACAATGGTTGTTTTGATAAATTTTCGGAGTTATCTGTTGTAAAATTGGGGTCTCATATATCTACCAAAAACAAGGCAAACAAGAAAATACTTTGTCAATAGCGGAAGAATATATTGTTATCCAAGTACTATTAAGGGCTGGTAATGAACTAATTGAATTATAGGAGCTTCCGCTCAAAATTATCGCAACTTTCACAAAGAGTTTGCTGACACAAGTAGACACAGATGGCAATTTGTGCCAGACTGCGATGTAAGTAATCCGGAACGAAGTAACACGATTACAAACTTTTCTTGGTGTCATTAAAAATGTAAGAGGCACAAGGAAGAGCAAATTTTGTAAGCAAACGGCATCTTCAAATGTACTCTAACATTCTCCAAATCTTAGCTTTGACTTTGCATTGGCGGCAAAAATGATAAATAAACGTAGCATTGGCTAAAAATCTAGAACAATAAAAGCATTGTTCTCATCTATCAATTCTCTCCTATATCAACTCTATCGTTGTATAGTCATAAAATTAGGCAGGAAATGCTGCTTCTTGTGGTTCCAGATTCCACTAAAATATATTACAAATCTTGAATTAATAATGCTAGGTCGGCAACTAAATGATTTAAGGTTTTAGGTCTAATCTAATTATTTTTGGCACGTGCCACAAATTTTCAATATGAATGTTACATCACGCTACACAAACTCTAACTCGATAGATATTCCAATCAAAGTTCCAGGTGGTACGAATATTCATATTTAAGCAGACCACGTATCTGGTAACTTTGGAATATTCTAATTAGATTTCTTGGCCAACCTTTCTTTCCGCTAAAACAGAGGCCTACATAAAATTAACCGCACTATTTTGTATTCAGCCAGTTACCTGTCGTACGCTCGCTTTCCGCAATTGAATAAATTCAAAATTGTCATCACGAATATTTTATGATGCTCAGACTTCTTATTTGGTTTGAGGCTGAAGGGTCGAAACTTGGAAGAATTTGAGTTTTGATTTTAGAATCGCCTACACCTAAAGCTTATTACTATTGCATACAAGCTTTCATCCCCTAGTATATAGGGTTGGGGGGTAAAAGTTCAAAGTTTTATGTAGTACCTATGCCTAGGCCTGCCTGTAGTACAAGCCGTGGTGGTCTAGTGGCAGTGACACCCGCCTTACAACCGTGAGGTCATGGGTTCAAATCCCGGTCCCGTAACAATGAGTTCTTTGGAATTTATGTACGGAATTTCACACCACTGGCTTTTCGGTGAAGGAAAACATCGTGAGGCAACCTGCATACGTCCGTAGAAGAAATTCGATGGTGTATGTGAATCCACCAACCCGCACTGGGCCAGCGTGATGGATATAGCCCAATCACCCTTCGTGGGTAGGCCGATGTCCTGCAGTGGACTATTAAAAAGGCTGGTACAGTACAGTACAGTACCTATGCCTGATTCTTGATGCAAAATATCAAGTTTATAGGTTATCTGGAAGCAGGCTAGGTTTTTGATGTACGAGTATAAGTGAGTCAATCAATCAGTCAATGAAACCCCGGTTTTTAAACGTTGACATATCATTAACTGTTTGAGTAATATTGAAGAGTTTTTTTGGTTCTAGATGAATTTTGAACCGTAAGGATTTCTTGTCTTCACTTTGATGTTCACGAAGTTTTAAGTACCTACTACTATTGGAAAGTCTAATTGCTATAATAGTGGCTTATTGTATAGAAATTCCTGACCGTTTGGTCAGGAATTTCATTTTTAAGGACATTTTAAGAACATAACAACGTTAGGTTTAAGCTTTGCTTACTAACTCATGCTTGGCTTTCCATTCCTAATCAGGGATCAGCAGAGCGGAACATTGCAAACAGGGTAAAGTTGATTCGGCGACCGTTGTTTTCGTTCGAGAGCCCGACCGTAAATATTTGCTGTAGTAAGTACCCAGTAGCCGGTTGTTTGTGACGTACCTAATTTGCGACAAAAGTCTCCGGAGACACGTTAGCTGACTACATGAAAAGGTCACACATCAAAAACAAAGGGGGCGATGTGAGGCAACCGACCTATTTAGATAAAGCGGTCGTGATAACATAAACACTGCAACTTTGGGATGTTCGAAGCTATTACACTTTGTTTGTCAAGAACTTGATCAGAAACCAATAAGCCCGTACACATGATAAAGATAGATCTACTACATCATCCATTAAAATGAATGTATATTGTGATGTGTAATATCAAAATGAATATATCGTACAATGCCTTGCCGAAATAAAGATCATAAACGCCTTCACAAGATCGCCCAGAGGTAACAAAAAGCGGATACGATATTCACACCATAACCGAAACCTGCATCGCTTATTGATATTCACATAGTGTTTCAAGGCGATCCTGTACGTAAGGTCGCTATACAAATGTAATTTCCTTTTCTTTTGTGTACTCGGCTAATCACATATTTGCTCATAAACTTGCGAACGTCCACGGATGTTTCAAAAAGGAGTGAGTAATATTGCTAAAATTACAATTAAAATCCACTCAAAATTAGCCAAGAAATATTTGTTGCATATTTTTAACCCAACAACAACTCCAGGAAGTATTATTGTTTGATAATTAAATGCAATATTTTTCATAGAACTGCAAAGTGAATTTGTAAACAACCCCAATTTAAATAATACAAAAGTAATTTAAAAAAATATTATGTTCAGTACAGCTGTTTCCTATTAACGACTGATACAGTTTGAAGGGAAGAAGGGTTATAAAGGTTCCCCGACAAACCAAAGCGAAGCACTTAAAATTTTACGAGCAGGATACACAGCACTGGCAAACGGTCATAAACGTGACTTCTAAACAACAACTGACAGTGAATCTGATGGCACACATTCTCCGTCTCAATAAAATGAGACGTTAACACTAGAATGAAACAACAGGAAAGATTAGAATCTAATTTCACTAGTAATGGTGCCTAGAAAAGAGCAATATTTTGCCATCAAATACTACACTGGAACCCAGTCAATTAACGCGATCAAATATTATACGTCTGTTTCCTGGCATGGCCGCGACAAATCATGAACATCAATTAATCAGAGGCATTTCAAACTAGTAGCCAGTATGTCAATCGGATCAGATTTTGTCAAGTCTTTGAATATGACAATGCAATTAATTAAAGCTAAGACTATCGCATAGTTATAGATTGTTATCTAAAAGTTGTTAATATTCGTCGTCTCAATGGAGTCGGTGTCCGCTTACATCATTCTCCGTGTGGCCAATGACTTCATCTCGCAGCAGCGTCTCGAAATGTTATTGTTCCGATTCTAGCGGTTAGCGTTACATTACATCTTGCAGCTTTAGGAGTTATTGCAGCAATACATCTGTAGGTACCTAACGTTGATATCAATACTATAGCAGCAGTAATATCAATAAGGAAATCTACACTTTTAATGCGTATTAATAGTCGTATTCTGATTGACATAAATACTTAATGCATTTTCGAAGAACTCACTAATAGGAAAATATACCAGAACCTATAACGCCATGCAACTATAGTATATGAGTCATACTACGACCTTGGAATCGTTAATCTGTTCAACATAACTCTGATAAGCAGTTAGGCAGGTAAACTTATAACACGCTATGATCACAGAAGTAGCCGTGTGAATGAACATTTCGTTGGGGATCGGTGAGCAACCATCGGCATCGTAAGAGGAACTGGGTTAGATTTCTACAACTTCATATTAATCTGGAAACACAGAAGATATATACTGATAGATGTATACATAATGATGTAGCTCTATTCATTTAATTACAAGAGTTTCAGCTTGCTTTTCCGACTTGTTACCTGGTACCCCTTGAGTATAGAACTAAAATGCGTAAGATCTAAGATGTCACTTCGAATGAGTAAACTTGAAATAAAACTGAAAGTGAATTTCTACTGTTTTAGAAATACCTAAGTCGTTGTGGTTTAGTTCTTTCTATTAATTACAAAAATAAATCCGGTTTGCTAACGCTTGTTACTGGAGACAATCTTTTCTTGCTAGATCGCCCCAATAGCGACAAATCTTACAGTTTATGAACTGAAATTGAAATTGAGATAGGTACCAAGGTACAGCAATTCATAATAGGTACTTAATATCGAAATCACAAAAACTGGCAAACCGAGAATGTTGACTGAGTGAGAGAACACAAGATCGGTCAATGTGAAGCGTGACCCCAAGAATTAGGTTAAATCTCGTGGCATCAATATTTAAAATGTTAGCTAAAAGTGGTCAGAACATGGGTTACTCGCAAACATTCGCGCCTATAAAATACATGGGGTTTAGTATTAGTAGCCAGTTTCTGTGGTTTAGTTTGGCAAATAAAAAAATTGCTAGGCACTGCAAGCAAACTAAAATGGAACACCTGTGACCCAAAAACTAAGTTATATTCTCCAGATATCTACTAAATCTTTTCGTCATAATAGTAGATACCTACTGCGGTTACGGTCAGGTTTCTACTGCAATTCAATCGGTTTGTCCTCGTCGGCCTTCTACCGACACCTCTAAGCCTTTGGGTTCATTCATAACGGCAATCCCATCTTACGCTAATATGATACTAGCAAGATTGGTCGCGAGACCTATCATTGTGACCCCAGAAAGTGGGTTAGGTTCCGTATGGTTCCATCGTTCCATAAAATCAATCTACCTACTAACGACGGGCAGCTAATACAGTTATGTGGATTTTGGACCCATTCACACTGACGGTATTGTTGATTTCACCGCATCTAATTGATTATACCGCTTTTTCAATTAACGCCTTGTGCCAAACCATTTAATATCTTATTATTGATCGTCACCATAACTGCCTTTAAATTAATTCTGTTTTAACAAGTACAATACCTATCTTTTTTCATTCAATAAGTATAGAATTTCGTTGATTGTATTTTACATATGTTGTGCAGCACATAGGTATCTCTTCAACGTGGGTATTTTATTTTAAACTGCAATGTGTTGTAGTTGGTTATAGGTATTTCGAATAGGTAGAACATATACATAAGTTGGTGACAATACCCCCCAGTCAACAACTTGCTTTCTTTGAGCAACTGTTGATAAAACTTTGAAACATAGTTCAAAACAATGAGACAATTTAAATTATTACCTTACATATTGAAATAAAAAGTGTATTAATAAAATTAAGTGGGTACCCCAAAAAAAATATAAGGCTCCTTTATAAATATAGGGAATAATAAATATAGGTAGGTGTGGAACTTATTATTACATCGTAACCGGATAAATTACAACTTACAACTCTTCAGCTTGCGCTACGCGTCTCTGGGGTAGAAACCGGCTCAGAGCTATAAATCACTTCTCACCATAGACGCCGCGTTTACATCATCAATTCCAGCCAAGCCGCATGTAAAACAAAAAGATTAAAAATAATCAAAGTGTTGACTTACCTCTATTATGAATCCTCGAGGGCGACGTCCCTCACGCCGGACGGAACGGGCGCCGCGCACGGAACATAAACACTGCACCAATTCGTTGAAACAAACGCCAAATAACCAATATCCAACTTGAAATATGTTAGCACTGCACTCGTACTCGGTTCGTTCACTGAAATCCGGTAGGTTCGTTTGTTTTTAGTCACAATTCAGTAATAAATGCGCGCATGTCAGTTCAACAATGTTAGTGATGTTCTGGTGATGGTCGATAGCGTCTTCCGAGAGCGCCGCTCGATGACTGACTAGCCTGCGCCGCGCCGCCGCTCACTCGGCCGGGTAATCCTAGGGCTGCGGGGCTGACGCCGACCGCGGGCGGCAGGCGCCAGGCCTCCTTCAACTGGCTGCGTTACCCATTCAATGAATGGACAACGAATTAAATAACAATTATAATTTTAGGTCAGCTGAGCCAAAATAAAAAATAAACGGTCCAAAGTAGGCCAGTCGATGATGCCGAAACAGCTAAAAACTGATAACCGATTAATTTAAGGGATTAAGAAACTTATTTTGTTAATCGAGGTTAAGTTTAAACAAATTACCAGAATTTGCACTCACAATTAAATTCAAAATTAAATATTACTTTCAAAACTTGCGATTATTAAAATGTATTTAACATATATTATGTCCTTACGGGAAGTGATGCAGTGAACCTTACTTCTAATACCGGTTTTTTAATGCCAATTTCGGTCCCTCGATGCACTATATTACGATGCACAACACAACATTCAAATTCAAACTAGATTTTCAGGAGTTTCGTAGTGATTATTTTTGTTCACATTTCGGAAGCTTTCGTTTTACTAAAACTAAACAAGTTGAAATCTTTATTGGAACCGGTTGTTATTGTTGGAATCTAAAATAAAATGTAAAAACGAACTTTTGTTTGTCAATGTCGGCATTTATCTTCGTCAGAGTTCGAATAAATTAGGTACATTTGAATGAGGTATCGTGTACACGATACCTAGCACGAGGCAAAAGCGTAACAAGTACCTACCTATTTAAACTTCTGATGATTTCTGCAATAGCAGAAATCATTTTTTTAGAAAAGTTTAATTTTTTAATTATGTACCTACTTAAGACTATCGTCAAAAACTCTACCATACAAAAACGATAAGTTGTTAACTCTAAATAGGTATTATCCGAATTGAATGATTTCATATGATCAGCACTTAAGTAGCTGTCAAAATTAAACCGCTAGGATTATAGGTACGTTTAGTTTGTACAGTTCTCTAAGTTATAAGCCTCTAAAAAATCATATTTATACGCAAAAACATGGCTGAAAAGTAAAAATATAATAAAAACTTTTCTGAAAAAAAATAAGTCTTTCGAGCGTGCAATATTTTTTACTCAAGCGATTGACAAAGAGTTTTCTCCCAGAACATAAATTTATCACCGAAAATTTTCGCGATGTTCTACAGAAAATGCGAAAGCACTGATCGATTCACAATCCTCTTAATTTTATAGAAAAAAAGAATAAGATCAATATCCCGGTATATCATATATAGGGTTATTTCTAATCAATTAGCATCCTTTTAAGGGCTTATTCTGTACATCAAAACTAACTACTTTTGCTACTCTGGGACTTTTGTCAAAATAAAAAAAAAATTGTTGTTCCATAGAAAAATATCGTGCACCCGCGACCAAATATATGGAACAGCAGATTTTTTTTTAGTTCTGTCAAAAGTCGCCGAACAAAAATTGTGACCGCTTGTGGCGCTTACCTCGGCCGTGGGGTCCCGGGGCCTTATTTTGTAAGCGCTCTGACGTTCGGCTTCGCTTTTTCTCCTGCTCGCGCCAGTTACTCACGCCGCGAGAGCGAGCGGGAGGAAAAGCGAAGCCGAACGTCAGAGCGCTTACAAAATAAGGCCCCCGGTTGGTTTAAAATTATTGGTTTGCCTTCAGGAAGCTTGAAACCCTCTGAAACTAGAGCTAGCCATCTGGCCTACCTGAACTTATCTCTATGATTTTTCGGATCTTTAAATAAGTACATAAAATCTTTAGATATATCTAGAGATCTTAAAGATCCTTTATATATAACTACTTATCTAGAAGTTTAGCCAGAACTCTAGGTATCTAGATAGCAGGCTCTGAGCAATGTAAAACGGCTCTCTCTGCCCAATTAGAATAGTAGCCAATTTGTAACTAGATTTCCACTCATGTACACACACATCCACGCATTTGTACTATACTAATAAGAATTAGTTAGGTAGCTATGAAAGGATATAAGCACTAAGGAAAAATCTAGAATCAGTAATTAGGATCTCCGTAAACCAAAGCAATAGATATAACTGAGCTGATTATAGTAACTTGAAGTTGAAAAGGGCAGCTCTTTTTTAAAGTTCGTGGATCGGACCGTAAAGCTCTCGGATGGAGATCAAACAGCCCGAAAGCGCAGCGTACGACTTCCGCCGACAAGGTGGACCGACGATCTGATCAAGCTCAGAGGCATTCGCTAGATGCAAACTGCTTCCAAGCGGACCTTCTCCAGGTATACAGGGGAGGTCTATTCTTATAAGTGAACATCCTAAAGCCTATAGCTGATATTTACTAGTAGTTCTTCGAGCAGTAGATCTCGCGACACTTTTCTTTTAACTAAATCTTCATAAGCCTATATCGCGACTCGCTCTTACTCGTAAATCTTGTTAGGATTTAGAAACTAAATAATTTTGCCAATTATAATCGAAATCGGCTGATAAATAGCTCGATTGCAAATTTCCCCCTTTTTTGTGGGAAATACCCCAATCACCGACGAAAAAAAATTATGTACTTATATAGAACCTGTGCAAGTACCAAGTTTTGTGGACATTCGTTGAAAAATGCGACCTGTATACGAAAACCAACATCCGGACAGACGAAAGCAAAGTCGCCGTGTTAATAAGAAGATTATTAAATTATTATTAGTATTATTAAATCTCTCTCGCTTCGTTCGCTCGATCATTGGTTGGATATCTAACGACTATAAAGGATATCTAACGACTGTAATAATTATTTTACGCAAAAAATTGCAATACTGACTCCAACGTGTACGTGGGAATTCGATTAGTTTGCACGAATCGATTTGACATCCATGTAATTATTGTTGATTTATCAAAAATGGCTCAGCCGATTTCGATAATACTTAAATACTCTTTCGATCTAAATAATATATTTTTTCTGTTGGCGAAAATATCGATGAACATACACAAAAAAATACATACAGACGAAAATAGGTACCTCCTCCATTTGGAAGCCGGTAAAAAAACATCGCGCAAACAAGATGCAGACTCGAGTGCTCCTTAATCCAGGAGTAATGCATAAAGCGAGCACCTTGCAGGCGCCTGGCGGCCTGTTATCTGGACAGGAACCAGGTGCGCGGAAATAGCCTATAACAGAAACAATAGCTGCTAGACAACGCACAACCTCTAAAGAAAATGTAGCATTTGCACGAAAAAGTTACGGTTGAAATAGCATAATTTATTTCAATTAATGACGAGCGGGCTTGTAGAGCTGGTCCATTGTATTTTTTATTTGTTGAGAACTGATAGCCATTGATGGCGTAGGACGTCCACCGTAGATGGACCGAGTAAGAATGCGCTGATGTAGATCACTTACGACCGAGCTTATAAGGGATCCATAAGGGATGAATAATAAAATAAGATAGCTCTTGAGCAAAATTATTATTTATTTATTTTAATGATAAGACATGCGTTCAATAGGGAAATCAAAACGTAATAATATATGTGGGAATATGTGGCGCATAAAGAAAAAATGACAAGTCGTTGATGTGGCGACAAGTGCTGCCTCTGACAGAGTGTTTTTAATCTTCAGGAGATACTAGAGGATAATTAATTAATCTCGTGGGTTAAGGTAAACTATAACCTCAATTTATGCGGCCATTAATATAATTTTGAATCAAATTTCCCCACAGGTGCAATCCATTGTTATTGTGATCTTCGGACAGGAACGACGTCAATGCGCGGATGATGACCTCATTATACAAGACAAGGAGTTTTCAGGACTAACAGCTCTAAGCGAGTTACACGGGGATTGTATTGAGCTAAAACTGGCTTAAGATACGATTCCATTAATTCCATAGCTGACTGCACGCAGCAGCAACAGACTACGCAGTGTCGTCAGGCAATACGCTGAGAAAGGCGCTGCAGCAGACGCGCGTTGCGTCACGTTATGTATTACATAGATATAACATATATGGCAGTAACTCTGGCTTGAGTACCTATATCAAGCTATACGTGCTCGACAGATACGTGGTTTATGCTAGTCATAAACCACAATTTTCTATGGATTTTGTACGAGTACAGCGCCGGCTGTTGGAATCCAGTTGACGCAATTTTATTTTAATACAAAATTATAATTTAGGTACGACAACTCTGTCGAGCGCATAAAAACTTTACAAACTCATTATACAAAATAGTCCTCCTCATATGGTGTCTCGACGACACTGTAGTTGCAGTCGGCAATGAAATTGTACCTTCATTGCAAATATTATTACTGTCGACAATCACTTTATCCGCTATCGTACAAGAAGAATCGCTAATACCTAAAGCTGAAGCTGATTCCCATTTAACATTTCCACTGAAGAGCTACGAGTAGTTCTGCTGTCCTGTGGAAATTTCACTCAAATTCTACTCAGTTTATAAAATTTAAAATTGGAAAGAGCTTAATTTAGTATTTACGATTAAGATTGAAACATACCTACTCGTACGAGTACCTTCTATATGCTTACTTATAACATGTCCTTGCTCTGTTTTCCATATTTTAATACAATCCGTCTGGCTGGAATATTATTTCAAGCGCTTAACATTTAATACAATCCGTCTGGCTGGCATATTTTATTATTTCAAGTGCTTGATAGATTTATTGCTTATTTCATTTCTTGCCAAAAATGACAAGACTCGTCGCAAGAGCTTTCTGTTTTCTTTAGCACGCTTTTACTTAGTAGGGATAATAGCTTTATTTTCATGTTTATTTTTAAACAAATCAATAAGTTGACAGTAAGCCCGATTACAGAGGCGCCAGCGTAAATTAAATAGCAGCGTAAAAAGCGTTCTCTCTATCGAATGCCTAAAGTGAAAAAGAAACAGAACTAGGTATGCTATTTAGCTAATATAGTTACGCTGGCGCCTCTGTAATCGGGCTTAGTATACGGTTATACAGTAAGCCCGATTACAGAGGCGCCACCGTAACTAAATTAGCTAAATAACATAGTTCTGTTTCTTTTTCACTTTAGGCATTCGATAGAGAGAACGCTTTTTACGCTGCTATTTAATTTACACTGGCGCCTCTGTAATCGGGCTTAGTATACGGTTATCAAAATACTCTAGGATAGGATACGATATTTTTATTCTTTAAAACATGCGTAACTGACAGCGACTACATCGCTTACAGCGATAAGGCTGCCGTTTGTTGTATGTACTGTATAAATTCTTTAAATCAAAACTTCCTTATTATTATTTATTTAGCGTTATGTACTTGTGGTAGGAGCAATCGAATAATTTTATAAGCACCTATAATTCTATTTATATTATAGTTTATTTTTTTCTGATTTTACTTCTTTTATGTCTGTCTAGTTGTCATAATTATCCTTGGTGGACTAATTAAGTAAGTATTCTATGGACAGTAATGGCTGAAACAGCGTTTTCAACCTTCCAAGCGAGAGTTTATAAGTTTCTTAAACTCAGGAAATTTGCTAAACAAACCTGTTCTGAATAAAAATCGATAGTTTGAAAGACTCAGTCGCTGAGATAATTACAGGTGAAGTCTACTTTGTCGTTTTCACAACTGAGAAAATTGTTCTCCCGACGAGTTTAGAAATAACTTTGCAAAGCACTCTCGAAGGGACTGCTCTTTTACTAAATGAAGCGTTGTTTCGTAATGAAGCTGCCTGCTCTAGGGAGAAGAGATATGCTTGGAATTCTTGGATTGGGTCCAAATTTAGACCTCTATGAATTTGTTGCTTAATGTATCTACGAGTACCTACCTACGTACTGATCGTTCACGTTCTAAAAGGAAACGAATGGTTGTACAAAGAAAACGCACTTTTAAATTCTGAGTTTTGTATCTAGGATAAGTTAATTTCTAATATTCTAATAAACATTTATTATATTGTACTCTATGCATACAAAATTCCTGTATTCAGGATAGGTTAACTTTTAGCCTTTTATAGTTACATATAAGCCCTAATGCTTCTGTCCGTATCTTCCTTCCATCACTTGCGTCAAAAGGTCAACGGGCAGTCATGTAAATGCTCCTTAGGTTATGTTTTCCCTTTAGTTATTCCTAAAATTTAGTCTAGATTAAATTTATAAAAGCAACATTTAAAAAGTTCGGCGAGAAATTATAGTTATAATTATAAACTTAATAGAGTGCAAAGAAGGTGTTGCCTATATCTGATAACTAGAATGGCCACGAGGAAACACCCTTAAAAAACTTGACCAACTAAAAATACAGCAACAGGAAACTTAGCTCTTCAACTGGTATAAGTATTCAAAGATCGCTAAAAGATTAAAAATTATGCTCCCGAAGTTTGTCATCCAGAAAATTGTCTGAGAGTGAGACAGTTTCATAAATATGTAAATTGATTCCAGTTTGTATCAACTTACTTTATACGCGCTAATATTTCAACTTCGTTTCTGAAAATAGGTATCGTACTGAAACATTTTCTTGAATGTCTGTTATTTTCTTGTCTGTCAGTTTCGTAAGTTGATGGAAAACAAAAAATAATTTTAGCATTATTTTTATTCATATTTTAATCAGTTTGATATTAATAGATATCTAATTTAATATCTACTAAAAGAAAATATTTACAATATATTTAGTCACAGTCAGATGATTTTAGGAAGAGCAATTTAGAAAGGCCTAGATGGTTTTTCTCACAGAAGAGAGAGAAGGATCTAGTTCTGCTGTTCTGTGGTTTTTCTATAATACATATAAAGATTTTTGATTCGAGTTTATCTATACAATACAGCCTTTGATGTGATGTTCGATATTCTCAAATACGAAAGTTTCCTATGATTATATTTTCTTCGCCACAACTAAGACAATGTCTTGAGGATCTAATCTGAGATCGTTGGATTAGAAATCCGGCAGAGGTACCTATCCGAAGCAACTTAAAAACTTCATTACTTTATTTTATTCTCATTTTAAGTGCACATAGCATAAAGGAACATATTAAGGAACTTGTGATAGACTCCCTGATGGATTTCTGTTGTCATTCCATTTCGCTCGCCACTACCATTTGCATCTCTCACAACATTTAATTTAGTCTGTTCGTTAAAAGTTCGTTGCAGTTTTTTTTTTTGTGTTTGTATAAACTCTGGCTCTCTCGAGCAGTAACACAAAATGTAATTCGCAGCTGTCTATTCACCTGTATTTCGACATCTCGAATTTTTATATTCAAATCTTTTCTGAAGCAATTGATATAATTTATCGAGATCATCTCGAATATCAATATATACACTTTTATTTAGGTGCAAGACATTCCCTGCTGGAAACAGGCCTCCTGATTTGATTTCTTTTTAGATTTCTAAGAGTGATTAGAAAAGACTTAATGTAATATTTTCCCACAGGTCTATTTAATGCTTGCTGATCCGCAAACTTTAATTGAGATATATAGGAACTAGTTTTTACCCGCGGCTTCGCCCGCATACGCAATATATCATTATAATTTATAGCCTATGTGTTATTCTGATATATAAGCTATATTATTGCAAAGTTTAATCTCATTCCATCCATCCATCCATCCTCACAAACTTTCGCGTTTATAATATTAGCAGGATAGCAGGATATATTTTTTCTGCGATGAACATTAAATTGCTAATGGGCTATGGCGGTAATTTGTCTGCTAACCTAATAACTTTTGATTCGATCGTGAAGAAATCCGGAGCTTGGCCCTCTCCGCCGCTTGCGACATCAGACATTTCTAATGCATGCTATACGATAGAATAGGGGACGATCTCAAGAGCGCCAGAACATGGGTCCCAAAATCGAATTTACCAGCCGATTCCTATAATTTCCATCGCCGGTTCAAGCGTCGAAAATGAACGCCCACCTCCCTCCGCTCCTAACCTTATTCATCAAAGTAATATCCAACCATTTTCATCCTATTTGTATTACCTAACTCATTTGCTGTCTGGCCTTATCGAAATGACGCATTGTGCTCTACGGAACAGACAGAATGGCACTTAGCCGTATCCGCAAATATTTTCCTCGTGAACATTTATTATAATGACGGGAATAGGCAAGGCGACACTTTTGATCATATTCTTACACTTTTCCTCGTGAGAATTGGCTATGAGTGTGACTAATCTCAGAATGCTAATGATTTTATAGTATTCCCACTTATTGTTTACCAAACCCATTTGTTTTTACCTTTTAGACGCAGTACTAAGTATGTTAATAAGATGCAACCAAATCATTAGGCATCTACCTCCGCATCCAGTGTCGTTCGATAGATAGCATAGTCTATTAGCCTACACATAAATCGATATGCAGATTAGAAGATACTGAAATAAATGGGAGCTCACCGGAGTGAGGATTCCGAGTATTGTCCTCGGTAGTCAGTCATTAATTTATTATTATTATTCATAGCATATCGTGCGTAGTCCTCACTGATGTACGAGTATGAAGCATCGACGGCGGGCGACATTGGGCGGATACCTGGACGAATGCTAATGCCGTAGGTGTATCTTATACCTGATACATTATTCCTCCGGTGACCTCTCAGAAAGATCTGGAAACATTCGTTGTTGTCACTATTTTCTGAATTATTTATGATAGGTTTCATGATGTAGGAAATTTCCGCTATTCAGAATATCAAAACGTTTGTGGAGTTAGATTTTTCGAATAACTTACAGTGCTCCAATTCAGCGTGTGATAAACAAAAGTGATGATTCTGTAGTTCTACTTACTTAAACTAAATTAATTAGATAGGAGTATTGTTTAGTAGGTATCGCTCTTTGATAGGCGGTAAAACATTGTGCATAAAACCATTTTATAGTATTGTCAAGCTTAAAAATACAGCCACTAAATCGCAATCTTAATTATTTATCAAACGTAAAGTATTTAACAATTAAATAGTTCACTTATTTACCTTAGAAATAATTATAATGTAGGAAAAATACATATTCGGCAATAGTATCTATCATATCAGTAAAATACGACGATATGACATACGTTGGAAACTATTCTTCAATATTCTCTACAACCGACAATCCTTCAGTTTTCAAACGCGAAATATAGCGCTGAATGCTTGCTAACTGAAATAAAAACTATTTCATTCCAGAAATTCGCATGCAGCTGTGCAAAATGTAACTAACGTGAAATGAAATAGTCTGAGCTCGTACGGTAGAGGGGAAGTTGAGATATCGACCTCCCGGAAGTACCCGCTGCATCCCGACGCAGCCGGAAACTCTACGAACTATCGAGCTCGCCAGGAGTCAGGACATGCAGGGGATTTCTCCAGATCTAGGTTAACCTGTTATTCTAGCTTCAGGCCTCTAGTTAATATTACCTAGTTGATTACAGTTATTGTGAACTAAATATGAAGGTAGCTAGTAGAATTTCATTGGTAGGTATAGAAGTAACAGTAGATATGTAGGTGGTGACACATATTTTTCTTCTCATAACAGTGTGGACTAGGTTTTTTATCGGGAATAATAACTGCATTTTATGAAAAAATTTTGTTTTGTAGGAAATCAGCTGCTGAATTCGATGCATAGACGTCTTTTATCTTAGTGCGGGTACCAGGATGTCTGCTGAAGCGCACTATTTTGTGGTGGAAAAACTCTTAATTTTACTAAACAGGTGATCAACATAAGAACATGCATAATATCATCAGTCATATCATATATCGTGCAGGTAGAGCCAACCACTGCGTAGAGTCAATAAAAACACAGCGTTTGACTTTGGTGCTCTACACCTACTACGCTCTGCCGTAGTATTATTATATCTTCTTTGGCTCTGCTCTACTAAAGAAATATTTGGCTGTCTGTAGGCTACTATATTCTACATTTGACCTTGTAGGTATTTCGAATATAAATAAGTTTTCAGTTTATACGAATTCGGAATTGAAAAATATCTGGCAGACTGTTCAGCTGCAGATTAATACTAACATCTTGAATAAAAGATGGAGACAAAGCGACGTTGAAAAATATTTACAAGCCCGCTTTTTCGTGCGAAATAAGAGTTCTTCCTGAATACGTTTGGCTTAAAGACCAGGGTTTTAATATTTATTTGACCTTTTTGAGTCGTCCCCTCCCAATACCTTTATTTACCTCCCAATACCTTGATTTACCTCCGTTATTATTACAGCAATTGTATGCGAAAGATTTCTCTTGCCAAATCAATTTTAACTTTTCTTATATTTAAGTACTTTATCGTACTTAGTTGAAGTGGGTTTGTAACTATTTTCACTAAAGGATATGTCCACAAAATGTATGGAGGCTGGTATAATAATAATTAAAAATTCTAACCACAACACTCGTTACATTTCGAGAAAGTTCATATTTTTCTGAGTCTATTACATCAGTTATAACCAAAAAAGAGCCTTCCGTTTTTTTTTCAATTAATTTTGAATCTATTAGGATAAATAAATATATTTGGCTCAATAGGTAGTTTATCTCTAGCAACCCTGGTTAAGTACCTCCATTATTGTTAAATGGAAGCATTATTACCAATTAGACAAAGTTTTTAAGTGTTTTTTGTCACATTGTACCTAATACTAACTGGTCTCGCTGGTAGGTTATAATTTTTAATTTTGGCAAATGGCAAATTAAGAGATGAATGTGGATGAATCAGCTACGAATGCAAGTAAAATAACGATAGAAGCACTTTATTATTGTTAAACTAGAAAAAATACAAAGCTGTATTATTATTTTTCATACAATTTATTTTTCACATTAAAAAAAATAGAGGGATAAAAAATCTAAATTAAACATTTTAGAGAAGCCCATAAATCAAGCTTTCAAATTATGTATAATTATATCATCTTGGTTCGATTTTTCTCTGAATAAAATACCACTTGTGGACGTCACCTTTCCATGCAAACTTAATTGTACATTTTTCAACAGTTGTACTCTTTCAATATAATTTCTCTATCCCATTATTAATTTAGCAGCATTCAAAAAAGCTGAAATCATGCAGTTCTAATCAAGAACGGAGTTATGCAACATTCAGCACGGTCAGTCTTCGGATGTGTGACCGCGGGTGGCATTTACAACTGAGCGCTACCGTTGCTCGGATGACACGTTAAATTGTAGGCGTATTAACCGTTTAGCCATGTCAGAGGCCTGCGGGCGATAAAAACTCTGACACCAGGGCTAGCCACCCAGCCGATACGAACTTACTTAGCGTCGGTCTCACTGAAAAGTTCTTCATGAATTATACGTCTATTAAAAACAACTTAGCCGGTTAAAAGCAAAATTTTGTGTAAGACAGACCAAGCAGTACACAAGCAATAGATAGGTTGCCTCACTTATTAGCTCAGCTCACCCTAATCTGAACATTAGAATTCATCACATAACCTCATCACATCATGTATATTGTACTGTACATATACCTTACATAAATGTATTCTGTCGCGCTATTAACTATTACTTTAGCTTGACCTGTTGATGATGTTGACAACATAATTATCCCATCATTTATTTTATTCACTTCACCTTTCATGGCATCGAAACATAACCTTTCAGCGAACTAAATACGGGTACAATAGCGATTCATTCTTTGTACTTTAGGTTAGTACTTTTAAAACCAGGGTACGCACTCAGGTATTAACGTAGGTCTGTTGGCGCCTAAGTAGAGCCAAACCATAGGACGTCCACAGCTGGGCATAGGTCTCTTCTATGAAGCTCCAATAGGACCGGTTAGAAGCAGCTAGTATCCAATGTGATCCTTGAAGTCGTCGGTCTACCTTGTAGCCCGGGAGGTTAGCGCAAAACATGCAACTACTTTCTAAAAGCTGATTTTTTGGCATTAGTAGTCATGGTGGTGTACAACAATACCCCGGATTTAGTCAGCTCATACTTAGCGTTTGGAGCGGATACCAGTTTAATTTTTTTTTTAAATGATTATCTATTTGGACCTATGGAATACAATTATGGGGCGCAGCTAGTGCCTCTAACATAATGGTCATCCAAAGAGTACAAAACTACATTCTTAAGAAAATATCAAACGCACCATGGTTCATCAGAATCACAGAGGTCCACGACAATCTTGATGTGCCCATGATGAAGGAGGAAATAGAGTCTCATGGATCGAGATACAAAGCAAGGCTGTAAAACCATCCGAACCCCCTAGCGGGTCAGCTCACTATCCCGGAAACCATACGTCGGCTCAAAACGAGGCGGGATATTTTTGATAAGGATTAACAATATATTATCCTTTAATTAAATGGGCTTGCTCCGCTGGGAGCTGCACCATAAACGCCAAAAATAACAGAACGCATCTGCTTATAGTCTTAAAGACTGATTGCATGATCAAAATACACACAAAAAAAAAGAGTATCTTGTAACTATTTTTAAGAGCTGAAGATTGTCGTGCGGGATAAATAAAAAAATTAAAAAACGTTTAACCGCAGCAAATGACCTGAAACAAGAAACAATGCGTATCAGTAAGGTTTTAAAGTAACGCTGCGTCAAAGCCTGATTGAAAAGCTCTGTTACATGTTTCGGGTGATAGGCTGTAGTTAAACTCTTTTTAAATTAAATTAATTAAATCTACTCGTACGAAAATTTTCAGCTTTTAGAAGTAGGTTGCAAGAGACTCATTTATATTTTTGAAAATTCAAACGGGTATCCCCACCAAACGCTAAGCATCTCAGCTGACTGACTCCGGGGTATTGTTGTACACCAACATGACTACCTACACCTACCAAAAATTCAGCTTTTAATAAATAAATAATAAATATTAAATATTGGGGGACATCTCACACACGGTCTCTGACCCCAAACTAAGCAAAGCTTGTGATATGGCTGCCAGAGACTGATAAACTACATATACCTACATATTTTTAAATACATACTTATATAGATAGTAGGTACCTAAATAACACCCAGACACAGAGCAAACACCTATGTTCATCACAAAAATGCTTGCCCTGGTGGGAATCGAACCCACGCCTCTTTGATCCAGAAGTCAGGGTCACTAACCACTGAGCCACCGAGGCAGTTTTAGAAAGTAGTTGCATTTTTTGCGCTTACCTCCCGGGCTATTGTGAGTGGACGTCCACTGGACGTAGCGCTTTGCCGGTACAAGGTCGGAGACCGTCTCGAGATGATTCTGTTTCTTCAAAATACCTTATACCTGATCTTTTAGGTTTCCTCTTTTGTTTTTTAAACCTCCTTTTTTGGACTACAAGTGTTCCTATACTTCAGTCCTTTGCCGAGTTTGTCTGAAATTCAGGAAATATTGATATGACTCTTAGTATTTTGTCTCCTCTCAAATTTATAGATTGTTTTTCAAATTAATAGATTAAGCTACAAAGTTAAGTACTCATTTTTAATTTTAAAAATTTTGAAATGTGAACGTTGGTATACAGGGTTATTTCTAATCAATTAGCATCCTTTCAGGGGCTTATTCTTCTGTACATCAAAACTAACAACTTTTGTTCTACTACTTTTATTAATCCTCAAAAAAAAGTTGTTCCAAAGAAAAATATCGTTCACCCTTGACAAAATGTATAGAACAGCTGATTTTTTTTTCGAGTTTTGACAAAAGTCGCAGAACAAAAGTTGTTAGTTTTGATGTACTTACAGAATAAGCCCCAGAAAGGATGATAATTGATTAGAAATAACCCTGTATAGGTAAATAATCCGTGGAAGCCATGGTGGTCTAGTTGTATTGACACTCGCCTTACAATCGTGAGGTCGTGGGTTCAAATCTCGGTCCCGTACCAATGAGTTCTTTGGAATTACACCGCTGGCTTTTCGGTGAAGGAAAACATCGTGAGGCAACCTGCATATGTCAGTAGAAGAAATTCGATGGCGTATGTGAATCCACCAACCTGCACTGGGCCAGCATGGTGGATATGGCCCAAACACCCTTCGTGGGTAGGCCTGTCCTGCAGCAGACTATTAAAAGGCTGATTCAGTACAGTACAGGTAAATAATGACCAATCACCTCGTAGACCTTCCGAACTTCCGTAAATAAGCTATCCCTCCCATAGTCACTTCAAAATCAGTATTCATTTATAGTTTTAAGATTATCACTTGTCTCTGCTCGGGGATAACAAAATCATAAAAAAGCGGTAGGCGACCAACTAGGTATACATATAAGTAGGTAAACCTGTGTTATAAAAGTTGTGTGTCACACACCTCTTTTCTCATTGCTCCACCTACATTCGGCCCTGTGTGGTGTTGGGAATCCATTAAGTGTTACCGGAGCCTTTGGACGAGACAATGGCATCCCTAGCTGCATTGTTCGGGGTCTAGGAGCGATGTTGTGAGCAAATGGTCGTTGTCGCGGTTATTCTGGTTATTTTCAACGTTCTTAGGCAGCGGTTCCACAAGCGACGATCATTTTAAAGCGAGTAGAGAGAAATTAGTGACGTCTGAACAATGGGCAATATGAGATATGTGTCTGTGAGTGTGAGCGTCTTTCAGTAAGTATAAGTAGGTAAGTTTTTTTGTCATCGTGACAACCTAGTAACGATAGTGAGATGGAGTTGTCGCCTGCATTTTGAACAATTTGTCATCGTCAAATTAATTAAAGGTAACTTTACCTATTTTTTTTTTCCTTCATAGGTATCAATTGTAAAGTTTCTGGAGTGAAAAAATGGCCTTGATTTTGGCGGTGGCGGTGGGACAGGTTCTTTGGAAAAATCTATTGATCTTTCTCCACAGGAACATCTGAGAAATCTAATCTAATCAGGGAAATATCTAGGAATCAAGATTCTAGCATTTATCAGCTCGGAAAATTGATGACAGCAAATGTTTCACACTCACAAAAAAAGCTTCACACTCAATAGCAAATATATAATAATCAAATACAAAACTTTTTTTTTACCATACAATTAGCTGGAAAGTTAAATTTATCAGAGTGTGGCTGTGAATTCATTTCTCGGACAATGAATACATTTGCATTACAAGCCAGGCTGCTGCTAATGTTAAGCCGGTGCTGCGATGCACTTAGCTCAGAAGTGGGAGGTGTAATTAACGCAGTTGCACGTAGCGAGGGAATTTCCGCTATTTCATTCATGAAATGTAGAGTTACTGTTCAATGTTTACGTTCACAAGGACTAGGTACTACGTTTGGTTATCTTTAGAAAATAATAAAATAAGCGCACCCTGAAACGTCCAATGCCAAGGTGGATAAACGAGCTGATATTTTAACGTTCCACGTACCCTGTCAAATAACCCTAGGATTCTCTGTGTCGTCTCTGGTGACCTACCATGAAACACCCAAAAGCAACGAACGCCCAGACAGAATCAGAAAAATTAAAATTAGAATAGAACAGATATTTAAATTATTCACTCAAATATGTATGAAATAACGGCCTGAAGTCGAACCCAGGACCAGAAGGCAGAGGTATTAACAGCTACGCCAGGAGGGTCGTCATTTGATTAGAAATGCGCTGCACACTGCTTCCACTCAGTCCTGTTGGAAACTTAGAAATGCCTCTTCAACAGCTTCCTTCGATTCATTCTGTTGAAAAACATACAATATACAATTACCTATTTAGATTTGGTACTGCTTACAGTTTCGTGCCAGTGAGTTCTTTAGAATTTATGTACCTACAGAATTTTATACCACTGGCGTTTCGGCACAGGAAAACATCGTGGTGCAACCTCAGCAACCTGCATACGTCCGTAGAAGAAATTCGATGGTGTATGTGAATCCACCAACCAGCACTAAGCCAGCGTGATAGATATGGCCCAATCATCCTTCGTGGGTAGGCCTAAGTCCTGTAGTGGATTATTAAAAAGGCTGGCATAGTACAGTGCTTATTTAGTACCATCGACTTGGCATTTTTTCTTATGCTTAGTACCTATAACCATGCTACGCTCCTAAAACATCTAAAAATACAATACCGCCGCAACAAATCAAACTACGCGTAAAAACTCTTTTACCTAATGACAGTAAAAATCTTGAATTACGACATAAAAGTGCAGTAAAGAAAATGGAATGACCTTCGACCTTTCTAGCTAGCTCTGTTAATGAATTACCCTGCACGGCCTCGGACAATCAATAGATCATCCTTCTACACAATAGCAAACAAATCGCCTTAAAATCAGATTAGGTATAGTGAAGGTGAACCAATTATCCGCTGTTTATCGAATAAAGAGGGCCGGGGGTGCTATAGGCCATCCTCGGGGAGGAACCACCCTCTGCCTTGGCGGTATTTCAACACTGACCTTGCCATCGATCCACTGCATCCGCGCACCTAACGTATACCTACCACGAGGTACCTTGTACCTGCATTTCGAGCAGTTGCACTTATCTACTTAGACGGACTAAACGTGCATTGCATTCATACTAAGTGTATACCTACTACAGATCCGAAAAGAACGTGATGAAGAAAAAACTTATCTACCAGGAAAAACATCAAAAATGGGAACGCAAAACTATTATTTTAATTTGTTAAAAATGATGCACCAAACCGCAAAATGAGATATAACATAATTTTCGTCTTTGCTGTAATCATTTCAATTTTGTTTACTAATCATTTTTAACAATTTTAATGTTGTCCAAATACAAAAAAATATAACAGAAATAATTTAAATTTAGCAAAAATCATTATGGTTTGTTGATTTTTTCGGTTTTTTGCAGCTGTTCCTGCATACTCATATTATGTTCGTTATAATGAATAGGTACGTACAGCTAGTTACTTGTAATGTGACTAAGCATGGAGGGCTCTTTGAATAGCAATGTACATAGTTCATTTATAATAAACAACATACCTAGTGTAGATTAATATCTAGCAATCCAAAAGTAAGGATTTGATGTCTGCTTTCGTGAATCCTCGAAAAAGAGCATGAAATCCGACGGAATTTTCAATTTGAAGCCGGAATTTTGTTATGTAAAACTGGGGAATGAAATCTAGAAAAGGCAAACGAGCAAACGCTCTGGCATTTCTAAATGAACAAATACTTTTCTTGGTGGTAAACATAATGGCCACATCTATGATAGAATGTAAATCGCTACAATAGCACATTACATTTAGCAAGTTAAAATATGAAGTTACATTTTAAGAACTTCAAAAAACATTATGAGGAATTTTCACTGTAGGCAGGTGCCTATTGTGCCCGTAACGACGGTTGTTATTTTCCGTTTTAAGCTTAAACCTTTCACTATTTAGTGGCTTAATCGTTAAACTTTATAAACCAAAGAGTGATAGCGAGCAAAATATGCGATAGGAACTTTATACGTACGCCTAAAACCACCTTCCACTTTCTGTAAAGATTTCTAAACCATTATTAAGTCCGTCTGCCTTTTTAAAGCCTGAAAGTGAGTGGCAACTAGATTGTAGAAACTGTTGACATTGGAGACTGATCTGTACTGTACTGTACCAGCCTTTTTAGTTCACTGTAGGCCGTAGGCCTACCCACGAAGAGTGATTGGGCCATATCCACCACGCTGGCCCAGTGAGGGTGGGTGCGATTCACATGTCAACGAATTTCTTCTACGGATGTATACTTCCGAAAAGCCAGTGGTGTGTAATTCTGTATATAAATCCCAAAGAACTCATTAGTACGGGACCGGAATTCGAACCTACGACCTCACAACTGTAAGGCGCATGTCACTACCACCAGATCACCACGGCTTTTAGATTACTCATGTAGAGATTTTAGATTAGAAACTGATCTACTTCGAAAAAATGTAGTTCCTTTCCTACCTACTCGATATTCTGTGTCCAGGGAGATGTGAAGATTAAGCGTCGACCGGACCGTGGCCTTCGGACGTGTCAACGGTAATATATCACTAGTACAGGCAGGTAATCTTGAGTTGCTATCTACTTTGGCGGCAGAAATCTCCTTAATTGGAGACGTTGACCTCTCTAATTCAATTTACGGGTCAGTTGGGTCACTAGAACAATATATGTAAAAATAATCGTGAATAGTCAAAATGAAAATTAAAAGGCTTTCCGACAGGACGTAAAAAAAGTATTTTAATTTTCTTAGGAAAAATATTTGTTTCGGAATACATAATCATTTCAGCCATAGGACGTCCACCGCTGGATATAGGTCTCTACTCTCTAGGAAGCTGGAAGCTAGGAAGGAACCTATAAGCGTCTATATCACTTTGTGGGTGGACAAAGAAAGTTGCGATCATCATCTGAAACACAAGCTCTTCCCGGCTTTCTCTCCTCGGTCCATAGAGGAGGTTCTGTGTCCAGTAGAGCTACGGTTAATAATTACGATGATGACTAATTAAATTTGCATAAACTTCTCACTTCTAACGAATAATTCTGAGCACAACCCTATCCTTAGCTAGTTGTAGGTACTAGTGAGCTCACATAAGCCCAAAGCTGTAAAACTAAAACACATCTACTCGGCTATTTTATGCTTTTCTATTTTTAGATCTTAAGAAAACACACCCGAGATTTAAAAAAGTTAGAATCGGTTCCGATGACATCCAACGCCACCCTGAGCTTGTAAACATGATCAGATAACATTGACATTGGCCGGGAAGGCCGATCGGGCGCTAAACACGCAATCCGCCGATTCCGAGGGCGCCTCCGCGGAAGCCCAGCCAAGGCTGCCAGCTGCCAGCTTCGATCGAAATAAAATGAATAGACGGGCCTAAGGCAGTAAGGCATGATGATGAAAAATCAAAGTATTACTGACGTAGCCCATGCAGCGGATTGGCAAGTTTTAATGGCAGTGGGCAGGGCACATAGCTCGGAGACAAAATCATCGCAGATTGTACTTCAATGTTGAATTTAATTCTAATTGGACGACATGCACTATGTACATCACACGCTCAGAGCAAATAAAAAAGTCCAGAGGGAACGTCGTTGAACAGTCAAGTGAAGCCGGTTTTTTATACATGTGTGAGTGCGTCGCTGTTGCGCATAGTTTGACTGACAAGCCAAGGCGTAGTTTCATAGTTACCTGGATGTGTGTGTAATTGTCTGTACACGGCGAGGCGTAGTTTTGGTTGGCTTTACTTGTTTGTTCACAACATTCTCTCTTGATTTTTTTATTTGCACTGAGATCACACGTTGTACAATGCAATGCATATTGGCAATGCTGCCAAGAGGCAGTGGGCTCGAATATTTGGATTATTTTTAGACCTTCAAGGGTCTGTGGATGATCCAATTGCTTTTTATGTAGTAGTAACTAGTTTATGTAGTTTTAGCCTAAGTACGTAGTATTGAATTTTGCCGTACCTACTTATTAAAGTTAGTACTTACTAGTGCATGTCATCTAATGTCATGTCACTCTTCTGTCTAGGTACTTGTGTTGAGTAATAGAGTGAGAACAGTGAGACGTTAATATGTGAGCAATTGAGCATCTAGCCCTACTTGATCGTCTTCATGCGCGTGCAAGTACGCCTCTAGGGTACGTCCTTTCATATTATTTTCGAAGGCTGCCGGGGCATATTTCGGTCGCCTGCCTGCTTTTCTACCAACACCTGCTTTTATTCTCATACTCTCTATAAATAGTTTGGTATAACTGAGAATAGCAAATGAAAAGTTGTTTTACTTTCTTCCATTCGATTGTTAGAGAAATTGGGACTGGGTTATAATATCATCGTCAACACCTTGGTACCTATGTGCCGTGGGACATTCACTGCTGGACATATGCCTCGCCAATAGTATTTCCAATAAAGAGATAATAATTAGAGAAAGCTTTTGAGCTAGAATAACATTGTGTTTACATGAGTTAGCATGTTACAGCATAAGATTTTTATAAACTGAGCTACACCATACCTAAGTAGGGACTAGGGACCTATACCTATGTATGATGGTAGGTACTTATAACTTTCACAACTACTTGATTGAAACAATTATATCGTTCTCGGAGTTCTAACAAAACTAGAAGTAAAAGTTTTAATTGAGTGCAGTGCAGCTAAGAAGTTACACAATTTCTTAAGAATTGTACCTATTTTGAAACTCTTGTCACATAGAAATCTTCTGAAGTGTAAAAGTTTAATATTTCAAAGAAAATAACATTAAAATTCACTTTTCTATACATATGGCTAAAAAGTTTATCACGCTAATTTGTACGAACACTTTTTATTTTTAACCGCTGACGAAAAAAGAGGCTTGTTATAAGTTTGATGGGTGTGTCTGTGTATTTGGGTGCATAGAGTTTTGCACACAATCTCCAACTTCTATCCATCTGCCATATGACGTCCACTGCTGGACATAGGCCTTCCCTATAGATCTCCAATAAGACCGGTTGGAAGCGGCTTACATTCAGCATGTCTTGATGAGATCATCTGTCCACCTCTGGATGTCCTAACTGCGCTTGCCGGTACGTGGTCTCCACTCGAGAACTTTTCGACCCCATCGGTCATCAGTCCTCCAAGCTATAGGTATGCCATGCCCACTGCCATTTCAACTTGCCAAACCGCTGGGCGTTGTCGGTAACTTTGGTTCTTCGACGAATCTCCTCATTTCTGATTTAGAATCTGACTATCACTTCATTAAAACTACTGTGAGTATTCATCATAACTATAACAGTATACGGCTAAAACTCACGATATAATTATACGGTCGATCCGCAAGGAATCCGACCAGTTTCGGAGTATTCGGAGTATACTCGTACTGGCGCGCGCGCCAGTTGCCGTACGGGGGTGCGCGTATTCCCTGAGGATGGAGTACTAAATACTCCGAAACTGGTCGGATTCCTTGCGGATCGACCGTATAATTATAACGTGAGTTTTAGCCGTATTCTGTTATAGTTAGAATCTGACTGTTAAAAAATATTGCATTAGTCCCAATTCGTTTACATTTTAATTCACTCTATTATTCCTAAGACATCATGATGGGTATGAATTGTTCTATTTTTAGTTGTTTTTCGTGTTTTGTTTCTGTGTACCTAATTGTTTTGTCCCGAATAAAATTTTCTGTATTTCATATCATCAGCTATAAGACGTCCACTGCTGTACACCTACTTATACTCTATTAAATTTAACTTGATCTCTGCGACAGCTGTCAGAAAAATCACGCCTATGAAGTCCTGAATGTCTTAATAGTACAGACAGTACCTGTCAATGTCATACTTTATGGGCATGCCGATTAGTGATGGGCGACGAATGATCGTGACCACAGAGTTTTAGACAGAGTTTTATTTAAATTATCGATAGTTTATACTAACGATATTTTAAATAAAACTTAATTTATCATTAATTTTATTGTATATTTTAATATCATAACATTTTTACATGTGTAATTAAATTAAATCCAATTATATGTTACATTAGCATCGATAATAGTGAAAAATGTCGATAAATACTATCGTTACATTATTATGAGTATTTAATTAATATCATAACATAATTTACATGTGTGCATACTTGATCTTAAATAATAGTAAGTAAATAAAATCCAATTTCTCACCTTCAACTACTCATTCGATTTCATTAGGTACAACATTGTTTGAAAATCGATTTTTTTGCACCACCATCTCAACTCTAAAAATGACAATCTTCTATGTCAATGTCACTGTCGCAGAGATCAAGTTTTTTATAGAGTTATAGTGTTCTTCTACTGATTTTCAATAACACCGGATGTAATTGAAACATATCCTACGCTCCATTGGCCTAAAGGTAGGTAGGTACGTAGGAACTTTACAGACAGCCCCATTGGCCATCCATTCGAAGAACTATGCATGCAGTAGGTAAGTTGTAGAGGCAGTAGACAGCTACTGCATCTACGACTTAGATACCTACTATAATCCGGTGGACTGTGTAGCATTTTGGTTCATTGTTCGTTGGGGTATTTCCTAATTCTTAAGCAGAATTTATTCCAAAAGTTGAAACATCACATTCTACTTTTCTGCATGAGAGAATTTTCTAGCTCTTAAATAAGACACGACACTAATTGGCAGCTTTCGTCAACATTTTTCTAGAAAGATTACGCAACCGAACCCGCGCCCGCAGCTAAACGATGTAGCATCTTGCAAATTATGAATTTCCTAGAGCATTTTCAACCCGTCAAGAGTAGCGGATTCACATGGAGGCGATGTAGGCTGGAGCGTAGGTCGGCAGATTTTGAGGGTGGCAATTTTGGGGACTTTACTAGATCAAAATAGGTACTGAAAACCCATTTCGCAATTTTTTACTAAGCCTTGATGACTTTATCTTTTTATTTACTTGCCCGTATCGAAATAAGAACAAAAAATTCGCTATTAACTAGAGCAAACTATGATTCAAATTTATTAACTACTAAATACTTAAAAAATAACTGAATTGTCCACAGACCACTACAAGTGGAAAGAATAATTCAAATGCTCATGTCCGCACTGTCAATTACAGCAGCGTGCAACTAAAGTATTATGAATTGTAGGGGCGACAAAATTATCAAATCTTAAGTATCTTCTGTTTTAGCTGCGCCTGACGGGGTCCAAATGCTACTTTGTACCCTTTATATTTTTACCACCATGTACTTTATGGAAGCAGAATAAATGAATTATGAAATAGCCTAACTCAGTGGCGACACAAGTGCAAATTCTCCCCTGGGTGTCATCGTGAACTCGTCTTAATTTCAGGCGAGGCGAGTAAAGGTCAAGTTGTGCACGAGGCCACCGCGCCGCCCGCGCCGGTGCGCTCCGCTTGGCGCCAGGGTCGCTGAACATCAAAGCTGCGAATTATCCCCTTCGACAGGCTTGGATAGCCTCGAAATATTGATGCTTAGCCGATTTAGCGTTTAGTGAAATTAATTTATTAATACCTGACAGTGTGAAAAGGTGACTGATGAATATTGGTGGATGCAAATGGCTTCCAACCAGCTCGTTAATATGAGGACTTAGGACCTACGGGATGGAATAGATAGCTTACTAAGTAACTTGTAGCTGATTGGCATGCTGTTTCACTTGACTTCACAATGGACGAAGTCAAAATGTGCTATGTAACTTTGTTTTGGTAGGGATGGATCAGCTTGCTTTTGACCAGGGACGATCAGGTTCAAGATAGAGCACCCTATTTGCTCTACATTTGTGGAATAATTAACTCAATTAGAGCTCCATATCCAGGCTTTTATTTTAAAACGTGCACTTAAAAATGTTTTATGTGATTTAGGCAGATATCTATTTGGTATACTTAATACACTTTAGTTTGTTATTCAAGTGAATGGAGCCCAGCGGGTCAGCACCCTTTAATCGAACATATTGCAAATATTTGCTTTCTAATCCGATTCATATTAGTAGACGAGTAAGTAAACCAATTAATCAAATATATGCTAAAAAAAAAGGTCAGCCAAGTCACAGAATAATTTAATATATACTTATTTAGTAGACGATTCTAATATCTACTAAAGGTAATGAACAGCTTCACGAAAGTATATAAATATGAAGTGATATAACTTGAACTTCTGAAATGAACATTTCCAATTGCTGCTTAATTTTAAAATCTTTATTTAATATTCAGTTTACATATTATATCTCTTCTAAATCGACAAAAAAATCGAGATATCTTAATATCATATAATAAAAGTATATTGCCATTCGTGATTAATTGTGGTGAAGTAATAAATATTATTCATCAAATTAATCATTTCAGAAATGAAGAGCTAAAAATGTATGTGTCATTCATACATAAAGAATACTATACAATAAAATCCTACAATACTACGTCCGTCGGCTAGAGACACCCCTTATTGTCTAGATTACTCTAGATCCACGTTGCAACGTTTGCCCTAACTTCGCCATTAAAATAAACCGCACACGGGCGCGCAAATGGGTCAGGCGCGTGCCGGCGTTAATTAATTGGACGAACACTGAGCACTAAGCATTCCCATTCCATTCCCATTAGCAGGACGGTTAATCATTCGCCTACTTCGCCGACGGACAACTTTACATATTGTATGGACAATGGGCTATAACCTTATACTCAGCGTATCTGTTTACGGTTTCCCCCTTTACAGTCTATGGTTATTTAAAATTGGCATGTCGAGTACTGAATTTTTGCGTGAAATGGATAATAATTTTAAGTACATTTCCAGAAAAAAAAGTCGTCCTTAAAGTTAAGTATACGTTCCTAGGTGTTCAAAGTTAAAAAATATCCTACTGGGGTTCATTCAGTAAATTAAAAGGTAGGAATTGGTGGCTCCATTTATAAACCACTACCAGAAGCTGGGCGTTATGAAATGATCGTATCAGTTCATCAACTAATTACCGCTATTTTTGCGCTCGTGCATAATGGTAATGCGGTGCTCTGTTTTGCATGTTCTTCTTTTGAAAATTCTGAAAAATATGACAAATATTCGTGCTCGCTGCGCTCGCTGAAAATATACAGCACTGGGTTAGTCCGCTTTGCTGTTTTAATTAATTAATTATTATGCTACATTATTATTTTCTTTGCTATGCTATATAACATTCGTTTGAAATAACTGAAACAATTTTTCGCGTTCGCTATGTTTGCGTGACAATGATCTAATTTTCCCAACATTAAACCTTTTAAAAAATACCGAAAAATTTTCGCGCTCGCTGCGCTCGAGTATATCATCGATGTAGTAGCCTGTTTTACTCGTATCTGTTTTAAAATTGTTGAAAATCCGAATAAATTTCGCGTTCTTTCTTCTTTGCTTTCTTTCTCGACAGATTTCCGTTTCTTTTACTTATCTAAGTAGGCATTTAAAATCTCCAATTAAATCGATTCATTGAAAAAAAAATTACGCTAAAGTTGCGTAATTCCCGTCAACTACTATAATTTGATGACCCCCCTGGATCAATGGCTGGATTCGCCCTTGGTTCCGTTTTTTTCCTTTTGAGGTACGAAATCCTAAAAATATCTCAATAAGAAATAATCGAAATGATTTTGATGCTACTTTGATGATAATAATGATACTAGGTACTTTAGTATAATTCGCTTTCTAACTTTCTCCTAATTCTTGTGTGCCCAGGGGCCCCAGGTAAGTTTAAGACGGCCCTGCAATTCCCACCTTTTAACTAACTGAATGAGCTTCTAGTTGGAGTGATGCGAAAAACTGATCAGTTGAACTGACCGTGTATGCCCACCTTAATTTTAATTAGATCAAGCTCACCGTAGTGAAAGGTTGATATACCTACAACCGAGCACACTTCATAAACTAATAAACCAATTTGACAGGACTTAAGGCGAAATACTAGTGACGAGGAAATTGAGAAATAGGTATTTGGACTAAACTATTGCCGTCGCGATGCGCCCAAACCAGGGAGCTTCAATGTGTGTGGTGATGCAATTGTATTTGTGTGCGTACTGCGCTCGAACTCTCCCCGCACCCTACCTGCGCCCCAACGAACTCGCTGGCCGACCGATATTTTATTTTGAATTGCAGCAAAATATGATATTACGTAGAGTGCGGGCAAGATAACTCTGCGCGCGAGTCGTGGCGCCACGTACGTTATATCACTAGTATTCTGTATTCCCTGGCAGCATTGAATTGGTTCCTGATTTTGGCCGTACGTAGAGCTATCTTGCGCGTATTCTACGTATGCTCTGGTTACCTAGTAGGTATGGCAGATAGGCGATCGATAGCAAACAAAAAGATAAAAGATTGATTATTTTAAAGATTATTTATTTTTCTGCCATTAGGAAGCTACATTATTTGTGACATGGGTTAATTTTTCTTTATATGCTAATTTATTTTCTTTCAAATAATTATTGTTTGACAAAAATGTAATATGTACCTAACTAACATCATATACAATTGAATATTTGACATCTGTAGGCGCTGCAGTTTAAATAATATATTTTTACTGAAATTACTTCTTTTTAAGTATAAATTAATTATTTTTTTATGGAAATATCTTACATTACGTCGTTCTTCTACGGTCTATAATAAATATCCCAAATGCAAGTTGGACTCGCGCTCGAAAGGTTTCATACCGTATGAGAGCCAATTATTTCGATTCAATTATATATTTTTTAAAATTGATACATTTATATACATGATATATTGATATATTATATTAATAAATATTCTGAGAATATTTCAAGCGTCTACCTTTTGTGTACATTAATAAAAAAACGTGCAAAAAAGCACGTCTGTTGTATGGCATGAAAAATATTTTTTTCATTTTTTTGACCGACGAAACGGAGGAGGTACTCAATTTGACGCGTATATTTTTTATTTATAACCAAGCGTAACTTTTTACACAGTAGTCCGATTTTGATAATTCTTTGTTAGAATTTTTTTCATTGGAAAGAATAATATACTTCGAAATTGATCCCATTTAAATTTTATTGAAATGGGCTGAGCCATTTTTGATAAATCAACAATAATCGATCCGTGCGCACTATATTTATTTTACTCTATTTTTAGTTTTGTTGTTATAGTGGGAACAAATACATCATCTGTGTAAATTGTAACTGTTTAGCTTTTACGGTTCGTGATATACAGCCTAGTGACCAACGGACAGACGGACAGAGGAGTCTTAGTAATAGGGTCTCGTTAATCTAAAACTTCTTACCTTTTATATTGTAGGTACCTATAGCCGTATTTGCATTCCGAAATTAGTCCCATAGTATAAAAATAATTGAGGATTCAATTAAATAAATGCGAGGTTTACTGTTTAGAGAACAGCTTGTCACACTTTGGTTCTACTTTAAAGACGTTTAAAAAATTGAAACAATTAGCTAATTAAAGCAGCATCGGGTAGGGCACATATAATAGTAATACAGGATAGAACATCCACAATTATTATTAGATTAAAGCATTAAAAGCCCTTCTAATTGAACTTTTTAGCAAAACTCAGCGGATTGGCAAGTTAAAATGATAGATGGCAAGGCACATAGTTCAATGAACGGATAGCCGATGGGGTTGTTTTCTCGAATGGATCTCACGTACTGGCAAGCATAGGACGTTTTTTGCTTAGGTGGACTAAGGATAGATTTATGTTACAGTTATAATATATTTTTAGAGGGCACGTGATTTTTCTAATTAGAACTATTATTTCGGCTTAGACGCAGTAATATAATGTAATGAATGAAGTAGTAAAAATAATGGCACATAGTTCCAAGAATGCTCAATTTTACGAATGCCCAATTTTATGAATGGCCAATTCTAAAAATGCTCAATTCTCAAAATGACAAAATAATTTCCAATGGGAAAATCACATTTTCTTATAAAAAAATCACCGGTAATTAAAGCACAATTTCTAGGCAAGTTTTACTATTGAAGCAACTAACATATTATATGTATAATATTATCATAACTAAGTATGACATTAAGACCTATATACCGTAACACATGAGATCATAATTATCAGTCAGAATTTGTACATTAATTATATTATTTCATGCTATATAAGGTATTTTCAGCGAGCCATTTTTTAAGCTATGTTTAAATTTGTTTGCATCTAAAAATTTTATGTGAAGAGGTAGACTATTGTACACTTTTATGGCTGTAATAGATGAACTTCGATGATACAAAGTATTATTTACTTGTACTACACGAATATTGAATTTATGTTTAGGACGTAAAATTTGCGATCTAGCTGATTTATTATCAAAAAAGTAGTTTTGGTTATTTTAAACAAATACACAAATCTCTTAAAGTAATATTTTTTTAGGAAATTCTTAATTGAAATTATGTTGCCATTAAATTAAAATTAAATTAAATAGAATTAGGCATTCGCAGAATTGAGCATTCCCGGATTAGTTGGGCATTATGAGAATTGGTCATTCTGCACCTAAACCATTTAGATGTCTGCCGATACAACACGATATAAATAAACTAAAAAATTACTACACCGAATTGTGTAGTCGCTGCAATAAGTCGCAGTAACTAAACGCATATATTCCATACATAAGATCTTTTTCTTCAAAAGTAACAAAGATACATCAGTAAAATTACAAGATTTGAAAAATTAACTAATATTTTTAATAAACATCGATATCGATGAACATCACTAGAGCATCGACAAAAATATCGTCTAATACTACATCCCTAGTGCATGTGTACGTATAGGTTTGAACCTCCCTCACCTCAACCCTACCTCCGCATCGTGCGATAGGGACAATTGCAGCTCAGAGCAATTTATACCTACAAAAATCTTGGCAAAACAACGTTTCGTATTACGCTGTTTTTTTCATCAAAAACTAAATTAATCAAGTATTTTTTTATATCCAAATTTAAAAAAAACATGTGTTCATGATTATGTCATTTCATATTTTGTTAGAAATTAATAAGTTTATTCTGGTGGGTCTTTAAAGACGTCGGTAAAAATGGTGAATTTTTTTGAGACTTTGAAGGATCATATTTTGCCTGATAATTAATTTATCAAAAAAATTAAAAGACAGTGTAGTTTAAACAGCTAAATTTAATTTTATGGCTAAAAATTGTAACTCTAAAAGCATTTTCCAGAAAGAAAACAGCGCAATACGTTTGTATGGAAAATTACAGACCACCTCAGCTCTTAAGCCTAGACTTTAGCGAAGCGGAAATGAGCGGAGCAGAGCTTTTGATTTTTCCTTCGCTAACGCTTCGCGAATTTCTGCAAAAGGCGTACAGACTAAAACGCACTGCACTGTGCCCAGCTAAGCAAAAATCCTCATACACGTTCCAATTTGGCTGAAACCAACCAACGACTTTGCGGTTGGCAGCACCTACAGAATGTACCTACAGAACAAAATAACTAGGTGTCTTCTGTGGTTGGCTTCAACCAAATTTTCCAAATTGGAACCTGAATGAGAGCTTTTAACAATTTGAGTGCTCACAAACTTTTTTTTATTCCGTATAGGTTTGCGTTTGACTACATAGTCAGGGCCGCGCCGACCCCCAGCAGCGCCTGTGTGCGAAACCCATGAAGCGCCTCCTATTTTTACGAATCTTGTTTTTTATTATTTGTTAATTTAGATCGATGTCTATTTCTTGTCATTGCTTTTAAATATGGCGGCATGATGGCGTCCACATGCCGCCATATTTAAAAGCCTTGAACAAAAATCAAATAAGACGTTACGTTTCATTTTTACTCCGCGCATTTATTAGCCATATATTTATACATTTTTTGAGCTACTGTACACAGTCTGGGTTCACTTTGCAAGATCTTCTTTATTAACCTTTCCTAGTACAGCGCCCTCATTGTCTTGGCGCCTGTGTGTACCGCACACTTCGCACACAGGGGCGGCTCGGCCCTATACATACTGCCTGATGTTGAGCAGATATGCGGTCTAGGGTGTAGCACGCTTACCTAGAAGATACCTATTTACTCGGGATTTGAAGACACCCAGGTTGTACTTAAGCGGGAAGACAGACCCAGATTACATACAGAGGGAAGTTTAGATGGCTCAGCCGAAGCGAAGCTAACGCTCTCTATTTTGGTGGACGAGAACCTATCTACTATTCGCTAATATATCCGAACCGATGGGATTAAAATTTCTAAGTATTAGATCATACACGAACAAACACAGAAAGAACAGACCAGTATTCTGTGTAGGTACCTAGTGTAGAAAACGAACCGAAGGCATCCACGTAAGTAAATAATAATAATATCTATTTCCTTATAGTAAGTACTAATATTAATATATTGTACCTACCTTGGTCACAAAATATAGGTAAGTAAACCTACTTTATAGTGTGTGCAGTGGACAGTAGACCCTAGGACCTAGGTATAGAATTAAATATATTCCTAATAGCCAAGATAAATACGAGGATAAGTACCTACCTAGAATATTTCGTTCATTTGAACTCCAATTCTTCAGCTATTCATCTAATTTCCAATCGCAAATGGCTCTCCCGATAACTTCCTCGCAATAAATTTTCCTTATCCGTTTGCCAAACAAATTAAATTCGTTTAGTCGTCAATTTATCCACTTACCTGCCGCCTTAAATCTGTCTCGTTACGATTTATTTGGAAAAGAGAAACTTTAAGACAGAATTTGACTTGAACTTATAATTGTACTGTACTAATACAGCTCAAACCTAATTCTGCAACATGTTCAAGTTACACTACGAGCAAGCAAAGCTATAACATTTATTTGAAACTGTCTTACGCTATTGATTTTGATGGACAGAAGATCATTGTTTCCACAACTTGGTACGTAAAGTAAAAGATGATAATAATAAATTATGGAATCCGAGAAAAATAAGCTGGTAACGCTTTAACTTCGTGGTAACGCCTGACGTGTCTGTAAACGCAGTTTGTTAGTGACACAGATTATGTAATAATGCTAATGCGTCGTATTATTAGATTCATAATTTCGACCCATCACATAGCCCTTCGATAGCTCAGTTGGTAGAGCGGTGGACTGTAGAGGAATCAATCTGTTGTAATCCATAGGTCGCTGGTTCAAATCCGGCTCGAAGGAATCTTTTTGTACTTGATTTCGTTTCTTCCTTTTAGTTAATTTTCTTAGTATCTTATATTTAATATTTTGCGTAATATGTATATATGCGGATTGTGTGAAAGATGATATTCGAGAGAAAGGAGTCGATGATGAAACAATTATTAACTTAATTTTATGATAGAGTGAAGTGGCGAAAAGAAACGTGTTGTGCCGATCCCACGTGAGATAGGGCACGTGGGCAAGATAATGATAACTCATGTTATATTCCTATCATGCATGTTTTATGCGATTTTATTCCTAGATGCATATCATTAAACAAATAAAAGCTCTAGCACCCTCCACCCTGCTCTCCACAAAACAAAACCAACACAATCGCCGTTTTTCTAGTCAAATTCACTCCCGCCAGGCTTTGCTCGCAACGCCCACTTCAGTCCCACTGAACAAACACAGCGAGGTTTTTATTCCGCTACCTGCGCTACCGGTCACAGATGTAGGGGGCGCACTGCAAACTCTACAACTTAAATGTTATACATTTATACTATATTGCCCTGGGTTTTTCTCTTTTCAGTTGCAAGAGCGAAAAATATAAAAATAAAGCATGAATGTACATACCTATTATTATTAATGTCGCCCCCAGATAAGTAAACAAACAGGTACTTAACACAATATGGTAAAAGCCTCTCCTAAAACGGTTCGCTAAACCTATTTCTTATAACTCTTTTTTCAATATATTGTTTACATGGCTCTTGATATCTCCTCTGTATAATTACTTTAGGTACACACTTAGCACGACCTTAGAATGGCGCCAAGCTTTTATTGTTTCAGACTTTTCCAATGTTTGGTTGCAAGACTCAGCAATGTATGTTAGGAAATGTGTACGTGAAAAGTACCACAAGTAAGAACCAACTGAAACATTGAGAAGTTATCTGAGTAAACGCAATGAAAGCGAACTCGCATTCAGAAAACAAACTGGCGCCGTGAAAACATTCGCTAATGAATAATGCTTTGTAAAATTTAGAAGTTGGAATTGCGAGCACAGTTCTGAGCGCCGGAGGCATGGAAGCTGCGCGACGGAAGGCCATTGAGGATTGCGGGATCTGAGGAACAAATACCTGCCGGAGGCAACCCTGCACGGGCCGCGTCGAGTTCAACGGCAGGGAATGCATTTATAACTTATGTAATGGTTGTGGTAATGGTATAAAGCTAATTGCTAGGTTCTGGCTTCGCAACGGTTATACAAATCTAGGTCAGCATCAGCAGGAACCAAAAATGAAACATTAAGATCAAACGTTATAATTATGTTATAACTACTAGCAGTGGGCGTTACGTACCGTAGCAGCTTTATAAAACTGCTTCTAGCTGCGTAGCCGAAAATCTGCCCTTTGCAATGTCGAAAAACTGTTACTTATTACCTAGCTACGCCGCGTCGCGCGCTTTTCTGGTTACTAAAAACCAAACTGTTTCGCTGCAACCCGCGCGACACCGACGGCTACGCGGCGATGGTCCAGAACTAATCACGGCTACATACACAGTTAGTTAGTGAAGAATTAACTTTAAGCCTCTTTAAAGAAGGTCCAATTTAGCTTGCTCTAAGAAAAGCAGTTTTTCTCTGGTTATGGCGCCATGATAATTAATTTTCACCGTTATTTCGACTAGTTAAGATTTATTTTTGCCTGGCAAGAAAAAAGTTGCAGCATTTTCAGTTTCGTCGCAACCCGCGCGACTCCCACGGCTACGTGGCGAAGATCCGAACTAATCACGGCTACATTTAGTGATGAACGATGTTCCTGACTTAAAGGTTCAATTTTGCTTGTACTGAGAAATTCAGTTTTTGCATGGTTATGCCGCCATGATAATTTGACCTTTATTATGACTACTTAAGGTTTATTTTTACTTGGCAAGGAAAAAGTAACCGGTTACTTTGAAAAACCGTTATGCGAGCGGCTTTTCAATCAGAAGAAGCGGCTACGTTTGGCTACGCAGAAATCTAGCTACTACCCATGTCTAATAACTACTATTTGAGCTGGCGCCATTATGGGATTATTGTATTCTAAATTTGAACTTTGTCTCTGCACTGTGAATAGTCCGTACCCCACGGAAGTAAAAACGCAATTGCAGAAGAATCTGAGCGCAGAGTCGTTAATTATAATGTATGCTTCACATTAGTTTTATTTTAGGAAGTAATAAATTCTATCGGTCACGGGTAGACTTATGAGTCTCACGATCGATGCAACTCGGTCGAAACGTCAGGATGACGAGGTATTTATTTATCACGTAATTTTAGTACGCGATTAGTCCCGTAGCATATAATAATAATGTGTTCAAATCGGGAAACAACGAAATAATCTCGTTTACTGTGTACTTGATGTAAGGCCACTAATACGGATGCTGTTGAGATCTGGCCGCCCCAAGACAGAAAAACGTATTAAACAGCGGATTTCATACACTAGACAATCAACAAACAATACACTACAATGCGGTCAACCGTCCGGTTATAGTGCGTATGAAAACTGCGGTTTCATTCATTTTCTGTATTGCGGCAGACGGACCGCAACCGCATCCGTGCGTTCCTAGTCTTAACATCAAGTACATAACTAGTAATCGAGATTATTTCTTAACCATTTGTCATTTCAAAATCAAAGATCAAAACACTATTTCCGCTCTAAGACCTGATGGAAATATGACCACGAGGAAACACCCATATATATGCCGTGCATTTTTGGCTGCTGGTACACTTATCCTTACCGAGCTATCTCTTTGGCTTTGACTACCGGTGGTGTTAATGGCCGCAAAAGCAAGTCAATGATCACCTGTTCGGCGGATCCTCGTATATCCTACTAATATAATAAACGTGAAAGTTTGTGAGGATGCATGGATGGATGTTACTCTTTCACGCAAAAACTACTGCACGGATTGAGATGAAACTTTGCAATAATATAGATTATATAATTATCAGAATAACACATAAGCTATAAATTATAATGATATATTGCGTATGCGGGCGAAGCCGCGGGTAAAAACTAGTCGTACAATAAGCGTGCCCACTGTCACTGGCCAGCGAATTACTTACGCAAAGTTCACATTTTCAAGTTAGCTAGTTCTAGGCTTGCTCTTGTAGATTTATCGAATTGAATTTGAACAGTAGATGAAGTAGGTTCAAACAAATTTCTTATTTATTTACACTATGCTCATCGGATTCAGGATTCACTACACAAATAAAACCAACAAAAAGATCCGTAATAATATTTTAACTTTTTTAATAGGGATAACTTATATAATATGCAAGGGATAGTCCCAAGGATTCTTCATCTAGTGATAAAAGGATGATACCATTCACAAACGGAGCGATCACATTTTATCACCTGCTCAATAAATACAGTCAACAGTGAAGCATCATAATGTTAAACAATTTAATCCGTAAATGATATTTAGTCATTTTCCGACCGGGGGCATTAGCCACCGGTGAAATTAAAAGTAGTGTGTGTGTGCGGGGGCGGGCGGGGCGCCGGGCCGGCCGCGCGTCACGGCGGCGCGCGCGGGCGGCGCCGGCGCGGCTAGGAGCTCGAGCCCGCGCCGAACATGTTGGCGCTGAAGCCCGCACCCGCCGCCGCCGCCGCGCCCGCGCCCGCGCCCGCGCCGCCCGCCGCCGCGCCCGCGCCGCGCGACTTGGGCATGGGCGGCTGCAGGTACTCGTGCCGCGCCAGCCCGAACACGTCGATGCGCTCCTCCTTGCGGTACGCCAGGCACGCGCGGATGAAACTCTGCAAAACACGACACACGTCAATACAATGCAATCACCAAACACAAATACCAAGAGATGTCTACAAACGAGGTGAACAGACAATAGGCTATAAAAGTTGTTAACGAAAACAAAAATAAAATCAACTTAGAAATGAAGAAGTTACAAGCAGATTTTATTTTCTTGCTAGACAAAGAGCGCACTACAGCAGAATATGACGTCACTGCCCGTAAGTGTCATACATTTGCCATAGTATGTTATGCTTTGTGGGAAAGGGACAAGGCTTCCCCTCTCTATCTCTACTAAAATCTTTACAAGCTTATATGTATCTCTGGACTTGATTAGCCAATTTTAATTATTTTTTCAGTAAAATTAACTACAGAATTCACTTGTTCTAATAGTTTTTTATTAATTCAATACCAGTTAACTACCCTATTGACAGACTTAAGATTACAGTAGGACACTATGCTATCACTACAAGCACCTCGACAAAAGGGAAACGATAAGATATGCCGTGAACGTAAATAAGGTTACTTAAATTTTGATTGTCTATATGCCTAGTACTAGTTGTTACAGATTGGTAGCTTATTATAAGTACTATTTTGCCTACAGCACCAACTGCAGCAAATACTGGAAACCAAAACCTTAGCTTCGTTTCTGACAGTAAGTTTATTGGCATTTTGCACCTCAGTGGGCTTGAGGATAGTGAGATAGGCTGGTCTCCTGAGGATGGTAGCCTGGCTTTAATTGTAACAGGATAGCTTCTTGCGTACAACAATATTATATTACACACAACAGATATTTTACCTAAGCCTCGTTGCTGACAGCGGATTTGCTAACTAACTGCATCTTGGTGACCTTAAGAATAGCATTTTCTTCAAGAATGGTTGCCAGGCTGATGTGGCCAAATGGTTTCTTGCATACAATACTACCTTAGCCTCGTTGCTGACGGTTTGTTGGCGAATGCACCTCGGTGGCCTTGAGGATAGTGTTCTCCTCGAGGATGGTGGCCTGGCTTTGATTGTAACTGAACATATTGCGTCCAGCAGTATTATATAACATAAATCAAGAGATAGTTTACCTTAGCCTCGTTGCTGACAGTGGGTTTGTTGGCGAACTGCACCTCGGTGGCCTTGAGGATAGTGTTCTCCTCGAGGATGGTGGCCTGGCTTTGATTGAAACTAAACATCTTCTTGCAAACAACAGTATTATATAACATACATCAAGAGATAGTTTACCTTAGCCTCGTTGCTGACAGTGGGTTTGTTGGCGAACTGCACCTCGGTGGCCTTGAGGATAGTGTTCTCCTCGAGGATGGTGGCCTGGCTTTGATTGAAACTAAACATCTTCTTGCAAACAACAGTATTATATAACATACATCAAGAGATAGTTTACCTTAGCCTCGTTGCTGACAGTGGGTTTGTTGGCGAACTGCACCTCGGTGGCCTTGAGGATAGTGTTCTCCTCGAGGATGGTGGCCTGGCTTTGATTGAAACTAAACATCTTCTTGCAAACAACAGTATTATATAACATACATCAAGAGATAGTTTACCTTAGCCTCGTTGCTGACAGTGGGTTTGTTGGCGAACTGCACCTCGGTGGCCTTGAGGATAGTGTTCTCCTCGAGGATGGTGGCCTGGCTTTGATTGAAACTAAACATCTTCTTGCAAACAACAGTATTATATAACATACATCAAGAGATAGTTTACCTTAGCCTCGTTGCTGACAGTGGGTTTGTTGGCGAACTGCACCTCGGTGGCCTTGAGGATGGTGTTCTCCTCGAGGATGGTGGCCTGGCTCTGGTTGTGGCCGAACGGCTTCTTGCCGTAGAGGCACTGGTAGAAGATGACGCCGACGCTCCACACGTCCACCTTGCTGCTAATCTTTGGTGGGTTTTTGCCGACCACGAAACACTCCGGCGGCAGATACCTGCAATTCACACAAAATAAAAATTAACTAATTTCATACAGACATACCGCACGGAATCTTGGAATAGACCATTTAAGTCTGTCTTCAATAAACCTAACTATGGAAATAAATTTGTTATGTTTGAATTAATGTGTTGACATTATTTTGTGAAGAATTTCAATTTTTAATTTAAATTGAGTGTCATTTTACGAATGTAAAAAGCACGTAACTTTTTATGTAGCTTTTAGTTTATTGCTTTAATTACCTGTAACAAAACGTTATCAATAAGGTGAATATGAATATAAAGTTTACCACTTCTACAGATGATGTTATTTGGAGTTCTTGTAGTTAGTATTTACTTGGGTATCCACAACATCAGCTAGCATGCCATCATCATGGCTCTCAAAAGAATGAATAAAAAATGATGCAATGAAAGCCACTATGGATTTTTCGACTAATGTATGAAAATCTGTTACTGGGAAGTTTAATTTGTTTTCTAAAAGGACATGTCCACAAAATGTATGGAGACTGGTATAATAATAATCAAAAATTCTAACCACAACACTCGTTACATTTCGAGAAAGTTCATATTTTTCTTAGTCTTTTACAACAGTTAAAACCAAAAAAGAGCCCTCCGATTTTTAATAAATTAATTTTGAATTTATTAATTTGGCTCAATAAGTAGTTTATCTCTATCAACCCTGATTAAGTAACCTTCAAATTGTTAAATAAAAGCATTTTTACCAATTAGACACACTTTTAAAGTGTTTGTTTGTCACATTGTACCTACTAACTGGTCACACTGGTAGATTATAATTTTTAATTTTAGCAAATTAAGAGATGAATGTGGAAGAATCAGCTACGAATGCAAGTAAAATAACGATAGAAGCACTTTATCATCGCTAAACTAGAAAAAGTAATAAGCTGTACTGTTATTTTTCATACAATTTATTTTTCGCAGTTAAAAAAAATTGGAGGGGTGAAAAAATCTAAATTAAATATTTTTGGGAAGCCCATAAAACAAGCTTTCAAATGATGTAGATATCATCTTGGTCCGATTTTTCTCTGAATAATATACCACTTGTGGACGTCACCTTTTATAAAATCTACAACTCTCAAGAAATATGAAAGTCTCGCGCAGCTGCTAAGTGGGCATCCGTCAGGATTGGGTTTTCCGCAACTTGTAGCTAACATCACAGCCGTCAAGAGATTGGCGATTCGGCGCATAAGGCTAATACTGACCAGTAGGTGCCGGCGCCCTGGCTGGTGAGGTCCATGCCGTGGTCGGGGTTGTAGTTCTCCTCGTCCATGACTTTGGACAGGCCGAAGTCCGTGATCTTGATCTCTCCGCAGACGTTGCCCTCGGTGAGCAGGATGTTGCCCGGCTTGAGGTCGTAGTGGATGACGGGCGGCTTGATCTCGTTCAGGTACTTCAGCGCCGACACCACCTGCATCACGATCGAGCGCGCCTCCCGCTCCGGGATCGTTTTGTGCTGTAATTCGATTGTACGACTCTTGACAATATGTTTTAAAGTTAACGATGGTTTTGATGCACAGACAGCGCACGTTTTTCTATGACTATTCAGTTCATCTAAAACGAATCTAAACTAGAAAAAATGCATTTATCCGCTTGTCGCGTTAAAAACTCGAGACGATAATAAAGTTTTATATTCCTTCCAATTCAGTGTCTTCGAGTACCTGACTTAGCTACTAAGACTAGGTCTAGAAGATTATATATAACGGAAGAAGTCTGAGAAAAAATCGATAAAGATAATGTTTGCATTATTCTTTTATTACCAGACCTATCGCACACTGAAAATAAAGAGATAAATAAATACCTCATTATAAGTCCCTTAACATAAGAATAATGTGCTCAAATCGCGAGTTTAAATATAACATAAGGTAAACTGAGCGCCACACAATGCCGAAGTAGTGAGCTCGGGCGTAGGGAGCGCGCGGGAGGCACGAGGTTGGCGGGCGGGTGTGCGCCGGCGTCTCGTCTCTCTGGCTTCCGCGCGTGCCCATATTTCGGCTTTTGCACAGAACGCTGCGCATAACTTTCCATCTTTAAATTTGTGTGGCGCTCAATATAGCGTGTTGATAGACAGACAAGCGAAAAGTATTACGAAGTTCAAACTAGACAGACAATTCTAAAAGACTGTTCTTTACTAGAAGCCGACCGGTACATTTAAAAATCAATAGGACTGCCAGCAGTTTATCCCACCACCTCAATGAGTACCTAAGTAGATCTACATAAGTAATACATACCTGCTTGAGATAAAAATCGAGATCGTGACCATTACAGTACTCGAGTACCGTACAGAAAGAGTTGCCGTCGATTTCAAACACGTCGTACAATTTGACAATACGAGGGTGGTCCAGCGCCTTGTGAATGTTGTACTCCCGTAACGCGTGTCTGGAATCAAACAAACAATCTCATTTAGTCCGTGTTGTTGGAACAATGTGTATTTTTAGCTCACAAAACCCAACACACGTACACACACAACAAAATATTCATAGCTGTAATTAAAATAAGAAGGACATTTCAGAAATTGTACAAAATTGTATTTTGTAAATAAAATAAGCAGTAAAGAGGTACTGCCATCTAACCAATGACTCGCTACTTAAGTCGACTCCTATATGAAGATCTCTGACAGCACATCACATGAATATGCTCATTAAATTTATTGATTTGATCAGTTTTTGTACAATTTCTATCTCAGTACCAACCGATTTTAGATTGTCAAGTACCGCTAAATTTATCGCAATATCAACATAGGGTTAAGCCTACAAAACATTATATAATTATGCTTTAATTGCTCTGTGATGTTTTTGGGGTTTTCTTTACATCATTATCATCTTATTTCGGCCCTCTGCAGGTCAAAAGCAGGGTTCCCAACAGGCCGGACTAAAACCGGACGGTTGGGAACCCTACTTTTGACCTGTTGTAGAAGGGATTGTTGGGGTGAGGTCGCTCGCTAACTTCCGACCGTATGCAATTTAATAAAATTTTGAATTTTGTTGCTAATTATAGTAGTTATGGAACTAAAAAACAAACAAAAACACTTTAGAACCTGGAATAGCAAAACCAATGCAGTCAAGAAACAAATCCAAGTAAACTTAATTTATCGTGGGTTGAATTAAAAAAAAAACTACAGCACCCAAATTTAAGAATACTAAGTAGTACAAACATTTTTTTTTTTATTTTGACCACATATGATAAAATTTTTAAAAGATGTCCGGTTATGGTGGCTGGAAAAATTGGCAACCCTGGGCATAAGACTCCTCCCTCTTTTGCCAACCATCCCCGACTTATATTTGCATCAGCATAGTCTTTTCACTCTATTTAAAATATTAATCGTAACGCATAAGACCATTAGTATTACCAAAGTCCTTGAAATCCTTTCATTACATCTATACGTAAAGTGGTTGTGTTTTAGATCGGCGCACTGTTATCTGTCCACACCGGCAGTGCAGCATTTCATCACGTGACCTAAAACGGTATCGACCGCGTGACGTCACACGTCGGTGCCGCGGTGCATCTTTACAAAAGCTAGGAAGAGAGTGCCGACCGCCATTGTCGTGTTACTAAAATACTTATTATGCAACGTACGCCGTTAGAGAGCTATGTATGCGGACAAGGCACTATTAGAAGCCTTGTAATCTTTGAAAATAATTTAGTATGGTATATTATTATTAGTTGTCTTGTAATATTTTGGAAATAATTTGGTGCGGTAGTTTGTCTGTTATAATTTGATTATGATACGATTTTACATTTTTTCATCTTGCTAAATAAAATTGTAATGTGAAATGTGCCAAGGTACTGGGAAATCCATCAGACTCGAATAAATAATTTTGTTAATCTAACCCAGAATGATAATAATGATTCCAATCTGTTTTTGGTACAGCGATTACTATTAGTTTCTATATTCTATTCTATGAATCCTTCATCTTTAAGGATACTGGTAATATTATATTAATGAGATTACTTTCATGAATCAGGCAACTAGCTGTTGCATTAATCTAACCCGACTAGTTGCTGTACCAAAAATGGGCTGGTATCATCAAGACATAATGTCATGAAAACACTAAAATACAGTTAATAAAGTATATCACAGTGAACAGAAGTAAAATTCCTAAGTCAACTAAATTAACAACCTTTGTTGATCATTGTCATCTTTGTAGTCAATTAATTTATAGATATATCGCAACCACCTTCTCAAAAGAAGCATCAATTCAAATCAATAACCGTAACACAAAGCCGTTTCACCCAAAATCAAACATAATAAGGCGATAAATACACATAGTAGATGTGGAGCGGGCATCATACACGACTCACTTGATATAGTTGGCCTTCTTGTCTTCCTTCCAGTCTTTGTTGAGCTGATGGACCTTGCAGGCCGTGTACCGCTGCTCGCGCAGGTCGAACGCCTTGTGCACTTCGCTGAACCCGCCCTTGCCCAGCAGCATTAGCAGCAGGTACCTGAACATATCAATATGGGTTAAAACCAGGATTGACGATTTGTAGGGAATTACCTACCTCCAGTGCGGATGATGTAGGGATTGATTGTATACGGGGAATATGCGGGGAAAAGGAAAAACAAAAATCAAATTAAATAAACCGAAACTTCCACAAGGATCGTAGGATTGTGATTTGCCGAGGTACATTTGGTGTAGCCAGGTTCCGCGCTGATTGTTATTTTGGCGACTCGAAGAGCAAAACTGACATAAAATATGCATTATGAGCTGTTTTGGGGGAATCGGCATAATTTATCACCCCAATTTGGAGAGTATTACTTTGGTCAAATTATCAATTACTTATTTTTGGCGCATTAGGGTCATGGGCACTAGCAACTCTGGTTATAACAGCGAGTAGACAATCACAGGAGCCTAGCGGGCTGTTTGTTCAAAAATAGAGCCCCTATACTCTATAAAATTTAACTTGATCTCTGCGACAGCTGTCAGAAAAATCACGCCTATGAAGTCCTGAATTTCTTAATAGTACAGACAGTACCTGTTAATGTCATACTTTATGGGCATGCCGATTAGTGATGGGCGATGAATGGTCGTGACTACAGAGTTTTAGATAGAGTTTTAATTAAAATATCGATAGTTTATACTGACGATATTTTAAATAAAACTTAATTTATCATTAATTTTATTGTATATTTGAATATCATAACATTTTTTACATGTGTAATTAAATTAAACCCAATTATATGTTACATTAGCATCGATAATAGTGAAAAACGTCGATAAATACTATTGTTACATTATTATGAGTATTTAATTAATATCATAACATTATTTACATATGTACATACTTGATCTTATATAATAGTAAGTAAATAAAGTCCAATTTCTCACCTTCAACTACTCATTCGATTTCATTACAACATTGTTTGAAAATCGATTTTTTCCACCACTATTTCAACTTTAAATATGTAACTGTCGCAGAGATCAAGTTAAATTTTATAGAGTATAGTAATATTGCAGTTGTGTATAGGTGATGGTGGCGTCTTCCTTCTCTTACCATAAAGCCCGTCAGACTGCCACTTTATAACAAAAAAAATTACACATTGTTAAAATAATTAGAAACCTGTTTTAGCGTGTGCTAATGAAGTTATTTTATATGATACCATACATGATACGATTTACTCACTTTGAATTTTGAACCCATATTTTGTGAATTTTGAGGACCTATTTTTTTGAGTTTTAAATAAAAATGTAGTTTTCAGATTTATTCCTATATGTGTACTCTGAGACAATGTTTCTTGCCAAATTTCATAGTTCTATGTCAACGGGAAGTACCCTGTAGGTTTTGATTTTTGTGAGTGTCGAAATATGCGGTTTTTTACGACATAAACGGCTCTAACTTTTTTAACGATAACTGAGAAGTGTTTCTTTTAAACAACTGCAAGAGACCATAGATATACGTATACAGTTTAAATTTCAACTCGATATCTTTACGCGTTCCCGAGATAAAGAGTCTTGACATACACACAGATGGACAGACGGACAACAAAGTGATCCTATAAGGGTTCCGGTTTTTCCGTTCGAGGTACGGAACCCTAAAAATGGTACACAGTTAACATTTAGTTTACATAATTATATTGAAGTGGCAGGACATACCAAAGGTGGACTAGGGTAATGATATAGTTAGTAACAAGTCTTGGTCGAGAAACTAGAATTTTTGTAAACGTAACTGACCCAGTCATCATAAAACAAACAGCCAGAGCCCCAAAATTGATAAATACCATACAATAATAAATACGTAATAATAGTGTAATAGTGTCAAAATCTACAAACATAAATTACTTATCAGACAAAATAAATCGACAAATGCGATATCAAAAACACCCCGCATATGAGTTAAATGAAGGGCAAGGTACTCCCCTACCAACCGGCAGGGGTACGACGGTAATTAATATTATTATTACTTCTCGGTACAAATGCAGGACAGTGGTATTTCCCCAAACTAGTCACAGTGCAAAAATCCCGACTTATTAAAAAAGCATTGTATTGATTCTGTTTGAATGAGCGTAGCGTCTTTGTCATTTATAAAATGTACTTAGTACGAGGGGCGTCACGCTGATTTCTGAGAATTATCTACCTGCTATTATTTACTGCTTTGTAAAATACATTGACCACATCTCTTTGATAAAATCTCAATGTCAGGATCGCATTTTTTTAATGTTGAGTACAGCTAACTGTAACGCTATATGTTGGTAAGTAAGTTCATATAGACCAGATGACTATCCCTGGCATCCGTTTTTAAGCCGCCTGAAGACCTCTGATATGGCTAAACGATTAAAACAACCGGGACCTAGAATTTAACGTAAGTTGGTAAAAAGCAAACACTTCCAACTAATTTGGCGTGACCGTCAGTGTGGCCTAGCATCGGGACTGACCCCTGAGTATCAGTTATATGCAGGTTCAAATCTAACGTGCACGACATTTTTTTATTTTTATAGAGAAACCGTTTTAGGGCTAAACTGTCATGAACAAATGAGCCAAGATCACGTAATATATCGACAACTTCGTTGTAACAATTTTGCTCTACATTTTTTTATTTTGATAATGAAACCTTTTTAGGGCTAAACTATCATGAACAAATGAGCCAAGATCACGCAATACATCGAAAATTTCGTTGTAACAATTTTGCTCTATTTGATAACATTATTTTAATCAAATAGAGATATCGGTTTGGTATGAATCAGTACTCTGTTTTGACGATAGCAGCCACATGAAGGTTATCATTGAGGTTTGCGCTATTGTTAGGTACATTAGCTTTTATCTATATAGTGATAACTAAATTACAACATTTTTGTTCAAATCAGCTGTCTTCCTTCAGTAAAGTAAGTAAGTAAGTTCGTATAGGCCGGGTGGCTAGCCCTGGTGTCAGAGTTTTGAAGCCGCCTGAAGGCCTCTGACATGGCTAAGCGGTTAAAACAACCGCTTAGCCATAAATTAAATTCACAAAATATGGGTTCAAAATTCAAAGTAAGTAAATCGTATCATGTAAGGTATTCCTTCAGTAACAACCTGATACTATGAACAATCGACGATTAATAAATACGTAATAAAATCTGCTCTATACTACCCTATACGAGCGAAATTAGCTTTTAGCATTGCGCAATTCTGTTTCCATAAATGTTATGACTTTCCTGTTAGAAAACTAAGTTCAGGGTTCTTTTTAGGGTTCCGTACCTCAACCGAAGAAAACGGAACCCTTATAGGATCACTTTGTTGTCCGTCTGCCCGTCTGTGTGTATGTCAAGACTCTTTATCTCGGGAACGCGTAAAGATATCGAGTTGAAATTTAAACTGTATACGTATATCTATAGTATCTTGCAGTTGTGTAAAAGAAAAACTTCTAAGTTATCTTTTAAAAAAGTTAGAGCCGTTTATCTCGTAAAAAACAGCATATTTCTACACTCACAAAAATCAAAACCTACAGGGTACTTCCCGTTGACATAGAACTATGAAATTTGGCGAAAAGCATTGTCTCAGAGTACACATATAGGAATAAATCTGAAAACTGAACATTTTTGTTTAAATCACATAAAAATAGAGCCTCAAAATTCACAAAAAATGGGTTCAAAATTCAAAGTGATTAAATCGTATCATGTCAGGTATCATATAAAAGAACTTCATTAGCACATGCTAAAACAGGTTATTAATTATTTTAACAATGTGTTTCTCACGGAACCCTTGATGTGCGAGCCTGACTCGCACTTGTCCGGTTTTTTCGTAACTTCATCAATTTTTACATCCATTTATTGTATTGATAAACAATTATAGACTTTTTACCCGTACTTGAATAAGAAGCAAAATTTTTATCAAAAAATAATGATGAATACTCACCGTTCAGAGAGTACAGGATGTTGCGAGAACCGACTCTGGTCCTCGTTGTGTATCCGCTTCAACTCTCTTATGTGGAGATTTCTCTCTCTTTCTAACTTCTCCATTTCTAGCTGCAAGTCGGCATCCTCTTTCTTGAGTGCGCTTTGTCTCAACTGTAATAGAACATGTTATGTCATGTTATTACATAACATTTCTAAGTTTTATTAGTATGCACTGTTTCCTTGTAAGTCATCAAAATGCGTCAATTGGTTAAAATTCCTGTTATACGAAAATACGCTAAGGTGACACAATATTACGCATGCAAATAAGTGACAATTAAAACCACAATTAGACAATCAGAAACAATTACGAAATAAGGTACAAGAAAATGGTGTTCATAAACTTTTAATCCAAAAATAATGGTGCTAAGTTCTGCATGGATGAATTTCGATTCGGAAGGAAAATATCATGATAAAAGTAAGTTCGTATAGGCCGGGTGGCTAGCCCTGGTGTCAGTTTTTAAGCCGCCTGAAGGTCCCTGACATGGCTAAACGTTTAAAACAGCCGGAACCTACAATTTAACGTGTCATCCGAGCCACGGTAGCGCTCAGTTGGAAAATGCCAATATCATGATGAACCTTGCATGTCTAAAAGTTTAGTTTTTAGTTATCTCTAAAATATGTTAACACGCATTTGGTAAACTATGACCTAACCTATTTAAAATGAGGAAAAACCTGTGCTCAGCAGTAGAACAGTTTAAAATATGGCTGAGAACCAGGCCGAATCATACAAGTCGGCGGATTCATTTTCGACAGGGCATCGAAAACAGGGCAGGAGAGAAGGAAATTTAACCACTCACGCCATCCTAAAGCTAGCTAAATCCCATAAGTGCACCCGAATATTTGGGGTTAGAGTTTTCAATGCCTTGCCAAATATTATAAAAAATGCAGCTTCTCTTGCAATATTTAAAAAACAGCTTAAAATATTCCTGACTGACATGGCGCCCTATAGCGTCGAGGAATTCATTCCAAAAGTTGAATAGAAATGTAAATTATTTACATAATTTAAAAAAAATATTGTACACCTCATGTAGGTATTTTCGACAATTTTCTTTTATTATAATTTGACATGTAATATTCCTATTATCAATAAAATTATCATTATCATTATTATTACTTACTTAAAATCACAAGCAAAGCTTGGTCCTTTGGTAGGCATCAATGGGGCCGAAGCCAACACTGAGAGGCCCTTTTACATCTTTTTTTTATAAAATTAATCTAAAATGTTGTGTACATAAAGTAGAATGAAAATAAAAATAACTATTGCTAGATGTGATTTACAGTATATCGGGCTATTGTGATGTGCTGTTCGATGACTTAATACGGGCTATGGTATGAGGTACGGCACCCGCCAAATAATGCCTCATTTCAAATATTCAGGCGGGTGGTGACTTGCCATTCACTAAATGGACCCCCCATAATAGCTACCGTATATTGGCGCCGGAGGGGCAACATTGGTGTGGATGGCTGTCGGGTGTCGAGAGGTGTGCTGCGCTTTCACTAGACGCTACTCGCGGCGTTATGCCCTTTAACACTTCCACCCTGGAGCTTAGGTCCTTAGCTCTTGCGGTTTCCACTCCAAACCGGCCGGTTAAGGCAAGAGAGGAGTCAGGGGTCTCATTTAGCCCCAGGGAATCAGGGTTCGCGGTGTCGCCACTCACCGACGACTCGCCACAAAGTCGCCCCTGCGATTTCATTATCATTATCATGTGAAGTTAGCAACAAGCTGCGCAATATCCAATCCTGACTGAAACTCATATAAAGCTGCGCGTTGATTGGGTTTCGCGCAGCTTGTGGCTAACTTCACATCTGCCGACTTGTATGATTCAGCCTATATAACAAACTGTAGAGGTCACATTGAACATTATATTATCATCTGTACTGTACCAGCCTTTTTAATAGACCACTGCAGGACGTAGGCCTACCCACGAAGGGTGATTGGGCCATATCCACCACGCTGGCCCAGTGCGGGTTGGTGGATTCACATACGTCATCGAATTTCTTCTAAGGACGTACGCAGGATGCCTCACGATGTTTTCCTTCACCGAAAAGCCAGTGATGTGAAATTCCGCACATAAATTCCAAAGAACTCATTGGTACGGGACCGGGGATTCGAACCCACGATCTCACGATTGTAAGGCGGGTGTCACTACCTCTTGACCACCACGGCTATTATATTATCATCAATATCTAGGAATATCATACTATGCAGAAGATTTTACAATGATGGTACAACAGTGGAGTATTATTATACTCTACAATATCATATGATTATTCCGAGTTCCCGATATTTTTACACAGTTGCTTGCGGTATGCGGATTAACACTAAGGCCCTTCACACACGTAGGCGTAGCGTAGTCGTATCGTAATACGCGCCTACATGTGCGAAGGGGGTAAATGCCTCCTACGATACGCTGCAGCACCGCTCCGCGTGCGGACTTGTTTGAACATGTACGCGCTCGTATTGCTCACGTCCTGCGCGCGTATTAGTATTACGCTTTGAGCAAATATCTACAGAGCAGTGAACGTAGTAAAAAATGTCCAAGCGCCGCGCCACAATGGCCCGTTTTTTCGAATCACGACATTTTGTCACCTAATTAGTGCTTGTCACCGAACACTTTGGCATCGCGGTAATCGGCTTGCAATCGCCTTACGACTAACTAAAAAGCCTGCCCACTACTTAGCTTGGGCAGAATTTTGGCTCGGAGACTTTTTTTGCACGTTTATGACTCTATAGATATTTACTCGAAGGTATTACGATACGATACGCTTACGATACGACTACGCTACGCCTACGTGTGCGACGGGGGTAAAGTTAGCAAGAGAGATATCCTAAAATAGTGGATATGTACGCTTGCCGCAAGCCTTGCCGCCTTCGCTGTAGACGGGCCGCTTTTTATATTAGAATGTAGGTGTTACCTTGAGGATCTCATCAGCCTCGTAGTACTCCTGCGAAGTCATGCTGGGCAGAGGGTCGGGCTTGAGGAAGGTGGGCGCGTCGGTGCCGTTGTGCAGCGGCTGCGGCTGCGGCGTGGAGGGCGCGGCGCTGGAGGTGCGCTTGCCGCGCCCGCCGCCGCCCTCGCTGTTCACGGGCCGCTTCTTGAACAGCAGCTTCTTCTGCCGGTCGATCTCCTCCTTCTCCGCCGTGATCTCTTCTTGCCGCCTGCGAGAGAACAAAAACTTCATTATATCTACCTTTTAACTAAATTAGTATAGGCCGGTAGGCTAACCCTGGTCAGTTTTTAGACCGCCTGAAGGTCCCTGACATGGCTAAACGGTTAAAACAGCCGGAACCTACAATTTAACGTGTCATCCGAGCCACGGTAGCGCTCAGTTGGAAAATGACGGACCATACGAGACATTCCCTAATTTCGGTGATCCCGTATAATTTCGCTGACAAACACCTAGTCAAACTACGCTACGAGCGCTACACTGTACACATGATACTGTTTTTATCATCGTCATCGTCATCTGCAGACTTCTCTATCCCACAGATGGGTACAGGCCACTCTCTTGGTGATAAGTAAATAGTCTCTTATGGTGCAATTTGTCTGAAATTACAATTTGGATATTTTGAAGTCAAGAGTGAATGGGTATCTCCTAGGTCTACATAACTCCATCTTCGGCAACAACTTCGCTTTCCATCAGACGAGTTGGTGGCCAAATAAATATAAATAATAAATAAACATTTTGGGACATCTTACACACGGCCTCTGACCCCAAACTAAATATTTGCTAAATATTTGCCCTGGGTGGGGATCGAACCCACGCCTCTTTGATCCAGAAGTTAGGATCACTAACCATTGAGCCACCGAGGCAGTCAAGTCAAATGTAGACCTTATTCTACATTAAAAAAAATGAATCGGGTATAGGCCGAACTTCTTTTATGTGAGCTTCGCTGTGAGCGAAATACCCAATCTTGCCTGATTGGGTATTTCGCAGCTTGTAGCTAATTTCACAGCCGCCAAGGAGTTTGATTTGGCCTATGACATGTATGTCAGAAAAGGATTCGCCATAAGATTGAAAGCGCGTATCCAAGTCGGACATTAAACATGGTGTTTGCTTGAAAGTAACGTGAAGGGATGAAGATAAAAAACGTGACATTTAGGAAGACAATTTCAAAGAGAAGCTTATTTTTCAAATTCGAAATTATAACGAGTTATGAGACTGGATGAAGAAATAGGTTCACGTTTAACTATATGCAATCATAAACTGTATTCTTTGATCTTAGACATAAAAAACCAAAGTTTAAAAATGCTTTACACAAGAGTACAGGATACAAGCCATTGTTTATTAAAATTCTCCTTTTTATCGAAGTCGAGAGCCAAACGGAAACAAGCTTTGAATAATTTATTAACTAACAAAAATCTCCAACCCAGACGTGAAAGGGGGAATGCACTACCAATAGTACCAACTTCTTTATATTCAAAAGATATAAATGTGAATTGCATAACAGATTCTACCAAAAATGATAGAATTTCAGTACTTTGTGTTCCCAAAAGTGTAAAAAATATAATTTTGTCTGTCAAAACATGCATATCAGTACAAAACAATATTACAAAAAATATAGTCAGAAACACTTAATCTAAAAATTTAGTGTTGCAAGTAAAGGGAATTCAAAATGAACTTATGAATTAAACTAAAACATAAATACTAGTAGGAGAATTATTTGACAGAGAGTGAAAATATAATTCCTGTTTTAAAAAACACAAATATAGCACAAGTTTTGTTATCTGCAACAATATCTTCTCTCGTATGCCAGGTTTCCAAATACTTTTCTTCTGGTTTCTAAATACTATGTAGTTGTTTAGAAATATTAAATTTTCATTTTATAATTACATCGAGCCCTCTCTTCTTAGCCAGGCAAAATTGACAAGCATAGCCCAGGGAGGTGAATGTAAAAAAACATAAACAATTTCTAAAACCTTAATTAGTTTTTTTTACAAATTGCCTCGAGTCTCAACACCTAAATCTAAGGAAGCCAGCTGACTGACTATAGCCAAAGAAGATATAATAATAGCTATAGGGTATTATTGTACACTGCCATGGTAATGTAATACCAAAAACTTAGCTTTTAAAAAAGGCTTGCAGTTTAATATCACCTCTCCATCCCAGATGACTAGCACCTATAGCAAAAATCCAAATTCAATGGGATTTTCGCTAATCTGGCAACAGTGAACTGTCAGGCTATTTATGATCAGGTGAGCAACTAACTCCTCTTTTCTAAGAGAAAAATTAGAACCTTGGTGGAGTAACATGGTAAAGAGACATTAGACATACCTCGTGAGTTCTTGAAATGCATATCCATCAGTCCAATTCTCCTGAAAGGTGGCCCCGACCCGCTGCGTCACAAACTGCCCGAGCCTGAGCCTGTTCTGCATACACCTCTGCCTCGCTTCCTTTTTCTCTATAGTACTTTTTTCATTTAACAATTTCTTAACAACTTCTATACACTTATTTATGTGTGACTTATGTTGATCTATAACCTGAAAAGTGAAAAAATTAATAAACTTATCATTTGAAGTTTAGAACAGCGATATTTTATGGTGTATTGAAATGAGAATCCTAAGTTTAGACAAACATTTACATTTCAAAGACTATAGTCCGACCGCTTAACTCAGTCCTCGCCTGCGCGGGTACAGGGTGTGGGGGTAGACGTAGTAGACGACCGAGACAAGTACGGGCGGCGGGGCCCTGCCGCCCACACATGTCTCAGCCCGCCTTTGTCGTCTACCCCCGCGCCCCTGTACCGCGCAGGCGAGGACTGAGTTAAACGGTCGCATTATAAACTACAAGTCTTCATCATTTGTTTTTAACCAAGTAAAAGTGCTTTATGGAAAAATCTTTTGATGGGTGAAAGCACGGAAGGAACAAGGACACAAAATACAGATTCATATTTAGCAGCTAAAAATTCTTATTAATTGATTACAATAAGAGCTCATCACATTATCACTCATCAGCAGCAAGATTAAATGAAAACAAATCATTTGTTTAACTTAGGAATTCTAAGCTGAACAAAACTTCCGAGAAATTTTTATCTTTGCTTATGTTTGCTGATCTTGTACACTCACCTTGCTTTGCGCTTGCACTTGATGTTTCAGTTCTTCATTACTTCTTGTTAATTCATCTATTTTATTATTCCTTAGCTCTAAATCAGACGATGCCTGAGTTTCTAACTCTTGTATCCTCTGACATGTCAGTTCTGTTTGAACCTAGGAACAAGAGAGAATATGTGTATTTATCACTATTTAATGAGGAAAGCATGAACAATAATATTCTAGTATTGTTAAAAATAGAGCCTTGTATCAACCAACCACAGATTTAAAATTTTAATCATATACAATTTGAAATTAGTAGGTATGTACATCTGTCCAATAATATAGCGTATGGTTGATCAGACAAATAATGAAGTTAGTGTATTAGAATAATTGTAAAAACATTTGGTGATTTAAAATGTACTGTAAACAAGTATGTTATATGCAAAATGTATGTATGCACATATATACCTGTTTAACAGAAGTATGTGGTCGTTGCTGCGACGTAGACCGTAAAAAATCCGCTCCCGAAGGCAGCAACGACGAAGGTGACGGTGGGTACTGCATACAAACAAATACCGATTCAAATACTGAGGAAAACAATATAAAAACATTACGGTTATTTATCTATTTTATGACGAGGACCTTGAAGAGTATTTATAGATCAGATAATAAGAAGGCAGATGTCATGTCGTACATAATGGTGAAAATGCTAGCGGAAGACCATAAAGCTTTGGAAATTGCTCTACCAACAATTATAGCTGTTAAATTATGAAGGAACAATTCCATAAATAATAATTATGTAAATATATTAATTAAAATGATAATAGATATTATCATTCTATTTCAGATTAGTAAAAACAGTACATTAGATTTTATATTTTCCTACCTAAAAAAATCACAAGCTATTATTAATATTTACTCCAAAACAGTAAACAAAGTTTCAAGGGAGTGAAAATAGGAATAACAATTACATTACATAACTTCTAAGCTCATGCCTACTTAAACCTTTCAAAATGGCGGCGCCGCGCTATTCGAACCGCTCAATCGGAAGGAAACATGGCCATTGTTTTTTATTCAATAAATTAACTTTTTAGCACTCACAAATAAGATATTTTATTGCCGTTTTGAATCTATGATAATACATAATAAGATGTAAAAAAAATATTCAAAAATAGTGGTCCTTGATATCACAGAAAGAAGTACAACTATTCCTTGTGTATTTTGACAATTAGAATTATCATTAGATCATCAGAAAATAAAATGCTCTATAAGAGTAACTATACTATGCTCTAATAAGTTTACATTTGTAGAGTAAACATGAATAAAACATATTTTAGTATCCATAAATTATGTACGAGTATTATTCATTTTTCATAATTTATGCACGGGCATTTTTACACATGGGCTCTGAACATGCCTTTTTGGGAGACCATCATTGTTTGTATTCATAGAACAATCCACAAGATAAATCCAAGGTCTTTGATACATAATTATATATGTGCTTATTGGCTACCCAACAGCTGCAAATTATTAAATTTTGGTATTTAGTTGGTAAAAGAACTAGTAAATTCTGTTCATTTCTAGTTAACAAAAAAGATAAAAGCAAAACCATTCAAAGAATACTGTGATAAGTACCGAATATTTGAATTACCAATATGTCAAAAGTGAATAAATCATGATGAATAATTTATTTCCATTACATTCATTGAAAATTTAAGAGCAAGGCCCTTGTCGGTGGAGCCACTTCCACATCTTGTGGTCTGTTTTTACCTCCCTATACAACATAACATCTACATTCTCTTTAATTTGATCTAAAAATTCTCTCTCATTTTTATTTAACTGCCCAAATAAAGCATTCTACACATTGAGGCGACTTGTGGCCACAGTAAATTGATGCATTCATGTTTCTTTTGTGATCAGACACAATATGTTGCTAAATTATATCTTGATGAAATAAGGTATTTTTGAAAACAGGTTTGTTTACCTTTACTGTCAACTTTAAATGAACAGACTTTAGTATTAAAACCCCACTCATACTTAGCGGCTGTGATGCCAACTACAAGCTAGGGATAACCCAGTCCTTGCAAGCTATAAAGTGAGCTTCAGTCAGGATTGGGCTATGCGTAACTTGTAGGTAACATCACAGCAGCCGAGTTGTATGATTAGGCCTATACCATAGTTAAGAAGTAATTACCATAGGATAGTTGGCGCCTTGCGGTGAGGGTGACTTGGCGCCGGTATGTCTTACAGGGCTAGAAGAGGGGTGCTTCGAGAAGTATTCCCGAATGTTCTTATCCGAAGAGTTGTGCCGCTGCTTGCCTCCGCCTCCCCCTCCACCGCCCACACCTTCTTCACCTGAAAATTACAGACAAACTAATTTAATATTTATGTTTGTTTAGCATACACTACTGTATAGATAGACAGATACCTCCGAGGTGGACAGATGACCTTATCAAGATCACAGAATCGTGCTGAACTACGTCCAAGTAGTATACACAATGAAGTAATTTAATGACATCAGTCTAGTATTTGTAATATTACAAAACCAAATAAAATAATAATCAGTTCATGGAATGTTGAATGTAACTTCTGGTCAATACAATCTTCTGAAACATCTTTAGGAAATTGTGACCTTTTCGGTTTCTTTCAGCGTTATTAATTTTTATTTAGACATATCTAACACGCATTCCTTAAGTTGTTAAAGACTAAAAAACCAAAATAGGAGAGAATAAGTTGGTACTGTCGATACTCAGTTTATAAGTAGAGTATTGAAGCGAGGAGTTGGAAGATTATTTTAGTTGTAAGACACCATCTAACCACAAAAGTATTACCGCACGCTTTAGGCAATGTTTAACAGTATTACAGATTATGCCGTTAAACAGTGTATAAGGTGTTTAATTTTTATGTGATAAGGCAGTTAGTCTTTTGGCCTTTCTTATTGGATTCCAAACTGACAAGCTGGAAAAGGTTGTCAATGGAATGTTCTTGCAGTGGCGGATTTACGTATTTGCCAAATGGATCAATCACTCTTTATAAGTAGGCCTATATGCTCAGCAGTGAACTGTTTTTACCAATACAGTACAGTAAATAATTTCAGGTCATCTTGGGCGTTCAGTAAAATTGCATGTTGGTGTTGCTAGTATTTTCTGATTTACATAACCTAGACAATTTAAAGTCACAGCAATAGCAACAACCACACATGAAATTAAATACAGACGAGCAATCCTTTTCAAAGGTATATTGTCAAACTGCTTATTTTTTTCTTATGTTACTAAGCATCCTTGCATATATCTACATACACAGCATGTATATATTGACAAGTACACTTATATTAAATCTTCAATTAAAGCATTCTTCTGGATTTTTGGTTCACATGGGGAAAAATAAGTGAATCGAAAGAGGCACTTTTTGGTATGATGCATTTGTAAAATGAATGATATTTGGATTTACCAGTAAGATTCAAATTTCAAATGGCCGCCCTGAAAAGTAAGCATTTTTAATTTTCAATGTATTTACGCCGTGTATGGATATAATCATGTATTCTAAATTAAAAGATAATAACCTTTTCGTTTTCTTTTCCTTTCAGGCATTGTTATGGTGGGTGTGGCACCGCTGGGCGGTACCAAAGCGGCTCCGGGACCTGCAGTTGACCCTCTCATGGCTGCAGACTTTTCAGGAGTTAAAGCGTCAACTTCCTTATCACTATGAGATGACCCTGAAATATACATCAACACATTTGAATAACGTCTTCCGCATATCTATCAATTCAATCTCAGACAACATTCAAAGAAACAGTAGAATCATTCATTATATAGGTGCTTAATATAGATTTTCTGTGGGAATTGATAGTTATTAATGAAAACTTGTGACTGGCTTCCAAAACCTTGAGTGACAAAAGTGGATATTCTCCCTTAAGATCTTATCGAAAGCAAAATAAATAGCTCGCAATGGTAAACACCTATTTATTATATTTACTTGTGTAATAATTAAGGATATAAGAAAGTAATATGGCATGATAGTAAGAATAGTAAACATCCCCAAGGCTTACGAGTAATTTAAAGGCAAAAAGTATACCTCACAGAGTGCATTCATTTTGTTACGGGTATGTCATTAATACATACAAAGGCAAGAACCGCATGAATTATTTTGTCAAAAACTAGAAAACATGAACATTAGGGTTGGTTTGTTTATTTTTATGTTGGCAAAGTACCTACAAAAATTGCCATGTTTACATCAATGTTCATGCAGTCAATTTCATTTTGAAGGGTTGCAAAAAGTCAATAGGTACTTCAAGCAATAAAAAGATGGGTAGGCAAGCAGTTAGCAGTAAACTCACTCAACTCACTTTTAGACAAAGAGCTCAGTAGGCCGACGTGGTTTATGTTAGCTCCGCTTTTATAATCATGCATTGTGGCACGCAACAGTCTTGTATCTCGGGAAGAAAAACGGCACTTTCACGGTTCCTATCCGGCATCATACACGACTACGTGACGTCACAATCCTCAGTTTGTAGACAGTTTTCCACTGGACTCCGTTTTCTCGAGCACACAAGAAAGGTTAGCTTTCCAGGAATGCACCGGCACGTAGTAAACACACTAGTCACAATTCACAGAACACAACTTGGTCACACTTTTAGCACTAATTCACGATTTACCTGTGCTCATATTGGAGTCCTGACTGTGTAGAGGTTGCCCCGTGTTGACAGTAGTTTGTGGTGCCATCTGAATTTGTGACCCAGCTGACATCTGTAAAGAAAGATGGCGTCTTTACATATGACTCGCCCAGTTTCCTACGTTTCAATACTGTTTTATCACGATTTAGAAGGTTTGGGGCACCTTTATTGAGTAATGACGCGATATTTGTATGTCATAATATCATATTTAACACAATTTTCACTTATCCAAATAAGTAACCAGTTTGACAAGTTGTAAACGAATCACTAGCCGCGAGTCGCGACACTCAGACGGATACACATCCGCGGGGAGCGGGCAGCGGGTGAGAGTGTGGGGAGGGAGCGGAGATCGTCACGAAGTTTGCTCCGAATGTGTAATAATAATAACGACAGGCGAGGCGCCATTTTACAAGGATCCAAGGCTGCAGGCATTGTTCAAAACTTGTAAAAAAATGTTTGACTCACTATTTTTTTTACTGAGATTAAATACAGTGAACGTAGATCGAATTTATAACTTCAATTTTGTGGCATTACCTGACGCGAAAGAACGTCAGTTCATTCGCATTCGCGTAGTTAGCTGCAGGTCAACAGCCTGCTATTGCTATCATGTTTGTCGGCCGATGGAGGGAGTTAAGAGCAAATTGATTCACAGCACTGAATGATAAATGGTATTAGGTATTACGTTTCAACTCAAGAACGGAACACAGCACAGGTAATATTTGTTACTTTTTATTAGGTAAGCGTTCGATAGGAGAGTAGATAAAGCAAATCGGCAAAATAGGTAGGTACGAAAACGGTTTGAGCAATTATTTCCACAATGAGGTGGCACCGGCGGCGAAGGCGGCAGCGACGGCGGGTGGAGGGCGGAGTGCCACCGACCGCAGCGAGCGAATAAAGTATGTGATACCACCGCTCGTGCCCCACAACAAACTGCTTACTGGACTTGTTACGTAGGCGTCTGTGCCGTGCCGCGCGCGGTGCGATGTACCAACATAAACACAGATATCTACAAGCACGCCCGTGCTCAATACCTACACGGTAATCTATACAATACACCTACTTTATACCTACAACACAAGTAGAAGGTATTCGACGAGCTAGGGCGTGAACGAGAACAGTAGCTACCTATAGAGGCCTAACATCACTATGATCGTCTTTTTTCGTCCATTGCTCCTGCTCTTTGTTGGTGTAGGTATAGGCATAAGAGTGCAGTGAAGACCAACTGGGGGAGAGGATTCATGGAACAATAGTACATAACAATACATATCATATTAGTATGATAACACTGCAGCAACTAACGGGAATAAAACAATTGATTTTACATACACCAATAATAATAGAAAGCAAGAGAAATGGACGAAAATACCTTTACCTGCATAAAGTTAGTTAATTTCTGGGCTTAATTTTCACACGGTTTCCCAAAAAAATTGCGCCTAATTTATTAGGTAGGTATTTTGTTCCTTTTTATCGTGCGTGGCGTAGTCTGTAGGCTCTACATGCCATTTTATAGAAAAGTAAAATTGATTACAATGTGTACAGAGGATCACATACATACATCGTGTATACCCAGCTGCCTACGTATACATTAGCATTATCGCTGGCAGTTGCCACGTAGGTTCACAAACATGCTCCCTCCGGTGCCTCCGCCCCCCTCGCCTGCCCGAGACGACCACCTCCCGCATATACGTATGTAGCATCGAAACTCGCCAGTAGGCAGCGCAAATCATTCCATCGCATCAGTGATGTTCCTGATACGGTTTTCACCGTATTGTACGGTTTTCAGCCTTCCTAGGAACCCAAAATACGGCTTTCGACTGGCCTTTTAAAGCGGTATTTTCATACATTTTTTAAATGAAGATAACGCGTATTTATCATTACCAATACGGCCTCTATCTAACTAAAGTACGGCTTTTTGAGGTTGACATACTACGGCCACTCTACTCTCAACTTAGAACACTGCATCGCATCGCCGCACCACCACAACACATTCTGATTCGATCAACGCGATAAGGAAAAATAGGAGTCGACCACGTGACGTTATTGTTATCATAAAGTTATAAATACCTACACAATAATTACTGAACTACTGTATGTTACCAAACGAAACCGCTGATGACGTGGGCGTCAGAATAGATAGTATGAATGAGTACCTATGACTTCTAAATAATTAGAAGTTCAAGTATCAACATTATGTAGAAATGAACACTATTGTGGAAGGAAACAATAAAATGTCGACTTGAAAATATCAATACGAGCTAACCATTTCTCGTCTGCAATGATTGCACTGCTGCTATTTTTAGCACTTCGAACAATATAACAGAAGACGATTGGAAAGTTGGCAATATACGTATACAATAAAGTAGACGTACAATAAAATTGTACATGCATGCACGAACAGTATTATGCGTGTGTGCGATATCATAACAGCGAGCGATTTGTTAATATAATATGTCAGGGACGTTTTATCTCCTCTAAGTAATATGTACTACAGATTACACATACCTAGATGTTGGCTTTCAAATAGCAGAAGTTGTCAGAGTTGTGGGAGAGTACGAAAACTCTACTAATATTTTAGAACACGAGACTCAACGATATCGTCATAAAGATAACTGTGATAAGGCACCTATGATAATTATTATAATTTATTGTAATCTTCACGCTGAAAAATTAATGAGTTACGAATTCGTGACTTAAACAAAGGAAATATGCAGAAACTAAAATGGACCTTAACGAACTGCGTCTCGATTCTCGATTTGAAACAATCAATAGTCAGCCACGGTCACGTCTCTGTCCCGCATTCATCGTAGAAGCGTAGTTCTGCGGACCCCGAAATCCCCTCTTCCGGTGGCGTCAAGCGAGCCGCGTGCTGTTTAACCCAATTTTCTAGTACGAGGGGTGGGCTCGGGCAGGGCGCGAGGTGCGATAGACGGGAGGAGGGATACAGCGCAACTTCAGCCGCAAGTATGCAACGACGAGGCGCAATACCCGAGATTCAAACCAGTGCCAGTGATATTGATTATTTCTAGTGTTGCTATGGCACTGCCGAATCTAGGTACACGAGCGAGCTATTGCGGAAAAGCAAATACAAGCATTCACAGTTTGCATTGAAACAATACGAGTTGTAAACTAATAAGTAATAACGATAATAATGATGTATTCCGTAATGTAGTCGTAATAAATGTGGTTAATGACTCATGTATGTCAAGTTCTACGAACGTTCTAGACTTCGCGACTATAAATTGGTAACATTTTCAAGTTACTCTTTTCAAATTTTGAATTAACATGCCAACATAATTTTAATAACAGTATTATTAATGTTCAATTTTGAGGCACATCTATTTAAAGGAAACTTCATAAGCCACAATAATATATCGCTTTTTCGCTTTTTATGGATTTGGTTCATACTCGCAACTTTTGTTAGGATTTGGATATTAAACGCTCTTGCCAATAGTAAATATGTAATTATAAAATTGGCTGATAAATAGCGCTACAGCAAACCCACCTGTTTTGAGAGAAATTCATACAATGAAACTTTCAACCCGCTGACGACTAAAAAATTCTAAAAATAATAAATTGTAGAGGGACGAAACTTGGAATACATGTACCAAGTTTCGTCAATATCGTTGAAAAATACGACCTGTAAACGCGAGAAGCAACATCCAAACTAATATCCGGACATAAATTTATAAAAGAAAATTTTAGCAACCCAAAGTCAAGACTTTTCCGCTGGCTGGATCAAATACATGAAACTATATTTCAATATTAGGCAAAAGAAATAAATAATAAAAACAAAAGCCATCACGTTAAAGTAAAACTAAAAGATGAGTCTGAAACTCAGTCTGTAACGACAGATTAGTGCTTATTTAAATTAGTATGTATTTCGGTTGTAGCATTATTGTTTAGGTGACAGAAATATTTATGTAGAGTAGATATTTGGTATTTGGCTTAGTAAAAATAAATGTAAGTTTACTAGGAAAATAAAGACGCTAAAAGAGGCAAGAAAGATTTTACTGGCCCTCCAGATTTAAATGATTTAAGAGGCTAATTTTAATAATAAAACATCAGTGTCAAATGTATAATTAGAGAAAAATATAGAATACACTTACAGCTACCCCAACGAATAATAATTACTAGACGAATAATAATAAAAATATTTAATGTGAGAAGAAAGTAGCAGTTTATTTAAAAAAGTTGAAATAGATCGTATAACAAACCGTATAAGATTTAAATATTTAACCTTGCATCGGAACACCAAAACTAACGAAACATTAATAAATATAAGTAAATTCTTCAAATCCAATGAGGAAAAAAATATTAACAAACGAAACAAGTTATACAATAATTATTAACTATGGTATATTTTAGAATACTTACGCATAAACGTTTTATGTCCTCGAACGAAAGTAATAATGATGGCTAATAAAAAGATAAACTTGACTCAGCGAGCGACCGGCAAGCAGGCATGCGCAACGCTCCATTCACAACTTCTTTGGATAACAACAAAATCAGTTTAAATAACTCTGGCAGAATTATTCCTCTCTGAGAATCATAAGGACGGATCAACTTGGACAATATAATAAAAATCAAAAATAGCAAATGATAACAATTTAGCGAATGGAGCGATATAATGTAGGATAGAGCAGTGGCGCGCGGCGCAGTGGGTCAGGCGAAGCAGTACGCGCGGACCTTGCAATGTCGCGGCGTGACGCTCAGCTGACGGGCCACCCGCCACCGCGCGCCGCCCCGCGTTCATTGCCTCCGCGGCGGCCGACGTGAGCAGACGCCTCGAATGCCATAACGACGAAACTTCGCTCCAGCTATACGAATCTCATACGACAACGCAGGAAAACAGAAAAAATGTTGAGTGTTTAATAAGTGAATACCTACAAGCGACTGTTATGTATTGTGAGTGTGACGACCGATGTGCGTTTATAAATTTTACTGGAGTGCGGTGACGATCGGTGCGAAAGGTCGGGCTGTGTAAAAATAACTGCGGAACCGGGCGGCTAAGCGGTGGAATGAGGTTTGACGGCACATTGTAGCCGAGGCGGGGCGAGGCCGTGTGCGCCATGTTATAATTTCCCTTCGCGTCGAATGTGCAAACCGAGCCGGCGGCGTTGACTGAACACTGCGTTGTGTCTACTTCTCTTTCTCACTGTGCAGAATAAGCATGCCAGTTGTGTGAGACATGTTGTCCACCAACTGTCTGGCCACTGTCGCCGGCGCCGCGCTCGTACTAGACTGATTATTCAAATTAGTGCCCAGTTCAAAGTACGTGATTTCGTTAACACAAGACTCATTTCACTCAAACAAGTTAGCAAGACAACGTCATCTAGAACATGATTTTATTGTATAACGATTTTGGCGTTGTACAAGAGAAGTTATTTACATTACACAAAACTAATTAAACTTTTAAATAAATAGATATGCCAGAAACAATCAGGAACACAATATATCATACATATTTAGGTATTAAAATAAACAAAACAATTTGTAAAACTAAATTCATGCCATAAAGATTTGAGTAAAAGGAAAAGTGATGGTAATGTTAGGAAAAAACACAATAATAAGGAAATAAACGCACCAAAAAATATCAAAAATCTGACAACCAACTTTCATGTAACACGAAACTGATAAATATGGCAGATAAAAATCATAAGCGATAGCCGGTATCGATCAGCGCGTAAAAGTTTTTACACAGTCTGGTTATGTAAGATACGATAACATTCATCATTTTCATGTCATTCGGCGTTATAGGTGCGAAGAAATTTAAACTGACTGAAATGGATATTGTTGTTAAAAATATATCAGTAATTGGCATCTAGGTGTCAGACAGCAGCATATAGTGGTAAACCGCGATTTCGTTTGAAGCAGTTAGCGATAGAGGGGGGTAGAGGAGTGAGAGGAGCATGCCACCGCTGCCGCCCGTGTCGGTGACCCCGCGGCCCCGACTCGCTACCATACACACTTCTAACTCTACGAGGTGCTTCGAAGCCGCTCTAAACAAATTGATGATCGGATCATTCAAATACTAACTCTGAACAATTTAAAATTTCGCGATATCTAATACGTCAAATATTTGATAGTAGCCAGTCTAATTTCAACAATGATATCGATGGTAACAAATCTAACCTAGATAGTCAATCTCTGACACCACTTATATGTAATAAACTACATTTCGTTGAACTCACTTCCTGTGAGAAAATGGATATCGCTTCCGTTTAGTAGATCATAGCAGTTTACTGTTGAACATAATGAATAAGAACGCATAATACAGAACTTTTGAGAACTGCAACTAATTAGATTGTGAAAATCGATATTTACATGCAGCAAACATGTAAGAATTCGTTCACGTACACGATACGTAAATGGTTTCGATGTTATTTCGTGTGATGCTATTTATAGCAATGTTTACTCTACAATCTGTTGTAGGAACGGGGTTCGAAGCGTATGTATTCTTGTTTGGTTAAACGCTACGATATAATCACACAAATTGATTTAATATAGTTAATGTCTATTTTTATCAAAATATAACGCGATTTGCGTTATATTTTGATATATGTATGAATAATAGATGTTTTGGTAAAGTTAATTGAACTGGATTGGAATACAGGTATATATTATATTACACAGCCGCTGACCGGGTTATTATTTTTATCTACTTCGCCGTATAAAACCGCTCACGTTTATTCAATCAATACTCTAAGTTGAACTGTCGACGCAGCCTAATCGATATCAAGGTGACTAGCGCCGACGTAAACGTGGCATGATACTCCACAATAAGGTCTATTAATAATGTATGCCATCATGCAACGGTCTGTTCACTGGCGGCGCGTTAATCGATCGGCAAGCGGGCGGAGATTGTCGTGGGCCAAAATCTCGAAGCAACTCTTACTACTGTTATCAAGCAAACCAAACAAAACTACATGATAGTCATGGGAACTCACCATTTTGAAATCTGACGTCCGCCGAGTTTCTACAAGTATCTCCCTTGCGCTGACCTGCAAACACGCGATCAATGCGCTCAATGTAAACCAGCCTATTAGAAAACGACTCCCCACTATGCCGACATTGCCGTTTATACACATGAACAACTTCTATATCATTATACTAAATCAGTTCAAAACATGCTCTGACGTCATTAATTGTTATAAATGGAATTTATGGAGATGACACAATACATAAAAACCGCGCATCTATTTTTTTTATTTAGCATTTAACCCAATACACAATATTATAGTATAATATAAACTGGTATAAATAGGTGATAAACATACTATGCATCGTGTGCGAATGTAAAATTCAGTTCAGTCAAACAATACTCTGTTAGTAGACCGACAAGTTACGAACATAGGTAGGTACTAGGTATATATGTATACCTTGCTTACAGATTTTATGCCCGCCCGCCATTTTGTCGTCGAATGACGAAATGATAAGTCACAGCCTAAACTGCTGCCTAAAGTGTCGTAAAAATATACTACGTTGATATCAGTTAGCATTACCACAGTAGCAATATTATAGAAGATTTGGTCCGATATAAATCGTTGATGTGTACTCACTTAATACAGCCATTTAAAAAACAGATCGTGAGTAATAGCACAGATCATTTGAATAACAAATATAACAAAACAACGAACAAAACCGATGCCCTGGCTGGCGCGGCCAAGTGACGCGTCAATAGGACGATTCAGGGGAGATAAGTGCGGGGCGGGGTGCGGACGGAGACGAAGCACATAATGGAATTACATATAGGTACGACATATCTACCACATCACTTGGTTGCCCGAGAGCACGATGTGTGCACCTACTCGTACGTGGTCGCAGAGGCTCAGCCTGAGGAAAGGGGGGAGAGCGCAGCGACAGCGGCAGCGGGGCAGGTGTGCCTCGCTACTGAACAAACTCTGTTTGCACTATCAAACATCACGTGATCGCACAATTCCAACATCACACAGCACACACCTCAACTAACGAATGCAAAAAGTAACGTAGGTATTGAAATAATACACACTTCAACGAACACTCCGACAGCTATTTAGTATTCATTTAAAGTCCAATATGAGCAACCTGATAAATGGCTCTAGCCTTCACTGTTATCTTTTACGCTGTTGATGAGTTGATGACATAAAACAAAACATACTTGTATAGGTAGATAAATATTTAGAGACAGATTTATTTCTCCCCAGAATCTAATTTAAAATTCTAGGAATCCATGATATAAGTAATTCAATCCTAACACGTCTTATGGAGAGTTCATATTGGCTGACCATCTTTAGGTTGTGTAACACGTCATATTATTATGCATAACACAAAGTCGAACAGATCGCAAGAAACCTCAACAAAAGAATCATTTCATAAACAACGTAGAATACTCAAACTGTTAAAACAAAGACATTCTCAACAGACATAATTATAGATAGGTACTAGGTACATAAAATAGTAAGTAAATTGATTTGAGGAAAATAAACACAACATTTTCATGGTCATCGGACACGAATACACGATAGTACAATATAAGGTGAAAGAAACTTCAAACTTTTAACTTGGGACCAATTATTACAGTCTATTTTTAGTAGCAGGATGAGGTTGAGGTGTTCAGTAAAGAGTGGTATTCCATTGACACTTTATAGTATAGAGAAAAGGGACCCAACTTTTGACAGAGCTCGAGAAAAGATATCTTGAAATGCCTTATCATCTTCCCAACTTGTCCGAGCGTGGTCCGAGCAATATTATTATGTTCTGTTGATCTGATTCTTTTTTTTGCCCTCAATGAGTTCAAACTTCAAACAAGACATAATTGCATGACTTTATGCTGTTGTCATATTAACATATCAGTAAAGCTTCAAACATAGGATAATAAAAGACGGTAAAGCAGTTATGAAATTAAGATTAATTTAGATAGAAGACAGACTAAACCAGTCATGTTGCATCAGCGAAATACCGAGTAACCAACAATTACAGAGTTGTTTAGGTTTTTGTTTCAGAATTACAAATTGTCAAAAAGCTTAATCAATAATTGTAATTAAATTCCATTTCTGTATGCATACAAAAGTTGTAGTAGGTTAGTTGTGGCGAAAAAATACTAAATTAATATTACGAGCTATAAAAATACCTGAAACCACTTTGATTGAAAATTATGGATTTAGAAACTTGTTTCCAAGATGCATCCCTCCAAGAATACTTAGTGAGAGAGAGACGGACTTAGCAGAAGTATTTCGATAACATTATGCGACATCTTTTTGAAAAGAGAAAGAACTAGAAATACTTAACTATAACAGTTAATGGGCATGGAAAATATGGCTACGCGATGACGTCATAAAGAGCAAACATTCGGCGAGGCTATCGCCATGATGCATCAGAGTGACGTAAATGGTTATGGAAATTTATACCTAAAATAAATGATTGTAAGGATGTTTAGCACATACATAAACATAACTATTTCAAGTAACTGGCGACCATGAGTGTAACAATTCATAAATGTAGAGTTTGACTCCATTAACACAACAATTGTGATTAGCATTATTTTATTGGAAGTAGCCTAAAATGTTCCCCATCAAAATGTCGCTTCTCGCATGTTTTCCAAAATCTCAAAATGTCCGTTGTCGATTGTTAAGCAGAGATGAAAATGAGGAATAATTTTAAGCAGTAGAAGTATATGAAAATATTTAAGGTTCTAAAGTACATTGCATTAATTTTGTACTAGCAGAGCTTTTGTGTGTTAGAGTAGCATACACGAAAGTAATATACGTTTATGCTCTGGATCACATGACCAAATCATCACTTTTCATCTGTCAAGAGAAGTAGTCTAGGCAGTAAAGAAATTTACATTTTGGGAAAGTCAATCTGAATCAGGAATAGGTATTTTGCAAAAAAGACAATTTGGGAAACGAAACGAGAAAGGGACATGTTGAACAAAAGAAAAATTATGACATCAGGATAATAAAAATTAAATAGTATGAGGAATTAGAGATGGGCACTAACCTTGGCGCCTAAGAAGCGTGCTTCCAGTAGTTCCTGTTTGCGTGGATCCAACGCTGCCTGGAAGTGCTCCATTTTGACGCCGGCACCTGTTTAATTACACCTGGGTCAATTATAATAGTCTGTAAGTCTTGACAATAATCTGCTGAATATGGGAGTAAGTAGGTAAATGATATCATCAATTAACTATTGTTGGGAATAACATAACATCAGCGTAGAAGAAAACGAATATTATTATGTTAAAACAACTAGCAAATAGTTTGTTTACAGTAGAGCGTAGTGGGGTAGTCGTATAGTTTATAACTAGTACTTAGTTCCAAATTGAGATCACGCGAACTTTGTACTTTTACTTGACCATATTCATCATCATCCATCCATCAGTCATAGGGCCTCCCCTATGGATATCCAATAAGACAGGTTGAAAGCGGCTTGCATTTATATTCACCATGTTGGCTGAAACCTATTTCCAATTATTTATTTTATGATCGAACTACTTGCGTACGTCAACGGCAAGTCAATGTTGAATAAACAAAGGTTGTTTTGGTAGAGATTTTCTTCTCGCGTTTCCTGATCAGTTGTACTTATTTATCTACAATTCTTAATCCGCATTTGAAAAATATTTCGAAATTTAGTAAAACGAAGAGACTGAAGCTGCCGTAATTTGAAGCCATCATTATCCACAGCCCTCCTTATCCCACCGCTGGGTATAGGTTTTGAAGTATGTAGTTGATATTGCGAATTATGTGAATTGTGAATATTTATAATGTAAGTGAAAGTACACAACAATCGATGTCTTGTCAATTAATAAAATTAATTAAAGGCTAGGAATTTGAAGTCATCATCATCCGCTGCCTTCTTTATCCCACCGCTGGGTTTAGTCCTCTCTCTTACCCATACTTTTGAAGTATGTAGTTGATATTGCGAATGATGTGAATTGTGAATATTTATGATGTAAGTGAAAGTACACAACAATCGATGTCTTGTCAATTAATAAAATTGAACAAAGGCTAGGTATAGCAATGGCGCAGTGATGTCTAAAATATTCCAATCTAGGTTTCAAGTTTTTTCAATAATATAAAAAAAACATAATGATTATTTATTTAATTTTGTTAGTATCAATTGATAATTATCAAGCAAAAAAAATTAATAAATCGAAAACGCCAATTGATTTCGCTCCGGAACTTTGATCGTAACCAATTTTCTTTGTGTGTGGAATGTTTAAAAAAATTTGGTGTTTCAGCAAAGAGAGAATAGGTAAAAAGAGGCCGAGGGGTGGAGGGGATCGGGGTTTTGGCGCAATATCTGGAGCAGACAGTCGAGTTGCGAGAAGTTAGGTACAGTTATTTATATAGATACGTATGTATGTTCAATGTACATATCGATCGCCTCCCCGGGCCACTCGCCACTATGATCTCACCTCCATCCTTTGCGACTCCCTTCCCCCTCGCGCCTCGTGCCCCACCGCTTCACCCATGAGGCCTTTAACGAATGTCGTTGCCAAGTAAGAAGCGCGACTGATTTTTAAAAACAATACAAATGTGTGAGTATTATATGACGCAGCTGAATAATAATTATACAAATTAACCACAATTTTATCAGTTGCCATTGCCATTTTATGATACTGACATAAATTGCTTAAAATCGAAGAGTTAATTTTATAAGAGAAAATTATGTACTTAAAGTTTTAAGTTTGATATAACTTTCCATATCATGGCATTATTTTTGAGACAACTTCAAAACTTGTTCTGTAACTGTACACGTGTATGCCAACCGGCTAAGTGTTTACTATAGTTGGCGGAGCCCGACGAAGCCTTGGATTTTGTTGATCGCGAGACGCAAGCCAAACAAGGCTTTATACGTAGTTAGTGCGGAGGTTCTGTAACCGAGCACCTTTAAATGAGTCTCACTCAAGTCAGACTAAGATGGCAAGATTAGTAAGCTTGCCGTCGTTTATGCGTCAAAATTTGCTGTAGACAATGGTTCGGCAAATGACATTCGGCAATCCTACGTGATCCATTGATATTTATACGGAACAAAAAGTAGCAATGAGTTAATCGACGATAAAGTTAACGTTTCATTCCAAATGAATCCATGCGTATTCGTTGAGCTGGCACTGCGTGAAGGGAGTTAAAAACTTAGGGACATCGTGAATTTCCGCAATTGTAATATTAGTGTGACATGAATACAAATTATGTACCTACTAGTATTATCTTTAACAGATACAAAACCAGCAAAAACAAAGATAATAAAGAAGTACGCAAATAAGTGTGAAAAACTTAATTAGGTGATCCGAAGTCATCTGCAGAAACGAGATAAGACATAGAAAACCCACTACGTGCCCCAACTAGTATATTGACTATTATTCATAGCAACCTTGGATTCGATACCAAGACAACGAACTTCTTAACTGCATCGATCCGGTTAAGCGCATCGGAATGTGCAAATGCTTACCTATCTACCAACCTGAACTAACGGTAGAAAGTTAATACATAGGCTTCCACCGCATCGCTGTTTTCTATGGAATCGCTACAACAATTTCATAAATGTTGTGAACATAAATCGGTCAAGTATACTCTTAATTTTGCCCGGGCTAATCGGGTGTAGTTAAAAGTTATAATAATATACTTTTTTGTTATTTTGTTTTTGGTTGCCTTTTCAAGATAAATACTGTTGCCTACTTACTTTTTACGTCAAGATATGAGCTTACTTTTCCTATTAGGCATGTAATAAATAAAATTATTGGTTCTGATAACTGTCTTTAGGTATGGTAAATTAAAAGACAAAATTATGGAGTACTATTAAGTATGATGTTTGATTGTAAAAATGTACGTGACCTTGTGTTGTGAGTTGTGACTGCAAAGTGTTGTATGCTACTGAACGGGCATGTTATACTTATTGATTGTTTATACGCAATATGTTCAAGCAAATGTCGTTTTATTTTGCATTAATAGTCTTTGTCTTTATTTGGGAGTCTCCATTATGGATTCATAAAAAAAAAGTGAAATAAATTCAGAAATCAATATGAATATTGCAAGTTACCTTGCACATGAATAGCTCTATATAATTTATTTATGGATTTCAAGGCAATTAAGGCTCCCGAAATCTCGACTCTACACTTAGTTTATCAGTTTTTATATTTGTTGTGAAAGAAACCGTTAGTACAAATAAGTATAGAAGACGTTTCATACAATTTTTAATTTGATTTATAGACGTAACCGGTTATATGTTTATAAAGATTTATCGTGTTTCGATTTCACGAAAACTACTTGCTAGATACTTATGTATTTTAAAAAAGATGACCTTATTGATGAAGATATCTTATTTTCTATTTGTAATTAGTAAACTAATCCCTTCGTGTCATACAACAAAATCAAGATCGACCTTCATTTCCAAGTAAGTTCGTTTGATCATATAATTATTGTCGGAAAAGGGGGTGGAAATAAATAAGTCATATTAGACCACGGAGTATTAGACTTATTACTAGATATATGTTCAATAGAAGATATTTTTCAGTATGATACTGACGTAGCTCTACTTATGCAGAAAAAGGTACATAAAGTTGTAAATAACTCCCAAAATTGCCAAAGAGTTTAAGTTGATTGTAGATTATTTAATGTTTGTCTCAGCAGCGAAAAAATCTTATTAGCGATCTAGCCAAAACGCATCTAAATTTACAAAACATTGTATTTGCTGAGAAAAGTAATGTAGAGTTTAGCTTTCGAGTAGATCCATAAAAGGAGTATTTAGTTTTCAAGAGTATTAGGACACCTAGCAAGTTATCAAAACATATTATTTCGTGATATTCTTTAAATGCATTAATAATGCATTAGTAGAAATGGGATCGCATAACGATACGTATAAATATTGCGCGCGCGTTGTAATGTGACGGGGCCGGTTATGTTTATTACAATGGAGTCGCGAGCAGCGAGCGCAGACGGCCCGCGGCCGTCACTACAGACACCCACCCTTGCAGCGAGAGTTGCGGCGGCCGCGCTCGTTCGGTCGATCGCTCATCGCGAACGCCTCTTTGAAATGCATCTTCCAACACCGCTCCAAAATCCATCCACATTCACGTGTATCATCAGCGAGCCAAGTACACAATCCGTTCACTGTCACCGACACGTCACTGTTCCGATAAATATAAAGCCGCACGCACCGGTTCAGAGTCTGTCATCCATCGCTCGAAACGTGCCACATTTTCAATTTCTACAAATTGACGGCGAACGCAGAACGTTCGTAGGCACGGACCAATGCGACAGTCGGCCTCGGGCGCGGACTGGCGCGCGATGCGAGCGGCCGTCGCCACCGCCTCCGCCGCGAGACCGGACCTCGCGTCTCGGGGGCGAGGATGCGGGAATCGGCTTCGGCGCAATACCCGTCACGAAAATAATAGGAACAGCGAGTGCACCTCAGAGGCGCGACGCGACGCGGTCGGTGCGAGCGAGACGCGGATAAACACCAGACTGTTTACTTACGGTGTTCGAGCGCGGGTTGGAGTAGGGGGCGAGGGGCAATCGTGCAATCCGCACGCTGCAATTACTGCTTTTGTATTCCACATTTTCATCCTAATCCAGCCAACCGAGATGAAAATTTAAATAGCTTACTTGTAATCGATGTATCATCGGAGTACACTTGATAGAGCAAACTTAGAGCTGACGAGCTACCTACTTTATATTACAAGATAAAAATTGTCAACAAACGACAAGTATCAGGTCACCTGCAGTAACGTTAGCTTTATGTGTTATAATACGCTGCTGATAGAGCAAGATTAACATGCAACTTTGATGGTAGTATTGTAGAACGATATATTGCTGTATTGGCTTAGCAACAGTTGATAGGATTCATTTGCAGACGTTAGCTAACTCAACTAAATCAAATTAGTAATCACACCACCACTTAAACATCACATGCATAAAAAAACAAATTTGTAAATCTTGTAATGCATGCAAAATAATACATTAAGTAGTTACTTTTAGGGAGGGCTAACCCCATCATATCATTCAGCATTCATCGTTGCTATGGGATCTAGTTAATTAACCTAAACTAATTAGTGAATCTTATGAATCGATAATTTAAAATTATATGGTAGCAAACAAAATGAGAGGATAAAGAATGGGCTATGTCCGACAATGGATTGATAAGGGCTGCCGGCCGATTAAATCCCAAAGATGTAAAACGTTTCATTCCGAAAATAATATCAAATAATTGTTTTAGATGATCTCATATATCCATCATACCCTCCAGATAAGTGTAAAATAGAGAAGAGATTTTTTTAGACACAATCCGTCGTTGAATAAAGTAAGGGATGCACAATACAACTACACGAATGCAAAGGATATGAATTGGTTTACGGGCCCTTGCACGCACATAAAAAACCAGTTCCTGCATCGATCAATATCGGTTGCTCAAACTGGTCGTAAAAAGGATATGACTTATTGCAGTCAAATCATTACAAAAAGTCGAGGATCTAAATTGTCCTCAGACAGTTATGCAGTTATAGGGCAAGTTCGGTAGGAAAGTAAAGTAAGATGAGGCTAACGAGTAGCTTGACGATAAATCGGCGAGCTGTGGTGTGCATTGAGCGGTGCCTGTGCTGAGTGGTGACTGCATTCCGACGACGCCCTGCCCGCAGCCCGCGAGCCGCAGGCCCTCACCCCCCGTCCTTCTGGTGCTCGTCACGTGACGCGGCGATTAGCTGCCGAGTGCGCCACCGATACCGAAATAGAGCGCGCACACACCTTGTTCATCATAGAAACAACTCTCACAACTCTTTCTACGTCAGAAATGAACTAACTGAGATTTGAAATATTCATTGTGAATCATGTATGAGACGACGAAACATGTAGAGAAATCGATGTCGTTTGGAATGCGATGTTCTCATGTTATCACAAAGTAATGTTGAAAATAAAACAATAGGCGATGAAATAGTACGTATAAAAACATTAAGAAATCCATCTGTTATGGACGTTATTACGTCTGTAATACGAATCCACATGAACCCCGCCTGACTGACGTTGAGTTTAATGTGGGACGGAAGGTTATTTCTGGTACAGAAACGATTTCTAAAATAGACATAAATGACTACATTCATTATCGAGGAAACATATTTCAAGTGGTGGTATTTTGGTAGAGCGATTACATTGCAAGAGTGAAAAATGCGATCAATACAGCTGCAAAATGTACACTTTGCCGCGTCACTTTACTATAGCACCTATATACCTATCATGTACCTACCTACATATAAATCCCTCCTACCACAACCTCCCCCAAAACACCCAACGTCTCCCTAATGCCTATGTCGATACTAAATATTTTTTTCCTTATCCACCCTGACACTTCTAGAATCATGAAATAACAACGACATACAATATTAATAAGTTTATATAAAAAAAAAGTGGTGATTTTTCGCTGACCAGTCTCATGTTTTAGACTTGTAGAGTAAGTTTTTCACGTCAACTTGATTCTTGAACCTGTTTGTACAGACTGGTGAAAGAGGACGGACTTTGAGGAACGAGTAATGATGTGATTTTATGAAAAACTATACATTTAACGCATTAATATTAATGTATAATACCTAAATAATATAGCGTTGAAACTAAAATATAGCACCCGATATCCATATCCCAGTAATCTAAAATCTACAACCATAGTTAAAAATTACGGCAAGGAAAATGTGGCTCTGAAAAATTTAACTAGGTAAGCCGAGAGAGCAAAAGTTGGCTTATAATTAATTTCCGGAACGGTAAGCGCCATTTGTGGAACGAAATAAGGGGTGGTTGAGGTGGGTGTGCGACGCCTCCCGGTTACGTTTGACAAGCACAAAGGGTTCAGCTGCGATCCGGTTGAGTTTCATCTGGTCGATATCTATCTAAGCAAAAGCTGCTAATATGCCGCAGTCTCATCTTGTACAACGACTCTGGTTATGATACTCATTTTACAGTGCCATTCACAGTTTTCGCAAAAATTGAGAATCAATTGACAGCCAGTACTGCTACTTTCAAGGCATATTAAGAAATTTAGGAAACGGCACTGGATTTTGTAACAAATACGATCACTGCGCTGCGCGCACAACTTTCTATTCGCAGTAGCGCCAGTAGTTTCTTACAATCGGACTAGTTTTTACATGGTTAAATGAAAAAGTGTACTCAGTCAGTCGACAGAATTGGTGCCGGCAACGATGCGCCGCACAGTATTTGCAACGGATGCAGCGAAATGAGCAGGTCAATGACCTCAACCAGACCTGGTTTCACTCGTATAGCAGCGCCCAGTTCAGTGGCCCTATTTTATGTTACCATGATACTTTCCTTCTAAACTCTTACATAGAGCAGCCTTCGTTGTATGGATAAAAAGACGCGTAAAGAGCGCGCGGCATGCTTTCATGACTCTAGCTCGATGGACATTTTGAATATAAGCTTTTTTGTAGAAAAGTAACAAGAATAAGAGATTGCTATCCCAGACAACAGCGTCTCACATATATAAAAAGATGAGGATGCTCCTGTTTCTAAAGATAGGATAGTATTTAAAAAGCCAATAGGTGAACGTGACTACATTGTAGCCGGCACAACAGATTACAATGTATGGCTAATCGCAAATGTACCTTTTATTTGCGATATTGTTCAGATCGTGCCAGACATACGAAACCACAAGTTAACCGGCGTAAACAATATCATTGGCAATGAGCTGTTTATGAGAGGTGGAGGTACCAGTTCGTCACAAATTCTCAAGGTCACTACAGCGCGCATGTGCGGTGACTTGGGTGTTAAAGATTTTTCATGTAACTGAGCACCTACTTACTCTAATCTCTACAATGTCATTTAAGTAGATATACATTCTCAGTTAGATTTACTTAAAAGTTTTATCTCGGCAAATAACTAAAGCAATAGGTACGTGGCAGATTACAAAACATTCCGAACAGGAATTGGGGATAAATCAGATTTTTTTATCTCGAGATGGTTTGGTCTCAAATCTCTACTTTCTACAAGTTGAAGGCGACCTACGCGACATAGACAGAAGGCGGGTGTCGTCGGCGACATCGATCCACGTCTTATGTACCTACGCCTTTACATACTTCCTCGCGTTCTATGTGGGGATTCAACCGTGATGCGTCAACCAATGCAAGGCATATGCGCCCCGCGCCGCGCTCCGCCGCCTCACCACCCCTCATACCACCAACTACTCGGACAGATCTCACCGGAGACATCGCGTTAATACTTATAGAACCAATCGTTTTATAGCTACAACCTTGAAACGTTGACCTTTTATACTGCGAAGAAGAGAAACGCATGTGTTTACTCGAAGCGGTCCGTGGCATTTATATTGTTCTTTCATATCTTTTAGTAATTAAATCGAAGTAGGTAGTTAAAGTATATGTAAGTATAATAGTATTTATAAGCGTTGGCACAGGCAGTTGTCAAGATCACAAGTGTATCACTATGATAATACTTATACCTACGTACAATGTACGTATACTAATGTAGCCTCCGCTCACTTCGTATCAAGTTACATGAAGATAATTTTAAAGATTTTGCGTAGGTATTTCAGTAGCAAGACAGCGTCATATCATAGGTAAACAAAACAGCATATTTAGAGACGACTCTACCTGTAAGAGCAATGTTTCAAGACGAAATTATAAGCTCAAATATTGATATTGTGCAAATTTCGCTCAAGGTATTATTTCGTCGGGAGCTGGACTTGGGGCCCTTGGGAGTTAAATCGCGTAGGTTTGACCTCGAGTCCCTATTGATCTGGCGACGGTTTGTCTGTGACGTCACTACACTGAGACCCTTTGGCAATTCAAAGATTTATCCGTAGCCTAATGAGATTTAAGCTTGTATTTTGGATTATAATAAGTTACTTCAGTAAAATTAATGAAAGGCTGTGCTCAGGGCTATGATTTATTCGTATCATTGACGCAACTTATACTCCGTAAGACTGTACCATCTAGCTATGGTGGATTTTGTGTCAAAGTAAATGGTATGTTACAATAGGTACCTAATAACGTACCTGGGTGCAAAACCTTCTCCGTCATGCCTATGGCTCTATGGGACTCTCCTTCGAATCCTGGGAACAACAGAAGATACAATTATAGCCATTATGTGAGCAGTCCTGAATGAAGCAATTTCGTAGGTGACATGACAGGAAAATACTTTTATTTAAGATAGCAATATAATCCATAAAATTTCAACAAAATATGAAACGTATGCCTAGTAGAGTACTGTAGAGTTCTATTACTGAGGTACAGATGATAAAGTAAAGGTCGAAATCTGCCCCCCTACCGTCTAAGCAATAGCAATCGTTTATGACTTCATTTTAGTCATTTGGCACCGCCTATGTGACGTTAGCCATCAAAGTTGTTCATTCAACGATTGCTTTCGCAATCCGCACAAAGCAATTGATGGCTAACGTCACATAGGCGGTGCCAAATGACTAAAATGAAGTCATAAACGATTGCTATTGCTTAGGCGGTAGGGGGGCTGGTTCTCTGCGATTTACGGCAAAAAGTATAGCTGCTAACCAAACCACATTGCGTCTTGAAGAAGTATTATTTCATATCTATCTGAAGACTAAACTAAAATGGCATTGGGCGGGTCATGTGGTTATGCATCTCGAGAGATGGGCCAGGATCGTCACACAGTTGGTATAGGCCGAATCATACAACTTGGCGGCTGTGATGTTACCTACAAGCTGCGGATAGCCCAATCCTGACTGAACTTCACGTAACAGCTGTGCGAGGATTGGGTTATCCGCAGCTTGTAGCTAACATCACAACCACCAAGTTGTATGATTCAACCTGTACACCTGAGGGCAGACGAAGTCTGTGAAGGCCTAAAAACGCTGGCGTGACGATCTTGCCACTTTCCGGAAAGGTTGACAAGACGTGGAAGGAGACCTTTGCCCATTCATTAGTGGGATAGCAAAGGTTTAAAAAAAACTAAATTGACTAAAGTCCACTTCGACAAAACGACAGTTTGACAAAAATGGGCGTGGCTTTAACAAACATATCCGATGCGATAGATTACATCACCTGAGTTCGCTTGCGGGAAAAGTCGATTGTTCTTTTCTAGGAAATTTCTGTTTGTGGGAAAAACAGCCCACAAAATAAATGTATTTGATCAACTAGCATTGTGCCTAGCAAAACAAAGAAAGTTAATGAATACGGAATTCAAATGATAGAATAGAATAGAATAGAAAACGCTTTATTGTTCACACAATTTACAATTTAACAATAAAAGAATACCTACAATACCTACAATTAAAATAGTGCGACAACCGGCGGCCTTATCGCTTAAAGCGATTTCTTCCAGGCAATGATGTAGCTTATATACATATAAGTAATAAAATGCTTCTTTAGGTAGTAAAAACTTGATTTGAAATTTTGAAAAATACGTTTTTATTACGTAACGTAACTCATTCAAAATAGGTATCGTTTATTTGAGCTAGATAAAAGCAACGTGATACAGCCAATCACGCGAAAAATCTTACAATTTCAAGGTCAGTTGCTGTCAAAAGCAACTTGTTTTTAAAAGGTGCTTGCCTAGTAGGTAGGTAAATATGAGCACTGAGCGTATCATGGCACAAATTGCATCTGTATCATCTGCAGTCAAAATGATAGAGATGGAACTAGATTTCGTATTATCCTCCTCTGAATATGTTCAGACAGAAGCTGTGTTTTGGACAGGTACATATGATTTCGTAGTCCATTTTTGCCAGTTATTAATCGCCAAGTATTGCCTTAGTATGAGTTTGTATAGTAGACGAAAAATGTTATTTTTTCGTGTCTCAATTTCGATAGTTCTTCGTTTCCGACGGAGCACTTTACCAACAAAAATCGTAAAATTCATGGCGCAACACGGGTTACTAGGTACTGTCGTATACTAATAAACTCAAATACTGTTACAAATCACAGGGCAAAGTTTTCAACGAAATTTTATGCCCTAACAAGTTATTAATGTTAAATTACTCTACTTAATAACTTATTGCCCTAAAGTTTCAATGAATTTCGATTTCGATATAATTGTTATGTATATTGTAATATATTAAATATCTCCAAAGTAACAAGTTCAGCACCATGTTGTGCAGGGTTTTAAACTGGTATACACAGTTCATAATTCTGGCCTGGTTTGACCTGTGATTTATATCTTCTTTGCCTGTGATGAAGATGCGTGACGCTCAACGCTCATCGTACCTACTGACGCCTGTGACTAAAATAATTTTACAAAAAAATGAATAGACTGCTAGTATTATGCGGTTTTTTTTTTCATATCTTATTTGCCTTCGAATAGCCCGGGAGGTAAGAGCAAAATATGCAAGTACTTTCTAAAAGTTGAATTTTTGGTATCATCCCTACATCGGTGGTGTACACCATATACCCTGGCGTCAATCAGCTGGGTTGATTTGCTTTTGGCGCATTTAAAAAAAAAAGTAGGTAACGATATCTTTACACAGAATTTAGTATTACTTTTACAAATTCTGTTTGCAGACATTATATTTGCGCGCAGCTAAATCGCAATGCTCATCTTTAATGGCTGACTGACAGCTACTGTTACAGAACGGACGTGGCAAATTTTTTTGGATTGACAAAAATGTTCAATGTGGCAGTATTTAGTCAAACGCAAAATTAAAAAAAAATGTTCTTTACACAATTTTTTCGGATTTTAAAAAGTACCTTGTCTCATGATACGCCAATTTAGAGCCTGACTGACAGGCCCGATATTAATTTAAAATAAGGTGAAAAAAATAATATTTTTAATCAAATAAATTACAGCGTATTTGGGACATAAAAAGGTAAGTTTTCACCAAATTTCGTTAAAAAAAAATTTTTTTGTAAAAGATAAAAATAAAAAACCAAAAACTTGATTTTTTGGATTTTTCACATAAATTTTGAGGTTATGTGAAAAAAGTGTCAATACAAAAGTTTTAGATCTTTTTATTACCTACAACTTTGCCATTTGACTTTTTTCGATAGGACTTTTAGTTTTGAGAAAAACCGTTTTTTACCCTTAACCCCCCCCCACCCTTCCCGACCTCAGATTTTTATAATATTCCCCTCCTTTTCTAATGGGTTTCATCCTACTACTATTTTTTTCAACTGTTTATTATTTTTAAAGACTTCTACTCTGGTCTAACAGCGCTAGATTATTTTTTAAATATTAATTCACGTAATATTTTTTATGCATTTCCTTTAACAATTCCCTGTAATTTAGTAATAAGAAACGAGGATGCGTTCCAAAATGCTCTAAATATCAACATAAACTCGTAGTAAACAGTCAAAATTTATCAAAATACGTACTATGTCAAGGCAAAGACAAAAGTTGTTTTGTATGAAGTGCAAAGCTGTGATAGCAGTTAAAAATTAAAATGGCGTGTTTGGAATAAATCGGAAATAGCTCTGACTCTGAAACTCCATCGATCGCAAACGCAACACGAAGTCATAACGCGACGTGACATTTAATATATTTTGAAATTGACAGTGACATTTACATTAAAATGTTTTTTTTAATATTATGTATTCAGTCAGATCAAGGCACCGCTGCCGCTGCCTTGATCTGACTAAAACTATTAGAGAAGATCGAAAGGTTCTACGGACAGTTATACGCTTCGGTAGCTAAGCCTGTTGACAGCACGGCCAAGGACCCGAGCGTAATGCTGCCACAACACTTCAACGAAGATATCCCGGATATCAGCCTGTACGAGATTAGAAGAGCCTTGAATCAGCTGAAGAACAACAAGGCGCCGAATAATGACGGAATTACTTCCGAGCTTCAGAAACCTTCTGAAAGTGGTAAAACGGTACTTAAAGTGCTTCAGAAGCTTTTTAACACCGTCGTCCTCGAGGGCATAATACCAGAAGTTGGAAGAGAAGCGTGGTGGTGCTTTTCTTTAAAAAAGGTAACAACACCTTATTGAAGAATTACAGACCCATCTCGCTTCTGAGTCATATTAATAAGCTGTTTTCAAGAGTCATTACGAACCGTCTCGAGCGCAGGCTTGATTACTTCCAGCACCATGGACCACATCCATGCGCTGCGGCAAGTTATACAGAAGACCGAGGAGTATAACTTGCCACTTTGCTTAGCGTTTGTGGACTATGAGAAAGTTCGGTCGAGACATGGGCTGTGCTCGAGTCTCTCCAACGATGCCGTATTGACTATCGGTATATCGAAGTGTTGAAGTTTTTTTATATTATAATAACGCCACTATGTCGGTGCAAGTACAGTAAGAGAGCTCAAAGGCGATCCTTTAAAAAGATGTGTCAGACAGGGAGATGGGATATCTCCGAAATTGTTTACTTTGGAGAACGCCTTCAAGGTCCTGGAATGGAAAGGATTCGGTCGGCATCAACATCAACGGCGAATACATCACTCTCTTTCGGTTTGCCGACGATATCGTGGTCATGGCGAAGCGATGGAAGAGCTCAGCACGATGCTCGAAGGCCTCAATCGAGATTCTCAACAGGTGGGTCTTAAAATGAACACGGATAAAACGAAGATCGTGTGTAATGTCTATGTTGTACCCACCCCAATATCGGTTGAGAGCTTGGTTCTTGAAATTGTGGACTCGTACCTAAGACAAGTTGTCCAGCTAAGTCCAACTTTAAGAAAGAAATCAATCACAGAATCCAACTTGGCTGGGCAGCGTTCGGAAAAGTGCGTGACGTCTTTTCATCCGATATACTTCAGTGTCTCAAGACGAAAGTTTTTGATAGTTGTGTGTTGCCAGTGATGACATATAGAAATGAAACATGGTCTTTTACTGTGTGCCTTATGAATAAGCTTAAGATAGCCCAACTTGCTATGGAGAGGGCAAAGCTCGGAGTCTCTCTGCGAGATCGAACCAGAAATGAGATCTGCAGACGAACCAAAGTTACCGACATAGTCCACCGGATTAGCAAATTGAAGTGGCAGTGGGCAGGGCACATAGTTCCAAGAACGGATGGCCGATGGGGCCTTAAGTTCTCAAATGGAGACCACGGCCCAGCAAGCGCAGCGTAGGACTTCCACCGACTAGGTGGACTGACGATATAATAAAGATCACAGGAACGCGCTGGATGCAGGCCACTTTCAACCGGACATATTGGAAATCCATGGGGAAGGCCTTTGATAGCAGTAGATGTCTTACGACTGGATGGATGGATAGTCATTTTGTAATGGAAATCATGGTCAAGTTACAAAGAGAAATCAGTGAAAATGAATTTGTTTTTAGTTAAAACATTAATAATAATTGAATTTTCATTAGTGATATGAAAATAACAAAAGTGTTTAAAGCACTTCTTATTTTTAGGGTGAAAATTTATAAAAATAATTTTGTGATGTTGGGCTTCAGCATCCTTCTTTCAGCTTTTAGAAGTAGTTGCAAGATACTGATTTATTTTTCAAAAATTCATACGAGTCCACCAAACGCTAAGGAACCCAGCTGACTGACTATGGGGCATTGTTATTGTTGTACACCAATACACTATTGTCGTACACCATCTTGGTGACATGATCAAAAATTCAGCTTTTAGAAAGTACTTTTTTTTTGCACTGACCTCCCGGTCTACAATAAGATATTTTTAAATCTAATCAATCTGAGTTCACATTTCTGACATCTTGGTAATATGCACTATAACTTACTTACAAATGTACATCATGTGACATTTTTGCAGGTAAGTTTTTTTGTCTAATTAAACCTTTTTATCACTAAAATAATAATTCATGGATTTTTGAATCATAAGACAGACAAGCTTAGTTTCAGAACATCAATGCTCATAATCATACATCTTAGATATATTATGATTAATAATTTGTATCTTTGTAAAATAAACTCAAATCACTTCATGTCATACAACAAAATGAAGTTCAAACTTCACTTCCAAGTTTATTTGATCATAGGAGTGTAATAAACACATTTATAAACACATAGCATTTTTCATACAGTAGATTTAGTGAGCAATGAAATTAAGGCAATGCCTTTTTTGGCGTAAAGCTTTCTAATTTTTTAGTCAACAATTAATTTTCATATGTGATACCATAATATAAGGTTAATGCTAAATTTGAGTTGCAAGTTTATAATTTTCATTTCTTTCTAAAAAAAATTTCATTTTTTTCATTAAAAAAATTACATCAATTAAACCATTCTTAAATCTTGGTGATCATGACATTGTGTTCATTCACTGTGCTGATGATCACTATACTTTTTATCACTCTTAACTATCATAACTATGCACACACACATAACTACAGGATGTTACCAACTGGGAATGACCCCAGCTTAGGTATAGACATGTATTTCAATCTTTATAATGAAAAAACAATCTACAAGAAAGAAAACCATCTGGTCCTTTGACCTTCATTCTGAGAAAATTAGATAATAACAAACATCATCATCATCATAAGGCACTGCTGAGCATAGGCCTTTGTTAATGTCATTCACCTCTATTCCTTGCCAATTCCATCCACCGACCCAATCTGGGTCATCACTCAGTTGTGGACTTGCACCACCACCACCACAAACATCATGCATAGTCTTCATTGAACCAAAAAATAAACATATTTATTACCACTAAGTTAAAACAAACATTAGCTTATGTTAAAATCATTCTTCATATTTTTTTTTATTTTTATTTCTACATGCAAGAATTTAACCGTCCTGCATCCAAACCCTCAAGACCTATCAACATCCCATTTTCCACGAATCTCTTATGAGCATATGCCAGCAGCATACACTTGGTTAAATTATAATCGACCCTTTGAAATAGCCGGTTTAAAATTTTTTCAAGTTTTTGAACCTACAAAATATCTACAAAACTTTACATACATTGAAATATTATACTGTAAGCTGATAAGATAGCACCTGGCAACTATTTCCTAAAACCACATTGCAATTATGTTATAAAATATAATTAAATTGCTAAGTTTAAACATCTCCATCACTTGCACTATAAGGTGAATAGGCCAGTTTGCCGACCACCACCGGTTCACGACCACTTTTTCATAAAACCACTTTAAATAGTTAAATAAAAGCGCGCCAACGTTTGTTTTGGTTTTTGAACGATACTTTAGTCTATCGCTTCCCCTCCGCGGCACTGTGATTTATCTTCTGATACGTGATGCACTTCAATGAGCCTGTGAACCAGACCCATAGTGGACGTGTCAGAATTGGTTGCACATATTTATGATAAAAATAGTGAGAGGACACTTTTTCAACCGCAAGTAAAACAAGTTTTTGTCGAGATTCACGCATCCAAATGTAGCTTGGAATGTTTATAAAAACACGTTTTTACCCCTAAAGGGTCATTTTAATGTAAAATATGCGCTTTTTATTAAAATAATAGGTGTTCGGCAAACTAACCTACTAAAATTTTGTATGCATCATTTCACGACCACATGGTCGGCAAATGACTATATCCCATCGATCTTCTTCATAAATTTTCTAACTGATACTTCATGGTACGGCATTTTAATCTTTATCAGTTTGATCTTTAGGACGTGGTTTATGTACACTTCAGAATGCGACCAGCAAAATGTGTTGATTACCATTAAAATATAAAGCATTATTTCGGTGGTCGACAATCGGTCAGCTAACGACCACGTGTCTTATGCCGTACAAAAATTACTAAATAAGTAAATAATACTATTATTAAAATTACTAAACAAGTGTGAATATATGAAAAATAAATATCATATGAATAATATTAGATAACTAAAATTAAATGTCATTTAAACATGATTATTTAATGCTGTTATTATTTACGACCCTAAGAACATGCTCTAAGGCTCTTTTTTCAATGGCTTTTGAGTGGACGTCAACTAACGAAAATGTCGGACGTTAACTGAGCACATGTGGTCGGGAACTAAAAAATAGCACATTTTGATAAATCATTATTTATTTTATACTTACTAACATAAAATACAAAAAATCTTATGTTTTTTCAATTATTTAAGGTTTTTTCTAAACTTCTGAGTATTATTTGAATCAGAACATTATCATTATAGTGAATAATGTCACTTCAAAGATTACTAGTCCACTAAGTGGTCGTGAACTGGCTGGTTTACCCTATCACTTGCATGCTTCCATTTTACAAATAAATTATGTCAATATTATGCTCGCATGACCACAACCTGTCCCATATTAACAATGCTGTATAAAAGTAGTTAGCATGACTTACCTCAGAAGTTTCTTCTCATCGGGGCTGTGTGTGTATGTAGAATTAAAAATACATAAAAACCCACATACATTTGCTGCCAAATTAGCCAGATCCTGTGTCCTGTGAGAAGTAGGTAATCAAGCAGTGATGTTAGGCGCATAGCAAACATATTCATAAATTATAAAAAAAGCTTCATGCATTAAGCCTCAAATAAAAGCATTATAAGCATTAAGCAAAGCATACAATCAGTGCACGTATTTTTATACATATAATACACATACACCAGTTAAAGTGTAATGTTTTGAATATTGTACTAACCTGAGATATGAAGTTTGAAAGCATGGTAGGTATCCAAAAGATAATGATTAAAAAACACAAAAGAATCACTTTACGATTTCGTCGTAAACACGTCAATTTCGTTCATAAAAACACAAACTGAAAAGTTTCACCGTAGAAAGTCCAAAAATGGCGACTTTATAGATATATTTTTCACACACTTTTAGTAATATTGTCTACATATTAGGAGTCAGCCCTATATTATATAAGAAATCCGAAGTAATTATTTATGAGGAAAATATCACATAGATCATGACAAAAATAAACAAAATAATCGTTCTATTTTTCTTGTTTTGGCAAATTCGCAACTTGCAACAGGAAGAACGAACGATTAAATGAATGAACAAATTGAACATTGAAGATTCGATTCTAACCACAGATGTCACAGCCACTCACAGCAACTCGTTCAAAGCACAGAGTATAATATCTGAATACTTAACCATCTCTGTGTCTTCAACACATCTTCAAAAAGCAGATTTCAGATAGCTGCGGCCTAACTGCGGCAATGGCTGCGGCCTTATTGGATTGGCCCCATAGTAAAATTTTTTCGTAATGATTGATTTAATCAACCTCTTCTGGCTTAGTACAGGGCAAGCAAATGGCTCATATATATTGAAACGCGTATAATCTATCAAAAACTAAAACCAAAATCATATTATGTAGAACAGTTATTATTCGGCGAGTCGATACCAAGAAATTTAAGTACAACGTACTGGAAGGCTCACTGTTACAAAAACGCGGTCCGAAAGAGACTTAATACTAAGTGGCCGTGTCTCTTTCATCTCTCTACGCCATAGTGAAGTATATAACTAGACAAGGCGCTAAATAATAATAATTACAAAAGTAAGAGAAGGCGAGATGTGCAAGTATAAAGAGTGAACGGGACGAAAGTAATATCTTTTTGTCTCTGTTTGCGTATACGTTTTTTTGTCTGACTACTACGTACGGCCTAGACGTTGTAGTCAGACAAAAAAACTACTGTTGAATGTTTGATGAGACACTTACCTATTTATTTATTTATTTCAGTTCACCACCATTGTGTACTCAATACATTGTCAAAAGATTAAACATAAAAAATAGGAGCTATATGTCACAATAATTATAGGTGAAGACAACATGCATTAAAATCGAGCAAAACATTGTAAAAAATAATTATTACATTACCTACATTAATTGAGAAAATAAATTACAGTCAAAATTTAAAAATCAAATATTGAAGAAAACAAAGCTATGCAGTCAAAATTCAAAGACAGAAATAACAACAAAAATCCTTTAAGCGTAGTCCAAATAAAGTTGGCGTCAGTCAACAAATTAAAATTAATTGGAAATCATAGAAATATTACATTAAAATTAAAAATAATTAAGATTCAGATTGTCAGAGACTTCAAAGTATTCTTAAAAACATTAAAGTTGTCACCAAATATGTCTAAATCCGCTAACTTCGACAACGCATTATTTTGTCGCGTGATTCTTGCTATAGGTGAATTTAATCCCAAGTTTCTAACTTGGGATTGGGCGATGGGCGAGCACTCTTGGTCGAAAAAATGTTGAAGCGAGATATCCTTGGCAACGTTCGCGGATTTGTCAACGATAAATCAAATAGTAAGTCCGGAGTGTTAGAAATTCCATTGGCAAGTTTGAAAAGAAATAAAAGATCCAGCAACAATCTACGATTTTCAAGTGAATCCATATTGAAATATTTTAATCTAGAATTATAGCTCTTGAGCTCTTTGCCGAGATAGCATGAGAAGGTTAAATGCCACATAAATTGCTTCTGCACTCTCTCTAATTTACTTTTGTGTACCTCATAAAAAGGGTTCCATACAACGCTGCAGTATTCCAAGCAACTACGAACAAACGAGTTGAAAAGTATGATTTTAGTGCAAGGCGATTTTGATTTCCGACAGTTGCGCAAAACAAAACCCAGACACTTAAACCCCCTGGACGCAATATTGTCGTAATGCAGGTGGAAGCGTAATTTACTATCCAGCGTAACACCAAGATCACGAATCCGATCCACATTAGAAATTACAGTATTTTTGATATGAAAGACAGGACAGTCGATATTTTTCACTGTCCTGGTGAAACGCATAGCATAACATTTGGATACATTAAGGCTCATGTGATTTTCGTCACACCAGACGTCTAATCGATTAATATCCTCCTGAATCATTTCTGCATCATCATTCGAGTCCATCGTGCGATAAAATTTTAAATCATCAGCAAATAGAGTAAACTTGCAATGTTTGAAACACTCATGTATATCATTAATGAAAAAGTTAAAAAAACTCAGGTCCAAAATGTGAACCTTGTGGTACACCTGAGGTTACTCCGAATGGATCTGACATATCTCCGTTAACGACCACGACCGCCGATCTGTCACTAAGGTATGATGCACTCCAGGTAAGCAGGGGATCAGCAATACCATATTTTTCAAACTTGCGTAAAAGTGTCAGGTGGTCAACTTTATCGAAAGCCTTACTGAAATCTGTGTAGATGGTTCCCACTGTAGAATATTGATCGAGGATGTGAGACACGTCGTTGACAAAAGAAACAAGATTTGTAGATGTTGACCTCGTTTTAGTGAATCCATGCTGTTCAGAGATGATTAGGTTTTTAGAGTGACTGGAGAGAATAGGCAGTATTGACTTCTCGTATACTTTGGCGAAAACAGAGAGTATAGAAATAGGCCTGTAATTACTGATGACATCCCTATCTCCATCTTTGTAAAGCGGTACAACCAATGCCTTTTTCCATACCATAGGAAAAGTTCCTGTGCAAATAGATTTGTTAAATATTAGACATAGGGGACGAGCTAGAGCGGAAGCACACTTAGCGACAAATACGGAAGGTATGCCGTCCGCACCGGCACCTTTGGAGGGGTCAAGTCTTTTTAAAATCTTTAAAACTTGGTCATCTCTGAACATAATTGTTGTCAAAAAATTGCTGGTAAGAGCCGGTACACCGCAATTGCTGCTAGACAACGTAATATTTCCATTAGACTTATTATAAACTGAGGCAAAATTTTCAGTGAAAAGGTTGCATATATCTCCACTGCCCCTAGCTGTTCTGGATCCCAAAAAAACATCTCAGCAGGGTAGTTAGTACTGTTTTTGCGTTTATTTTTTATGAAGGACCAGAACAATTTAGGGTTTGAACGTAAATTACGCTCCAATTGAGATAAATATGCTTTATAACATTGGGTCATCAGTTTGTCCGAGCGAGATTTAGCTAGGTCGAATGCTAATTTATCACGAGGGTTATAATTGAATTTACGTAACTTTTGACGGTATTTATATTTTTCACGTAGTAGATTAATAAGATCTCGAGTAAACCAGACCGAGTATCTCTTTGATCGAGGCTTAGATTTTGGTACATGTTTAGCAATAGATCCGCGCAGTAAAGTATAAAAAATATCATCATTTTAAGTAAATCAACATAATATTTATGAACTATTATCCATTTTCTATAATTTCTATTAGTATTATGCAGGTTTTTACTATTATCTAGAGTCTGAATATGATTAAAACATAAACATCTTTTTTTTTTCACATCCTATAAGCTAGTAGCTTCTCTAGTACATACTTGCTCCAAGCTCTACGCCAATTACAGAGATGCATTATTCGCCATATTGTCTCTTTGGTTCAAATTCAAAAATTCAAAATTCATTTATTTCTATTGACATATCACATGTGCTTAGGAACCATTTAGAAACTTGCAATGAGTTACCAGTATTTTGCCACCATTTTACTCCCATGTGACTCTTATGTTACAATAACTTTTATTCCAATCTAAAATACATTTTTTAGATTCTATGTTAATGAAAGCTATTTGATTTAGTTGCATAAAAAAATGACACTTGCGTCTTTTAAGTGAAACTACATTATTTCCAATGCTCCTGATGTTTCTACCATGCCATTTTTATTACAAAATAGCAACTGTGTGAAAGTGACAAGGCATCTTACAAGTAAGTCTCTCTCTGGACCGTTTTTACTTTTAATATATTTCGTTGAAAAAAGAACATTATGCTGTTGTAATAAGGTTCAAGTTCCTTTTTATAGAATACTAGAAGATACGTCGAGTTAATCTTCCAGTTACGTAGACAGCCGCAGTATACAAATTCCTTAGTCCATACAAATTCTAGAAAGTGAGAGCTGTCATATTCTAGAATTCTTATCAATAGGGTAGCGTGAGATGTGTCAAGATGACATCTATGAACTTAAACGTTGTTTAACACCGTAAATATGGATCCCAGACCATTACTATCATGTAGCCATGGTGGTCTAGTGGTAGTGACACCTGCCTACTTACAAGTTGGTAAGAAATTCGTGACAGGGAATAACAAATCAGGGCTCACAAATTGACCTCGTTTCATCAAAATGATTTGTTTAATTACTTATCCCTTTGAATTTATTTTTACTGCAGAGTGAAAAAATCTCAACTTCTTCTTCTCTGGACTAGTATGAACAAAAATTGTATTAGAGTTGTATGGATAATAAACAATTTTTTTGCAGCTGAAGTGTATGTTTGCATATTTAGGAGTTCATTATTGATTAGTTAGGGGTTTACCCGCAAGAACCAGCGTGGGATGTTCACCCACAGGGTTGACGGAGTACCTCATCAAGACCGCAGGATCGCGCTGGATTGAAGCTGTGGTTATCAACCGGTTTTATGGAGATCTTTAGGGAAGCAGTGGACGTCTTATAGCTACAACGACGAAGGACAATGAGTTAGTTGTCAGATAACTGCGTGTCTTGCGTACAATAACGTTCCGAATAGATATATTATAACCCGGGATGATCGAGACGTTTTGGTCAACCTTCTTAGAAAAGCGACACAATCCTCTGACATGGTATCCTTGTCGGCACGTTTTTCTTTCCCAGTGCTCAATCCTGTTAATATAATACATCTATGACCGCGACTTTATTGGATTATCATGTAAATACGACAGACTATTTTGATAAAGAGTTATCAAAAATTACTAAAGGTGACGTCCATGAGTGGTATATTATTCAGAGAAAAATCGAACCAAGATGATATATTATTATACATCATTTTAAAGCTCGATTTATGGGCTTCTCAAAAATATTTAATTTAGACTTTTTTCCTTACTACTGCCCAACCGACGGCGTAGCTTCTGAGTCTTGTGACGTCACGCGTAAATTCGTCGCAGAGCTTTTTGCTTTCGCGCAGTCATGTTTAAAAATTCGTAACTCCGTCATTTTTGAAGATATTTGAAACATAATAACACCAAAATTTTTGAGATTTGGACCCCTATTTGGGTAAAGGCCTCCTCCATCCTTTTCCATGACTCCCTGTCATTGCCTAACTTTATCCAGTCGTTTCCTACGACGTGTATTATGTCATCAGCCTACCGACTTAATTGTCGACCGACATTCCTTTTCCCTATTGGACCTTTCCATCGTGTGGCTTCAATGGTCCACCTTCTGTCCCTGTATCGCGAGATGTGTCCGGCCCATCTCCACTTAAGTAAGAGTGCGTGTCTTAGAGCATCTGTGAGTTTAGTTTTTTGACGAATATGTTCGCTCTTAACTTTTTGTATTCTAATTTTCAGCATACTCCTTTCTATGGCTGTTTGACTGCATTTAATTTTTTGTTTTATTTTATTTGTAAATGTCCAAGTTTGGCAGCCATACAGCAAACAGGGTAGTAGACATGTTTCATATATTGTTCTTTTCATGTACATGCTGTAATTCCCTTTTAGGATTTCTTTTAGTGACCAAAATTTCTTCCAAGTCGTATTGATTCATTTTATTACTTCTTCTTCGTTATTTGAGGTTTTAAATGAGATTTGCTTCCCTAAGTAGATGTATTCGCTGACGTATTCTATGACCTTTTATCACTATTGGGCGTTCCCGATTATTTGTAAGTATCTTAGTTTTATTTACATTCATTTCAAGGCCGATTTTGGAGCTTTCGCAGTCCAGTGAGTTCACCATTTCCTCTAAGTCTTTAGCAGTTTCCGTAATTATAGCAATATCATCAGCGAACCTCAGATGACTTAGGTATTGTCCATTTATGTAAACTCTCTTATTTTTCCAGTATAGTTTTTGGAAAATATTCTCAAGTACTGCTACAAAAATCTTCGGAGAAAGAGGGTCTCCCTGCCTAACTCCTCGTTCTATATTTATTTCATCTCCTCTAGTATCTAATTTGACTCTACTTGTACTATTTGTATAGATATATTTCAAGTGTAGATATATTTCATCTCATAAATAATACTAACACTAATTAACTAATTATAAGCCCAATGATGCAGCAATGGACCAAGCTGCACGTTGAGCACTCTGGTTCCACTCGCAGATATAGACTAAGATAACCTTGATATAAGTGTACCTAGTTCTGTGACATGTAATTAATATTTTTGACATTTTATATCTATTGTAATTTTACTTTTTAATTTTGGTATAACACTTATATTAATTTCAATTTTAAAGTTTTGTTTTAAAGTTCTGTTTTGTTTGCGTATTTGCTCAATTTTGATTTCAATTTTAATTTGATTTGATGATGATAAAAATGTATTTATAAATCTGGATGTAAAATCTGAAATAAATGAATTATTATAAGTAATCATTAAGTAATAACTCACTAACAAATATTGTATATCGGAATTGAGATCTGGAATAAATGGCTTTTTATTTTATTAATTATTAACACCAAAATTTATTGCAGACTTAGTGTAATTATTAAAAATATAACTTTAAAAATGGGAAACTTCCGTATTAGAATTTTTTGCTCTGGTTCTTTAAATTAAAGCTCGAGACATACTATCGGACGCGGCTTACGGACGCGACTGACAGCCGCGACCTAGACTATGAAAGTACACTGAGCCGTGCACACTATCGGACATAAGTCGCGGACGTCTTCGGACGTCCGAAAGCGATCTGGCACACCGGATGTCTTAAGACTGTGCACATTGCTAAGTCGCGGCTATCAGTCGCGTCCGTAAGCCGCGTCTGATAGTTTGTTTCCGGCTTTAGGCTCGAAACATACTATCGGACACGACTTACGGACGCGACTGACAGCCGCGACCTAGACTATGAAAGTACACTGAGCCGTGCACTCTATCGGACATAAGTCGCGGACGTCACCTTCGGGCGACCTTGAGCGTTCGGACGTCCGAGAGTGATCTGGCACGCCGGATGTTATAAGACTGTGCACATTGCTAAGACGCGGCTGTCAGTCGCGTCCGTCACCCGCGTCCGCTAGTATGTTTCCGGCTTTAGTGTTATTCATCCTGGGATGGATTATACTAGGCCGCAGCTGCAGATCGCTTGCGATGACGAAGGTTTTTCGAAAAAACACAAGGAAAAAAATTATGACAATGGAAACGTAGCTATTGTCAATGTTCATTATTCTTTAACGTCATTGTCAAAATCCTGTCAAGCTGCCAGTGTCAAGATGTCTTCAAAATTGCATGTCGCTATATCGGTGTCTCTGTGTTTTCTTCATAAAAATCGTTTTGACTAAAATTGATAGCATTAACAATATGTTTTCCTAATATAGCCCTATTAGAATAGAATACAATGTCATTAGTCTTATCGTAAATTATAAAAAAATGGCATTAATAAGTGATCCAGTGCTCAATATTATTGTCGTCGGATTTCATCATAAAAAAGGATGCCAGGCAAAGTATCATTGATGGTTTTAGTCCTTCCCATTACCAAAATTCTCAGTACCATTAATATAATACACCAGTTAGTGTCCAACATGCATTTTGATACCACAAATTCTAACAAGCAAACACGGTATAAAGGGCCTATATATTATACCTAGATAAAGGGCGTCTGATTTTGATTGCTCGCTCATGTCTAATGGGTAAATCGAACAAAAAGTTCATTGCACAGTCGTACTGAATTGAGAAGAATAACACATAATACAGATTGTTATCTGTCTATATCTGTATGGCAGTCCTAACTGATTAATCACACCCACTCATTGAACTGAATCAATCTTACTTTAATTGAAACCCGAGTATTATTTAGAGTAGAGTACTAACGTTAACCAACTAGCTAATAATTATAATCTATGAATGCTTCCAATCAACAATATTTAGACACTCCGTCTTACCACCAAAGATTTACGCACGCTTTAGATAATGTTTAACAGAACAAATTGCATGGCTAAACAGTGTTTAAAGCATGTTTAAAACTTTTGTGGTAAGGCGGTCTATCTTTAATATTTCTTATTCTTAGTGTGGGGGCGCACAATGGATGCACAGTTTGCAGACAGAGTATAGTATACACAAACCTTTTTATCTGGGTACTTGTTATGACGCCTGTTTATCCAGACTTTAAGGTTTGCTGTATTTAAGGTGCTGCTGGGAATGGACTTTAGTTTTTGTTTGGGAATAAAATTGAATTGATCAAAAATTTGTATCCATACAAAATAATGTAACATTATAACTATTATATTATAAGTGAATATTGTACCTTCTGATTCACAAACTAGCCAGAGGCTATCATCAGAGATATATGAGGCAGGATGTGATCAGCAGTGGCAAAGTATGCCTTGGCGGGCCCCGTATAAAAATTTGTTTGGGTAAAGATTTCTCACAAAAGAAAATAAATGTTTGCATAAAATAAAAGAAATATTTATTCATCATAATTATCTATCTTATTATCTTATTCTATCTTCATTATAATAAACTTACGCCAGAAGAAAAACATTGAAAGTTTTATCGGATTATCTGAAAGAGTGGCATTATTAAATTTTGACATACAGGGCAAAAAAATCTCGTTAATACAAGTGTATGCCCCCACAGAAACAGCAAAAGAAGAAGAAATCGAAACTTTTTATGATAATTTGTATAAAGCCATGGACATTGCACATAATACATATATAATCATGGGTGACTTTAATGCCAAAATAGGCCAACCTAGAGAAGATGAATTTCTAATAATGAAACCAAACGGATATGGTATAAGGAATCAAAGAGGTCAGAAACTTATTGACTTTGCACTCGAAAATAAAATTGCAATTTTAAATACATACTTTAAAAGAAAACCAAACCGTAGATGGACATGGCGCTCTCCCAATGGAGAGTATAAAAACGAAATCGACTATATCCTGACAAACAAACCTGGTATGGTACAAAATATTGAAGTTTTAAGTATCAATTTTTCGTCAGATCACAGACCAGTAAGAGCAACAGTAACACTGACAAAAGTAAGAAAAAAGATACTCCACACTAAAGAGTGAAGAAGAAATATACAGATACAAGGAGAACATCATGGCCCATCTACCTAACCTACTAGAACTTCAAGAAAATATTTCAGTCCAAACCCACCATGACAAAATACTAAGAGTCATCACACAAAGCCTCCAAGTTGCTCAGTTACCTAATAAAAACACAGGGCAAAAAATTTTATCTGAACATACTCTAGCAATTTTGAAGAGAAGACAAATACTGCAAAATACCAAGAACAAAACTAGGTCAATGAAAAATGAACTCTCAGCGCTGTACAAATTAGTAAGCAAGCTTATAAAGAGTGACTATACACAGTACAGATTGGAGACTCTTGAGAAAAAATTAATGCAGTCAGGAAGTTCAAAAAAAGCATACAAGGAGTTAAGGACAAACAAGACTTGGATAGACGGATTAGACAACAAAGGCAAAACCCTAAATAACCGTAATGATATCATAGAAATTGCAACAGAGTTCTACAAAACACTCTACAACATTCAAGATTATAAAAATATGGATAACAACATCGACTACAATTCAGATGAAATCCCAATTAAATATACACCATTCACAGAATCAGAAGTGATCCAAGCAATAAATAGGCTAAAATCAAATAAAAGCCCTGGTTCCGATAATATCACCAACGAATCCATAAAACTAGCAATATCATTACTGACTCTACCACTAACTCAATTGTTCAATAATATTTTGGAAAATTCAAAAACACCAACTCAGTGGTCCCAATCGGATATCATTTTAATTTATAAAAAGGGTGACCCATACGATGTTGCAAATTATAGGCCAATAAGCTTACTACCATGCTTATACAAATTATTCTCTTCCCTAATAAACCAAAGGATAAGTATCACGTTAGAATCAGAACAAGCCGTGGAGCAAGCAGGGTTTAGAAAGAATTTCTCCACTGTAGACCATATCCACACTCTGGAACTACTGATTGAAAAATATCAAGAAAAACAACGAGCTCTATATATCGCCTACATTGACTACAAAAAAGCCTTTGATACAGTCTCCCACTCAAGCATCTGGAAAGCACTAATAGAGCAAGGGGTAGGAAATGAGTATATACAGGTATTAAAAAGCATATACAACAACAACATGGGTAGAGTCAAACTAGATAGAGTAGGTCCCAGCTTCCCCATTAAAAGGGGGGTGAGGCAAGGGGACCCCTCCTCCCCGAAGCTGTTTATAGCCATCCTAGAGTCGATAATAAGGCAGCTAAATTGGGTCACCAGAGGTTTAAATATTGATGGTAAATACTTAAGTCACCTCCGATTTGCTGATGACTTGGTGCTCTTATCGGAATCAAGCTCACAATTACAAGGTATGATCCAAGAACTAAATGAGGCAAGCAAGAAAGTTGGACTGGAGATGAACCTCACAAAAACAATGCTAATGACTAACACCATAAAAAATCCTATATCTGTTGACAATGAACAATTGAAATACACAAACAAATATGTATATCTTGGAAAACAAATTAGCTTTGATAAAGACAGTAACCACTCTGAAATAGAAAGAAGAATTCAACTTACTTGGACTAAATATTGGAGCTTAAAAGAAATTTTTAAAAGTAATATGCCAGTGAAACTTAAAACTAGAGTCATGTCAAGCTGCCTTTTGCCATGTCTAATATATGCCTGCCAGACTTGGAAATACACAGACAAAACAAAAAGAAAAATTATAACTTGTCAACGGGGTCTAGAAAGAAGCATGCTCAGGATTAGAAAAATTAATAAAATAAGACACACTAAGATAAGAAGCATAACTAAAGCTACCGATGCCTTAAACTTTGCTCAAAAGCTGAAGTGGAAATGGGCGGGGCATGTGGCAAGAATGTCTGATGAGCGCTGGACTTCAAGAGTAACAAGATGGTGCGGTCCTAGTGGCAAACGCCACAGAGGAAGACCGCTAACAAGATGGGCAGACGACATTGTAAAAACGGCTGGCTCAAAATGGTTTCAAATTGCTCAGGACAGAGGACGCTGGAGTTCCTTGGAGGAGGCCTTCACCCGCGGAGGGGTTCTTACTAATATAGATAACTAGAATTAAAATTAGTTTAAGTAATTTTTGTAGTAAGAAATAAAAGGCTTTTTATTTTATTTTATTTATTTATTAATTATCTATCTGTCACTTTTTCCAAAAATTTTTACAAATAATTCATATGATACAAACATTCTCCTTGCCTTTTTTTTCGGCAAACTGATTTATCAAATCTACTATGTATTTATTTATTAAATTTATTTACTAAATCTACTAATACTACTAAACGAGAAGAACAATTGCTTGTGTTGTATTACAATGTAATGCACAATTAAATAAAAAAAATGGGAAGTTTTTATTAATTTTTTCTTACGCACGTCGGGGGCTACGTCTCCCGGGGGCCCGTAAAATTAATACGGCGGTAGCTATGCCTCTGGTGATCAGATGCAAACTTATCCAGTATAAAAAAGGTTGAATTAGGATGTATTTCTTTTGTATGACCATTATGTCAATTATACTCTTCTAGGTGGAGCATTGCTATCCTGAATTGGTGCCTGGTCGTCCTTCAGAGTTGCCCCCAGCATGGCGGCACCTGCCAGCACTGGCCCTTCCCGATGGCTCACACAACTATCTCTCGGACACCATATTCTTCAACCTCCCTGGACTGACTGAACCGGCACACACTGTTTATGGAATATCATGCTTCAGACAAATTCCTATTGAGGTACATTTTAACTATTGACCAGGCGAGTGAAGTGGTTATGCTTTGAGATTGGAAAAAATCTTTCTGTCCAGATGTTTGTTAGTTTAGATATTGATTCTCCTCTAAAGGTCGTATTGTTCAACAAATCTTGATGAAACTTGGTACCCAGGTTCTATACATTGTTCAATTTGAGAATATTAATCAAGCTGGTTAAAAGGAAAACAAGATATTGTATGCTTTTGAGGCAAGATCTACTGTTTGGAGAAGTTCCAGTTTTACATTATTTAGCTTTGCTCTGTGGTTTCTTCTACTTGGCCAATCCTACAGCATCCCATATTAGGCATGCTGACACAAAAAAAACTTTTTGTCCTCGCATTTATTAACACAACAAATCTAAGTGCTGCTTAGCAGTTTTAGCTAATTATAAAAATTGGACATAACTATATCCTGGCTGATACCAGAACATTAGGTCTAGAGTAACTTACTGGAATTAACTTATTTAGTAAAAACGTGAATAACATTGTTTCTATAACTACAGACAATTTTCTCTTCCAGCAAGTAATCCAAAAAACTGAAGACATGACGCGGAGTTCGGTTCAGAAGAGCGTGTGCGTGGTGTGCCGGTCGCCGCTGTTCGGTCGCCTCGCGGTCAAGATGGAGCTGGTAGTGCGAGCCTGGTTCCTGCAGGCTGACTTCTCACAGACCAAGCTGCTCGAGGACGCCTATAAACACCTAAACAGCTGCCCGGTCCAGATAGATCAGTCACTTGAAGGTAATCTTGGAGGATTCAATTTTATGTAATTACGAGCTGACCTAGCGAACTTCGTACCGCCAAAGTCTTCAAATTACACTATAGATATGAGCTATATGCTCCAATTTTCAAACATGTTTGAGATTTTTTATGTCAGTTTCGATATTTTAATACTTATTCTGCTATTGCTTGAAGGAGATTAATCTTATAAACCAAAGATCATGAAAACCAGTGCAGCCATTTTCAGGTTATAAATGGTGTAAATAACTCGACTTTGTTTTATGTATACATATAGAATAAGACACTAACAGATATAATAAATAAATAAATATTTTTGGACATCTTACACACAGCCCAAACTAAGCAAAGCTTGTGATATGGCTGCCAGAGACTGATATACTACATATACTTATTTTTCCATACATACTTATATAGATAGTAACTAAATAACTCCCAGACACAGAGCAAACACTTATGTTCATCACATAAATATTTGCCCTGGGTGGGGATAGAACACACGCCTCTTTGACCCAGAAGTTAGGATCACTAACCACTGAGCCCCCGAGGCAGTCAGTGAGAGATCTCTCGAGATGTGATGTGATATCTTATTTATCTTATCTTAATTTAATAGGAACCTAATTTTTTATGATTGGTACTGATTAAAATTATAACTATGAGTAACACCAAAAATCATACAACAAAATTATTACCCCCAGAGCAGAAAAAAATGTTCATTTGTGCTTACACAACACTGTATCCTACAAAGTTTCCTAAATCCATATGCATTTTGCAGTGTATGTTCTACTCTAGATCTCTCTCTATGGATTTATCATGATGTAAACATTTATGTTATTATGAACATAGAGGAATGTAGGAAGAAGACTTGTTTGTAAAGTCTTATCATCTCAGGAAGTTTCACATTGCTAGCACAGTTATTCAACCGCCAAATAATAGTTTGTGGATTGAAGGACAATTACAGATCATAAACATGTTTTAGATTATTATCTAGAGATAATGAACGCAATTTATTGCAGTGCGAGGTTATGAAATGTATGTTGTTGTAGGTATCTATTCCAAAAAATGAGTTCTGAATTTATAAATTACAGAATATGAAAATAAAATTATCATTCATGCTCTGTTAACACCTTAACAATATACATATACATGTAAAAACGCTATTTGTCGCCTACTTGCAGCTTATTTAACGTCGTCAACCTATCATAATTATGCTTAATTTCTTGAGATCATCACCATTCACAGCCCTTTTCTTTATCCCACTGCTGGGTATAGGCCTCTCTTTTACTATCTGCTTCGGTCCTATGCCAATTGTGTCCAGGTTCGACCCTTCATTTCCACTATTTCGTCGACCTATCTTGCAGCCAGACGACCAACGCTCCGCTTAGTTTGCCTCGACCATTATTTACCTGACGTTACTTCGCCTCGCTATGTGTCCTGTCCAACTCCACTTCAGTTTCATGCTACGGTTACAACATCCCGAACTTAAGAGGGCTACAACGAAATTGTGTATAGCTGCAGTAACTGAACTATCTTGATACTTTTATAATTGAATTATTAGTTCCTTCGTCGGATTTCTCGAGATGTTTGTTACAAATAGGCGTGTTGAATAAAAAGATATAATTAGTCTGTCAAATAGATCAACCAAAAATATTTGTCATATATTTTTGTTGATCTATCTAAATATGACAATTTAGCAAAAATTGATAAAGATATAGCCCGTTCCGCGTGACGTCACTACTGTACTACAAATGTAACGCACTAGTGACATCACGAGCCCCCATTTCCAAACTTTGACAAGGTTCATCTATTTTGTGTCATTTATTTTTTGATTGGCAAAAGAAAAAATACGTGTCCAATATTTTTTAATAATCTAACTAACGGATTAATTATAATAATGATTTTCATACCCAGTAAAAATGCCTATTGCAGGTTTATCAGTCCAGCGTTTGGTCGAAAACTGGCGGCACAAAGCGTTGTTGCTTTTCAAGCTACTGCTCCTGCGTCGGAAGGTGCTGATCTACGGCGCGCCGGCTGGTCCGCTCTCCACGGCCGTGCTCACGCTCGTATCCCTGCTGCCTCAGTGCTTGGAGCAAGGCCTGGCTCGTGCCGCTAACGTCGTGTAAGTACTTATTATAGTTCGTGCGCCGCAGCATGGCGCGGGCGAGTGGCTTTTTTTGATTTAATTATGGCTTAATTTGCCGCGAGTTACAAATTATGACTTAGTATTTCATCTATACCACATTCAATGAAATGATTTTTATCGTGCTTCACACACTAGGTGTATAGAAACTTTCTTTTTGTGATAAACATTTTAAAAATTGACGCGTTCGCAGGATTTGAACCTGCATATCTCTGGGATTCCGTCCAGATGCTTTGCTACTACTACTACTACTTGATGCTACTACTACAACTACTACTTGATGCTCATACTACAACTACAAGTAGTTGTTAAAAAAAAAGTGATAAACCACTTTCAATAATTCGACGTTTTCGCAGATAGCGTTCTAGCTTAATTTGGACAAAGCATCTGGGCCGGAATCCCAGAGAGATGCAGGTTCAAATCTTGCGAACGCGTCAATTTTTGAAATGTTTATCACAAAAATAAAGTTTTTACCACATTCGTCCAATTTAATTTACTACAGTCAATAACTGTAGTAAATTAAATTAAAAAGAAGCAACTGTCACTTACACCATGCTACAGCGCATTAGGTATAAATTGTGTTTATCACCACCGTCTAGTTGAGGACTGGCGCCGCAAAGCGCTGTTACTGATTATTGCTGTTGCTATGCTTAGGACAAGGCCTGACTCGTAATGCTAACGTTGTGTAAGTATAGGCTGAATCAAACTTCTAGGCGGCTGTAAAGTTAGCTACAATCTGCGCAAAACCCAATACTGACTGTAGCTGAGCAGCGCGAAGATTGTTTGTTTTAGAGTCGCGCAGTTCGCGTAGATTACAGCTAAGAACCATAATGTCGATCACATTCGTTTTCAGACAGAAGAAACTGCTTCAAAATAGGACTATTCCATTTGGGAGTTATACTGAGCGCCACACAAATCGACGGATGGGAAGTTATGCGCAGAGAATTGCGCAAAAGCCGAAATATAGGCATTCGCGGGAGCCAGAGAGAGGAGACGCCGGGGCACACCCGCCCGACAACCTCATGTTTCCCGCACGCTCCCTACGCACTACGATAGTCAGCGTCGGAATTGTGCACACATGCGCAATAATTAGCCAATCATGGCGAAGTGTCATCTGCGGCTAACATCTTATCTGCCAATTTGTGTGGCGCTCAGTATATAATGCTTCAGACAGACATAAGAATATACAAAATATACTTTATACTACACCTGCTCGGAAAGTACCTTGATACTTTATCAAATTTACGGTAGAAAGTACGTCATTGCATATCGAACAAATATGCGGCGAGAAAACGCATCTGAGCGGGAGAGAAAAGTATATTAATTTCTTACGTGGTTTTTCTTTTTTAATTTTGGGTAAGACTTTGCGCTGGTAACCTAAATATCAAAGCCAAAAAGTTTTTACAGTGAGTTTTTATCTACAAGTTCGCAAAATGACACTGGCCACTAGCTGTGTGTTGGATGGTGTCAAACAATTTGAAAAAAGAACATGTGAAAATTGCAGACGCCATTGACGCCATTTTCAATTTGTGTGTTGTTTGAGGATTCAGTTTTCGTAGAAAAGTAAAATAAAACTATCAAAATGATAAGTAGTGATAGTGATGATGAAGATTTTTTAACTCCGCCGCAGTTGAAGGAAACAGCAAAAATACTGATTGATAACCTTTTACCACAGAAATCAATTAAAAAATATAATAAAACTTGTGACGATTTTTTGCAATGGAAAAGTGAAAAAAAATGCGGCATCTTTTTATTTTCCTCGTAGGTGTAGTATAAAGCACTATGTATCACTCGAGAGAAAGTGCGATTCCCGATCTCGGGTGTTTTAAAGCCCTCGCCTACGGCTCGGGCTTCAAACGACACCCTCGACGGTAATCGGTCACTTTCTGCTCTCGGTGAACAATGTACTATTTTATTCTCTTCCTATTTTGCATCAGGCATGCAAATGACAGTTTTATGGGCCTCTCTATTGTAGTATCTCATTAGCGTGCGTAGCATTCAAAGCAAGGTTTACCGCGCGCTGCTAATAAATTATGTTATCATCGCTATGAAATTACCGTAATAATAAAATAAGACAATAATGTATTTAACTATTACAGAAAATGTGACAATTGAATACATTAAATTTCGTAGGACATACGAAGCAGGCATTTAACATCTGTATCTGTTTTTGTAACTTCAATAACAACAAACTATTATCTTATCTTGATTGTTATGACCATGGAAATTACCGAATGGAAAAATAGTATGAGTCATTTCCCTCGGCGCGTCTATGAAATAGTTTGTTTACTTAGTCACGGTACATTCAATTTGTTCTAGTATTGTTAACAATGGTTTCCTATACATGTGCCAAAATTAATGTGGTTATTTTTGTCTCTTATTAATATGCTTTTATTATGACAAATGTATTATAGATACTTATGTTACTGTTCTTTTTTTCAAGCATTTGAAGATTCAGAAAGATATTTTAATCTTTGTTATTCAATTAAAATTATTAATTTTGAAAACACCAACATTTTTTTTGTATCACTACATATTATAAAGCAAAGTCGCCTTTTTGTGTCTGTCTGTGTGCCTAGATTTTATAAACTACACTTTAACATTTTTTAATAATATATTTATATACACTTCTTAACAAAGCTTGCGAAGAGAACAGAAGCACGTGGAACATCTGTATTGGCGATTTCAACGCGAAAGTCGGAATCAGACTTGATTCAGATCGCACCAACACGATTGGTAAATACGGTCTAGGGACTCGCAACGAACGTGGTGCTAGATTGATTCAATTCGCTTTTGGACAAAATCTACAAATTGCAAATACATATTTTAACAAAAAACCGCAAAGAAGATGGACCTGGAAGGGACCTAATGGCATCACAAAAAATGAAATAGATTACATTATCTCCTCAGATATGCAAATAGTGAAAGATGTCTCTTGTCTCAAGAAAATAAGATTTGGTTCCGATCACCTACCAGTACGAGCGAAAATCCGATTTGATTTTAAAATTCATCGCACCAAACTATTCACTAAATGCACACAGATACATTCCAAACTCACCTTATTACAACACGCAGATCAATTCAACTTAGAACTGACCAATTCCTTCCAAATCCTAAACGTAGAAGAAATCGAAGACGTGGACGAACAGTACAATACAATAGTAAACGGAATTAAAAACAGCTCCAAGAAAATCAAAAGTGTCAAAAAGCAGAAAGCAAAAATAACCGAAAAATCAAAAAATCTAATTGATAACAGACAGAAATACGAAATAGGAACAGTAGAATACAGAACATTTGATAGGTTAGTCAAACGTAGCATACGTCACGATACCAGAAAACTCAACTGCGATTTAGTAAAAGCAGCCATAGAACGAAACACATCACTAAGAATAGCTAAACAAGGAATATCTAAAGGAAGACGCTGGATCAATAGTTTACAGGACGAAACAGGGACTAAACACAATAGCCGAGATAAAGTAATGGAAATATGCACGAGATTTTACCAAAAACTGTACACGGATAAAGACAATGACCTATCAAACCTACAATATTCCCGCTCCGATATAGTCCCCTCAATTACGGGCAAAGAAGTTTATGATGCCTTAAAGACTATGAAATACGGCAAAAGCCCTGGAGAAGACGGAATTACTACAGAAGAATTAAAGATAGCATCACAAACTCTAATACCGCATCTGACAAACCTATTTAACACTATTTTAGATACCGGACAAATCCCTAAGAATATGTGCCATTCCAATATAATTCTGCTTCACAAAAAAGGTGATGTATCCAATATCGGCCACTACCGACCTATAAGTCTAGTATCTCATATATACAAAATTTTCACTAAAGTCATTCAAAACCGTATAGCAGGAAAACTTGACAGTCATCAACCACCCGAACAAGCTGGATTTCGGCCACATTTCTCTACTACCGACCATCTTCAGACATTAAATCAAGTGATAGAAAAACATATAGAATTTAAACAACCGCTTTATTTAGCTTTCGTCGATTATGCGAAAGCATTCGACAGCCTAAAACACTCCGCAATATTTTCTGCATTGCAGAATCAAGGCATCGAAACTACCTATATAGATCTCCTCAAAATAATTTACTACCATAGTACAGCAAACATGAAACTTAATACTTCCGGTCCTTCATTTACAATAACTAAAGGTGTTAAGCAAGGTGACCCACTTTCTCCCAAATTATTCACCAGCACTCTCGAAGAGATTTTCAAAGTTCTTGCAGATTCCTGGGCAACAAAGGGCATTAACATTGGTGGCAAACTTTTGACAAACTTAAGGTTTGCAGATGACATTGTCCTTTTTGCTTCATCAGCGCCTGAACTGGAAAGCATGCTCCAAGACCTTAGCAGAGCAAGCCTGAGAGTGGGACTTCAAATGAACTGGTCTAAAACTCAACTTATGACGAATAGCACGAAGCGTAGGGTCGAGATAGGTGGTCAAACAATACACTATGTCGATGAGTACACATACTTGGGTCAGATAGTATCTTTCCACAACAGACAAGACAAAGAGATCAGTCGTCGCATAGACAATGCCTGGAAGAGCTTCTGGTCTATGAAATGGCTAATGAAAGGAGATCTACCAATCTCCCTGAAACGAAAACTCATCGACATGTGTATCCTGCCCATCCTAACGTACGGTGCACAAACGTGGTCGCTCACCAATGTTCAGAAGTCTCGCCTTCAGGTTTGCCAAAGAGCAATGGAACGCAGTATACTCGGTATTAAAAGAGTAGATCGCGTCCGAAACACCACACTGCGTTCCATGACAGGCGTAAGCGACGTTGGACTAAAATCTGCAAAGCTCAAATGGGAGTGGGCGGGACACGTGAGTCGTATGCACCCAGACAGATGGGCAAAGGTCTCAACGGAGTGGGTTCCTCTGTCCAGTCGACCCCGAGGCCGTCCTCCAACACGATGGCGCGACGAAATCGAGAGGTTTAAAAAGGATTGGACGGAGGTAGCACAGAACAGAAAAGAATGGAAGGAATTGGGGGAGACCTTTGCCCAGCAGTGGGACAGTACAGGTTAAATAAAAAAAAAAAAAATAATAATAATATATTTAAAAAAAGATTTATAGCTATAAATTATATCGTTGTCGAGCGAAGCCTGAACAGGTAGCTAGTTATAGCAAAGGGACATAGCCGTGGTGGTCTAGAGGTTGTGACACCCACCTTACAATCGTGAGGTCGTGGGTTCAAATCCCCGGTCCCGTGCCAATGACTTCTTTGGAATTTATGTACGGAATTTCATACCACTGGCTTTTCGGTGAAGGAAAACATCGTGAGGCAACCTGCATACGTTCGTAGAAGAAATTCGATGGCGTATGTGAATCCACCACCCGCATTGGGCCAGCGTGGTGGATATGGCCAGTCACCCTTCGTGGGTAGGCCTACGTCCTGCAGTGGACTATTAAAAAAAAGGCTGGTACGGTAAGTAAAAAGCAACGATGCTAAAAAATAGCTGACTAAAAGACATTATTCTTTTTCTTCCAGATTAACTCGACCACTGTCCCCCATCCCCGCTATAATCGACATCAAAAACGACGACGTCGACCCCAGAGATGAACCTCACCAACAAAAATTAGTAAACGGCATCACGCAAGACGAAGAACTTTCACCGAAAGAATCCGGCAATCTACTCGACGAAAAAGACCGCGTCAGTCGGCAGAGCTTTGACGAAACGATGCTTTCTGACGTCGTCGACAGACAGGAGTTGACTGGGAGAGAAAAGTGCCATAGTATTGGAGAGAAATACAAAACGCAGAAACCCCTCTCCGAAGCCCAGCAAAGTCCCACTATGGCTCGAGACATGAGCGTCGACGGTCTTTATAACTTGACCGGGCAGATTGACCACGCGGAATGCGGATTCCCTCTCTCCCTATTCGAGGACGGATACTTATGTTTGCCGTATTTATCGTTGAATTATTTGGATTTGTTATCCGACCCCGCTGTTCAGGGTTTCGTGGTGGGCGCGTCGAATGTTTTGTTCAAGCAGAAGAGGCAGTTGTTTGACGTTTTGGTGGAGTTGAATGAGATGAGGATAGAGACTGCGGATTTGTGTTTGAAACGGCAGCTGGCGCTGGGGACGGAGGATTTGAGGTTCGCTGATCATGTGGTGAGGCACGCGGCGACGCAAGGTGATTCTTGGATACGGGACCAGTTCGCGAGCTACTTAATTTATTTGTTGAGGACTTCTTTATTGCCAGGTAAAGCTATTTAACTTTCATATATATATTAGGGTGTGTTTGAAAAGTGGTTTCATTCTTTTCTGTGAACATATTGAGATTTGTGGAAAGATAAAAATGAAAAAATGCTCGTAATTTTACTATTGAATGTTTCTTCACCGGAGTCTACAAACTGATAAGCATAGTATAGAGCAGGACGTGCACTCCTATATTGGACAGGACAACTAATGCTCGCAACGAATTCTTCATTAGAAATCAATATGAATGACATATCCATGTCTGTGTTTATCGTCGTAATATATTGATAACTTATTCACACGTTTTTATTTAAAAGGTAAACAAACCAAAAGGTAAACAACGTGGTGGTCGAAGATGAAGCACGTAGACTGAGATGATACTTATACAAGTTATACACATTAATTACACTGTTCACACGTAAGGTTATACTTTAACCTGTAGCGCTCGTAGCGTAGTTTGACTAGGTGTTTGTCAGCGATCACCGAAATTAAGCAACGTTCCGCACGGTCAGTATTTGGATGGGTGACCGCGGGTGGCATTTTCCAACTGAGCGCTACCGTGGCTCGGATGACACGTTAAATTGTAGGTCCCGGTTGTTTTAACCGTTTAGCCATGTCAGAGGCCTTCAGGCGGCCTAAAACTCTGACACCAGGGCTAGCCACCCGGCCTATACGAACTTACTTACTTTAAATGAAATATAGTTTTCACTTAAATATCGTCAAAAACTTTGATATATTTCGAATCAAACACCTTGGCGGCTGTTATGATAGCTACAAGCTCCAGATAACCTGACTGAAGCTCATTGAATAGATGCGCGAGGCTTGGGTTTTCCATATTATAAAGTCATCGTCAACCTGTAAACGCCAACTGCTGAGCATAGGCCTCTCTTGTACGCCACTCATCCCGGTCTTGTGTTAATCTTGTCCACGTTCACGTCTATCTACATTCCCTATACAAAGCTACCTACTATAACATATATTATCATAATGAGTGTTTGCTTTGCAGAAGGCAGTCGAGAGATAGATTCGTACAACGCGCAATTCATGGCGGCCTTCAAATGCACGCCGGCGTACGAGCAGTGGACGCGCGCCACCAACAGCGGGCAAGTCGAGGCCTTCCTGAACCTGCAGCCGCTGCACCCCTTCAGCGGACAGCTCTCGGTCGCTGATATGAAGCTCAAATTCGCGCAGTGAGTTCTCTGTCATACTACTACTGTACGTCTATTATAGAGCATATAAAATAATCGGCCATGTGCGAGTCGGTCTCGCACTAGAGTTCCGTACCGTATGGAATATATTTTATTAATTAACTAGCTGCCCGTCCCGGCTTTGCCCGGGTATGATTGGCTATACATATACTTACCACGTAATGTAGGTATGCGCCACACACATGCTAGACATACCGGATGAACCATTATGATGAGTTAAAACCTACCTAAATCGCGAGAGTTTCCGTAGTCTTAAACTGTTCGAAGTTTATGAAAAAGAGATAGTAGGTATTGGCATATCTAAATAAAAGTGAGTTCGTATGTGTCGGTTGGCTGTACATAATATATAGCCCTGATTTCAGAAAATGACAATGATGAGAATGAAAGCGACGTTAAAATATTAGAGACCCACAGTCTATACATTCTACCCATGTAAGTTAGTTTCTTGATCTTGTCTTCACTCGAGAACTTTGAAAAACATTTGACATCAGTTCTACTTCTACGAATTGTATGCCCTACCAAAGGCCTCTTCAACTTGCTAACCCAAAAAGCTGTGATGGAAGGAATCGAAGCACTGGCATCCAACGTGTTCCGGACGTCACGACCAGATCTTAGATTCACGTGAAGACCTTCGCTACACTTGCCAATACATTGTTTACATTCGATAACTTTAAGGTCCCATCGACAATTCGTTTCACATACTATGTGTAGGGGCGTAGCTACCGCAGTATCAGCCGTGTCAATAATACGGGGCTCCCGGGCTACAGGGGCCTTAACGTGTGTAAGCAAAACCTAGTAAAATGTTATCCACAATGTCACTTAATCTCGTGCTTCCCGAAAAAAAATCATCTCTTTTTTTCCCGGGTTAAGCATTCTTCCAAAAGTTGTCCTAAGAGGCAGAAATTTTATAACAACTGAAATCATCTTCAGCTAGACTTACTTAGCTGATATAGGTAATTATATTCTATTCATTATCAATTATAAATTTCCTGAAAAAAGGCAAGAAAAGTGTATAGGTATTTTATTTGAATTGTTTGGCTAGCTCAATTTCTAGGAGGAAGTGACAACTTATAAATAACCGCCTTACTACTAAAGTTTTACGCAGGCTTTAGACAATGTTTAACAGAACAAATTGTACGGCTAAACAGTGTATAAAGAGTGTTTAAATCTTTTGCGGTAAGGCGGTATATATTTATTTCAATTTAATGCAAGCATATTTGTTTCTTCTGTGAGAAATGAGTGATTTGGGCTCCCCAACTATGTTTGATTCAGGGCTCCTCCAAGGCACGCTACGCCACTGCATACCTATTTACTACCAATAAAACATAAATCGACACACTAATGGCGGAGATATATAACTTTGGTGGTCTAGTGGTAGTAACGCCTGTGCTACAATCGTGAGGCGGTGCGTTTAAATCCCGATCCTGTATCAATGAGTATATTTGGAACTTATGTACGGAATTTCAAATCATTGGCTTTTCGGCGAAGGAAAATATTGTGTGGCAATCTGCACCAACCCACACTGGGCCCTGGCACTGGTGGTGGATATGGCCCAAGCACTCTTCTCGAATTCTCAATGACCCGTTTCCTCGAATCTCGACGTTATGTCACCTAATAAGTGCCTGTAACCGAGCACTTTGGCATCGCGCGGCGTTGTAGTCGGCTTGGAATCGCCTTACGACTAACTAAAAAGCCTGCCCACTACGTAGCTTGGGCAGGATTTTGGCTCGGACACTTTTTTTCACGATTGTGACTCTATAGATATTTGCTCGAAGTGAATTTTGTATTATGTACATTGTACAAAGTACATGAATTGCCAAGCGGAGAGAGCGGCGAAACGGAACTTTTATAATACTTACATTTTTGAACTCGTGATATCTTTGTAATAAAATGTCTGAATTAAATAATTTAAAAAGTTGCATAAAGCTATTGAAACAGTCTTGAATATGAAATATTTTTTTTTGATAAGGATTAATACCAAGATACAAATTAAAATCCTTTTCCTGCGACGGTATTTCAATTAATTTTTAAGAATAAAAGAACAGTTATTACGGCTTAACTATAATAGTTAGATATATGCTGTCGCGACATTTTTTGTAAATTATGGTGTGTTCTATAAAGTCGTAGTACATTATTTTATTCCATCATCAATAGTTTTCGCAGCGCACGCTATGTAAAGAATATTTTAGGCATTTTTTTACACCTTGGGTAACATTATTATAGTTTTAATAGGGATCCTTATTTTTTTCTTGCAATTAAAATAGTCTATGTTACTCAGTAATAATGTAGCTTTCTAATGAAAAAAGAATTATTAAAATCGGTCCAGTACTTTTTGAGTTTATTCATTACATACAAAAATACAAAAATACAAATCTTTCCTCTTTATAATATTAGTGTAGATAATAATTAATATATTTTATTTTAATTTAACTATTTATTTTTGAAGAGAATACACAATTTAATATTCTATGAATATTTCAAGCATCTTCCTGTTGCCGTCATTAATTTTTTTTTAATATAGAGCAAAAAATAACACGTTTTTTGTATGAGAAGAGAACCTCTATTAAAGTCAACATGTCAAATATGACAGTTTCTATTATAGTACCTGCGTAGAACACGCACTTACATTATGGCCTCGTTACTGTGAACAGTATTAGCGTTAATTATATTGAATCGCATTTTTATATCACAACATAATTCATGAACCAATGGACATACAACAAACAAAAAGTAAGTTATTGACCGATATTGAATCGAAAGTCTCTGCTTCAAGTCGTCGATTTGCTTTCGTTTGTCCGGATGCTGATCTTTCTCAACAGTTGTTGTTCTCTACAGGTCGCATTTTTCAACAGATCTCGACAAAACTTGGTTCACAGTTTTTATATTATGTTCTAATGGATTTTTAGTCGTCGTAGTTTTAATGGTTTAGGTAGAAAAAGTTGAATTCTTAAAATGATAAAGAAAATTGAATTTCTGAAATGTTAAATTCGCAATAAGTTGAATTTTCAGCATGTTGAATCCTAAAATGTTGATTTGCAGATTGTTGAATTTGCAGCACGTTGAATCCTAATATGTTGAATTCATTCATTATTTTTATCAGGAATTCGTTTTTAGTTTCAAAAATGACAGGTCTCTAAGTAACAGCTGTCACGTTCTAAAATGCACACTAGAAATGCATGACAGGTGTCAAAGTGACAGCTCAACAGTAAATCAACATTATGGGAAATTATACATTTTGAGAAGTCAACATTACCTATGAGAAACTATTTGCGAATCCTTGATAATTCAACATTATGGGAAATTATACTTTTTAGGAGTTCAACATTATAAGAATTCAACTTTTTGTACATAAATGGTTTTAATTTTCTTAAAAAGAGGGGATACCTGCTATCGCGCTATTTATCAGCCGATTTCGATAATATTTAGCAATATTGTTTCTGGTATCTAAATCCTAACAAGATTTGCGAGTACGAACTCAATGCCTACCGATGAAACCTTTTATGTATGAAGGCCGTTTGGCAACCCAAAGATAATAAAATAAATCAGCCGAGAGCGAGTCTAAAGGCTTATGAAAATTTAATTAAAGAGATTTGTTGCGACATCTACTGTTCGGAGAATTACTAGTAATATGTGTGATTGACCATCAGCACGATGTCTACGACGGAGGGCGGTCGGAAAGTGACGGCGGCGGTCGCGAGCACGGGACGCGCTGTGGCCACTACGTCCCGAGCCGTCGGCGGCGCGCTCTCACAGGCACGCGGGGCTCTTTCCGGCTGGTGGAGCGCACTCACCGCGCCGCCCGCCTCCGGCAACTCCGACACCTCCTCCATAGGTAACAAGGTTCATGTTAGCATGTAGCTCGCTCTCACAGGCACGCGGGGCTCTTTCCGGCTGGTGGAGCGCACTCACCGCGCCGCCCGCCTCCGGCAACTCCGACACCTCCTCCATAGGTAACAAGGTTCATGTTAGCATGTAGCTCGCTCTCACAGGCACGCGGGGCTCTTTCCGGCTGGTGGAGCGCACTCACCGCGCCGCCCGCCTCCGGCAACTCCTCCATAGGTAACAAGGTTCATGTTAGCATGTAGCTCGCTCTCACAGGCACGCGGGGCTCTTTCCGGCTGGTGGAGCGCACTCACCGCGCCGCCCGCCTCCGGCAACTCCGACACCTCCTCCATAGGTAACAAGGTTCATGTTAGCATGTAGCTCGCTCTCACAGGCACGCGGGGCTCTTTCCGGCTGGTGGAGCGCACTCACCGCGCCGCCCGCCTCCGGGAACTCCGACACCTCCTCCATAGGTAACAAGGTTCATGTTAGCATGTAGCTCGCTCTCACAGGCACGCGGGGCTCTTTCCGGCTGGTGGAGCGCACTCACCGCGCCGCCCGCCTCCGGCAACTCCGACACCTCCTCCATAGGTAACAAGGTTCATGTTAGCATGTAGCTCGCTCTCACAGGCACGCGGGGCTCTTTCCGGCTGGTGGAGCGCACTCACCGCGCCGCCCGCCTCCGGCAACTCCGACACCTCCTCCATAGGTAACAAGGTTCATGTTAGCATGTAGCTCGCTCTCACAGGCACGCGGGGCTCTTTCCGGCTGGTGGAGCGCACTCACCGCGCCGCCCGCCTCCGGCAACTCCGACACCTCCTCCATAGGTAACAAGGTTCATTTCTCGAATATCTCCGATCCATTTGACCTAACTTTAAACATCATCATCATCCTGCCCTTATCCCACTAGGTGGGTCGGCACAGCACGTTTCTTTTCGCCACTTCACTCTATCATACGTCAGCTCATCATCACCTCCTTTCTCTCGCATATCGTCTTTCACACAATAAAATTCATCCACACGTTTTTTGGTCGTCCCGTCCCATTTCTGCCGCTTACCATCATGTTTAGGGTTCTTTTCGTGACATGACTCTCTTCTCGTCTCATGATATTCCCATACCAACTTTAAACATGATATATTTATTTCCAGGCGACGACAAGCTACAGGCGTCCGACGCGGAGGACATCGCGGAGCAGCTGGAGGACGACAACAAGGTGCAAGAGGAGCGTCCCCCCGCGCCCTCCCCCGCGCCCGCGCCCGACCCCCCCGACAAGACGCTAGAAGACTCCGCGGCCAATATTAGCAAAATTACAGTCGTTTGAACGGTATAGGACGAGATATTGATACTCAAATGATCTTAAGTTTGGTATGACGGCTTCTGTAGTTATATTTTATTTATTTCATGCCTGTCTAGAAGATGTTACCTGCGGCAGTTGGGCAATTAAGGGCTTTAACACACGGTTACTATATCCCGCAACGGATTACAGTCTAAAGCTGTATACTGACTTACGGGCGCGCACGCAGTGACCGGGCTCAGATGTCGGTACATACCGGTCTGATGTGCTAGTATCAATTTGCATAGTAAACGAAAACTATTATCGTTTCGTTGTATTGTTGAGTTAACTATTGTTTGGTTCCATATATTGTTAGTTCTTATTCGTTTCCTGCAGGGGCGCTGTACAAAGAATATGGAGCCGCGCCGAAACTACTGTAGTTTCCATTTACGTATAATCTCTTATGAACCTATGTCGAGTTATTGACAGCCGCTTTCCTCGGGCACGCATGGCGGTCTATACGCGGCCTAGTGAAAGAAAAAAGAGACGTTCTTTATTTATTCTTATTTGTAAGATCCTTCAGATCGATCGTATATACGTTTCTTTCTTATTTACTCTTATTCATCAGAGGGCTAAGTGCGAGATTTTCGCTCGAGCTCGTTAACGTTTGATGTGATTTCTATGGAAATGGCACAGCGCCATCTTGTGTCACGTACAGAAAAATGAATAGCCAAGTGTGAGTATTTTTTAAGGTAATGTAACGAGCACCAAACCGATCGAACACGAGCGCGGCAACGTCTGTGATTGGCTAATTCAAGCGTGTGTGTCAATGTGCTTGCGTGTGTGCGCGGCGCGCTCGGTCAACGCGACGTAAAAGTAATTCGATTTGTTTTGCAAATCTCCCACTTGACACTGAGACTGTGCTCCGTGTCAGGTTACGTGGATCGTGTATTAAGGACTTAACAATCGCTAACTGAAGAGTTAATTTTAAAAGACTGTGTTTTTTCTAGTGTTTGCTGGTTGTTGCCGCAGGCCGCCTCTGTCTATGGGAGGTTTTGTTGTGGCGCTTATTTTAAATATTGCGCTGCGGCACGGCTCATATTGACTTAAAAAGCTTAACTTAAAAAACTTAAATATTTAAGGAAAACCAGTCTTAAATTAATTTCAGAGTTCAGAATACAAATTGTTGTATGTCTATTTATTAAATTGACATTCGCAAGTTCAAAAAGAAAAGACATGGCAACATTCCTACGTACTTAAATGAACGCATCACAAATCTCTTCTCTTTACGAAAAACTTTGGCTTGTCACGTATCGTGGTACCTACTTCAGCAAGTTATCTGTTTTCATCTGTTGTTCTTACAATACAAAAGTCGGTCCGTGGTCTTCGTTCGGGAATCTGATGGTTTCACTTTGTATACAAAGATGTATAAACCCTGACTAATGTGTCCTATTTATAGATTTGATTTATGAGCCATGCTATAGTGTTTTGCTATTTTTTTATATTGCTTGTAGAATCTCATCGATCTTTTGACTCAAATCACACAATAGTGGTGGCTTTATCACGATATCTGAGATAGTCCAGACTACTCTATGGGTCTCGTTCTTCGATCACCAATAGTGATCGAAGGTCTCGTTAAAGTTTAAGGTCGTGCCCTCGTGGGTACCGATATTTATATGCGGATTTTATTGTCGGTGTTTATCTTGTTATTTTATGGACTGTGTCAATAGGCTTGTTTACTAAACTAATAATTAGTCCGTTAAATAAATTATCAAAATATATTAGACACGTATTTTTTCTTTTGTCAATTTAACAAAAATTGATGAAGATATAGCTCATTATAGTTCCGCGTGACGTCACTAACCTACTACAAATGTACCGGTACCGGCTAGTGACGTCACGAGCCCCCACTCTCAAATTTAACTAGGTTTAACTTTGCCATTAATTGTTTGATTGACTAAAGAAAAAATATGTGTCCTGTATTTTTTAATAATCTTACTACGGACTAATTATAATTATGATTTTTATACCCAGTAAACATGCCTATTCTGTCATTGAATTTTATAGTATAGGCTCTGTAATAGATCGTAATCGAAACTGGATTTCACCGACAAACGAGACTGCGGCCTAATTGTTACTATATTATGTATGTCTTTGTTTTTTTTTAATTATTTTTTTTTAAAGCAAGAGATAGTGAGAGTCAACAATTATTAGTAACATTCCATGATAGTATTGAATTAGAATATCGGATTTAAAATCTCTGAACAGAGTTATTCGTGTAAGTAAAATGAAATTCGAAATTAATATTGTAATTCTTTTCATACGATTGTAAATACGACACGAATGGTATATAGAATACCTAATAAAATACGTGAACAGGGAAGCTGTGGTCCATCTCAAAGTGCTAAAAGCGTAAGATCGTCGATTTACTTTGTGTCTACGAACAATGGCAATGACGAATCTTGAATCTTGGTGCAAGTATTATAAAAGCAAATCAAACTTTGCAATCAGAAATAGACAAACCATACTCAGATTCTACATCTCATAGAAGATTTAGCACAGTAAAAAAAAGACGTATTTTTGGTCAACTTTGCACTAAATTTCCGATCCTAATTTTTTTTTAATAAGGTTTAGGATCACTTATTGAGCATAAAATCACAAAATCCTGACAGATCCAGGTGGAGCTTCAAGCGCCAAGAAACTATGCACTTATGACCCATTTAATGAAATTTCATTACCACGTAAACGATAAGTTTAATAAAAAGTTTACTGGAAACAAAAGATGCTAAATTTTATTCTCTACAATAATAGTCTCCGTGACTCTTGCCCTAAAGTGCATAGTTTCCTTGATATCGGCCAAAAACGATTTTTCAAGATGGCGCTTGAAGCTCCACCTGGATCTGTCAGCATTTTAGGATTTTATGCTCAGTAAGTGATCCTAAACCTTATAAAAAAATGGATCGGACATTTAGTGCATTCACTGAATCGCGCGCAAAATTAAAATATTTTTGTTTTTTTTTTAGCATTTACGGATAAACTGCTTATTGTAAGTTCACAAAACTCATTTAGAGCCATGAATAGGTAGTTTTAACGAGGTATATACATCTAGAAACCAAAATAATGGCCTGTTTATGCGTAAGAGTCCACTAACTAAAAACCAAGGAAAAAATCGGTTGATGCACTTTCGTGCATAAACTGACCACTTAAGCTGGAAACATACTATCGGACTTCATAGTCTAGATAACTATCAGTCGCGGCTGTCAGTCGCCTCCGTCAGCCGCGTCCGATAGTATGATTCCGGCTTGATTTGGCTTTCAAGAGTATGTAACTCGTAAATGCTTACAATTTATGGTCGCTAAATGAGTTTTCGTAAACATAAAATCAGTAGTTTATCTGTAAATGTCAAAAAACCCAAAAATATTTGAATTTATTTTTTCTCCTGTACTAATTTCATTCTGACTAACACATAATATCCGAAAAATATGACTCCTATTCCGTAGGACAAAATTTAGAAAAGACAACGGTGTTTACTCCAACGCCATTTTCTAGAAAATATGTTTCTTCAAATGTCATTGTTCGTAGAGTTTACACGGGGCTACTAGGTATTGTTGGAAGTAGCCTTAGTTAGATAAAGCTTGATTCACTCAATTCATAAGGGTTCAAGATTATGTCAGCTACATTGAAAATGGCATGACAGAGCGCTTTCACATGAGGCGACTAATATGTGGGGCGGCAGTAGATGCCAGCTGTTTTCCGCGCGTCCGTCGCTTTGCTACTGGAAATAACACTTCAGTGGTCAACGAGCCTCCGATCGAGCAAGTACTCAGACAGTTTGGTGGCAAGTACTCAGACTCTTGTGAAGCTAAGCATGTTGGTGTATTACACCCTTTCTGTGATTACACCGGCATCAAGACAACATTGTAAACGGTCAACTTGGTTGATTCATGAAAATATCCGTCTCAAAGGGCCTTTAGCTGTGCTGTAGCTGTCTTGCTTATATTGTCGTCATTGTAATAGTTAGCGCGACAACCCCTTAACTAAGTCACCTAACGTGGAAGCCCTCTAATATGGATAGATTCTTATAGCCAGAATCTTCGACTTGATATTGCGTAAGGCATATACCGTCTTCATAAGTATGAACTATTCAAAGTTTCTCATTGAAAATTCAAATGTAAGTACACGATATATGACTTGCATTGCAATATCACTGCCCGTCAAATGATGTGCGAACTCTTTGAAAAAGTGAATAAAGCTTAAATTGTAAATAGGTGCGTATTCGTCATAGAAAAATGTTTATATTTGTGAGATTATGTACTCATTAGCGTTGATATAATAGTTTGTCATTACCGCGTTGGCACTTTTATTATTGCACAAAACTGCTTAAATAGAGAGTAACTGTTGAAACACTGTCAACTTGATATTTTATATTATTTTGTTATATTATCAAAACAGCACTACTTATTTTGACTATGTTCGTTTTGAATTAGAAAGTAAACAATACTAATAGAACAAGGTAAGTTAGGTAAATAAAAAGCACTACACCTGTTTTTTGTCACGAGCTATATTATCTTGTAGATCTAACTGGGCCGTTCCCTAATTCGTCGATGCGTATCGCACGGTATCTATAATCTAGGCCGCGTCACACAAGTTGGCGCAAATGAAGTTAACTACAAGCTGCGAAATATCCAATCAACGCCGCTGCTTTGTGTGAGCTTCTGTTAAAAATAACCCTGTATAAAGATAAATAAACATTTGCACCGTGTTACTACTAGAGCATTTTAGTGGTAATGCGGCCAAAAATATACCCATGTTACTACTGGTGGTAAGACTGGTAGTTACACGAGTAACGAAGTATTATAATGTTATACAAAGTGAATGTTGCACACCGACTAATTAGGAAATGGTATTAATTCGGTGTTAACATTTAGCTTTTGTAATGCGTAGATTGTGTGGAAATATAAACATAGCAGATTTCCTCCAGCAGTGTTGTTTGGTCCTTATAAATACATACATACATCTGCTTTTATATTTTTCATAATATTTGTGATTTTAATTTTGTGATTAAGCTACCGAGTAGCTTTAGAAGAGGCTGAAAGTTGCAGCTTACCCCGTGCGAGATATTAAGGATGATTCATATTTTTTTTAATATAGTCTATTGACTAAATATGATACCCTGCTATAATATCGGCGAGGTTATTATAAAAAGGTCTCGATTTTCTCGGGCGCTTTAACATTTCTAATGATAAAAATAATTCAGCGATTATCTTGGTCGATAAATTGATATATTTTTCTTTTATTAATTATGCCCATGGACAAACAAACAAACACGTTGTTTGTTTTTAGTCTGACACAGCGAGTTAAAGACTCATATGTAATGTAAATCAGTCCTTGATTTATAAGTAGCGTTTTGATATTGCCTGTGCTTTTAAGCATCGTATCTATTAGTTCGTATCTATTCTATGGTTTTGAAGCAATTGTGTATGATATTTATAAAATATTTATAGTAGATGCTAGTTTGTGCTGGTCTTAAATTGTGATCTCTAAAAATATGTTTTTTTTTTGATAAGTAATTTTATGTGTAGTTTTCCTTGATTTTTAACCTTTATCATTGTGTATATTCATTTACGTAAAGTATGTATAAATATGACATGAAATAATTTTATAGTTTTGTACAATGCTCTCTACATTTTATCTAAAAACATATAAATACATACCTACCAATGTATAAGCTACAAAACGTCGGAAGCACAAGCATACAATACTATGACCATATTTGTGTAAGCAAATATTAATTATCTTTTACGAAAAGCTTGCCCTTACTTCTGTGTTTTATTATTTGTATAAAATGTCATGTTAGAATAATCACTGAATGAAATAGTAGCTGTGAACGTTAATTATATAAGTTACTGAAAAATCTGTCAGATGTTTCATTTCGATAATCTTGAGTATTATAAAACTATTAACATAGACAAAAGTACTCAAGAAAATAAAATATTTATGTTCAACGCCATCTAACGAACTAAGGACGCTAGAATTCGAATCCTCTTTCATTCGATCGCAACGCCATCTCTCAATACATTGGGAAAACGTGGTAACATTTTAAATTAGCTATAAAAAACATAAAATAGATTTAAGACTAACTTTACAGATTTAAAAAAAAATACTTTAGGACTTTAAGACACAAATTACATCATAGTAATCTATTTTAATCGGTGCTCTCTATCAAAATACAATTCACAAGGATATTTAGTAGCGCCATCTACAAATAATACGTATTTTCGAGCTTTTTGCGACGTACGCTCAATTGTTCTGCGTCTGCGCGTCTACTTGAGTACTTTTGTCTAAGTATGCTATTATTTACCTACTAATAATAGGTACAGGCCGAATCAAATTTTGTGGCGTCTGCGAACACGAGGCAAGTGGTTGTGCAGTAGCAATTTGTTCATATGTCAGCGGCGCAAAAAAGATCTGCGTAGCTTGTAGATAACTTCAGAGACGCCATTAAGTTTGATCCGGCCTAGAAGGTACGAGTATATGCTAATAGTAGCAAAACTACTTGTATATTAATAACGAGGATAGGTAGAGTAGTGCTTATTCTGACTAAGTATTTTACTCAAAATAGTGGTGTTTTTATGAATGAGACAAAAAGAAATACTAGTGTGTCGTGAAATAGGCCATCAATTGAAGTGTTGCATACGATTGTACCTACTTAATTAAGCTTAGTTATGCAATCGGGAACTGAAATTAATGACATTTATTTAGTTGTGCCTTCAGGAAAGATTTAAAAATAATATTCCGGATCGCACAACTAGTTGTGTAAAGCAGTTGGTCCACGAGAAATTCCTCGCTTTCGAGTATCTTACTACTTTGGAGATTGACGATTTTCCACACATTTTATGAAATTATAGATTTGTTGGATAGCTTATAGCAGGCGCCCTCGTCATTATGCAATACGTGGACACAATGCGCAAGAATCGCCCATCTTAACAGGCTCTAAGTCATAAGATTCCTTTCTGCGACATATCTGCCGGATCTGCATGCACCCCTAGCATGGTAAATGGGTAAAACGTCTTTCCGCCAATATATCTTCTCGGAGTGGAAACAATAGTACATTGTTCACCGAGAGGAGAAAGTGACCGATTACCGTCGAGGGTGTCGCTTTAAAACACCCGAGATCGGGAATCGCACTTTCTCTCGAGTGATACATAGTGCTTTTTACTACACCTACGAGGAAAATAAAAAACTAAATCTTTACTAATTGAAATTTATATTGAAATTGTTGCAGTTAGTGAAGCACTTTTTCCATTATTCACGTGTTCTTTTTTCAAATTGTTTGACACCATCCAACACAGCTAGTGGCCAGTGTCATTTTGCGAACTTGGAGATAAAAACTCACTGTAAAAACGTTTTGGCTTTTGATATTTAGGTTACCAGCGCATAGTCTTACCCAAAATTAAAAAAGAAAAACCACGTAAGAAATGGATTTTCATACACTTTTCTCTCCCGCTCAGATGCGTTTTCTCGCCGCATATTTGTTCGATGTGCAATGACGTACTTTCTACCGTAAATTTGATAAAGTATCAAGGTACTTTCCGAGCAGGTGTAGTATAAAGTATAAAACCTTCGTGCGCGAATTCAAATCGCACTTGGCCTATTTTTAGTATGTAGTAAATGGGAAATCGAGCTAAAAATCCAGATTTATTTTCTACCAAATAAATATTTCGCTTCGCTTCAAGATCAGCATTATCACATCACTCAGGCTATAATTTAGAAATTACTACATAATATTAGACTTAGGTACGCTCATTTCCGTTGACGAGACCGTAGCAGAACTAGGTCACTCGTTTTCAGGACATCCCTCCAAATTAGAATATATGGCACCTCGCCAAATTGGCTAATACTAGCGGAGAAAATAAGGCTGGTGTATTAACTTAGTTATGTTCAGTAGAATCTATGTAACGAGAGTCTTAACTATATTAATTACCTTTTGGGTACGAATGAAAACGACATTTAATTGATTGACATTTACTTATGTACGTCATTATCACATTTGGGTAAATCAAATTACATTAAATGCAATGTAAATCTGTCTTAATAAAAATTAAGTTATCGTAAAAACAAGCGTTTTGGTGAAAACTTGTCGGCGTCCACTCGGCGTCGGACGACTGAAAGTCGCATGAAAATATAATCATTCGACGATAGATATTCGATTACGATTCGAGCCGGTGGGCTCGTGCGGGTACGTGTCGCCAGTGTGTTGTGCGAGGTCAGACGGGCGAGTCGGGCTCGTCCCAGGGCCAGGGCGGGCCGGCGTCCAGCGCGTCCTGGCGCCACAGCGCGCGCGCGCCCTCCGAGCTGTGCGCCAGCAGCCGCAGGTTGTAGGGCTCCACCATGTTGCCGAGGTCGGGCGGGCTGCCGGCGCGCTCGCCGCCCGCCTTGCGCTCGGGCAGCACGTCCAGCGGCTCCGGCTCGCGCGGAGACTCCAGCTCCGTGAGCTCGGAGCGCGGCGACGGCGAGCCCGACGCGGCCGCGTCCGGCGACACGCTCACGCCGAGCGGCTGCGGCGCGCCCGCCTCCCCCGCCCCGCCCGCCACCAGCGGCGCCGACTCGTCGTCGCTGGGCTCGTCGCGCGCGGGGCTGCGCTCGCGCGACCCGCCGCTGCCGCCGCGCAGGATCTTGTCCTTGAGCCGCGTGAGGCGCTCGGCCGAGCTCACCTTGCGCAGCATGGCGGCCGTCTTGCGCAGGCCGCGCAGCTTGAGGTCGACGACGGGCGAGCCGGCGGCGCCCGCGCGGCTCGAGTCCTCGACGGAGCGCGAGCGCGCGCCGAGCCGCGCCTCGGCCGCGTCCTCGTCGGCCACGAGCAGCGAGGAGGGGCGCGAGCGTGGCGTGTCGGGCGCGGGCGCGGCTCGGTAGTGCGCGGCGGGCCGCGGCCGCGCGCTGAACGTGATCTGGCCGTCGTCGTCCGACTCGTGCTCGTTCTCGACGTTGAAGGTGACGGCGGGCGGGTCGCGGTCGCGGTCGGCGCGTCGCCGCAGGCTGCCCTTCAGGATGGAGGGGTCGCGGCGCAGCGCGCGCGGGCTGCCGCCGGGCGAGGGCGCCGCGCTGCCCGCCACCGACCCGCCCACCATCACCAGCGAGTGCTCCTCGTCTGAAACGAACGAACCACCCTGTGATGCCGGTTCACGCGCGCGCGTTACGATTACAGGGGAGAGGCGGGGCGGGGAGTGGGGGAGGGGAGTACCTGCGCGCGCCGCGCCGCCGCCCGCGCGCCGCCCGACCCCTCCTGCGCCTACACCTGCCTCAAATAACGTTAAAGAAAGGGCGAAATGAAACGAACTGAAACTTTTGTATATTTATTTATTCACACGGACAAACGAGTACAAAATTACTGGAAGGAATGCTACAACCGCCCGGCGGCGCTATTCGAAACGTTACGTGTCCGATTCGCCGAATCCACTAATTTTACAGTTTAAGTACATTATAAAACCGATACGAATACTAAAATTTGGAACTCTAACTACGTAAAATAATTTAAGTAACAATTTTATTTGATATGCACTGGAGATCCCTATTCGTTTATTTATAACAAAATATCGTTCATATTTCTAATAACTAATAATCGAACTAAATCTCGAGTACTCGCTGAATGCTAAGTACAGAGATATTTGACACTTTCAAACTTAATTGTCTAACATATTCGAACACTGAGGAAAAGTTCAGTAAACTTCAAGATCTAAAATACTAATTTCTCACTATCATGGCACAATACAAATTGTTTTAATCTAACACATGGAATACTGATAATTGAGTATAAATAACTAAGGCAAAGCCAATCAACATAAATTACACCTATTTCAATTTCTTGGAATGCTACAATTATAATGGAATGAGGAGATACACAACCTATGCTAGAAAAATAATACAAATGGCAAATGCTTGAAACAAGCAAAATAAAAACATTAGTTACACAGCACCTAATTTTCACATAATGTTTTTTTAAATGATCTGACATTTTTTCATAAATCTCAAAATACTTTTATTTAGTAGTTTATACTTTCATAGTTTTTTTTTTTCATTTACATGATGATATGAATATTAAAAAACTACTTTGGATTTATATCAATAAAAAGTTCTTCAAAATTAGACGCTATGTTTGGCCCTTAAGGATCAAATAATACATAATTAACTTATACTTTTATACATACTGCCACAATATTTGACAATAAATAAATATGAGTTTGGTATTGCCTCGAAATACCTACTTGAGATTGTTTATCACTATTATCAAAAGTGGGCATTAGATACAAAAATGGCATGCAAAGTGTAGCCTCTATGCTATATAAATAAAAATTGCGTACAATGAATTGTACTTACAAAAATAATAAATTAATGACAATGACGGGGATAGTACGGTTTTACGTATTAAAGATTATTGAAGTGTCGTATGCACGGTACAGAAGATCTATCCGATTTCAAAAAAGATCTACTTATACGCAAGTTTATTTACGTTAGAGTACGTAGTACGTACAGCACATGTAAATGACAAACAAAGCGGGATTATGTAACACAGAAAAAATCGCACCGACATCGCTCCTTAAATGATGAACTTAGTCAAAAAAAGGTAGGTGTATCTGCGAGCATCAAAGAAAAATAAGTTTGGTTACAACTGTAGATACAACAATATAGCTAAATATTGTAAACCGTACTATCCTCGTCGCTAAGTTAGCAAATTGCAGCAAATTAGTGTAATTTACAACAGCTTTGTTGGACTATCGACCTTTATTGCTTTTATGTGGATGATCGCGGGTGTTAATAAGTCCGTTAAATTTACTAACCATCGTTTTATTATATGGAAATCAAAGATCTAGAAAACTATAGAGTGACATGATGAATTATATTTAGCAGCACTGTTTAAAACACTGGAAAACTTTACAATATGACCAATCGATAATGTCACATACTTAGATAAACACTGAATTTTGATACCGTTTCAACGTCATCGACATTGTTAAAGTCATCAAAAAAGGCAACACAAAATCATAAGTACAAACGAATACTTATTCAAAACTTTGCCAATAAAGTTAACGGACACATACATTATTTACTTTGCACGGGAGGTAAAAACATAAATAAGCTAATGCAACGGCCGAAACGAGAACCGAGGCTTCATCTATTTTGACACGTAAAGCGTCGAGATAAAGTCCTTATTTCTCCGGCCGAATGGTCTAAACCAGTGATTCCCAAAGTTATCTGGACTACGACTCATCTAATACAAGTTTTCAAACTCGGGACCACCTAGGAAATAGGCATGATGAGTGCGTTAAAAATATATTGTTATTAATTAGTCAGTGAGTTAGATTATTAAAAAATATTGGACACGTATTTTTTCTTTCGTCAATCAAACAACAAATGACAAAGATAAACCTTGTCAAAGTTTGGGAGTGGGAGTCGTGACGTCACCTCGCTTACACAAGTCTATACATTTGTATGGCACTTGTGACGTCGCGCGGAACTTTGACGGACTATATCTTCATCAATTTATGTTTAAATGTCAAAAGAAAAAAAAACCGTGTCTAATATTTTTTGATAATCTATCTGATGGACGTATTATATTGTTTATTCATCATGCCTATTGAAGACAACGTTCATATTTTGCTCAACCAGTGTATCGCTCTACAGACAATGGCCGTTCAATATTCGCTCGCGCCCCGCTGGGAAACTCTGGTGTAAACGCATCGCGTGAAGGTGCTTCGATATTTTTGTTTGTTTGTTTATGTGAAGACGTCGTCGGTAAAGTTGAGTATGACGTGGTCGGGCCGGTCGGCTGCGTCTTCGGGCGGGGAGGGGAGCGGGTCGGAGGACAGGCGGGGGGTGGGGGGAGTCTCGCGGATGGTGTGGAGGGGCTCACCTGGGTGGGAGGGGGGCTCCGACTGGAGGACGTCCTCCAAGGCCTCCTCGTTGAGTGTTTGCAGCGCGCCGCATATCATCTGCTCCTCGAGGGTCACCTGTTGACAATAGTTGAGACTTTATTTTTACCGTTCTGGCGTATGGAACAAGTACGTAAGTTGGAAGTGTTAATCGGCTCTACTATTCGGTAAAACAGGTCATTAGAAAATTACTTGACATGAACGAAAAAAAATGTTTAGGGGTGTAGTGATTTTGGGTTTCATGATGAAGACTATAGGTTTTTATAGTGTGATAAATTCTATTAGTCCGAGCGAAGTTGTTGTAGCCGAAGTTGCAATTTGTATTGGCTTTTTAGTGCACAGTGGTTTAATAAATCAAACTAGAATCCTAGATACTACGTCCGGTTTGATAGTAAACTTCATTTGTTGATTTTCTATATGGTGTAGAAAATAGCAAGTATTGTGTGTGTAAACATTTAAATTATTTAAATATCTGCTTTTAGATATTTATTCTATTTTGTGTGTACAACAGTTAATTATTTAAATATCTGCTTTTGGATATTTATTCTATCTAAAAACTCACAAGTACACAAAAATTAGTTACATTTACTAGAAAAACTTGTTTGTGCAAAAGAACAGATAAAATAAAGTTAAACTAGGTGCAGTATACATTTACAAACTATTTGACTACAAAACTACTGCTACGTAATCACCTGGTATTCCGCGTAAGGCTGCAAATAATTTAATACACATTCATCAGTCTGAATATTGTTTTTAAATGGAATTTGGACTTTAATATTGGTACTCATTCATTTACTACTGCAATAAATGGACCAATACCAAGTATTGGCACCCTAAGCAGTGATCTGCCCTACTACTCTCTTTTTATCTATTACTAGTTTTTACCCGCGGCTTCGCCCGCATACGCAATATATCATTATAATTTATAGCCCATGTGTTATTCTGATATATAAGCTATATTATTGCAAAGTTTCATCTCAATCCGTTCAGTAGTTTTTGCGTGAAAGAGTAACAAACATCCATCCTCACAAACTTTCACGTTTATAATATTAGTAGGATAGTGACTGCATAAATCGAGCCAATAAATTCATTGAAACAACCTAAACTTTTTGAAAGTATCAGAATAAGACGATTAAAAAATACATTAGACTGGATACTTTATTGTTAGTATAACTTGTCGCATATTTTGCTAACAAAAAAATGGTGCATGTTTTTACCTGTTTTTCAACGTTGCTGGGTCGACTGCGTTGATGCTCGGTTGCTCTCGGTTTGATGTTGTCTGGTTCACTTTCGGTTGGTTTCTCACTAACTACTGTAACAATAACGATTCTCGTTTACTGAACGTTTAGCATGCGTAATATAAATAATTATGTAAGATTTTTTTAAAATTTGTAAACTGAAGAATAAACAGTGGTCTAGCATTAATTACTATCAAATTAAGAAAGATCCAGAAAAAAAACTTATTTGAAAAAACAAATTGTAACAATAAAAACTGTACGACATGATGAACCAAATAATATTGACCTGTGACAGAAGGCGCAGTGGTCGGCATATTGGACTCCAATTCCCGCAAGTTCTGTATGAGCAGCTTGAACAGCTCCCAGTCACCGAACGGCAACTCCATAATCTGAAATTGAAATATCGTTAAAACAATGTCAAAAAAAATTGTAATTTATAAATTAACTAGTTTTTACCCGCGGCTTCGCCCGCATGATATTTTGATTTTTGACGCAATATCATTATAATTTATAGCCTATGTGTTATTTTGATATATAAGCTATATTATTGCTAAGTTTCATCACAATCCGTTCAGTAGTTTTTGCGTGAAAGAGTAACAAACATCCATACATCCATCCATCCTCACAAACTTTCGCGTTTATAATATTAGTAGGATTATTTAAAAAAATATTTATGTAATATATTAAAAGTATAATTTAAGCGAGCAAGGTAGAGTTATCTTCCTCGCTCAAACAAGGAAGTAAACACACGCTTTGGTTGCGTTTGTCTAGTCGTACGATAGAAGAAAGGGGCAGGTGGGACCAGATTGTGCAACTGACCGGCTGCAAGTCCTGCAGGCGGCAGGCGGCCAGCGCGAGGCCGCACACGCGGTGCCGCTGCAGCGCCGCGCACGCCGCGGAGGCGCCCGAGCCCAGCGCCTCGCGCACCACGGCGCACACGCGCTCCACGCTCAGCTGCGACAGGCGGATGTTCGACGGCTCCGACTGTAACAACACATCAACGTTAGGGAAGATCAAGTTATTCTACTTCGGTTCGTTCTCAAGGAGACATCGCATGCGATAAATCCAGTAGCATAAGAATAAAACATCTCATGTGTATATAGTTTGTATGTTTCTTTATTAACTTATGGCAATCGTTAATCTCTGTCTGATTTGATGTTGACTCTTGACCAGCTTCTTGAGGAAAGCGTCGTGCCGCATGCATGTTTATAAATGGGCTTATTAATTTTTGTTTTTTACTATTTTATTGTTATAATTTTTAATTTTTTATTTTAATGTAAAAATGACATTACCTATCTAATGACGTAAAATTATTATTAAATATACCTATAACAAATATGATAATGTAATATTATATAAATTAATGTTGCCACACCCTTATAGGGTCATATGTGTATAGCTTTTAAAACATATTATTTAAGATCTACATTTAATACCACATATGTTGCAATAAAGATTGATTGATTGATTCATGTTTTATCTTGACTCGATACAGCTTAAAAACGCACACTCACCAGTCCTGGGAAGGCGGCGCGCAGCATGAGGTAGGGGTTCTGCGCGAAGGTCGGCGGCGGCGGCGGGTAGGGCTGCATGGGCTGCGGCACGAACCCCTGGCCGTGGTTGGCCCACCCCACCCACATCTGCTGCGGCGGCAGCCCGCCCGGCCCGCCCGCTTGGCTCGGCGGGGACGCGCGCTGTAACGATGGAGGATACACTATTTAGTAGTAGTCAACTTTTACTCAAAGTTTGGTAAAGAGTTTATGACTAGTTTTGAAAAGCTTGCGTTCTGACAATGGGGGTGAGTACTGCAATGCCAGTCTTAAGAGATTTCTTCAGTTAACGGTTCCGTATGGTTCTCCGCAGAATGGCGTCGCGGAACGCCTTAATAGGTTATTATTAGAGAAAACAAGGTGCATGCTGCGGCAATCTGTCTTTGCAACCGTTTTTGGGGAGAGGCAGTAATGGCTGCTATCTATTTGAAGAATCGTAGCCCCAGTACGGCGTTAGCAGGACAGTTACCGGAGGAAGTTTGGTCTCGACAAATTGTTTGTCTCGGACATCTTCGTGTGTTTGGCTGCATAGCGTATTCTTTGCTGCCGGAACCTACTCGTACAAGTAAGTTAAATGCTAAAGCTAAAAATGTGTATCTCAAAACATTGGAGTTGTAAAGTAGTACTTACATGTTTTCGTTGGAATAGCTTGGAATGTGGATGTCTTAGATGCTGCGGAGTGCCCCACAGCCCGCCGCCCGCCGCTCCCATCTCTTCTTCCGCTCCCGATTGTAGCTGCTCCTCTGTTATTGAATTGTGCAATAATACACGTTAAGAATTAACACAAAATAACACTTAAGATAGGAGTTTTTGGAAAAACATTGGCTTTTAATATAATTGAGCAAACATAATAAAATTAAGAAGAGTGACATGAGATCTTGGAAAGCGAATTCTTGTAAATCCGAGTTGATTGAATCGTTTGTAGCTCGAAAGGGCGAGATACTGTACAGTACAGCATCTCGTCCTTAAGATAAATTACGGCCATATTTTCCATATTTTTATTCACTATTACTACACATCGATAAATTACAAACTCTAAATTCGATTTAAAACCCTAGAAATGAGATTGGATAGGGTTAGAACGCCAAAAGTACGAAACCATCAATGATCTTTCACAAATAGAGACGTTATACTAATTAAAAATAGCCCTAAAACGTGACAAAATTCTGTTGTAGGTACTTAGGTAGAATATATATATGCAGCATGGTTTCAATTACTTATTAGCAGAGTTTAAAACCCAGTTGTTAGAAAGAGATAACACAGGTTCACAGAAAGTTCGCCTTGTACGTGTGACGCGTGTAACGTCGGCGCAAGACAAGGCGCGACTGACTTGACTCAAGCTAATTAGCTGGACTCGAGTTCGCCAGCTAGGCAGAGTATGACGCATCTACCTCAGTTTATATATAAGATCATTGGAAAACATTGTGACATTGTTGGCTCACCCTTGATAACTTTCTTGATGTAAGGGTCCAGGTTGATGGTGAAGGGCAGGAATATCTTGAGGTCGGCGGCCGTGAGCGTGGCTCGGTGGAAGCTGAGGAATACGTCAAGTTTGCGCTCGTCGCGGTCCAGCTCCATCAGCGCGCTGGCTTCGCGGAGTCCGGTCATCAGAGGCTTAACCCTGATGGAAAAATAATTAATTTACTCAATAACTTCGCTCGGATCGATGTATCATCGTAACGTGGTAATTTTCACATAATTGTTAATTACTCAAAAACTACTCCGCAGATTTCGATAAAATTTAAACCTCTAAAGTGATCTATCAAACAAAAAACAAACATTGAAATCGGATCACGAACTTAGGTAACTCTATGTATTTGATAAATTTTTCTACTTTCAAGTTGACATTTTTTACCGGACTCTGTAATCAGGTTTAGAGGTTGCCCTGATACAGGCTCAGCCTAGTAGTGCCAGCAGTCAGAAGTCAGCTTGTACCAGTTGAGATACAAGTTGGTTAGAGTCAGTTGACTCACTTTTCATAGATATGTTTGAGCGAGGTGGAGTCATCGATGTGCTCCTCATAGGTCTCGTGGTGGTAGATGATCCACGAGGTGCGGAAGGGCCACTGCTCCGTGAGGTTCACCCAGGACGCCAGCTGGTACCAGTTGAACTCGATTTGGAATGCTTTTAGTAGACGACCTGCAAATATGTTGATCATGATTGTGAGGGTAAATACAACCAAAATTGTGAGGTAGTTATAGTAACTAATATAAATGTGGATACATCATAAAATTAGTAATGGCAACACACTTGTTTTATTTAGGTTGCTCTCATTCAAATATAATTTAAGTCGGGCAGCAACGCCGTTCCATACTTTTCTCGATAGTTTGATATGGCGCAGCCGGTAGGAATCTACGCTCCCCTAAGGAATTTGATTGCTGAATATGAGTGATGGTTCGCAGAAAGTGTTACAGATAAATATAATTCGACCGGTAATGGGTATTTTAGTTTCGTATATATCTACACCACCGTCCTGGTCGTTTGCACGTTTCCTTGCATCCAAAGGAGGTTAAAACTCACCAGTGACGTACAACACGTTCATCAGCCGCCTCATGCTTCTAGGGTTGACATCGCTGAAGTAATCATCCGTCAACAACACGCGGCCGAGATCTGCGGCACCGCCGGCGGCAGGCGCAGCCCTGTGCAGCCCTGAAGCCACCGAGCTGGCGACGGACTCCGAGGGGCGCAGGCGCCGGGTCCGCGCCGCTATCACGCTGTTGCTGGGCGCTTCTTTCGGCTGGTTCTTGATTCGCTCTTGACTTGACATCAGCTCGGAAGTTGATGACAAACGGCGGGCTGACACCTGGTCAAATAAAGATAAATTATCTAGATAGTTTATGAAAATAAAACTTGCACAAAAATATAAGTCAACAAAAGTTTCGAGTCTTTGTGTGTCGTGAGCTCGGTATAAAAGTTACAGTCAGTCGGAACGGTAACACTAACTGATAGTGTACATAAAAACAAAAACCCCTAACACCTAATTTCACGCCAGAATAGAGGTATATTTTGTATTACCTATTTTGCTGATAGCAAAACAACAGCGACGATAGATCAGCTGATTTTGCGTGGCAGATGTAGCCAAGGTTTATTTTAAGGCTCCTTTACACACAGGCGGTACGAGCGGTATAGCAGACGGGCGGGCATCTGTATTGTACTGGTTATATAAGAAGGGCTTACACAGGTCCGGTCGCGGTACTGCCGTACCGCCCTTTACCGCTCGTACCGCTCATACCGCTCGTACCGCCTGTGTTTGATGGAGCCTTTATACAGATTTCTCTTATGGCCGTGTAGTGTTACCGCTATATGTAAAACGTGCAATCTTAAAAAATGTACGCTCAGAGAAGCTCAAATTAAGGTCAGGAACTGGCTCATGACTAGAACATACGCGGAAACAGAGGCGTTGGTGAAAGTTCACGATTGTGCCCTATAGCATACCTTCATCATACACGTACGTATAGTCGTATATGCATCATTCCGTTTTGGTCCGCTCTCTAAGACACACAGAAGTCGGTACTTCATGAATCCATATCGCTCACATGCACGCTGACTGTAGCCGAATATATTATCATGCAAGTGTATAATTCAAAAAAACAATTCAAAACAATTTTGATAACTTTCACAGAACGAAGCACTGCAAACCTTGACTCTAATGAGATCTCGAGTATTGCGGTGCTTCACATGTGTAGTTGTAACCACATCCACATACATGCAGATAAGCGAAGAAACACATGCACCCTCACGCATACATATCGCGCACACGCAGACGAGCCCTTACTGCTTTACTGAATATGCACATAGCCATTCATTCCTCAGTACCAAACTGTGCCTAAATCTACCTACATATTACCTATGTTTTCTATTAGTAAAAGGTAGTTTAACTAATGGAAAATTTCTTTAGTTTTTAGGTTTAAATATTGCTTTTATATCTTTTATTGTCTTCACGTAGTCGCGCGAAACCAATTAATACTACCTACCTGTAGAATTTGGGCCACCGAGATACAGGCCTAGCCTAGTTTGGGGCCCACTAGTACCGCAAAGACAATGTACATAAAATCTCTAGTGTTATAATCGCTGCTACTTATAATAATAATAACCTGTTATTTATAGCGTAACATCTTAAAATGTGTTAAAACTTAAGTAAGGTACTATACCTACAAATATGTTAAATGTGTAATATAATAAATAGTAAGAATAATGTACATAGCTAATTGTTGGAAAAATAAACTAAAACTTATCTTATCTTATTTTGTAACAATATATTCTTCTAATTTAGTACTTACCGATCTCTGAAGCGAGGCGGATATTTCATCTCCCACATGCGCCAGCAGCCTCCGCGTGGCGGTTTGCTGCGCGCTCTTGACGCGTCGCAGCGCAGAGTTCTGCAGGTAGAAGGGCAGCTGCACCATGTTCCGGAGATAGTCCCACCCGCCGATGTTGCTCTCAGAAAACGCTCGCCTGCTGTTCATTTCCACTGCCTGTTGATTGGAGCAAGATAAGTTTTTATAAAACAAAAGACAAAAATTTAATATAACCCGAATCAAACTTCTTCGCGATTTAAGATTCAAGGCGCTGATAATCCCATCCACGCGTAGCTGATGAGTAAGCTAAAGTCAAGGTTTTTAGGAGGTTTAGGATGGCTAGCGCGAAGAAGTTGATTCGGCTTTATACCAATTTTTTTTAAGTTGTGGTCCAAAATGACAAGCGGCTCAGACAGCATATCGCACCTTGTGTAAGACAAAAGGATATTAATTTCTCAAAATTCAACATTAGCACATTTATGTACTTAACTAATTTTATGAATTTTAAACGAATATGCACTTGTCTTACCGAAGGTGTGATATGAAGTATCGACACAATATTCTATGGCGCTGTTAGCGGCGTTTCGGACCACATAGTAAGTATAACATACATAATTTTATAAACTTAACGCTCGACAGCACTGGATATATGCCTGTCTTATTATTAGACGAAATGTTTTCTGCTATTGTCATAACTTTGATTTTTCTCGTCTCTGACAGATTTCAAGCACATAGGTTGTATAGTTAACTCCCAAGTTAATTTTTTAGAGCAAGTATGGTTACATGACCATACCCGTCTCTTTAGATTGACCACTCAGGGAATAATCCTAACATTATATACATGAAGATTACATGCACCAGTAATCTATAAAACCAACAAAATCCTCAATACATCAATAAACATCAAAGTCAGGGTCATGCATATCCACAGAGGTCGTTTAAAACTAAAATATCACGACATCGAGCTGCAATGTAAGGAAACCACAAATAACACCAAATTATAGACAATTGCAAGGAAACATCAAGAGGGTAACACCAAATGATACGTTTGTCGAACGACTAACCTCCATCCAAGCAACCTGCGTGAAACATTACAACTAGTTTATTCTGGATCTACGCTACATACTTCGCTACTGAATTAACTAAGTTTTCTTTAACATTGGACTAGTTTTAGAAACGATGGTAAATGCAGTTTATTTGTAGAGGTCTAACGATGGAAGTAAGAATTTTCATGAATGTGAGTTTTAGGAAAAAAATAAACTTAACTAGAATAGAAAAACTATAATAGAATCGACCTGATCAAACAACAGCAAAAAAGATGATAAAAGGAAGCTGATAACAAAATTATGCTGGTATTTTCTTCCTATTCTGTTTTAATTTAACGATAAATTAGACGATTGATCCGATATTTCTACGAAATGTTAGATTGATATCAATTTATAATGAAAGAAATGTTCACATGAGAAAATGATAAAGGAAAGAGAGAGCGGATTAGGAGAGTCGGAGACCATAAGTTCTGCATTCTTAAACCAAGTAAATGAGAAAGTCGATTACGTCGAAAAGGAAATGAAAACTCTGGCAGAAGATCGTAAAGCCTGGTCGAGTTCCAAAAAACACTAAAAAAACAAATGGAAAATGAGCGAGGTCGGGGTTCAACAAGAGCATCTGGTTCGTAAAGTTTTTGTATGGGAAGTACGCTAAGTTTAATTCATACCTTGCTGATGATATGTGGGTCGATGGCCAGCAGCAGAATAAAGGGGCTTTTCGGGTCCGAGCAGAGCGCGTGGACAGCGTTGAGCAAAGCGAGAACCTTCTCTTGTTCACAGCTGTCCAGTGCGTCCACCACCACCACTAGACGAGTTTGCTGACCCGTAAACGCGTCGAGGCACGATACCTGGTGTGGAAAAGTTGATTTAGAGAATCCATAAATGGTAAGTTAATCTTCGCAGTGTTTTGGAATTTATTTCCGACATTGTTACTGTTTCTGAAAATCTAAATTTTATAGTCTTTTACAATGTATTGGGTAAGCCTCTTCGCGTGCACGTCTTTTTAACGGGGATAAATTAAATGTGCATACGTCAGTCGGAACACATTTATTTATAGAGCATCAACGTTTGTCGTAAATACTGCAGGATTCGTTGCTTGGTAACAAGTGAGTCAATAAAGGTCGCGTAGAGGTGCGCGTACTTTTTAACTGTGGAAAGCACTGTAATGCGCTAATGTGTATATAATTGTGAGCAGTTGAGCACGGGCCTGTAGGGAACGCGCGGGAGGCATGAGGTTGGCGGGCGGGTGTGCCCCGGCCGTCTCATCACTCTGGCTCCCGCGCATACCTATATTTTGCCTTTTGCGCAGCGTTCTGCGCCTATCTTGTCATCCGCCAACTTGTGTGGCGCGGATTATACGTAAGATTATTCGAGGATACAGAACTCGCGCGGCCAGCACGGGACCCACGTGTACAGTACGTACCACATGCGTGAGAGCCTGCACTTCAGGCCGCAGCGCCAGCGTGGGCGCGTCGCGGCGCAGCGCCCGCGACAGACGCGCGCGCGGCGGCAGCACGAGCGCGGCCAGCACGCGGCCCCAGGTGTAGAGATTCGCCAGAACGACGACTCCGGCGACTGCGCACGCGCCGTACATCAGCCCCTGTTGAACATTACGCCGCCTGATCGACGACGACCCTCACTCATTGAGCCGTCGTGTTTACACATATATTAACTCTAAACTATTACTATTTTTAAGGAGACGCTATTCAAGAGACAACATAAAGGGGTGAACCTGATGTTTCCAATAAAAAGTGGGTATTTAATTTCAAAAGGGAAGTACATAGCAATTATTTTTTTCACAAAGTTATAATACATTAGAGACAAGATGTCGCATCAGACTAAGGTTGGATGGATTTTGTAACATTTTACGTTCTAAGAGTCACAAGTAAAATGCCGAATAACTTATTAAATGTTAATGTGAAAGACCTTATAAATTCTTACTTTAATATTATTTGGATCATCGACACGAAGAAGAAGAAGAATGTTAATGTGCTCAACAATGGCCGTTGACTAACTAAGCAAGATCAGAGTTAGTGAAAGGCCACTGCTGACCAAAACTATTCTATTCTCGTATGCTAATCAAGCCAGCTTTGCATTATCTTTTTAAAAATACTGCATCGGCCACATTCTGCCTGATATTAATTTGTAAAAATCGCCAAAACAAGAATCTTGTTTCATCCTAATGGCGATTTTATTTAACTTCACCAATAAGCTAAGTAATAAATAAAAAAATCCCCACCTTAGACGTTTAAAACAGCAAAAACACTAAGCAAACTTATTCCAATCATTCACAAGCGGTACTAACTACGTCTTAAGTTTGTCAAAGGGTGTTTAAGTTACAATAATAGTCAAATTTCTTACTGCGCATCTTCTTTAGATTCTGTGAAAAACATGATGAGCACACAAAGACCGAGGAGGATGCACGTGAAGCAAAACTCGAAGGTGATTATGTGTGGAATGCAGCAAATTTTACGCCACCTGCGTTCGGGAAAAACATATCCTATGTAACAATCGTAGTTAACATTTTCTGTAGTTATCTTTGTGATAAGCATTTCAAAAATCTGAAGCGAACGCAGGATTTGAACCTGCCCCTTCGGATCACTAGCCCGACGCTCTAACCAACTGAGCCAGCCCGCCGCCTACGCAAGCTTCAAATTTTTGAAGTGCTTACATTTCCCAACTTATAGCGTTGGTGGCGCCACCTGTGATACCCGTATTAGACAGGTTATCATTCAACTAGAAGTTATTAGAACTTCTAAAGATTGACTCTAGTGTGGAAAGCACTCAAAATAAAATCATAAAATTGATTTAGCAGTGCGTCATCTCTCGTCAATCTTTAGAAGTTCTAATAACTTCTAGTTGAATGATAACCTGTCTAATACGGGTATCACAGGTGGCGCCACCAACGCTATAATTTGGGAAATGTAAGCACTTCAGAAATTTGAAGCTTGCGTAGGAGGCGGGCTGGCTCAGTTGGTTAGAGCGTCGGGCTAGTGATCCGAAGGGGCAGGTTCAAATCCTGCGTTCGCTTCAGATTTTTGAAATGCTTATCACAAAGATAATTCTTTGAGATAAAAATCTAGTGTGGAAAGCACTCAAAATAAAATCATAAAATTTTCTGTAGTGTCATTTTCTTTGTGTGCGTTATTGGCATCAAAGTTTCTTAAGAGCATATTTGTGCAGTTTGACACTAAGTTGAAAAAAGCATAGCAAATTCCATGGGAACTTGTTCGCAGCTGTTTACTCTCAACGCCTTAAAAGCTGTACTAGTGACCATTTTTAGGAGAGTATAAGTTCACCTTTTTGGCAAACATTTCATATAATTTTACTTCCGTCTGTCCGTCAGTGGACGAGACCAGTTTAGGACGGGAGGCCCGCGCCAGCCGAGTGCAAACCTCCCATATTGGCATTCTAACGCCTCAACTACACTCGCGATCTTTGCACGACCATCAGTATGCCCTATCTCCCGCTCACTTTAAAATCGGCCCCTATTTCCGACAAAAAGTAGCAAGTGTCTATACTATATTAATAATCTCCCGATAATTTTAAAGACCATCGTCTTGGTCTTTTAGTCCTCAAAGCGCTTATTAAAAGTAATAGAGGTTTAGGCCGGATAGTAAACCCTCCACATCCAACGCTTCAGCCAGGCTCGCGATCATTTGCACGAATTTCTGGTAATAAGTATCAAATTCCACTTACTTCCATCCAGAAGTGGACGACACCGGCTTAGGGCGGAAGGCGCGCGCCAGCCGAGTGCAAACCCGGCCGTATTGGCACTCTAACGCCTCTGCTAAGCTCGCGATCATTTGCACCACCATCGCCTCGCCCTCCTGCCCTCCCCCACTCTTCATGCCTTCTGTGAAGTGGAACCTACGAAATAACCGAAAGGAGAAAAACTTAGTTTAGCTAAAGCACATTTCTGATTCGTCAATCGTGAAGAATAGGTATGTGTAGTGAATAAATAGCTAACAAAGTGATCCTGTAAGGGTTCTATTCCTTTTGAGGTTCGGAGCCCAAAAAACAATTCAGTGACTGTAACTGTAAAGAGTTAGAGTATTCACGATAAAGTGTAAATACACTTTATCGTGAACACTCCAAAAAATTTACAGGAAACAAAGATAGAAAAATAGTGTAAAATAACGGGCAGTGTTATCGATGACAGCGATGTCTTCCAAGCAAAACCATCATTACGAAAAATTTTGTTTTTTAACTTTCGCGATTTGAACACATTATCATTGTATACTACGGGACTAATCGCGCACTAAAATTACGAAATATATAAATACCTCATTATCCCGACGTTTGAGTACGGAACTCTAAAAATCAGCTGTTCCATATAATATTTTGTCGATTCCAAGTTGCAAGCTTTTCCTCGAATTTTGCGTTTGTTTAGTTTGTACGCCCGTGTGCAATACCAGCTTTTCCGCCCCTTATCTACGACTACTAAGGGCAGAGAAATTTGGGGGGATTTGCTGCCCCCTAGGTGCCACCCGCGTGTGCCGCGTGCTAGTGCACGCGTTGCATGCACGCTTGCGGCGGGCCTGTTACCTACCTTATAGGCGTGGCGGGCAAGGCTCTGGGGTCGTTGGGCCCGGGCGGGTGGCAGAACACCACCTGCAGCACGAGCAGCAGCGAGCTGAACCGCCGCCCCAGCGCCGTCAGCACGCCGCCCGCCCACCACCACTCGTACCTGCATACAACATCACACCAATTATAAAATCAGTTCAGTGTTCAAACCGCACGAAAATACGCAAGTGATGTTCGTGATCTTTTTTACCAATTTATCATACACAAGAAATGACTCAGATAGAGAGCGCCACGAAGAAATGGCGGCGATAGAGAGCGCCACGTGCCACGATACTCACCTGTTGCCCATGTTCCACAGGATGTAGAGCGCGAGGTATATCGCGGCGAAGAGCGCGAAGCAGACCGCCACCGCCACGTAGGGCGCGGCGCCCGCCACCGCGGTAATGGCCCCGATAGAGAGCGCCACGTGCCACGCGCCCCACGACACGGCCCACGACCACGCCCACCCGGTCTCGCTCCACTGCCGGGCGAAATTCTTCATCTCCTCTGGAATACAAAGTCGCAAGTTTTTTCCATTGTCTTTTTAATTTGGCGTCGTACGTTTCTTATACTTGCCAGCGTCAAGCATCGACGATAACTTTTGACGAGTCATAGTTACACGCATAATAAAGTCATGCATTCGTAAGTAACGATTCTTCATCATCGTAATATCAGGGTAAGGATGTCCATTACTGGATATAGGTTTCCCTCAAACAGGGCTTCAACAGCACCCTATATTAAGTTTTCACGCAATTTAAAACGGAAGGCGCGGGATCTCGCCCGTCTGACAGTGACGTTTTGATGAACTCCTAACAGCTGGTAGTGTTGCCGCGTTTGGGACAAGTATTACGCGAAGAGATCGGTTAGCGAAAGAGTAGTTGACTATACCTTGTAAAATATAGCTTGATAGGAGAGACATTGACATACGCGTAATGACTCACGCAGATTAAGTACCATATTTTTTTATGCTCGTGCATCTCGACCATGAAGTATAGCATTGTGTACCGAACATTTTGACTATAAAATTATGGTACTTGATGTGCGTGAGTCATTACGCGTATGCCAATGTCAATGTCTCGCGTATCAAGATATATTTTACAAGGTATAGTATGGGTGCGTGGGATAAGTATTAAGCTTACCTTTAAGTTTATTGAGCAAAAACGACTTCCCCGATCCCCACCTCGCATACAGCCCGACGGTGATCGGCACCGACAGGCTCGGCTCCGACAGCATGTCCGCCAACGCAGCGCTATACAACTCGTATCCCAACATATTCTCATTGTCTTCATTGGTATTCAACTTGCGGGCGCCAAATATCTGGCCGAGTATTGTCTTGTTGTAACTCATGTCTATGTTGTAAGGAGTTTCGTTGAGCTTATTCGGCTTATATAACAATTGACTATTCTTTGGATTTCTTAGGAGTATTTCTACTATTTGCTGAAAAGAGACAAATGTAAAATTAAAAATTGCAAACAGTCCCGATTGTAGATATAATTGGACTAAGAACTATCTCGATTATATCAGTTTAAAGAAAATAATAAAAATAATAAATATCATAATTGATCCATTCTATTAAGAATTATAACGTTACAGACAGAAGTAGGCTTTGTTCGTCAGCCCGCATCGTGGCAAATAGACAAATTGTCTTCCCACCAATTTTCTGCCTCAGAAAAAAAAGTCATTCTATAATCTCATGAAACGAATTATGTCAAACCAACCTTCTACTTGTCTTACCTTAGACCGCGCCCTCATGGCGATATGTAGCACCGTATCGCCGCGGTTATCGGCTACATTCACGCGCGCTTTCTTTTCTAACAACAACTGGACCATTTCAGCATTTCGAGATCTCACGGCACGCATTAGCGGCGTGTCCCCGCTCTGAAAAATACGTCATTTTTTACAATTTACAATATTTTTTATTACACTAAGCCGTTCTCTTCTATCATAAAAAACGGCCTTGCATTCTTCTAGTAACAGTTCTTAACACAAGCCTAAATTGGATAGTGTGGCTTTCGTTTCACCTTTTCTCTAGCAGATAAAGCGAGACGAATACCATTCAAGCTCCCGCTAAAAGCATTTGAGACCTTTAATATTTTTTTTAGAAAAGTTCAACATATCATTTGTGCCTGTGGAATGGCCAGTTTTCCTATTATACATAATTAGATAGATAGATGAACTCTTTATTGAATTTCACCAGACTAGAAACAAGAACTTAAAATTAGTGATATAACTAGCCGGCTTGTCACTTATCGGCCTATCTTTCTTTCAGGACTTCCCGACTAACCGTCTTACCACAAAAGTTTTACGCACGCTTTAGACAACGTTTAACAGTATTTAAAGCTTGTTTAAATCTTTTGTGGTAAGGCGCTACGTGTTTAACACGATGCTAAAATTCCATTTGTCTAACTAAAGTAAATCTTTTGTTTAAAGCTCAAACAGATCTTCGAAATATAAAGAAATTCAAGCGTGACCCCAGTTCGAGGTCGAAATGTGTAACATTTTACGCGCGCGCTTTTAAACGTCCAATAAAAATAAACGTATCGTAAACATCAACAATCGGAGACACAACAGATCTTTTAAAGCTTCCCAAAAATAGATTCACATTAGAATCGAGACAATCGTACGATCACGAGATTTTCACGAGCTCTCTTGATGTTTGTAAGCGTACTCCTAACTAATATTATAAATCCGAAAGTTTGTTTCTTGGTTTATTAACATAAGATAATGTAACTTTATTGATATTAATAACCTAATATTATAAAAAATATTACACATTATTGATTGATTCTGCGGCCTTATTTTGTAAGCGCTCTGACGTTCGGCTTCGCTTTTTCTCCTGCTCGCGCCAGTTACTCACGCCGCGAGAGCGAGCGGGAGGAAAAGCGAAGCCGAACGCCAAAGCGCTTACAAAATAAGGCCGCTGGTCTCCAACTATGGGCCTTATAAGTAAGCTCCAGGTAGCACAACGAGCTATGGAGAGGACTATGCTCGGAGTCTCTCTGCGAAATCGAATCAGGAAAATCAGCTTGTCTTATTTATCATTTTTTCATGTTTTTACTTAATAATAATTTAAAAAAAACACAGAAATGCATAAAATAATGTTTTTTTGCATAAAGTTGTTAAGTCAAATATAACAATATAGAAATAGTACCAACAGCAAAAGTAACAATGCACTGGTTTGTTTGTTACTCTTGTACGCAGCAATAGAGCAAGAGATCGATTTCTTTTTTGGATAATGAGTTTAATGATCTAAAAGTATCATAGACTACTTTTTACACCGGAAATAAAAGGTTTATATGGGATAGCACAAAAATCAAAATAACACACGTACGAAGCGACAGGCAGAAGCTAGTTATAAATACTGCAAAAGCAGAGGAAAACCGCTTAATGTCATACGTGATTGAAATATGTATTATTTTCGTCGCCAGCATATTTTGACGAATGCCACTCCGTCTCTATTTCTAGATTTTAATGGTATTCATTTTAGTTTGGCAAAGTTCGAAACAATCGTTGAATTTATTTCACGGTACCGAGTGCTTGACTAGACTACAATCATATTTAAATGTATCATTTTAAGTGTCATGTGGTAAAAACTAAGACACCTCTATAATTAATTTTATTTAAGTAACATGAAATGTATAAGGCGAATCAACGATGGCGTCTGTGAAAAGACTGGTATCTGTGTGTTTAGCAAAACCCCACTCTTCGCCCCTGCTGATATATAAATTTCCTACTGCGCAACGACTCGCCGCGTGCTCACAGAAGCCTTTAAGATTGATTTGCCCTATACCAAAGTGGTGCAAATACTGATGAAGAGTTTCAAATACACCATCTAATAATCTAATTTGTCCGTAATTTAATCAACATCCTGTACATTATTCTAGAGAAAGATTCTATAAAAATTAATTGCCATTACAATTGTGCCAAAATGTCAAGACAACACGGGTCATTATCATCAAAAGCATAATGTAGTCAGTGATGTTTGAAAAGACTCTGCAGTACTTTTATCCATGTATTTCATAATCTTTTGATAATCTAATCTTTGCTACAAAGTGTATCATAAATATATTAGATCTGGCAATCTCTGTATAATGGACAAAATAACTATGAATAATAATGTTATTGTTTATCTACCAGATTGCAAATTGAAACCATAAAACTTGATGATTATACTTCTGATAAAATAATATATCAATGAATAGAATTAAAACTAAACGTGACAATCACCTATGATAGTGCAGCGTGGCAAACAATGTATTATTTGTATTGTACGGGTAATGTGAATGTGCCACTGCAAAATGACCTTTCACTCAAGGTAATAGACGTGATGTATCAATTTCTCAATGGGTCTAAATCTTCTAAATGTTCCGTAAGAAAGATATCAAGCGCATAAAAGATGACTACATTAACACTGATAAAGATAGTATCTTTACTAATATTATAAATCTGGAAGTGTTGGTTTATTGGTTTGTTAGTTACTATTGTATGCAGCAACAGAGCAACGGATCGACTTGATTCAGTGTTGCCAGTGAACATTTTAAGCAAGCCGTATAAACAGGCTGTTCAGTAAAGAGTGGATAATACTTCACTGGCGGGCGGAGGAGGTCACTACTAATCAAATACACAAAATTTGTGTTCAGTGAAATTGCCACGGTTTTCGAGATATTTAATATTTTCTTACAAATTTAACACACATTATTTTTTTTATTTAAATGACAATACGAGGGTCAAACTGAAAGTTCTTAGAAAATCAAAAACTGATTACATTAGCCAGTTATTAGTTTTATTATATCTTTTCAAAATATTGTCCATTCACGTCAATACACCGCTGCATGCGATGGAACCACTGGGAAAAGCACTTTGCCCACTCGTCCTTAGGGGTCTCTTCAATGGCATCGCGATACGCAGCCACCGCTTCTTCAGCATTCATAAACCGCTTTCCTTTAAGTTTTTCTTTAATTTTTGAAAATAAATAAAAATCACAAGGCGCGAGGTCGGGGCTATACGGCGGGTGACCCAGTAATTCAACGTTTGATGTCGCCAAATAGTCGATCGTTCGCTTGGCGGTGTGCGATGAGGCGTTGTCGTGGTGAAGGAGGATCCTACTGCGAGGTCGTTTCTCTCGAACTTTTTCCAAGACAAGTGGCAAACAATTGGTAGTGTACCATTCTGCAGAAACTGTTTTTTGATCCTCTAACACAATTGTCGCGAAATGACCTATCCTTCCAAAGAACGAGGCCACCATTTTTTTCCCCGCACTTCGATCTCTCTTCACTTTAGTTGGCAACTCCTCGAAAGGAAACACCCACTGAGCAGATTGTCTTTTGGTTTCAGGATCATAACAGTAAATCCAGCTTTCGTCACCTGTTAGTATGTCGAACACAGCATTTGAGTCACCTCCGTTAAATCTTTCAATCATTTTACGGCACCAATCCACACGATGGAGTTTTTGAGCCTCAGTCAAATTATGAGGTATCCACCGGGCGCAAAGCTTCCTGACCGCTAAATGTTCGTGTAGGATTTTGTGCACTTGACTCATACCGATGCCTAAGCTTGTCCGAATCTGCTGATAGGTCACTCTTTTGTCAGTCTCTATCATACGCCGCACAACACAGATGTTATCTTCAGTCGTCGCCGTAGAAGGCCGTCCCTCACGTAAATCATCAGTGAGATTAGTGCGACCACGTTTAAACTCATTAAACCAGTTGTAAACAGTCGCACGAGATGGGGCTTCATCGTGAAAGGCCAATCGTAGTCTATCATAACTTTCTTGTTGACTTAAATGACATCGAAAGTCATAAAAAATCATTGCACGAAAATTTTCTCGTGTTAAATTCATGTTGACGTGACACAGACAATTTTCAATTTGCCGCCAAATCGTAAAACAAATGACAAATGAATGAAGTATATACTCAGTAATATTGGCAAAGAGTTCTATTTTCAAATTATAGAATTATTTTTTTATTATATTGTTTATAAGTGGCCAGTTCTAAGAACTTTCAGTTTGACCCTCGTACTACACTACTACTACATAGAAAGCAATTGGATCATCCTCAGACCCTTGAAGGTCTAAAGATAATCCAAGTGCTCAAGCCCACTGCCAGTTGGCAGCGTGCCCAGCATGCTGGCAGCATTGCCACGCTGAATGGCAATGCTTATACGTTGAGCCAAATAAACACCAGCATTTTAGTCACGCGTCGCGTCCACCAGACGCTCAGAAAGACTTTTGAAAACGAGATGAGCTCCCGGCCCCCACGGACCCAAAGTCTCAACTCCAAATGGCTCAAATATGTAACCACTACCGAGGTTAGCATATTTGCGCCGCTTGTGCTGCTCAGCCGAATTGGCCGCCTCTCCAGCCCTACTCTGAGTCTCAGGAAGATGTAACGGTGCCAAAGTATTGACGCAAGTTGCGTCCCATACTAAGGGCCGTCCACATTTCCTTGGGACCAGCGTCATGCCGTCAGGCCTTTTGCCATCAGCACGCGCCAACCCACTCGGTTCGAGTACGGCTGCGATATTGGCGGAGACAAAAGCCCATAGAATTGTATAAATAAATAAATAATAATTAAAATTGTATAATTGTAATAAACAAACATTTAATTTAGAAACTGTTAATTATCCCGAAAGCCGTGGCGACTTCACTGGACACAATTTTTGTGTATTTGGTTAGTAAATAATAAAATGTCTTACAAAAGGTCGTGTTTACAAGGAAAGAGGCCATAAACCGGCCTTGTCTTGGACCTAGGGCCACAGCAAATTTTCAAAAAGCCGTAGATACAGTCCTTCGATCGTAGGCCGTAGATTTTATGATTCTTTGACCCCAAAGTCGTGTCGTAGAATTTGCAATGCTACGGCAATTCCGTAATTGCCGTAGCATTGGCAAATTGACTTGATTTTTGACATGTAGTTCAAATGTCACAAAGTATCATAGATTACTTTTTAACCAGGAAAAAAATTGAGAATCTTTTGGTAAACCGCGGATAGTTATAAACAAAAAAGCAAACTTACAACAGTGCTATGCTCCAAATCAGGATTCGAAGCCAGCAGGAGTTTTAATATAGCTAGGTGTCCCTTTTCCACCGCAGTGTAGACGGGAGTTTTCCTCTCTTTCCCGGGCAAGTCCACGTCTACGTGTTTCTTGAGCAATGCTTCCACTATATTCTTGTGGCCGCCTTTTACTGCGTGGATTAGTGGAGTGTCTTTTGAATGATCCTGAAAACATTTTTACATAAATTAAAAATATGGTTCAATTCAGCTCATATAGATTAACACAGAAGTGAGAAAGAAGGTTTAGGAATAGAAGGTTTCACTGTATACTGAGCACCACACAAATACAATACAATACAAAATTACTTTATTTTCACACCACACATTACAGAAAAAGCTTAAACTAGAAAAATAAACAATAATCCGGTAGAACAATGGGCGGCCTCATCGCCTGCCGCGATTTCTTCCAGGCAACACAAATTGAAAGATGGGAAGTTATCCGCAGCTGACACTTCGCCGTGATTCGCTAATTATTGCGCATGTGTGCACAATGCCTATACAAATGGCGAAGTAGTGAGCTCGGGCGTAGGGAGCGCGCGGGAGGCACGAGGTTGGCGGGCGGGTGTGCGCCGGCGTCTCGTCTCTCTGGCTCCCGCTAACGTCTATATTTTGGCGTTTGCGCAGCTCTCTGCGGCTAACTTCCCATCTTTCAATTTGTGTGGCGCTCAGTATAGGCTCTAACTTGTACCATACCATAAAATATGACAAACAAAATGGCATTTTTAAAGTTTGTAAGTTAAAAGTAAGTAAGTAAGTTCGTATAGGCCGGGTGGCTAGCCCTGGTGTCAAGAGTTTTAAAGCCGCCTGAAGGCCTCCGACATGGCTAAACGGTTAAAACGACCGGGAACTACAATTTAACGAGTCATCCGAGCCACGGTAGCGCTCAGTTGTAAATGCCACCCGCGGTCACCCGTCCGAAGACTGGTCGTGCTTTTATGCTTACTTACTCGTACATTGTAAAGAACATTTTCTAAATTGGTTTTTGTTTGTACGACCGCCATATTTTATAAAAGTTCTTCCCACCTTTCAGTGTAGGTAGTTAAAGATATATTATATGTAGGGTTATAGGGTAAGTAGACCTATTCCCGTTAAGGGTGTGTAGTTTACTTTGTTTCTGACTAATTTGACTATGAAATACACTTAAATTAAAAAAAAACAGATATTTGAAATTGATATTTATAAAATTCCCAATTTTCGGCTATCAGCTCAGATATTTTGAAACGTGTAAGTCGTATTATTATTTTTATTTGATTTTTACATGTAAAATAATGTTTTATGACGTCACTACCCAATATTGTCCATAAAATTACCTTTTATAAAAAGTATTTGAATTCAAATATCTCGAAAAACCTGAGATTTAGGATATGGTGTTTCATAATCAAATCAGTCAGAAACGTAGTATATATTTTAGCTACACACGCTTAACGGGAATAGGTCGACTTAGCCTGTAACCCTGTATAAAGGTTGTAAATAATCTTACCTGCACATTAATATAAGCCCCAGAATTGATAAGTGCTAAAGCGATGTCGTAGTAGCCCTCTTTACAAGCCATAGCGAGCGCCGTATATCCATCCTTGTCTAACGCGTTCACATTTGGCTTGTGTTCGAGAAGCATCTGGACGATCTCGGAATGGTTTCCTGCAGATAGAAATTATTTATCAATTAAAGTTAAAATCGATTAAAATAAAAAGAGTAAGCAAGTATACCAAGCGCCACACAAATTGACGGATGAGATGTTAGCCGTGGATGACACTTCGCCGTGATTGGCTAATTATTGCGCATGTGTGCACAATTCCGACGCCGCGTGTCGTAGTGCATAGGGAGCGCGCGGGAGGCATGAGGTTAGCGGGCGGGTGTGCCCCGGCGTCTCGTCTCTCTGGCTCCCGCGTTTACCTATATTTTGGCTTTTGTGCAGAATTCTGCGCATAACTTTCCATCCGCCGATTTGTAAGGCGCTTGGTATACTCTCCAAAGTACTCACTGAAATCAGCAACTCTGTAATACACATATTTGGCTATGTTGCTTTCTGATGATGATGATGATGAAGGGACTAAATAAACCTACATACTAACGGCAGACATGTTCCAAACAAAAACTTTATTTCAGTATATCGGGCTAAAATATTTACTGAGACATGCACGGAAGTCTACTATACCTTATAAAATATAGCTTGATACGCGAGACATTGACATACGCGCAATGACTCACGCACATCAAGTACCATAATTTTTATAGTCAAAATGTTCGGTGGTGTACTTCATGGTCGAGATTCACGAGCATGAAGTACAACATTGTGTACCGAACATTTTGACTATAAAAATTATGGTAGGTACTTGACGTCCGTGAGTCATTACGCGTATGTCAATGTCAATGTCTCGCGTATCAAGCTATATTTTACAAGGTATAGTATAAACACATTTCGATTTTACCGCTCGGCAGTACCGACCCATGTCGGCTTATGTGTGTAGCAAGCCTACAGCCATAATTTTTTTTTTAATCTTTATTAGAGTGCTTTTTCGCACAGCGAAAATGGCGCACTAGTAGGAAAATCAATTACATAGAACTTATATATCTACAAGACATTTGTCCTATTATCTAAACCAGTTTTCACCATGGCTAGTACCTTCTTTGTCTCATCAGAAGTAGGTTGAGCTAAATACAAATTACATAAACCAATGGAACTGTCTCGGAATAACAGGCGTCTGGGCGCCTAGCCATAATATAAACTGTTTAATCCCTTAGATCTTCTAAACTACACAACGGATTGCAATGCGGTTTTCAATATCTTTTAGAATATTTCTTCCGGGAGGTTGATAACTAGAATTAATTTATATTATACAAGTTACCGTGAAACCTGCAGCAGCGGCGTCCAGCAGTACATGCCGGTGATGTTGGGGTCGGCACCGGCACGCAGCAGCTCGGAGCAAGCTACGGCGTCTAACCTAACCGATATGATTGGATATTACCATGTGCAGCTTGCAGCAGCGGCGTCCAACAGTACATGCCAGCGGTGTTAGGGTCAGCGCCGGCACGCAGCAGCGCGGCGCAAGCGACGGCGTCGCCAGCGCGCGCGGCCCACGTCAGCGCTGACGTCGCGTACTTATCGCACGAGTTGGCCCGCGCGCCCGCAGCTAGCAGGCGCTGCACCACGCCGCTGTGCTTTCGCCCCGCCGCCCATACTAGCGAACTGAAAGCAAGAAACAAAATTTATTAACAGGTAAAACACTTATAGGCCGAATCAATGGAATCGAATCCAACTTCTTTCTGTTAACACGAGACGAGTGGTTGCGCAGTATAGTATACAGGGTTTTTTCTAATCAATTAGCATCATTTTAGGGTCTTATTCTGTACATTAAAACACTTATGCTCTGCTTCTGCGACTTTAGTCAAAACACATCAAAAGCAGCGGTTCCATACAATTGGTCATGGGTGAACGATATTTTTCTATGGAACACTAATTTATTTTAATTTTGACAAAAGTCGCAGAACAAAAGTTGTTAGTTTCGATGTACAGAATAACCCCCTAAAAGGATGCTAATTGATTAGAAATAACCCTGTACATGTTAGCGATGCAAGATATATAGAGATTTATGCGCATAGCTTGTAGCTAACTTCAAAGAGGCTTAGAAGTTTGATTCAGCCTATAAAAACAATTAATAGGTACATTACATTCGTATAATTTGAACTGCAACCAAAATCCCTCGAGTTATGACGCTACGACATAGTCATCGAAATACCACGGTGATACCTAGTTATGCCGTAATTCGTAGGACTTATAAATAATTATCACTATCAGTATACATATAAAGGAAATTTTGCCTTTTTGTGTGTCTATATGTACATCCATTCAGATTTCAGATGAAATCTTCAAAGCTACATAATATATTGCTATGCGGTTTTCAATATCTCTAAGAAGATTTTTTCCGGAAAGTTTTCAGGTAAGTATAAGTAATTCATTTGTAGCAGGTGAACCCAAGACGGACAGGTAGTTCTTACAAGTAGTGATAAGACCTGCAATGACGTCGTTTTGTGCATTTATAACTGCAGGCCTGACAATTGATTTAAAAATAATTATTTTTTGCGAAAAATAGCATGACCGACTTCACCCGAGCACAGAATTCGCGAATATTTTTCACGGATCGATGTAGCATTTTTCACATTATTGTTGAATTATCAAAAATGGCTCAGCCGATTACGATAAAATTTAAATGGGACCAATTTCGAAGTATACTCTTTCGAATAAAATAAAAAAAAAATATTGAAATCGGACTACTAGGAAAAAAGTTATGCGTGGTTATACATAAAAAAAAATATACGCGTCGTCGTATACATAAAAAAAATATACGTAATATAAAAAAAAATTGAGAACCTCCTCCGGTTGGTTCTTCGGTCAAAAATAAAGTAGGTGTCTCTATTTATATTTGTTTTTGTATGTAAATAGATAAGTGTGGCATCTGATCTTCTATATAAGGAAATGTTGTAAGGGAGTTGACAGTGAAGCATTTTTTTTTCTTATGTAAACTATATTATTATGCATTTTATCAAGGACACAATCGACATACGCAAATCACACCGCAAGCCGAGGCAGTGCGGTCAAGCTTACTGGATGCAAAAGTTTTGAGTGATTATTATAGACACAATTTATCGTAAGATTTTGTAAATATCCGCGTGACCTCAGTTGCTTACCTACGTAAATTTCAAATTTGAAATGCCACTAGAATACCAGTTCAGACAATAACTACATCTGATCTTTAAATCTATATTTTAAATAAGTAGAAAATATCCAATTCAAAAACATGAGCTTAGTAACAAATCAACACCGTTTAGATGACGAGTACCTCAGAATAATGACAAATTATAGAAACCTTACTAAAATAGCACGAGAATAAATCACTTTGTCCTATTTTGATAATGAAATTTAAAAGGTGTCAGAAAAAGATGCACATACACTCAAATTTCGTAATTTCGAAGGGTATCATCAACTAGCATTGAGCTATTTCGGCTGTCCAAATTCAAAAAGGTGGAAAGTAGGAAGTTAAAATGATCAGAGATTTGAACCTTCTGATGGAACTAGAGGGTTCAAATTTCCGATCATATCGCAAAAGTCAAAGTATACCAAACTACAACCATTATGTCATTCCAACTTGTGATTTTGACGTTTGACGACAGGCAATGCGTTTTTTTGTTCAACTCAGTCTCGCGTATGCTTCATAACCAGATATGAATAAGACAGCTGTAACGTAGTTTTTTCTAGAGTAAAATTTAGCAAGGTTTCTATTACTTGTCATTATTCTGACTTTCTGCCGACTTATTGGAGATCCATAGGGGAGGCCTATGTCCAGCAGTGGACGTCTTTCAGCTGATGGATGGATGATTCTGAGACGAGTACTTTAAAAACTTCTTACATTCAATCCTCAGATATATCTACGTACGATTCATACGCTATAAAGATGAGTCAACATTTGAAGTTTCTTGGAAAAATCTAATAATTATTAATAATATAATTCAATAGCTAAGAGAGGAATAATACAATTTTGCGGACATTATACGTTCCTTTCATACCATAACAGACAAGCGACATGAATGGATCTCTCTATGAGTGTACAACAATGGCCAAGTTAATGGAACTCAGACTGGACGGTGGACGAGGTCAGTTATATATTAAAAGCCAGGTCATAGAGCATCCGAGATTAATCACTTTCTCTCGATCCGTCAAACAAGGGAGAAAGTATGAGCATTACTTTCATCTATCATCAAATATCATAGAAATATCAGACATTAGGCTTCGATGTCCGTTGCAAACTACGTCGAAGTTTCGATCACATTTTCGATATCTCAACTCATACTGGGGTAATAAGGAAAATAATCATATTGTGGTCAAAATTGTTAAGGCACAATAAGCAATAAATTATTCGCCTTAACCTCATCGTTTAATTTTATCCAATTATCTTCTAAATTGCTGCAAATAATATACATACCTATATAATACATTGTTTCAGAAGATTATAACAGACTTCAAAATAACTCTGTTTTGAGTTATTTGGAGCTGGTTTTCAAATCACACTGGACCAAGACTACTGTACTTTTATAGGTCCTATTAGGGCGATTCGCCTGGATGAAAAACCGAAGTTTCACAATACAAGCGAAAGATCTCCCGTAGCAAAATAACATACAGTCGAATAAAGAAATTACTCTTATGAAAATCGGTTAATGACTGTCGTATAATTAAGAATTTCCATTACGTTATTTCCATGAAATTATTTTGCCATCCATATGGCAAAGTCTAGCTAGTATACGCATGGTAATACAAATTAGGTATGTCGCATTAGCAAAATAAGGCAAAGTTATTTTTTACCATCCATGGTCAGAAAAGAAACTCGTATTAAAGGCGTGGGAAAAATATGAATAAGCTCTCAAATATTTTGGGGATTTACATTTTGCAAGTTAGATTCAGGTTACTTCCTTAAGTTCAAGGATAAAATCGTGCATATTTAAATGATAATATCAATACTGTTGCTTTATAATACGTCAATTTCGTAACACGTGTTCTACAACTTATACATGTGACTTTATATAATGCAACACAACAACAAATTTAAAACGTGTTTTTGTTAAAAATCTGCGCAAAAACAGTCTGTCTGATAGGTACGTAGTTTTCGATTTAGGTAACTCATAATTGGATTTTCGATGATTGAAAAAAAAACTATTAAAACCAGATAAGTGCGAAAGGGTTTCGGACACCGAGGATTCTGTCGATTTTTTCATCTGATAAAGAATAACTCCAGTCCAGCATTACAACATTTTTTCGTTCCAATCATTCTAAACTGCGAATGCTCACTCACATTAATGCCTACATGTGTAAAGCAGTCTAAGGTGAAAATATAATACCAAAAAGTTACTTGTCTGGAAGCTATTATTTTTGATAATGAAGTAGATTAGTAATACATTAAAATATAATAAACAAAATAAATATTTTGGGGACACACTACCTCTTACCCCAAACTAAGCAAGGCTGCCAGAGAATGATATAGTACATATACATATTTTTAAATACATACTTATAAATACTTTTCCTGGGTGGGAATCGAACCCACGCCTCTTTGACCCAGAAGCTAGGGTCGCTAACCACTGAGCCACCGAGGCAGTCAAATTCATTGTTACACTTACAATTGTTATACAAACGATGAACGTATTTATAGAGTACCATTTTTACCATTTCGTGAGGGAACTCTAAAATTACATAATCACTTTTTCCAACCGCCACTTTTTGCGAGAAAACGAGAACTGGTCATGTTCTCTTTTCTTGAGTTCTGTATGTATTAGACAAATTACTTACTTGATGTTATAATTGCCATGAGCGTGGACATCCGCTCCTTTTTCCAGCAGTAGCGCCACGACTTCCTCATGCCCCTTATACGATGCCCACATGAGAGGAGACCATCCACCCTGATAAAAAGAAACATTGTTTTATAAAATTTGTAATTATGTTTTGCTGAAAAGCAACTCTAGATCTTATCAACTCAATTCTTGATGAAATCATATCAATGCATTCCATTTGCATTGCACCACTTCAACATCGGACCTCAACATGCAGGCTTAGCCGAGTTTGAGACCCCTAATGATTGTAATTGTAATTATGTTTTTTTTTTTTTAACAGTAGTTCATTCACTACTGCTTTTAGAGTTTTCCTATAGATTTCCAATTAGAGTGGCCGGAAGTGGCTTGCATCAAGCGTGTTTTTGCGGTTCTAATGAGGTCGTCTCTTCCTTCTCCGTGGACGTCTTACGCTGCCCGTGCTCTTGCTAGTACGTTACTTTTGGATATTCGACATTTTATCCTATAACTTAACTATTGCTATTGCTAATACTATTGCGAGTATAAACCCCTCACTCACAACCTTTAAGCATAGAGTTACCATTTACCATTAAGCTTAGAGTTACTGACAAAGCGGACAGGAGGGATCTATACCTACTAACATGGTAAAAAGAGCGCACCGATTCTCTTTGTTTGAAATGATCTCTAAAACCACATGAAAATATGTTTCATTATTTAATTAATATAGTAAAGTAAAATTATTCAGCCAATATAGGTATTATAAATATGTATTTGTTTAACCTAAATAAAGTCAAAGTGGACTACCACATACTGATCTAATAAAAGCTTCAGGAAAACCGATCTCAATCAGTCTTTTTTGAAATCAATCAAGACGGCTTATGTTGCCGGACGCATACATGACATGACAACTTGCATACGAAATCTTATAACTGACGACCGGAGCAACGGTAAACCAGTTAATGTTAACAAAACCACAAAATATATCGCTTCTCTTGGTCAAAAAGATGCTGAGTCATATTCTTATAATTAACCCTTTGGCTTCCCCAGCTTTTGAACGTTTTGTTCCGCTGAAGACGAAGACGAAGGTCACTGTCATGCCATTTGTCTTTTGTGTGAAAAACAAAGAGCACAATATCATCTTATAGGTAATCAGTTTATGAAAAACAAACAACATAGTTGCAACATACCCACGTCACTCCGGTGATGTTAATAATACCGACTATATCTGGCGCATAAAAAATGGTTATAGAAAACAAAAATAAATTCACCTACTACACAATCTTTACCTCAGAAGAATGTCAAGTAACAGAACCTTGCTAAATTTTACCCAAATAAAAACTACGTTACAGCTGTCTTATTCATATCTGGTTATACAGCATACGTGATAGTGAGTGGAACAAAAAAACGCATTGTAAAAAACGGCATACGTCAAAATCACAAGTTGGAACGTCAAATGGTTAGATTTGGTTCCACTTTGTCTTTTGCGATATGATCGAAAATTTGAACCCTCTAGTTCCAGCAGAAGGTTCAAATCTCTGATCATTTTACCTTTCTACTTTTTACCTTTTTTAATTTGGACAGCCGAAATAGCTCAATGCTAGTTTGTGAAACCCTTCGAAATTACGTAAGTTCGGGTGTGAGTGCATCTTTTTCTAACACCTTTTAAATTTCATATTTAAAGTGGGACAATGTGGTGTATATATCTTGCTATTTTAGTACGATTTTATTACTTGTCATTAAGATTTGTTTTTCAGCGTTTTCGAAAATTCTTATTTTTCCTATTAGTACGATATTAAGTTTTCATGTGTCCTTTGTTCATTGTATTGTCGAATAACGTTCATATATTTTTAGTTGGATATAAGTGCAATCAATCGCAACGTAATCAGTTTATTCGATCAACACGTCTTCAAAAAACACGTTCACAGCTCGAAGGACCAGTATGTACGTATAGAACCAGAAGTAACGGATCAGCGTTTTCTTTTTTTTATTCCGGCGTCACATAATTTTATGTTTACGACCGCAGCGTTACACCAGCCTGCACCGGATTTGTATTATTTAACTAGTGATTACGAGTGGGAGCACCGTCTCATGGATCTTTAAAACGGGTCCCGAAGCGGTCCCACCTATTACAAACACACACAGGCGTATTAGCATAAATACTTAGATAAGCGTCCGAGCCCACACTATAGCCAGGCCGTTACCGGCACTTATGATCATTGCAAGTATCTAGAAAATAGCATTTTCAATTTACCGGACTATCCGCAGAATAGTTTTCATAACCAGTCTCAGTAATTACGTAAAGCATGACCCCATTCTACAGAGTGGCCTTCTAGCTAAAATAAAATACCTACGCATATATCAATTGAGAGATTGTTTACGTTGTGATTCCTGAAACCCTTGAATAATTCGATGTGTATTTATCCGTCTTTGGTGACAGACGGTCCTCCTACGCTCGCAAATAACGGAATCGATAGAAACGTTTCAGGTAGGTATATTTATATCGGGCTATTTTTGTGGCTTCTTCAGAACAAGCCCCAATTTATGCGTAGTATCGTTATCGTAGGTGGATATAATTAAAAATGTAAACAAATCATTAACGGGCGTCATTGAGGTTTGGTCATATGATGGTAGTCAGCCAAAACGCCCATTGACTACATGCATCTAGTCTAGTATTTATATAATGGATATTGTTTACGGTGCAGAAGCATTAGATGACTCGGAACGGATGAGTAGGTACACTTACGCTTTTAAAAATATATTATTACATTATAGTAGTGCGTATAGCGAATGTCAGTGACATCTTGGCAGAGATCCACGTCATGTATAAATATACAAATTTTCAGTGCACCGAATATTGTTCAATCTATTTATTATTTAGGTCATTATTATAATTGTGTTCCATTATCGTCGAGGTTAGTGGCCATAGTGACAACCATAATATTTAACTAATACTGGACAATACCATCTGAATAAGAATCCAAATTATTATTTTTACAAAACTGAAATTCGATTGCGACCCACATAGCAATAATAAAAGCTAATTAATAGATTAGTATATTTTAACTTTTTTTCTCTATATTAGAGCTCTATAATAAATATGTAGTCTCATATTATCAGTGTAATTAGTGTCACATTAATAAATATTAATACATTATAACAGTGAAATATAATAATCAATCAATCAAGATTGTTATCCAGTCTACAGTCAAATATTTAGACATATTTCGCGATTGTAATTAATCATCTGACTTTGGTGCATCATAGATTATGTTAGTTAGGCTGTTGGTAACCCGCTAGAAATAACAAAACTACAGATAATAAACATTTCGAGTGTAGAGCACTGATAAAAATCTGTTCCGTTTTGACAGCAGAATAATTTTGGAGAGCAGCCACAGCGCAGAAAACGTCACAATGCCGCGATCCAGACACTGATGGAAAGGGAACATCTGCCGTGAGGTCTGGCAAACAATCGTACTATTTTTTTAAAACAAACAATGTTTGAGACAAAACAACGAAAAAAAAAACACAAGGCTTTATGTTTTTCCCAGGCTTATGACGCGGTTATGATTTTTCAATAATCTTTTACGTTATATTTTAGCATTTTTTAACGATAAAATATTCCCAACTCAAGGTCATCTTTGCGCAACTCCCCAAAGGACGATTATTAAAGATTCATCTAACTGATGACGTCATAAATGACGTAATAACCCAGGTTGAACATTCTCGGACTCTATCATAAAACGATTTCAACTCGGAGAGAGGACTAAAAGTACAACTTGCATCGCAAAGATAGTCTCGACTCTCGATGTAAAATTAAAAGTTATTGAAACTTGTTGAAGAGCTATAGATATACTCATTATAGTACATTCAACTTCTCTGTTACTCTGTAGGAAGAGAGTAGGTACATATGTCCAACAGAGAACAGCTATGCCCAAGTCAATAGTGTTTATTTTATCGCGAATAAGTCTACGCTTGACCACAAACTCGCCTGACGGTAAGCGACGTTATGGTTGCACTTGCAGGAACGCAGACACGAAGATACCAATGTATTCTGACTTTGAAAAGTATTAGATAATGCGATAATTAAAATAGACTTACGCAGTCTCTGGAGTCGACCTTGGCGCCGCCATCGAGGAGTTCCTTAGCGATGGCGAGGTGACCGCCGCGGGCCGCGAACGCTAGCGGCGTCCAGCCGTCCGCGTCCGCGGCGGTGGCGTCTGCACCAGCGCCGAGCAACAACCGCACCGCATCCCCGCGACCGTTCTCCGCCGCGCACATGAGGGCCGTTGTGCCGTTCTACAGGAATAAATACATACCTACATTGAAGGACTTAGCCACGGGAGAAGACTAACAATAAAACGATACGTGATAAAATCTATCAGCTTGATAATAATGTTTTTTTGGAAAAATCAGTAGGTAACTACAACCAACTTCATACAAGCCCTCCCGAACCGAATTGCTATAGCGATAATGGTGATTTTCGCTACGCATTTTGGCACGAGCTCCAAATTTCATAAATTTTCTAAAAATTCTTAAAAACTGCAGAACCAAAGTGAACTATATTATGGGACGATATAATTTATTATTTAAAGCAAATTACACTTTGGGACTATATCCGAACTTCCTCAGTTCTGTCTTGTTGACTGAATCGGAGCTTCCCGATTCGACTAAAATTTCGCAACATATTTGCCAAAAGTAAAACGATTTATGTGTTATTGTACGTTAATTTTTCCACGTTTGGCGAAGATGTTGCAATACATACAACAAATCAGTCGAATCAAGAAACTTTGCATTTTGGTAGGCGGCATTGGTCGAAAATGGCATAAAACTTTTGGTGATAGGTAATAAATCGTAATAGAACTCATCTATGATGGCTATGATACACTGGAAATGGCTTGGCGTTTTTTTTAGAGGTAATAAATAACTTTTTTAATTCACATCACTGCAAAAAGTCGTCTAAATATGGGAAAAAAATCCCCGAAATCTAGGAAAATAAAATTTTCTGTTCTAATCATTTTGTCGAAAATCGATGATTTTTTTATGGTGCAGCAGATTTTTTCTGGGATTTCGGAGTTGGACCATAAAAGACCAACTTTTTTGGGTATGATAATATAATGATGATGAGTAGGTACAATGATATTCTAGAGTATCTCCGCCGTCTCGATTTATTTCCCAAATTTATTCGGACACAATATTTAATAATGATTTATCTCAGATCTTTTGGCTCCTAAGACGTAATAATAGTCATTATTATTAGCTGTAGAGACGACTATCTACTTTTGCTGCTTGAGTAATCAGTAATAGTATTTGGCCTGCTACTGACTTTTCAAGTTCTGGCCAAGGTGGTTAAGTTAATACCCGTTTATCAAAGCGGAACACTGATAAACAGTACTTCCGAATTGATTATAGATTAGAATATAAATCACCCATAAGATTTAACTTATATATTTTAGTTATTACATATTTTTATTTATTAGTGTTTTTTATGCAGCTACTGACGAAGCAAGACACAAGTAAAGAAAACGTAGAAATGCTCTTCAAAAAAAATCATAGAGTTTGGAAATTGTCTTAATATCCTAAGTGTGCTCTACAAAAATAGTACAACTACGAAGTTTTATAGATTATCATTTTCCTACTCTTATCTAACTTAACTACAAAGCTAAATAAATAAAATTATGGATTTACAAAAAAAAAATGAAACTAACGTTGTATTTTAATGACTTAATCTGGTCTCGATTTTATATCCTGAATGAATGTAGAGTACGAGCACGTTAGGTATCGTAACAAGTATGTATCATAAAAGGTTCAGTGGCAGCAACAAATTCCTCCAATATCTATCCTAATTATAGCTCTCATTTACCTGAGCAGATAAAACTAATGTTGTTTTAACACATCACATATCTGATGATAAGATTATGCTCCTGTTTACGACACCTCCTTTCCTAGAAGGTCATCATTTGCGGTTTATGATGTCCGTCAATAACATTGTTTAACCATATAATCATAATCTTTGCATAAAATATAACAAACAAACAAGCAAGTGAGACGTCATCGGCTGGTCTTTTCCTTGATTAGATGATTCAGAGTTTTTAGATTTAATTGGATTGGAACTTATCTTTGGTATTCCTATCTCGAGATTCTTAGTAACGACGAAGCTAGCTCTAGAAGTTATTTACAAGCATCGTTCGTCATTAGTCAATTTTATTTTTTAGCTTGTTGCGCATTAATGTGTAATTATTCATACCTATTTAAATTATTTTGTAGATTTATCTATCGAGTGAGCAATAGTGCATGCATATTATTATTTCAAATATGCGTGCAAGAATATGTTAATTTTTGTTTTTCAGAGGCAGATGTTTGTTTTATAATTTTATTGACGATTCTGGTATGTTATTTGTACTTGTGACTTTTTCTTTTAAAAATAAGGTTATTTCTTTTATTTAATAAGATTATTCATATTTTTAATCAATAAAAAAAATAATGATACCTACTAATGAATGAATAATACCTGTAGAATATTTAATTTTTAGGACAGACAATGTGAATTAAAAAATCGACACTGACTTCGTGGCGCATGATAGTACATCTAAAGAACCATATAAAATATAATTAATAAATATTATCTACATCTACAAGTATCTTGAATTTGTGTGTTTACTTTTTGGAAAACCTATTTGTTACAGCTTCCTTGAAAAAATGAAGTGTAAGTTATTTTTGCCTGATGATAATAACAGCCGCAGACTATTGAATACTTTTGCATCACATGTGATGCTGACGATTTAGTAGAGTAACGAATAGTTTATAGTAAAATAAAATACGGTAACAAGTCATACCTCATCTCGATCGTCGATGATGACATTCTTGTTGTTATTGAGGTACTGTTGCAGGTCGGCGGTGTTGTCGCTGTTGGCGAGTTGGGCGAGCGTGCGGAAACACGCCAGAGACACCATCGACTCGCTGCGGTGGAGGCTCTGCAACAAAACATCCCCATGCTGATCCAAACACTAACAACACACCCAGCTAACACAACACCACACGCTTCCTTACAAATTATGCACGCTAACAAACAAGCGTTAAACAGGTTCTACGACGTCTCGGAACATCAGTCCGAACACTAACGTAGTATTTCATTATCAATGTCTGAAACAATATTTCTTTAGTTTCCGCGAAACTCCTGTTATCATGTAAATATTGAAATATAATAGCACCTCATTTGGTTGAAAACTCCGAAGTAACATCTTTCTCGGCGAAAAAACAATCACGCTCTAAAATTGTATTTTTCAGACAATATCGGCACAACACACAAAGAGCAAGTAAACGTTTACTCGACACAGTTCAGACTTATAATGAACATAATTTATAGATATACTGATAAGAATATGATATCATGAAGTAACCCAATAGACTACCTACGCAAGTTTTGTTTGCTCAAAGAATATTAAATGCAAAACGCAGCAAAAATAACATTTTCATTACTTTGACGATTTCATTTAGTTCACCTCACACAACAAAATCATTTTAGTAAGTACGAGTTAGATAACATATCAACTCAGGTTCTATTTTTCTGTGTTAGAGAACACCATGCCGTATTTTTACGTGATCATGCGTAACATTAACACTCAAATATTCATGCAACGGTTCAGTTTATGTACGAAACATACATAATATTAAGGAGTTATTATCACAACATTTCCACACTGGCAACTGTGATCGGGCAGACCGTGTTTGAGTGTCGTCGGAGGGCGAATCCATGAAATGCACCGGCGAATCCGTGGCTGAAGCGGCGCTGCTCCCCGGGTGGCGCCGTCACCGTGAACTTGGGGACGTTGAAGTGCGGGCCCGCGGACATGGGGCCCGGGTGCTCCGGCCCGTTCCCCAGATGCAGCGGGAGGAACGACCGCCGCCGCTTCGTCTGATGAACCGGCGCAGGAGGCAACAGCATCATAGATCCTGCGAAACTATTACTTTTCGTCCGCTTCTGGGGCGTCAGCTCTTCATCCAAATTATCATCGGACCTTTCGGATTCACTCCGTTCACTTCTTTCCGTATCAGAGTGCGGCGGCGACTCCTGCACGATCTCCAGCGGCGGGCTCGGCTCCAGGTGTGAGGAGGGCGGCATCGACACGTTCTTCGGCTTGTGTATGTTCGCGATAAGACAACGTATGGCCACGTACTCCTTGTCACCGGCCTTCCTGTCCGGGAGATGCGGCGGGAGGGACATCGCGTCTCCGCTCCGCGCATAATAGGTCGGGTGCACGACTCCGCTCCTGTGACAGATTGTGAATGTGGTGACTCGCGCGCGACGGGCGGCACGCCGCGAGTCGCGTGGGGCGGATACTATTTAGAGCTCGGCGCGGCGCGGCCCAGGGCGGGCGGAGGGCGGGCTGCATCAATGAACGCGTCCGATACGTACGAGAGAATATGTGCTGCAAGCGCGCAAGGAGATGCGCTTGAGGACCGCGGAGGCTGTGCGCTGAGCGACTCGCTCTGGAGGTAGCATGTCGGGCGGTGTCTGACCTGACTGTGCCGGCGCTCGGCGAGCGCCGCCGGCGCCGAGCCGTGGCCCTCCCCGCCGGCCGCGGGTGTTCCCATTGGCCACTCGGTTTTTTCTTTACATGATCGAGCATTCATAATAACAAATACACAAGGAAACTTATCTAGATAAAGATGAATTTGAAAACCTGAATCTATACGTACCTACTACAAATCTATGATACGTCGTGTTACAACACGTGATACAACATCAGATCAGTATTTTAATTTAGTAATAAAATTAATTGATACTGTTAATTTCTCAAACATTAATCCTTTTTTTTTCATGAAAAGTTTTAAAAAAGCGACCTAATGATGAGCCATTTTATGCTTGTTGCAACATAAGGTTATACTAGCGCCTATTTTTATAACAACCGGTTAGGTTAGCGGTGAGTGGCTGCTTAGGCGCCTCGAGCAATAAGGGTATAGGGAGGTGAAGATCCGCAACATAAGAAAAGCAAAAGGATTAACGGGGTTACAGGATTCCTCTCGCCGACCGGCGCCGGCGCCGCAGCGGACGTCTCGATGCCAACATCCAGACAATAAGGAATATGCATGTTTTTTTTTTAATTTATTAAACGATTGCTTGGATCATTAAATAATGGTAAAAAAATATCTGGTACTCAAATATTATTAAACATAATGAAAAAAAAAATATCAATGAACTTTTGACGGCTTAAACAAATATTTTGCCACAATTTGTTCACAGACGACGTCGTCTTCTAATACAATATGGCGGTGAGAGTAATCCTCAGAATAATGAAAAACAGGAGTAACCAGCAGTTATCTGTCACTTATATCTGTCAGTGTCACGACCTGCATATGCATATGGCATAGGACCCATAGAGTTTAGATATACAAAGAGGCGCCCACAACTACAAATTAAATTTACATGCTGATAAGCTGAAAATAGCTGCTAGAAACCGTTTTCATTACTCAGGAACAACGGTGAACAAACTAGGAAGTGTGATATAACGTCAAAATCTATAGTTCCCAAAAATTGAGGGCGCCGCTGTATCTCTAATCTCTATGTTAGGAACTCAATGATTTATGGACGTTAGTGGTCTGACTTTCGGAGGAAATTTTTAATATCGATTACTATTCATCATAACAAACAATAATTACTAAGTTTAACCCTACTAAAGCTACTCAGAGGACACTTCGGGAAACGATTTTTATTACTAGAGTACCTAATCGATTAAAAATCGTAACTGAAAATTGGAATTGATAATTAGGCCTTTAGGCAACAACACTTTTATATCAGACGCTGACGTGACATCCACTCTGACCGACAAGAGGAAACGCATAAAGCGTTAACTATGTATGCAACTTTAGTACGAAGTCTAGAATATGACAGCTGTCACTTTGACGCTTTAGTAATTAATTGCGAATTCAACATTGTAAGATTCGTTTACATTCGACATTTTGCAAATTCAACATTATGAGACATACGGGTTTAACATTTTAAGTATTCAACATTCCAGTATTCAACATTTTGGGAATTCAACATTTTGGGAATTCAACATTTTGCGAATCCAACATTTTGCGAATTCAACATTATGAGCCGGAGCGGTATAAAATTCCCGGTATTTTTGTGGACTTTATAAAATTATTTTCAGAATGAAAAAAGTAGTGATAAACTTTTGTATAAAAATAAAACGAACGTATTTTAATATCATACGCATATTCCTTATTTCAATTTATTTTTAATCAACAATTGACCCCATATATTCACGATGAAACCCTCAATACAGCATACGTAATAAAATTTTAAATATATGAGGGTTTGCTCTAAATGTAATGCGAAGGAAAACCCCCAAAAAAGATGTCGACATTATAATAGGTAATAAACGTTTTACCTGGCCATAACTTCTTATGAAAGACGCTGCTCGAAGCATTTCGACGCCACATTAAATTCGATCTGTTACACTAATTAAAATACTTTAATTCAGAATGTCACGGATTCGTTCGGGTACGTAATGATGCCGACGCACGGTCGAGATGAATTATAATAATTTATCCAAGCAGGTCACTTTCTTATACCTCACGATGTTTTACGAAAGCTTAGCTTCGGTTAATATTGGGATAAAGGCGCTGTAATCTAAACAAAGGGTTTATCTGATAAGGAGAAAAATTACGATTATTACACAAAAGCTGTAGCATTGGTTATAAATAAAGAAGGATAAGAGCGGCACGCTGAATTCCACTACTATGATTGCAAAATCTGCTACTGGGAAAATTTGCTCCATGCTTCGATTAATATCTACATACAGGTGATTGTCATAAATAAATATTTAATTAGTCACTAAGGCAGTTCTTTTAGGCGAAACACATGAAAATGTAAATTTTAGCTATGTTTGGACAGCTTTGGAACTGAGAATAGGCTACCAACGGTCAAATTTTGAATGTCAAAAGTTTGCCGCTACTACCAATGCACGAGCCAAATTGTTGAGTCCCATAATAAGAATGTCACTCATCGGTTTACGAATAGAAACTCGATAGCAATAGTACTCTATTCGAACAGAATTAGTTACAGCATTGAATGTGGCTAAATACGTACAAAACCCATTTCAATTATTTAGAACCAAGTCGACAGACGAACTTGCACAAATTCAGACTTTTCTGCTCCATTGTCTTTCTAAATAGGTATGAAAATCTGGCTTTTGTTGTCAAAATGCCACTGAAACTAATGCAATGAATACTATCTGCCTAAAAACAATGCGACCGAACAGACAGCATGTCTATAGTTACTATATATTACATATTTTCTCAAAAAAAGAAATTAACATAACAATGTTTTTATTCAACGCCAAAATATTTTATTCACACTACATTAGCAGTTATTGCTACGCACGAGTCTTGAAATTATTCTGTATTTTTTCCTGCACTGTTGTGACATTGATAGACACATATTTAAAACATCGGAGTCGTAAAATATTTAGATTGACACTTCAGACAGGACTTAATCGGATCGTACATTAACTTTTTTTAAACGTTTTGAGAGGTTATTGACCATGAGATCTGATTTCTTGTTTATAAGTGATAGACATACTAGAATAACTATGTTCCTAAATCGATGTAAATCATTATAGTAAGTAGTTCCGCAGTAATTAGTTCCTATACCTGGGCAACTGTCTCATCTGTCAGTACCTATGTTACAGAACTAAAAATAAGTAGAACATTATTTTTAGTAATTCCACACTTGGTATACCTAAAGAGAATTTTAATTAAAAAAAAATAGTGTCCGAATGATCCAATGGCTTTATATCTAGTAGTAATACTAAGTACGTAGTTTTATTGTAATTTGACGTAGTTAATAAAGGTACTAGCTCGAAAAAAATGATAACACTCTGTTACCAAAGTAAATATCAATTTAGAGATAATAGCCGTTTCGAACTTAATCGTTTAAAAATAATAGTTTAGGTGTGGGCGATTTGTAGAAATACTCACGTAGGCGAATTGTAGAAACAGTCACGTGAATGAGCCGACTCATCCGTAATAAGTCAAAATATGCAAATCAAAGGAAAACGATAAATTTTGGCAAAATGATTGAAGCCATTCTAAAATTGCGTAAAAGTAGTTTTTGTATCAAACTAAGAGTAAATAAATTATAAGATCGGGTAAGCGTGAGTTGGACTCATGCGCTGTAGACTTAGTATAAATATGTCCAAAGTGATAGGTATCATATACTATTCACAAAACAACATAATTTAAGCATACTCTGAATTTTGTTATATATATAAATAAATAAGTAAATAAAATAAATAAACATTGGGGGACATCTTACACACGGTCTCTGACCCCAAATTATGCATTTTTTTTTTAATTTCAATAAGTCTTTATTACACATAAAAGTTACAAGAAAAAGTACAAACACCAGTGTAAATTATATCCTAGCCGTACATTGCAATATCTTACGGATAGTTTAGCGAGCACATAGGCTCATATCAAACTTAGTAAACATGTTTGTTAATTTTAGTTTAGTGTTTTAGGTTTAAGTTTTAATTGGTTTGCAAAATTATGCAAATAATAATATCCAAAGCTTGTGATATGGCTGCCAGAGACTGATATACTACACATACATATTATTTTAAATACATACTAAGTTCAGAGTACATAGTTTCTAAGTTCAGAGACTACTTCAGAAATAACTCAAAATTCATTGAAATATTTCATTTGGCACATTGTAATTTATTTTCTTACATATATTGTGAAGTTGTTCAAAAACAACTTGAAAATTAATTAGTAGGTGCATTTTATTTAGCCTGATGAGTCGACTGTTCCAGTCAACTAAAAACTTCAATATTGTAACCCTTTTGTTACTAACGACTGTAAAATATTTGCCTAAGAAAAACAGATATAAAATGTAGTATAGCAATGAATAAAAACATTTTTAAGCTTAGCTTATTCCGTTTTGCCATAGCGATGTACACAAAATATTCGTAAATAATTCTGTTCATGTAATCCATAATGTATGGGGGCACAGATCTGCAGTAGAATTCCCATTTAACGTTAGTAGTTTTGTGGCTTAGAGATAAATACAGCATCTGTACAAATTTCAACGTTCTAGCTATCACCGTTCCTGAGATACAGCCTGGTGACAGACAGACAAACAGACGGACTGACAGCGGAGTCTTAGTAATAGGGTCCCGTTTGTACTCTTTGGGTACGGAACCTTTAAAAAAGCTGTCAGCATGCTGGGCACTCTGCCAACTTACAGTGGGCTTAGCATTCGGATTATCTCCAGACCTTGTGGTCTGTAGATGATCTAATTTCTTTTTGTGAAATAGTAGCAGTAGATTTATTGTATTTAGTTGTAGTAAAAGAAGGAGCTTTATTAAAAAAATATATCATAGAGTATTCAAGAAGTGGACGTTTTTCCTTAAGTTCGTGAAGTTTATTATGTTTGTTTTATCGTTTTATTCAATATACCATGACTCTAGTTGGATGAAGCACACTAAAAAATAATCGGCCAAGTACGAGTCGGACTCGCGCACAAAGGGTTCCGTACTGTATGGGAGCCCCCCTTAAATATTTATTTTAATTTAATTATTTATTATTGAAGTGAAAATACAACTCATTATTCTGTGAATATTTCAAGCACCTACTTGTTACCATTATAAATATCGAGCGAAAAACGGCTAAAATTTTAGGTTTGTTGTATGGCTTAATATTAATTTTATTCTGTTTTTAGTGTTTGTTGTTATGGCGGCAACATAAATACATTATCAGTAAAAACTTCAGCTTTCTAGCTAAAACGGTTCAAAAAGGACATCTGAGTCTTAGTAATAGGGTTCCGCTTTTACCCTTTGGGTAAGGAACCCTAAAAACGTACGCGACAATATTAGTATGCAAAATAGATACACACAGAAAAATATTATTATTTACAAAGTTTTTGGATAGTATGGAAATTCAGCTGATTAAACTAAAGAATGATCAATACGTATTAATAGTCAAATTCAAAATCATTAATAAGTATTATGATGAGTCATAGTATTAGGTATAATAGCCAAAACTATTAGTAGAATGGGGTACGAAAGAATTTTCCATAAAGAACTCGCTACGTAAATAAAACTTGCACGAAAGTGAATTTTTAGGGTTCCGTGCCCAAACGCAAAAACGGGACCCTATTATACTGAGCGCAACACAAATAATCACACGACGGATGGATATGCGCAGAGACCGGCGCAAAAGCCGAAATATAGGCATTCGCGAGAGCCAGAGAGACGACACTACAACACGCAGCATGCGCAATAATTAGCCAATCACGGCGAAGTGTCATCTGCGGCTAACATCTCATCTGCCAATTTGTGTGGCGCTCAGTATACTAAGACTCCTGTCTGTCCGTCTGTCTGTCTGTCACCAGGCTGTATCTCATGAACCGTGATACCTAGACAGTTAAAATTTTCACAATTATGTATTTCTGTTGCCGCTACAACAACAAATACTAACAAGATTATTTTTTGCAAAAATTAGCATGACCGACTTCACTCGTGTACAGAATTCGCGAAAATTTCACACGGATTGATGTAGCATTTTTCAAATTATTGTTGATTTATCAAAAATGGCTCAGCCGATTTCGATAAAATTTAAATGGGACCAATTTCGAAGTATACTCTTTCCAATAAAAAAATAATCATTAAAATCGGACAACTACGAAAAAAGTTATGAGAATTGATATACCTCCTCCGGTGGTTCGTCGGTCAAAAACAGAATAAAATGAAAATTTAAGGGGGGCTCCCATACAACAAACGTATTTTTTTGCCGGGGGCGGTTCCATACGGTACGAAACTTTTCATGCGCATGCGCATGTGAGTCCGATCCGTAAGTACTTGGCCGATTTTTGGATATTTTATGAGGAGGCATAGATTGCTTCACTAATCAGTAGCGACTGCGCACGCTTTTTGCTGTTTGTAATGTACTACGGATACCCAGAACGCGCCATCTTAATCATATACAGACTTTTACATCAAAAAATCCTAGAGTAGGTAAGCAGTGTTTAAATAACCACTATACTCATCATTAAAACGAGTTTTATAATAGGACCGACACAGCAATCAAAAAAATATAAATACATAAGTAGCTTAAAGTTTGATTGAAAAAGAATTTGAAATTAAATTAAACTTTATTAGTGTTAGGTTAGAGCTGCACACAAATTATCTAACACCGCATGTGGATAACTAGATATTTTTTGGGCAAGTAGGTAATCAAATTGCCGGTTGGTAAGTTTTTTTTACAGTAAGCTGCCGTTTAGACTTTAGTAGATGACTATTATTGATGACTGCCTCGGTGGCTCAGTGGTTAGACTCTGACTTCTGGATCAAGGAGGCGTGGGTTCGATCCCCACCCAGGGCAAATATTTATGTGATGAACATACCTAGGTGTTTGCTCTGTGTGTTATTTAAGTACTATCTATATAAGTATGTATTTAAAAATATGTATGTTTAGTACTTATATCAGTCTCTGGCAGCCATATCACCAGCTTTGCTTACATAATTTGGGGTCAGAGACCGTGTGTAAGATGTCCCCTAATATTTATTTTATTGACCAATTTATACTCTATATTTGGTTAGACAGGCAAAATCTTAGTCTAGAGTAATAAGTAAATACATAACTAGTTTTCCGCACCTCGCGACACATCTCTTTGGCTGAATCTTAAAAAAGTCTATACTTATCTCGACTCACAAACTGCATTGCTAACTAGACTAGACTTTGGTTCCACGAGTTTATGTCTATATTGTGATCCAATTAAATGTGATTTATCAGACGCTTTGTTATAGTCAGGGTGCTTTTTAACTTTGCATATTTCAAATATATAAATAGATACTAGGGACATAATTTCAAGTTTTATTAAGTAATGTTAATGGAATTTTGGTTTGGTACGAGTAATACCGAGATTTTTATATTTGCGAGAATACGAATACATTTTTTTTGTATTATTAACATCCGGACAGACGAAAGTAAAATCGTCGACTTCAGAGACGTTCGCTTTGCTTCAGTGTACAACTCCGTATTCTGTATGTAATAGGCTCAAACTTATAAATATAGCATTTGTGCATTCCCATGATTAAGATGAAGCATAATATAGGTATCACTGCAGATATTAATAGTATAGGATTAGAATTATTATTGACATCTCACACCAAAGAGCCAGCCGCAAGAGGAAATATGGAACCAGACATCCATAAAAGTAAAACGCGAAACATTATCATCCTTCTTGAACAATTAGGTAAAAATAAGACCTAAATTATCTTCCTATTTTTCCTAATCAGGCTTCAGTGACATCTCGAAACTCTAAAATTAAATACTGTAAATCTAAAAAATATTTTTTTAGCTATAATATTGAAAATCATAAGTATATATTTACATCGTAATATTCGTTATAATCACTAATAATATCATTAATCATGTCATAAAATTTATAAAATAACATACGAAAACCATATTTTTGCATATAGACTAATTCTAATTCTAATTAGGGGCGATGAGTCCTGCACTGACGTCCCGCATGGGGTGTTTTGTGCATTCCCCTCCAGCGTCTACCCGAGCCAGCCCAGCTAGCGTGGCTCTGGGCCGCTGGCATAACTGGTCCAGTGTATATAGACTAGTGAATAGGGACCGATTTGGTTATGGCACTCGCCGGCCGCTGCCGCAGCACCGCTCGCTTTGCTCGCTCGGCTCGTGCGTTGTGGTCGCAAGTAACCTAACCCTCCTCCTCGCTTCGCTCGTCGTCGGACCTAATGTATGACTTTGCCCTAGAATTCTGATATGACAACATACGCATCTAATATTATGACTACACAATTTTATGACAAGATATGTATGCACAACAACTTTAGGACAAACAATATTGGGCGAATGAATAGGCCACCATAAAACTCAGTGCGCTTAGAAGTAACTAGAGTTGAAGTTGATGTCAAAACTGTAATGGCAAAATATAGGAAACAATGTCATCCTTTTGATGTAGTTAGTTTAGTCTTTTATTGATATGGTAACGATTAAATATCTTACAACTGGGTCCCGGGTTTGTAAACTTGTTCTAGATGGACCGTAGCCCAGACATACTTCTCTTGTTCCCATCTTCTGCGCTAATATTTGTTACAACCTGAGCTAAATAATAATTAAAACCAACGGCGCATTCTGCGTATCTGTAGTACAATGATAACAGCGGCGACGCGAGCGCAATCACTGTTACGCAGTTAAACAATCTACCCCCTTGAAGGAGTTTTAAAATTAGACTCGCGCAAGTATAAATGAAGTGGTAATAAGATAAATCTTTACAAAGTGGAGCTATCAAAAGCCTTCTATATTAAACCTACAGTCGATATGTGAAAGTCACCGATGCTAACGATTACTCTTTAATAGATGTTATCTAAATATGTCAACGAAAATATCAAACGGGGTTGTTTATAGGTCAAACGACAACGATAGGTCTGTGCGATTTTCTTACTATATAAGTGATTTATGTAGTAACTAGCTTTAATAACTGTACTTCTTCTAAATATAAAACTGACATCGCGGCTAGCCATCCAACCTATAAGAACTTACTTACTTTATTTAATAACTAGGTATTCTAATACGAAATCTCTTTAGATTTACTTGTCTTTTGCAACACGCAATGTCTTACAACCGCTAGGCTTTGTTTAGGACATACTAGCTGAACCGGCGAACTTCGTTTCACGCATTATCTTAATAAATTATAGCTTGTGTTATTCTGATGTATGAGCATTATTATTGCAAAGTTTCATTCATCTCAATCCGTTCAGTAGTTTTTACGTGAAAGAGTAACAAACATCCATACATACTCACAAACTTTCGCGTTTATAATATTACTAGTTTTTACCCGCAGCTTCGCCCGCATGATATTTTGATTTTTGACGCAATATCATTATAATTTATAGCCTATGTGTTATTCCGATATATAAGCTACTAGCGGACCCGGCGAACTTCGTTTCGCTTTCCGTAAGAACCTTGTACAGAGTATTAGAAAACTACAAAAAAAAAAATAAGCCAAATCAGTCAAGCCGTTTTCATGTTATGTCGTGACAACGGAAAACAGGTTTCATTTTTATATATATAGATATTATTGCTAAGTGTCATCTCAATCCGTTCAGTAGTTTTTGCGTGAAAGAGTAACAAACATCCATCCATCCATCCTCACAAACTTTCGCGTTTATAATATTATATAGTAGGATAGTAGGAAGTAAGATTAAGTAAGTAACACGTCAAGGACCAAAAGCAATAATAGCCAATAGTTAAGTCAGTAAGCCATTTACCTCTGTAAGGACAGCATCATTATTAACGCTATCCTTCACAAACTTGTAGTAAGGGAACAGGCTACCATAGCTCCTAGGAACCCTAAGAGCGAGCATGAGAGGTCGTCGCTCTGCGCCTGAGGTCCCGGCCGCGTCCCACGACATGACTTCAATGCCTTCAAATGTTTAGCACTAACGTCCTATACTTGGCACTAGTCCGAATTCTAACATTATTTGTGAAACACATCGTTTACTATATCCGCATTTCACTTCATCACAGAATTATTGGCGATACTAACTCGCGTTTTCTTTTTTGATATTTTTGATTTGCAATTATGGCTATAAACGTGGATGTCCTGACTGAGTATCAAACTACGAGTACGATAAGATTTGTTTGAAGTAATATAATTTACCTACGTATTCGACGGGCTTATCGTACTTATCGCTATTTGTCGAGTCCTACTGTGCTTGCATTGCAACATGGTTTCGAATGAAGGATACTTAAATACAAACCGTTTAATTTTAAATGCCTTTGAAATGAAAAAGGAAATAGTTTTTAACGTTGGAAGATATATATTTTACTGATTTATTATGGTAATATGAGTGTAGCGTTATAGACAAACGAAATGACATTACGAGTAAGTTCTGTTCTGTTCTGTACCAGCCTTTTTTGTTTTTAATGTCCACTACAGGACGTAGGCCTGCCCACGAAGGGTGTAAGTATACGAGTAAGTATACCTACCTAATTATTAATACCTAACACAACATCCTCAAAGTTACTCTACATCTCCCAGTGTCGTTTAATCATAGAAAATTTTAAAATTAAAAAATATAAATAAGCTCAGAAGATAGAAAAATAGTAAATACATAGACTGTACCAGATTCGAAACCTCTTAAGAAAATCATAAAGAAAATGATTGAAAATAGATGTTCCTAAAAAAGAGGTATGCTAGCGCCATCTAGCTAAAATGAGCCGTATCAACTGTCAAGTCTTGATGCGACTCCATCTGAAACTCAAAGAGGCGTATCGAGGTGACACAGATACGAGACGACACAGATGCGCTTGCGCATTTCGTTAAAAGTTTCGCTCATCAAACATAGATGGCGCTAAAAGTAGGAACGTAAAACTGCGATAAAAAAGTAATAAAACTGTTTGTTTAACAGAATCTTTCCAGATAATAATAAATTAAATATGAACCAAGCAAAACCCTTCCTGTTACAAAAGAATGGATATTGTCTACTAATACATGCCAAAGCGAAACAATTGATGACACGTATTATTTCAGACCACTTGTGTAGACACAAGGCTCATAGATAAAAGTAGTCAGCTGATGTCAATATTTATACCTACACTGATTTATATAAATGAATTACTTATGAAAAAAACTTAGATTAACCATCTACATCTGTAACCATGTATTATTAAAGGGCGCTATAATCCTTACTATTCTTTCCTTACTAATATTATAAATCCGGAGGTGTATCTATTTCTTGGATGTTCCTCTGAATATCATGAGGGCGAAGCCGCGAGCAAAAGCTAGTTCATGATAAAACAAAGGATGAAATTAGTACCTTTTTGAATAATAAAAAGTAGTATGTTTCTGAACACAGTAGTAGAGCCAGTGGGTAATAATTAATAAAAGGTACGAGTAGAGTTGACCTTTACTTTCGTTTACGTAGATATCCTATATTTAAAATAATAAATTACAACTGTCAAAGTGATAGGAAACGCAAGTGTCAAATAAATCAAGATACCTAAACCGACAGTCAGATAGAGGAACAAGTATAATATTAAACATCATCCAATTTGTCATGTCTTGATAAATATTATGCTTGACGTCACGCATAAAAATAATTCTCTAACACAAGATAAACACTAGCAAAGATAAAAAGAAGAGAATATTTTTGCGGATATAACATTTTATTCACAAGGCATTCAAACCATTTTAGTAATTACGTAGCTATTATTATAGAAATTATAATATTATTCCCAATTAAAATTGGCAAAGAAATATACTATCCTGCCGTTCTCATTCATGATTACAAAAAAAAACTATCAGTCCCGATTGATCTGTCACCAGCTTAAATATTTTAAAGTCAATATTTCTTGAAGTAAACTGAAGTAGTACATCATTATGGATGCACTCTTCTCTTATTTGGTCATGATCATGAAGTATGATACAAGAAGTACAATTTAAATTACAGTGAAACCTGGTTAAATGAGTCACCAAGGGACCTGCAAATTGGTTTCACTTATAGAGGTGATACTTATCCAGTGTCTCAGATATCGAGGTATAAATATCTGTCTCATTAACATAGAGTTCCATTAATAGAGGTCAGAATACAGATTATTTCAGTTATAGAGGTGCGATTATTGTTCAAACAAACACTGTTCAAGTTCAGGATATTCTCATAAGCGTACACGTTTTAGTTTTCCTTGTCCTTCAGAACATTGTGATTGAATTTTATCTTTATTCTGAATAATTCTACAAAGAGTAGATTTTGGCACATTAAATTCGACACAGACTTCATCGCGTGTTTTCCCTCTCAGAAACTGATATATTAACTACTTATAAATATGTTAGCTTTTGTCTTGACATTTTTCAAATAACATCCGTACGATAGAAAAGTAAAACTACTAAAACTGAAGGTCATTGAGGCTCAACATTACTTACGTAATTAAGTGGGGAATATGTGGGTAGAGTAAGAATAAGCGAGTAAACAAACAAAACGATGTTATCTCAGTTTAATGCATATTAAACTGAGATAACATCGTTATATTACAGGTTAATGCATATAAAATTCATTCGCTGTCTCACTTATAGAGGTAACTATGATAATAAATCGAAAGAACGAATCTCAAATATAGAGGTAACACCACTAACAAGTCCCACTAACAGAGGCAATTCAGTGCCAAAGTGTTGGGACCTCAGTTAGAGTTCCACTTATGGAGGTTTCTCACTTATCCAGCAGGCCAATCGCGGTAATTTTAAAGTAAAGTTAAAGTTCGGCTGCAATTGTAGTTAAGAATTCGGTATCACGCTAAACTACATACACCAACCGTTCGTTTGACAGCTGTTACGTTCCAACTCTGATTGAGTTGCGTTTCAACTTTTGTCAAAATCATTAGCGCGATACGAAAATAGACAAAAAGTTGAAGTTCGGTTAAAGTTCAATTGAGGTTCAGCTATAATTTTTAGTGCGATTGGCCTGCAGGTCCCACTTAATGAAGTTTCACTGTATAAAGTGAAAACAAACAAATGAATACGAATAACTAATATACGACTTGCATGTCTACATAAGCGCGTTAGATATAAGTAATTAAACAATACAGCCACACGAAAGAAATAATAAATCTTTCGTTTATTTTAAAAGAAAAACATAATTATATGAAAGTCCGGCGGCATGTAATACAGGGAAAACATTTTGTTTATTGCAAAAGAAATAAGTAGATGCTTAAGAGAGCAAAGTGAATCAATCACTGATTCGCAGAATAAGGAAACTGGTATTAAAAACATGATGTTGGCAGTGTCTACGGGGAAAGTAAATTTTAGAGTAATCAAAAAGCAATTGCGTTGCTATCGTGCCAAGTAGATATGCAAAAGTTATAAATATATATTTAGCAGCTACGTATATACAGGGTTATTCATCAATCATTTGGCATCCTTTTAGTGGCTTAAGCCGGAAACATACTATCGGACGCGGCTGACGGACGCGACTGACAGCCGCGACTTAGCAATGTGCACAGTCTTAAAACATTCTGTGTGCTAGATCGCTCTCGGACGTCCGAACACTCAAGATCGTCCGAAGGTGACGTCCGTGAGTTATGTCCGATAGTGTGCACGGCTCAGTGTACTTTCATAGTTTAGATACATACCTATCAGTCGCGGCTGTCAGTCGCGTCCGTAAGCCGCGTCCGATAATATGTTTCCAGCTTTATTCTGTACATCACAACTTTTGTTCAGCGACTTTTATCAATACTCAAAAAAAATTGCTGTTCCATAGTCAAATATCGTTCACCGGCGACAAAATGTATGGCCAGCTGATTTTTATTTTCAGTTTTGACAAAAGTCGCAGAACAAAAGTTGTTAGTTTCGATGTACAGAAAAAGCCCCTAAAAGGATGCTAATTGATTAGGAATAACCCTGTATATTTGAAGACATGTAAAATGAATGTAGACGACCCGCATTGTTGGATCCGGCACAATACGCAATCGCAACACCCTTGTATTGTAACGGAATCACAAGTAAGATTAAATAATCTCTGGTACGTATCTCCGATTTTATTCTCAAAATTAAATTCAAGAAACAAGCCAAGTTTAATTACATTTGGATGGGAGACACTGCCTGATGATGTCACTGTTTGGGCGCGAGGGATGACGCATGGAGACCCGATACCGACATGACCTTGCTTCGATACCTATTCAAATAGTCTACCTAGTTTCCTAAGTGGACAATGCCTACGAATTGTCCTATCTTGATATAACTTCGGCTTTTATTCGTGAGTTATTTTGGTATATCGCCCAGATAGCCTTTGACATTGAGAGCGCGTGCTGTGCATCAAAACCAGTTCCCTTTGCCTAGCATTTACATATATAATAAAATATTTACATATATAATAAATAAATATAAATCAACTCTTGTAATAATTGAGAGCAGAATAGGAAGGATGTTAAGCTACGTCTTAAAAAATGTAAAGAACTCTATATAAAAAGGAAAGTACGGGAAGACAGAGATAAGGAATGAAAGGTGAAAGAAATGAGGAAGTAGAGAATTTTCGATCAAATAAATGAGGCAGAAGATATTGTCTCACATATAGGTAAAAAAAATACTAAAAAAAACCCGCCAAGATAAGCTAAGTCGCATCACAACTCTTACCAAATACCACAACTTAACCCATCGTAAACATCTTTGAAATTATTTATATTTCACCAAGTGAGCGACTTGTGGAGTAAGCGACCCATTTCTGGACTGTCTAAAGAAAATCGACCTAAATAGGGCCTAGAGCATAAAACCCTCGTACGGTCAAGTTAACCCACTTTTACGCCTAGTTAATTAGCAATCTAACTACAAATGTTTAGTATCTTCAATGGACGCGTTATCAGTCCAATTATTATACGTACTGCTTTTAATAATGCTATGATTGACACGCATTTGATAACGAATTGGTACGATAAGGGAAACGTACGCAATTAAGTTACCAGTAATAGGTACTGATAGATGTAACTGATTTTGAACGTATCTATGTACAGATTAGCTTTCACCGAATCATTTTGCCTTATAAAATGTATAATGTAATTCATACTATAGTTACACTAAGAGATTTTTGATAGAACAAAGCGCATCAAATGCCGAGTAAAAAAATCTTGCATCATAAGATTCATAAGGCGATGCTCTTGTTTTCTGAAGTAATTTAATGTTCATTACTTTTCAACCAACTTCCAAAAAAGCAGGAGGTTATGTGAAGCATGGGTATACCGAAACAAGCGTTTCCTTTGTCGTGTCAAAAGCATACCTGCAGTAAGGTTACTCAGACATTCATTAATTAAGAACTAGTAAAACTAGTAAATAATAATTTAATTGATGTCGAGGCTACGTTTCGTTCTATCATCTGCTGCTGCTGTAACACTCACAACCAAGCGTCACAGATCTCGGTTACCACGATGACACATACCTAACTACTACAAAACTGACACATAACAGGAACCCTACCCTGACCGTGGAATGACACGAACTTGACCGATTTTTACAATAAAAAACACTACAAACGAAACGAACTCGAGGTCAAGGATATTTGTTTTTATTATAATAATCAAGATAATGGCGGCGGGTGAAATAATTGTGATTATGAACGCCTTGTAGTTATGAAGGCAGCAGAGCTGTTACTGCGACCATAACCTACATTGGAAATATACAGAATATTTTCACGTTAGACCTAAGTGGCCCGTCAAGTGACAATAAAAAGAAATCTCCCGCTATTTGAAATGTGAGGTCAGCCGATAAGACCATCAAACTGAGCACTATCACGTCGTTGGTACACGATGTTTGCGAAAGTCGCACCCACAGTATAAATATTATATCAGAAGCAGCCGCTCTGACATTCCGCACGTTATGAGATTCCGAACAATGTGTTCAAAAGCTTCATGTTGCGCTTCCTGTGTATTGTCTGCAAAAATCGATCGTACAGCTGAAGTATGCGATCTTTCTATTAATATTTACATGCAAATATCAAAAATATTGCGAATATGTACGATGTTGTACGATACAACACCAACTTTTAACTCGAAAGGTTGTCATAAATCGCAAATATGACACCGGACGAAGAGATTTATAAGTTGTCAGACATTGCCACTTTTGTGCGTTACAGCCGCAGAATAAAGAAAGGCAGGTTGCAGCAATGTCACAAAGAAACTGGCTAGATATTTTGATTCCATCACAAACATTTTCATCAAAAATGTTGCCAAACTGAGACCATAATATAGCTCGCACTGTTAAATCAGATCTCCAGAAGAGCCAAGCTTGTGTTCTAGTCTGCACTCTACAGGTTTTTGTTTTACTACATGGATGACAAGTTTTACTATTTATTGTAACCTCGAGCGTGACGTATCTCCCTATAGATGTCTGTCTGTGGTTACACCTCAACGCGATAGGCCATATCATACTTTTAAATGTTTCCCATGAATCAGACACCTTGTTTTCAGAATTAACTACAACATGATAACTGGTAGGTAGTAGGTAAACTAGATAGAAAGGAGACCTTGAGGCTGAAGCGCATTTGAGTGTGGAATATAAGAGAAAATAAATAATGTATCAAGGATTTGGAAAAGGTCCAAGACGTTCTAATCCCTCTACATAAGTTACAAGTTAAAAGACAATGACTAAACGGTAGTCTGCCATAATTAGCGAATTAGTTACGAGTCATTGTAAGAGTAAGTAGTTGTAGTGTGTAGTTAATATATTCAAAAGGATTTGTTTTACCGTGAGTGTAATAACATTTCAGAAATCAAGACTGACAGTAAAGCTGTTAGCTTGAGTAATAAGATAGCATTCACGAAGCTAGCATGTGACGGATATCATGGGAACTATCCTTGTTACCTATGAACAATTCATACCTTTATACATACATGCCTTTGTAGTAAATTACAAAATTCTTAAAAAGTATTATATGAACCGTACTATCATGACTTATCATCACAGAAAGCGCTAATATTTTTCACAATTTCGAGTTGATCGATTTTCTGGTGACTTTGATTTTCCGGACTCTTACGATACATTCGGCACATTTGCCTTTTGCAATAGTTACAATAGTAACTTATCCTAGAATAGGGAATGCAATCTCGTTCTCGCGAGATCTCGGCCTTTTTAAGCGAGATCGATCTCGGTCGAAAAATGGACGAGATCTCGCGAGACTAACGAGATCGCACTCGGGTAGGTATAAAAACTTCATATATGAAGCGTGATAGCGCGTGACTAGCGAGTAGCGATGAATCCGAAAAGACTTCCTCAGCGGCTGGTTATTGCCCCCCAAAATCAGAATCCGTTTGTTTAGCAGTCGAATCTTTAAACATTTTTTGCTAATTAAATAGCTACTTTAAAAAAATCGTAATAATAGTGTGTGATAAGAATCAACTTAACAAGCCTTTCAGTTGATTAGTATATGTTGTTAATTGAACTCTTTTATGTAATAGAACTTTGAGTAGGGACTTATATTTTTGTTTAATTAATAATAATATCTTAGTTTCAAAGTGAACTCACCATAGTTAAAGAGTTTTATTTTAGTTTTTGTTATGAAATACCTAAACTTTTGTTTTAATATTAGAAGAGAAAACTGGTGGTTTATTTCATTTTTTATTTTATTAGATACGTGAAAGTTTATTTAAAAATGATAGATAAATATGTCAAACAAATGATAAATACATAAATTGAAAAACATCGTCAGAATAAATGTTTATTGCATGATACCTATAATCCTTATTACTTATTTCCTAACTTGTTCAAATATTGTGATTATTTGCAAAAATAAACACACAAAACTGCCAATCTCGCGAGATCTCGCGGTATAGTTATTCATAAACTCGCGAGATCTCGCTTGAGCCCGAATCTCGCGAGATTGCATTCCCTATCCTAGAACATTGGATAGCGTAAGAGGAAGTTCTTGTGGAGGACGTAGAGCATAATATAGGAAATGATAGAAGACAATTTGATAGACAGTTACTAAATAGCACATTAGAAGAATAGAACTACATTGTACGCTCTCCTTAAGTTTTTGCTGCATTTTCTTTGCAAATGTACAATGAACTAGCGTTCGTGCTATACATTCATAAAATTCCTGCTAATAAAATACGAATACGAAATGGTATACGGTGACATACGAGTGTTTTGTAATATTTTTTGTTGTTATTGGAAAGCTCCAAAGGTCGTTTGTTAAAAGCTTCTCAAGGTAAGGAGCAAGCACTGGGATATTACGTGAACCGGAAAAATATTGCTTTTAAATACCAAAAAGATAATTTGGTGAAATTATGGGTAAATAAATTTTTGTGTTTATTGCACAAGCATAGCGAAGGTTTCAGTGTGAGGGCACAAGAGTGCCACCAATTTGAATGTGCGTAGGTATAGTTGTTTACCACGTAAATTCTCATTATTCAAAGGGCTTCCAAAGATGATTGAGTGGCCACGGTTCAGCGCTACAACTGGTATACACTGCAATCGATAGTTTATGCGTGTATCAATTTCTTTTACGTTTGGTTCATAGATTTTTCTTTTCTTTTCCATTTGAGTTATGCGTTTGATGTACATATATGTACTTAATTATGTATGCGCTTATTCCGTAGTGTAGGTAGTGGTCTAACTATGGACTGCTACGATCTGGAAGGTACTGGTTTAATCTAGATCTAAAAACACCTGCTTCTCTGGTAGAGTTTCTTGTCCACGATTAAATTACTCGTCAAGTGCGAGTTTAACTCGAGTAGGTTCGACCTTCGTACCTTCTGAAGATCCGTAAAATAATTTTGAGGTAAATGGAGCCCTACATAAAATAAACCCTAAAACACGATGTTATGCTACTTTACATGGAATTCTTCTCTAAATTAGACATTACTACCAGCCGTAAAATGTAATAACCGTAAAGAGCTTTCTTAACTACTGTTTTAGGGTCCCTGAAAAGGTAAAATAGAATTATTTTTTATACTTAGTTGTGTAAAGACATGTTTTGTAACTTTAGCCATTTTACAATAAATATGAAAAATGTCAATCGGTAAAATCAGTCTAAACGCGCATATGAGCTAAACTAGTGTCCAACATGTCAATGTGCGAGTATGTAATGTAGCTACAGGTGTAATCCTACTAATATTATAAACGCGAAAGTTTGTGAGAATGGATGGATGGATGGATGTTTGTTACTCTTTCACGCAAAAACTACTGAACGGATTGAGATGAAACTTTGCAATAATATAGCTTATATATCAGAATAACACATAGGCTATAAATTATAATGATATTGCGTCAAAAATTAAAATATCACGCGGGCGAAGTCGCAGGTAAAAACTAGTAGAATATAATATGTATATTATACAGAGATTATATATTATCATCTCTGTCTACAGTTTAGAATGTTGAGAACCATGGGCGTAGCCATGTTCCAGTTTCGGGGGGATTCACTGCCCATTGGGATTGATTTGAGGGACCCGGGTAACTTTCATCACAGAAAACCATTAGATAAAAATCTATTCATAGAGCTATAAACATTTTAAAAATAATTTTCCTTATTTCGGACATTCTGAGGGGAATTCACAAGATAATGCCTTATCTATGAACGTCTAGATAAAAATTATGTAAATAATTATTTTAGAATACAGCACTTTGGAAGCGTAACTTAGGACACTTAGGTCATCCGCAAACAAGGCGGACAAACGTGAAAGCTTCGTCTTGTTCATCCATCAGCCATATGACATGCACTAGGCACACATAGGCCTCCCCCTATGGATCTCCAATAAGACCGGTTGGAAGCGGCTTGCATCCAGCGTGAACCTGAAATCATCTGTTCACCTCGTATGTGGACGTCCTACGCTGCGCTTGCCGGTACGTGATCCCTTGATAACTTTTCGACCCCATCGGTCACCAGTCTTCCAAGCTATGTGCCAATGCCATTTTAACCTGTCAATCCGCGGGGATAACTTTGGTTTCTTTTACAAATCTCCTCCTTCCTGATTTGATCTCGCAGAGAGGCTCCGAGCATAGCCCTCTCCACAGCTCGTTGTGCTACTTGGAGCTTACTAATAAGGCCCATAGTGATAAGCTACGTTTCTGTGTTTTAAGTCATCACTGGCAACACTCAAAGGTATGTAGGTCGAGAGGACATTACGCAGTTTTCGGAAAAAAGGATGGGTAGGCATCTTGTCCAACCGATCCCTTATACCGACATGACAAGTAGAAAGACTTCGCTACCAGCCTTAGGCTGCGTTTCCCCCAGAGATGTATGGGCTACTTTTTTAGCAGACCTTCTACATCCACAACTAATAAGAATATGATGATAAAGATGATAGTTTTGTACTCATAGTTCAATATAGCGTTTTCCTGAAAAACCGACCAATATCAAAACAAACTGTGACTATATAGATAGTTACTGTTGTCTGTAAAGTTCTATCAAATTACGTGGTCAGTTTGAAAAGTTATCAGTTACTTTAAGGATTTTTTCTGGATTTTACTAGCCATTTGTCTCTAATGTTGTAAAGCATTACAATCAAGGTACAGATAATAAATAATTAAGTAGTAAAATTACAATCAGTTTCAAGAATACAAAAAATGTAATGTAACAAACTATGTACCTAAAAAATGTAATAGCGTTGACAAATATCTTTGTAATGATGATTGTCTCTAGATAGATTTAACTATACAATATTTATAGTTATAATAATGGCAGTAACTGTTCACGATTCTGCTTTATGCCATTGCAATCTTAGACTTATCAACTTTGCTGTTGTACAAAACCGTAAACAAGTAAACTAGCTCGTCTATTACTCATAAGTTTATCATTTTACAAGTATATTCTATACATTACATGTACTTCTTTAGCAAAACATAACGTTATTGCATTAAGAATGTCTAATTATAATTTCATTACGCTCAGTTTTGCCAGAGTAATAAGATTAATAACTAAAATACCTGTATCTATGTTTGAATCGAAGTTAATACATAAATTCAGTTTCATGTCGACCATGCCCTAGTTAGGAGAGGAAAATGTAGAATCAATTTCATAACTTGTCTCTGGACTTTGGGATATGAGTCAAGTGTTATCTAGCTAGAATTCTAAATCATGCATGTCTGACAGATCTGAGAATGTTGCTCTTGAAGTACGTAAATATTTTTTCGAGTGATAACATTAAAATATTTAAATGGTCTGCACAAGACGGACGACAATTTCATGGATCATGACTGTGCTGTGGCGACAACGTAAAGGCAAAGTAGACAGGTCAAGGAAGAAATGACATTATCACGGATATCGAATATATCAGCCCATCTACTCTTAGAAGTTAGAAGGATATCAAAGTTGTTGATGTGGTTGGCATAAGCCCGACGAGGATGAATATGAGGAAAATTATTCCAAACATACGTTGGATACACGCTGATTAGACAGATTAGATGTCATCGCCAATTTCAGTTGGCGATAATTGCTATATCGTGACAATCGTGACTACACATTTATAGTTTTGTCACCAAAATCGTTTACCTTATTTAAATGTCCTTCGATTTAATGAAGAGTGTTAACGATTTGGTCAAATAGCTTTGAATTGATTGTCATCCAGAATAAGGCTGTTTCAAATTGATGGTCTCTAGCCATAAATTGGTGGCGTGATGTCTCATGTGACGCCGTGCCTCCCGGTTCAATTGTCAGAGTTAAATTGAGTATGTCGCATTTCATTCTCGGTAATCATCGAGCTGTGTCATGTGCAGCTGCAAGTAGCCAGTAAACAACCGTTGCGTGAAATCTGTCACAGACTTTACAAAGTGGATAATGTGCATATCATAACCATGTTTTATAGACTGAACGTAAATTCTGACATGATTTCGATACTACTGATGTTGACTGTTGTTTGGGTTATCGACGGAAACGGAAAGTCATGTTTCAATTTCCATAACAATGGGATTCAATGCTTAGTGATCAAGCATAACAACTACTGGACGGATTGGTATATAGAGATACCCAGAACTAGTGTACGAGTATTATAAGTCGAAAGGACGTGATTCAGACTATCATTGCGAACACCTTTTACTATGCGGCCAAACCGGAATTCGAGAAAAAAAAACAGCTGTTTCATACATTTTGTCGATTCCGAGGTGCAGTTGTGTATAGAACAGCTCTCACGATTTTTTGGTTAAGCACATGAAAACCCTGTATATAAATGAGATAGATATAGGATATTATTAGATGTTTATCTAATTCTTGAAAATAATAAAATCCTGCCAGATCGGACTTCTATCCACAACATCTTTAACGCTCTACGTGTTACTGATAGTCTAAAAGCAATTCAACTCAACTGCAAACAATTTCGTTCTCAGCTCGGTCCAAACAATAACATTATGATTCCCGAAGGAAAATTATCGAATGTTATCGCAGAGGAACATCGCCAATCAAATACATTTCCGTCATAATTACCATTAGGTACCTAAACATGAATAGAGTGTCGTATCCCTGTGTGCTATTGGCATACATTCCAGATGCAAAGGGAACTAATCAATGGTGAAATCACGCAAATACATACATATATATGCGTGCGTATACATACATGATTGTAGATGGATTATGCTCGCATGCCATAATAATGTGGTTTCCGGTTTCTGAGAATTTGTAAATATACAAGGTGTAGTTTTGCAAAGTGCAGGGATTTTTAGAGGTGTGTAATGTGTGTATATACCTACTGATTACAAATGCAACGGATAGTGGTTTGGCCGGATACTCGATCAACTACGAAGCCGGAGCGCCGGATATTCGGCCAAAGTAAAACATACATTTCAAAAGCTAATGCAGTTTCTAAGCTGTTATTTCTGCCATTGGGAACTGCCAGCATAATAATTACAGCTTCTTGAGTTTCACAGCCTATTGGTGACAACCAATAGACTATGAAACTTGGACAAATCCAATATTTCAGCTGCAACGTGTTTCAGTTCTTGCTATGAACCGTTTTCAGGATCGAACACTGGAGAAAATGTAGCAAAGTCCCAGCGAGCTGGGATATTGCGGAAAATACTTGATAATTTTGAGTACTAAACTAATTAATAAAACAAACATTTTTGGTTACCTAATCGGTGGCCATAACCTATTGTGGTATGATTTCCCTTGCGTAAAATAATAAATCCGGCCGGATAGTCAACTAATATCCGGTATCCGGCCGGATAGGCAAGATAGTTACCGGATATCCGTTTCATCTCTAACCCCGAATTCCCGAAAAGCTGTTCCATGCATTTTGTCGAGTGTCGATGAAGTTTATATGCCATACAGCTAATTTTTTTTTCGTGATTTCGAAGATGGTCGCATCGCATAACCAAAGTTCTTCAGATAATTATAAGTGTAAAGACCTCTGCAAAGTCTGCAATTTGCAAAGTAACATTATGTATAAGCTACGTCCAGGAGCAAATGAATCGCCAGATAGTCATAATTATGATTCGGCCAAAGCGGCCGTTTTAGACCTCCTAAGCTACGTTCAACATTTCAGTCGTGTAGTCAACCCTTCAATAACTTTATTTACAGGTTTCGCGGTTAAAGTAACCATTCTTACCCAGAAAGTAGTAATAACCATCATCACCATATTATTCGATAATAAGGTATATTTAGTAAATGAATTAGATCAATTAGGCATATCAAATATTTCTTCCACAAATTTCTGAAAAAACTTGTTGGAAGATTCAACTATTAAAGCTTAAATATTCGCAATCACAATAATGTATAGTCATCATTATCATTTCTACTAATATCAATATAAAAAGTTTGTTGGAGACTATAGATATTTTTTGCTAGAGATAAAAATAACCTCGGAAAATGACTGTTTTCTCATTGTTCATTGGACTTAATTTCCTCAGTGTTGGGGCGGACTACGGGGCATCGGGTTTCAGAATAGCTATGGTCGGTGGCACGTGTAAGTAACCCAAGCGTGTTCATTGTGTCAATAAAGCGGCTGCGTGGTTTATGAGCTAATTATGCCAAAATAAGAAGTGTAAAGACCCCCAACATTTAAGTTGAACTTGTAGACGTATTTAATTATGCAAACATATTTTGGCAGTGGTGTTTCGTTCCAGTCTTGATTTTCTTAAATCAGTGTTCTGATTTTCTGAGCTAGAATCATATCTACTAATTGTTTATTAAAAAGGTCAAAGTTTACAATAATATTTAATCATTAGTAGATGGCAGAAAGTGGAATCTTATTGATTGGGAATGTAAAATTATTTAACTTATTACCTAGGATAGATAGGACTAGGTATCTATTCTATGAATTTACTTTATTAAAGTGGCTAGAAAATAGGTTTAAAAAATTAGGGAAAAGACTTTGTAAGATGAAACCCATGACATAAACATTCTTGACTTAATTTTTAATATTTTTTTTTGAAATACCTACCAAATCGCTTCCCGAATTTCCCTCTCAAATATCCGCAACTTATCTTTATCATCATAATTGTTTGCCGTCTTCATATAGACGTTTGAAGGTCTCTTTCATAAAGCTAATCCAAAAGCTAATGAATCTTGTGTGACTTCTGATGCTCATTCCAGTAGAGGTAAATTCTGAACTTATGTAAGAGGGTACCTAGCTTCAAAATATTTTTCTTGAAGGAGAGTAGTTGTATCTAGCCACCACCTACGAGTCCAAAATCCGAATGGCTGCTAGAAACTAGATAGGTATAATTTATTAGATTGAAGGTTACAGACACAGCATAAAAACTGTAAGAAAAAACAAGTAGTTCAAAGACGGCTTGAAATCAGATTGGACTCGTCACAAAAACATACGATAAGAAGGTAAGTAAGATAATATAAAATAAAACAAGAACCAACAACAATAAAATTAAGATTGTAAGCACGAGTAGGTAAGTTATTTGTGGAACAAAAGCAGGCTTCGCACTGCAATACAGAGACTCATACTTAACAACACTTAGCATGCTAGGTATTTCAGAACGATAGTTAAGTGTTGTTACTCCCAAGTTCAATTATAACGGGGGTACGAGAGCTGTGTACCTCGTGAGGCTTGTGCGGGTCTCCGCTCCAGATTTCGCGCCAGTGGATGAGGTGGTGCAAGTGGTTCATGTAATTGTGGTGGCGGTTGTGATGGACCCTCTGTTTCCGTGAGCCGGTGGGCGAGGGCGGCGCCGTGAGTGACTCGCGGCGGCGGCCCAGCGCGGGCACCAGCACCGGCAGCTGCGAGCTCAGCAGCCGCTCCGTCTCCGGGCCCTCATCGGACGACACGCTGTCCATGAGCGACCGTGACGACCTCGATTCGTGCGCCCCCTTTCCCGAACTACCCTGGGGGTCTCGCTTGCTCATTCTGTAGGTGATTACACTGAACCGACAACAACAATAACAAAGAACACCGGGGCGAGTGAAAGCTTGACTAATGATAACATTTCGCAAGCGATTGTGGGAGCTATGATCGCGGCTGGAATGTACGTGTGGCGCGGGCGGAGGCGGCGACAGACTGCCTGTGCGAATCGTCTGCGGCGCGGCCGACGCACGTGGGCGCCGCGCTTGTCGCGACCACGGATAAACAACGAGTCGCAGGCGCGCGCCGCACCCCACAGACATATAAGACTCTTATATGTCTGTGCCGCACCCGCTGCCCTTCCTATTTAAACACCTCTTCATTACACCCTAAAGGAATACATAGGAATACATAGTATACGAGTACATTTTAAAGTTAAAAAAACAAATTCCATGAGCTCACAGCAACTTTATCATAACTGATCATTTAAATATGATTGTGTGAAAATGTCCTACAATTATTTTTTTGGTTCCGTAAATATGACACACAGTGATTCCTGAAATGGAAAATTCTAGGGATAGAAACCAAGAGAGACTGAATGAGATCATAATGCTAAATATAACCTTATGAAACTGAAATATAAAACTGAATTAATGACTCACAAATACACTTTGTTAAAGTTGTAAATATACCCTAATGAAACTAAAATGTTAAACTGAATTAATGACTCACAATACACTTTGTTAAAGTTCAACAAATAGTGCTATTTTATGTGTCTTTATCTCTGGGCACAACTTTTATAATTTGAAAAACTTTACATGGAAATTTGTATTAGGCTGAAAAGGTGGGATCAGTAAGTTCTTCTACTCATCACACCATAAAAGTGGATATATTACAAAAGCATTTTTTTATACTATAACATAATAGGTTTGCGTTTAACTACGCACTGCCTGATGTTAAGCAGATATGCAAATAGCCTTTATATAGATAGTATTTTTCCAATATTTCACTTATAATTTTTTTTTAGAAGAAAAACCTTTATATTTATTTTTATACATAATTTTTTTGATCCAGAGAAATTTTGCTCATGAGGGAAGATTTAAAATGCATTTTTATCTTCTATTGTATCAAAGGGTGGAAATATCATTTTACTACCTATGGATATACACAGTGGGTTAGAAGGGTTCATAGTATGATGGAATAAATGGAATAGGTGAACAAATACTTATTTTTGGCAGATTTTTTAATAAGCCACAGCTTATATTACTTAACAAGAGATTTGACATCATCATAGGTCAATGATAGCACAGTACAATCCCTCACTACAATACTATTCAGCATCCAACATAAAAATAATAATAATAACCGCTTAGCACTCACTCTTTTCTTTATTCCCTAAGGAAAACAAGTCTAACCTTACATGCACCAACTTAGGATTTATGGATTATCGACATTTGGCATAATACAAGAAAACCAACTTGTACCATAACAATGAAATGAATATATCTGAGCTAATTTTTGTAAAACTTGACTTTATCATCATCATTATCACATTAGGCACTAGGATGTCCAGTAGTGGACATAGGCCTCGCGAACACAGGATTTCTAAAAGAATAGACCATAAAATGCTTGCATGTAACTATCATGCAGTCTTTCAGGTTAGCTGGAGTGAGTGGAGATTTTATACTGCACTTGCATACCAATATGGTGTCGTAAATAGAAATGCTTAATATACAATTGTATTGTCAAATGGAAACCAAATAATACAACTATTTTTACATATCAATAGGATGTTCAACAACATGGCCAACCATTGTTACTTATAGTTATTGTTTAAACTTCGACAATAGTAAGTACATATTGACAATAGTTCTTCAAAATGAATAGGGCTGTCTCAGTTTGTTCCAATTAAGTGACAAGACAGCAGTACAAGACTTGGTGCATTGTGATGTCATGCTGCTTTTAAATCAGCTTGATTTGATTGCTACTTTATAACAATGTTACGATCATAGGGTATGTATGTTAGCCACATAGTAACTAGCTATCTCTCTCACTAGATCCATAAAAGATAAGGACAGTACCTCTGACATATGGGCTGCTATCAGTTTCTGCGAATCATGAAGTGATTTAGCAGCACAATGCAACAACACCGGGAAATCAAAACCAATTTTGTGAATTTAGAAGTTTTAAAACGTTTAACTTTGCTACACTTTATGAGCTAATTATCTCTTACTGGATGATTTAAATGTGTTACGCCATTTTAGAATGGTAGTAACTAGATTAGTTTTTAAAATGATGAGCACTTTGATAGTCATACTTACATTTTTTTTCACAATAAAGTTAGTAACTAAATTTTCTCCTTAGAAAGTTTTGGAACAAAATATTAAAATACAAAAAAACTGACAATGCCACACCAAAATTACTTTGCAAATAACAGACACAAAAAAATCTAGAATTCAGGTCACATAATTGTAAAAGAAGACCAAGGTGTGCCTTTTTACAAATATAGCATATGTTAAATATCTCGAAAACCGTGGCATTTTTACTGAACACAATTTTGTGTATTTGTTGGTAGTGAGCCCCAACCAGTGAAGTATTATCCACTCTTTACTGAACATCCTGTATAAGCTATTCATGAAATTAAAAAAAAATCATGCATATTTCCTATTTAGTCGCCCATTAGTTAAACTTAAAATCTCAGAATTCAATTTTTTATAAACTATTGTTCTACATTTTTGAGAAAAGACAATAATAACAATATCAGTCCAGGTATATTAATTAAATTTTAAGTAAGCTTGTCTACGAACTAGAAACTTTTGTGTAAATCATGTTTTTGTGATATGATTTGAATGAGCAATGAGAAAAAATACTTAATAATATTGGACAAATAGTTTTAACCAAAGATTAGATTAGCAGATATGGGTAATAATGTACTAATATTGTATTTCAAGTTTACCAAATACCTATCTTCGATTGTGTACTTACTTACTACAATATTATTTTGTGATAAAAATATTTATTCAAGTAACTAGGAATCAATGATTATATTTCCTGCTTCCATTTGAAATCAATAATAAGGACCTTTGAGCGTCGTAATACTCGTAATTAATATTAAACAGATATTTTGAATTAAATCGCAGAGCGATATTTTGTCTTCTATATTAATGGTTACTAAAACGGAAACTAACCTTTTCTGTGAGTTACGTAGTCGGGATCTTACTGCTTCATCACCATATTATAGGATAGACACATTTTTAGTTTATTTTTGCTTTAGAGATCTGTGTTTTATTTCACATAAACATAATTATCACTTCTTTCCTAAGCTTTGTCACATTCTCTTTGACTTTTGTGAGAAAAGAAAACCAGCAGTATGACCAGATTAAATTTCAGAAAAATACCGAGGCACCTCAAAAAAATTACTTTTCGGTATATTTCACTATTTTTCGTCAAACTGTGTTCCAGGGGTGCATTTACGCACTCCAGACTAAGATAAAAGAAGGATGTCGCGAGCCCATACATACCTGAACCTGTCATATACGAACACACTAATTTCTCCCAAGTTTATTTCTAAAAATGTTATGTTCCCCAATGTAATTTATGATGCTTCTAAAACTGTTCAGATATGTACAATTTGGCTAAAAATGAATGTAACGAAAACAATTTTCAAGCTATAAGTACCTATGTATAGACATTGATAGTCACCAAAGATTAAGGATTGCCAGGTTTGTTATGTTTAGAGTGCTATTTAGATTAATTTTTTAATCAGTACATGTCATTTTGTCTGTAATTTCAGATTACGTTTTGGAGTTCATCAACAACTCCAAAATTGCTAAATCAGAATACCGAGAACGAAGTTTGGCAATTCTGAATACATCATCTGATTAACTGAATTTGACATTTCCTTTTTTCTTGACAGCAACAGTAATAAACAATTGATTTTTTTTTCAAATAATTCGCTCATTTTTGGACAGGCTAAAGCCGTTAAGACCATACCGCCACTTCTTATCTATGTATTCCGTAATGTAAAAACAACAAAAAAATCATTGTAATTTTTCTGGTGGGTTAATTTTAATTTAAATTAGTGATATGAAAACAGCAAAAAAATCCTATATTTTTGAATCACATATCATTTTTAGAAAAGATGTTTGGTTTTTTACTAACAAAAAAAAACTAAAAATATTGATAGGTTAATTCCGTGCATCCTTCTTTAATCTGGCTATGTCCAATCACCCGTTTAGGGCATCCGTCAGGCGAAAAAACCTCCTGGCTAAAAATTAATCTGCCCCGTTCACGCACTGCCACCGGTATAATTTTTATCCTGACTAGGCTAAGTTTTATTGAGGTATTTACTATTTAGGATAAATATCTTGTCTTTTATTGTCATCGAATCGAATTTGACAGATCGTTCAAGAATTTGACAGATTGGTTTGTATTAGATTTGAGCGCTATGGTTGGTCTAGCTCTGACACCGTTCACGGACGCCCCTGAGAATAATTTTAATCCAGCATCAAAATTGACAACATTTCAAATTTTTAACATAGTTATATTTATTTATTGTTTGAAAGAATATTGCAAAATAACATATACGTATTTTTTTTATTTTTCCAATACGACTTATATTTTCCGTAAAATTAAGTTTTTAAAAGTAGCTTATTCTAAAAGGACGATAAACAATTTTACTGAAGCCACATTAGAAAAAAATAGGTGCTAGCGTTCCTGTCACTATCAATGCTAATCAATCTGTCACAATTCATAACAAATAGGCCGGGAGGTCAGCGCAAATAGTCCACTATGTACCGCGGTATACTATGGGAAAAAAATATAAAAAAAGTTTAACAACTGCCAATCACCTGAAATATGCAACAGATTCTGCCATACAGGCTTTAAATTAGCACCACTTAAAAGAAGAAGAATAAGTAGTACTAGTTCCAAGATACTTATAAAATTCAAACGGATTCGTCCACCAAATGCTAGGGAACCCAGCTGACTGACTCCAGGGTATTGTTGTACACCATTTTGATAACTTAATACCAATAATTCAACTTTTGGAAAGTATTTGCGTTTTTTGCGTTTACCTCTCGGGCTAAAGCAAAATAAGTAATTTGAAAATGACACTGACATTTGAGTTTTAAACTACATTTTATGTGTCAACACTGTCAGTGTAAACTGTCATTTTATATTGCTAGTATTTTTTTTATCATTGGCAACTGAACTTTTATTATGAATCCCGAAACGGCTTGGGTGAGAGTTTTTATCTAATATCTTAGCAGTTACTGCACTAAAAATTTTGAAAAAATAAGCATAATGATCAGCATCCCGATATGTCGAAATGGTTTTGGAATTTCATAGCCTTGTGAAATATGAAAACTTGTCAATTATATTGAGTGCGTAAACGCACTTCTGACATAGTCAATTACAGTTCCTGAAACAGAAACCATCGATTTTACAAAATCCTTGGTTGCAACTCAACTGAGTTCTGAGGATACAAATTGGAAAAAAAAAACAGTACATAATAAAAAGTAAACTGACAGCTTGAAACTCACATTATGACATTGACAACTCAGCTTGATTTGATGCATGCATTCAGTGCTGCCAGCCCTACTGTTTCAACAGTAGATTCTCTGTTTTCATATTAATGCCCAAATGTTCAGTTTTTGTTTTTCAGTTAGTGTTCAGCGCCACCTTCAATACTACCTACATGAAGAAATTTAACAAAAATGAGATCTTGCAAAATAGGCTCAGACTTTGTACAGCAGCCCAAAAAAGCTTTAAAATCTCTATATATAAAAATCAATGCCACTTTTCGTTATAGTTTGATAACTCAAGAACGGGCTCACCTATCCAAACCAAATGTTATGGTATGTAAACAAATTCACAAAAATAAAACAATTACATGTTTTTCAATATTAATATTAGAATTTCGTATTTTATAACTTGATTTTTGTTTCCTGTTCTTTTCCTTGGAATATTGGTTTTCATTAAATAACAGGAAAATAATTCTCCAAAACAAATAGAGCATAATATAATTAAGTATTGTATCTGCGGGACGATTCTGTTAGCTGATCTCGTTGCTCAGGTGACGCGTTTTTGGACTTCTCTCGTTTTTTTTGACAGCTTTGAGCTGTCAGATCTGTCAGAAAAGCGACAGAGGTTCAGCAACGTGTCGCCTTAGTGACGGTATCGGTTAATGGAATTGCCCCGCAGGTAATGTCCTGCGCTCGATATATTTTTGCATTATCTGTTTTGTATGACTTTAAAAAGGAAAATGAGCCTCAGAGGACACAATAAGAGGAGACAATAATAATTGAGGAATGAGGATGAATGTGGCAAATAGTTTTGTTTTTGATGCTGGTGTCAATGTTATGTTGTAATCAATTTTATTTATTAGTTTATGTGATTTTTATTACTTATGTAATAGAAATAGGTAATTGTTTTAATTATATGAGGAAAATATATGAAGTCTGCCTTATTGCATTTAAACTACCTACTGTTTTCTTTTCTCCTTTTTTTTATTGGTGAGCTACTGGTTTTTAGTTTTTTTTGTTGGCAAAACTGCATGCATGTTTGACAGGAGTTTTGGCGGGAACGCGGAAAAATCATGTCGCCTCATTGTATTATTTTGTTAAACTTGTGTTTTTATCAGTGATAATTAGTGTAAAATGGTGGTATTTCGTTGATTATGAGCTGATTTACGTCATGAACAATGAAAAAAGAATCAAATGGAATTGCCCTAACTACGAAAAAAACCTGCACACCTACACGACACAACATGGCGGATTAGTATTGTTACTACCACACTACACTTATCGATTTCGCCATTTTTCACAGTGAGTACAATCGACACAATATGGCGGACCAGGCACGCGCGTCAAGTCACGAAAAATATAGACACTATAGCGAAACTGTGCTGTATAATGTTGGTCTATTCTTATTACGTACATTTGAAAGAGACGCCTATAATATTATTATTTCGGTTTTTAAACTATTACATGTCAAAGTATCTAAATGTCATTACACCATTTCCATTTGATTCTTTTTTCATTGGTCATGAAGGAATCAGAAGGAGATGGTGTAATGACATTTAGATACTTTGACATGTAATAGTTTAAAAACCGATATAATAATCATATAGGCGTCTCTTTCAAATGTACGTAATAAGAATAGACCAACATTATACAGCACAGTTTCGCTATAGTGTCTATATTTTTCGTGACGTGTCTCGCGTGCCTGGTCCGCCATATTGAGTCGAAAAACAATAGCGATGTTCTTATTATATCAAAAAAAACTATCGATATTTTGGTTAGTTTTTATTTGTGTTATTGATTAGCTGAAATTTTGAATTTTTATTTCATTTCACTTTTCATGTCAAATTTGACAACTGTCATTCCAGAATTAATACAAGTAAAATGGCATGACAGGTGTGAAAGTAACAGCTGTCAAACTAAGAAGTATTATTATCTCCGTAACTATCGAAGCTAGACCATTACTGTCTTAATAGCAGTAATAACACTCAATGAGATCTATTAGATTGTTCTAATGACTGCTGTCAAAGCTTAAAAGTGAATTATCTCCGTAACTATCGAAGTTAGACTACTGCTGACTTCACAAAAGTGACACAGCGCAATTAGATCTATATTTTAAATGACACCTGTCAAACTTAAAAGTGGATTATCTCCGTAACCATCGAAGTTCGACTATTGCTGTCTTCACAAAAGTGATAGAACTCAACGAGATCTAAATTTCGGATGACAGCTGTCAAACTAAAACGTGGAATACCTTTGTAACTATTAAAGCTAGACTATTGCTGTCTTCACAAAAGTGATAGAGCTCAACGAGACCTACATTTCGGATGACAGCTGTCAAACTTAAAAGTGGAATATCTCCATAACTATTAAAGCTAGACTATTGCTGTCTTGATACAAGTGATAGACTCAACAAGACCTATATTACGGATGACAGCTGTCAAACTTAAAAGTGGAATATCTCCGTAACTAATAAAGCTAGACTATTGCTGACGTGACACAAGTGATAGAACTCAACGAGACCTACATTTCAAATGACAGCTTTAAAGTGAAAAATCTGTGTAACTATTGACCCTAGACCATTGCTGTGTTTACAAAAGTGATAGAGCTTAAAAAGATCTACATTTGATGTGACAGCTCAAACTTAAAAGTTGATTATTTCCGTAATATTGATAGCTGTCATCTGAAAGATATCATATCTCTCTTTGAGCTTTATCACTTTTGTGAAGACAACAATGGTCTAGCATTGACAGTGACGGAGATAATCCACTTTTAAGTTTGACAGCTGTCATCCGAAATGTAGATCTCATATCAGTTTAGTGAAGAAAGCAATGGTCTATAATAGATAGTTATGGAGATATTCCACATTTAAGCTTGACAGCTGTCATCCGATATGTAGTTCTTATTAAGTCCTATCACTTTAATTCTAAGTCATACCTCAGTAAAGCAGTAGAGACTTTTCTAGAAGTGTCTATGGAGTTTTGGTAACAACACGGAACGACATGATACGTCACATTATATCACTTGCCCACACTCATGCACGTAATTCAGCTCATAATCAATGAATTATTTTAATTTTATAGTGCATCCCACACTAGGTTTATCTCAAAGAGTTATTTTTGTGATAAACAATTCAAAATTATTCACGGATGCAGGACTCGAACCTTGCGTCTTCGGAACACTAGCCCGACGCTCTGCCCAACTGAGCTAATCCGTAATACTGCATACGCGTCGAATTTTGAAGTGTTTATCATTTAACCAACTTATAGCGTTGGCGGCGCCACCTGTGATACCCGTATTAGACAGGTTATCACTCAATTGAAGTTATAAGAACTTCTGTATATTGACGAGAGATGGCGCACTGCTAAATCAATTAAATTATTTTAATTTTATAGTGCATCCCACACTAGGTTTATCTCAAAGAGTTATTTTTGTGATAAACAATTCAAAATTATTCACGGATGCAGGACTCGAACCTTGCGTCTTCGGAACACTAGCCCGACGCTCTGCCCAACTGAGCTAATCCGTAATACTGCATACGCGTCGAATTTTGAAGTGTTTATCATTTAACCAACTTATAGCGTTGGCGGCGCCACCTGTGATACCCGTATTAGACAGGTTATCACTCAATTGAAGTTATAAGAACTTCTGTATATTGACGAGAGATGGCGCACTGCTAAATCAATTAAATTATTTTAATTTTATAGTGCATCCCACACTAGGTTTATCTCAAAGAGTTATTTTTGTGATAAACAATTCAAAATTATTCACGGATGCAGGACTCGAACCTTGCGTCTTCGGAACACTAGCCCGACGCTCTGCCCAACTGAGCTAATCCGTAATACTGCATACGCGTCGAATTTTGAAGTGTTTATCATTTAACCAACTTATAGCGTTGGCGGCGCCACCTGTGATACCCGTATTAGACAGGTTATCACTCAATTGAAGTTATAAGAACTTCTGTATATTGACGAGAGATGGCGCACTGCTAAATCAATTAAATTATTTTAATTTTATAGTGCATCCCACACTAGGTTTATCTCAAAGAGTTATTTTTGTGATAAACAATTCAAAATTATTCACGGATGCAGGACTCGAACCTTGCGTCTTCGGAACACTAGCCCGACGCTCTGCCCAACTGAGCTAATCCGTAATACTGCATACGCGTCGAATTTTGAAGTGTTTATCATTTAACCAACTTATAGCGTTGGCGGCGCCACCTGTGATACCCGTATTAGACAGGTTATCACTCAATTGAAGTTATAAGAACTTCTGTATATTGACGAGAGATGGCGCACTGCTAAATCAATTAAATTATTTTAATTTTATAGTGCATCCCACACTAGGTTTATCTCAAAGAGTTATTTTTGTGATAAACAATTCAAAATTATTCACGGATGCAGGACTCGAACCTTGCGTCTTCGGAACACTAGCCCGACGCTCTGCCCAACTGAGCTAATCCGTAATACTGCATACGCGTCGAATTTTGAAGTGTTTATCATTTAACCAACTTATAGCGTTGGCGGCGCCACCTGTGATACCCGTAGTCGGGCTAGTGTTCCGAAGACGCAAGGTTCGAGTCCTGCATCCGTGAATAATTTTGAATTGTTTATCACAAAAATAACTCTTTGAGATAAACCTAGTGTGGGATGCACTATAAAATTAAAATAATTTAATTGATTTAGCAGTGCGCCATCTCTCGTCAATATACAGAAGTTCTTATAACTTCAATTGAGTGATAACCTGTCTAATACGGGTATCACAGGTGGCGCCGCCAACGCTATAAGTTGGTTAAATGATAAACACTTCAAAATTCGACGCGTATGCAGTATTACGGATTAGCTCAGTTGGGCAGAGCGTCGGGCTAGTGTTCCGAAGACGCAAGGTTCGAGTCCTGCATCCGTGAATAATTTTGAATTGTTTATCACAAAAATAACTCTTTGAGATAAACCTAGTGTGGGATGCACTATAAAATTAAAATAATTTAATTGATTTAGCAGTGCGCCATCTCTCGTCAATATACAGAAGTTCTTATAACTTCAATTGAGTGATAACCTGTCTAATACGGGTATCACAGGTGGCGCCGCCAACGCTATAAGTTGGTTAAATGATAAACACTTCAAAATTCGACGCGTATGCAGTATTACGGATTAGCTCAGTTGGGCAGAGCGTCGGGCTAGTGTTCCGAAGACGCAAGGTTCGAGTCCTGCATCCGTGAATAATTTTGAATTGTTTATCACAAAAATAACTCTTTGAGATAAACCTAGTGTGGGATGCACTATAAAATTAAAATAATTTAATTGATTTAGCAGTGCGCCATCTCTCGTCAATATACAGAAGTTCTTATAACTTCAATTGAGTGATAACCTGTCTAATACGGGTATCACAGGTGGCGCCGCCAACGCTATAAGTTGGTTAAATGATAAACACTTCAAAATTCGACGCGTATGCAGTATTACGGATTAGCTCAGTTGGGCAGAGCGTCGGGCTAGTGTTCCGAAGACGCAAGGTTCGAGTCCTGCATCCGTGAATAATTTTGAATTGTTTATCACAAAAATAACTCTTTGACATAATCAATGAAATACCACAATTTTTCACTAATTATCACTGATAAAAACACAACTTTAACAAAATAATACAATGAGGCGACATGTCTTTTCCGCGTTCCCGCCAAAAAACTCGTCCTACCATTCTAGTGTGGATTCTTGAATATGACAGCTGCAACCTTGACATCTGTAATTTTTAGGGTTCTGTACCTCAAAAGGAAAAAACGGAACCCTTATAGGATCACTTTGTTGTCCGTCTGTCCGTCTGTGTGTCTGTCAAGACTCCTTACCTAGAGAACGCGTAAAGATATCGAGTTGAAATTTAAACTGTATACGTATATTAATGAACTCTTGCTGTTGTGTAAAAGATAAACTTCTCAGTTGTCGTTTAAAAAAGTTAGAGTCGTTTATATCGTAAAAAACAGCATATTTCGACACTCACAAAAATCAAAACCTACCGGGTACTTCCCGTTGACATAGAACTATGAAATTTGGCGAAAAGCATTGTCTCAGAATACACATATAAGATTAAATCTGAAAACTGCACATTTTTATTTACATCACAAAAAATAGGGCCTCAAAATTCACAAAATATGGGCTTAAAATTCAAAGTTAGTAAATCGTATCATGAAAGGTGTCATATAAAAGAACTTCATTAGCACATGCTAAAACAGGTTTTTAATTACTTTAACAATGTGTTTGTACGGAACCCTCGATGTGCGCGTCTGACTCGCACTTGTCCGGTTTTTTAAATAAAAGTTTGCCATTATGTTTGATTCGGCTAAAATTAATTTGTGTCGATAGTTTTATCGATAAGTACGGGGAAATCGATAAGTGTAGTGTGGTAGTAACAACACTAATCCGCCGTATTATGTGCGGTGGGTATGCAGGTTTTTCTCGTCGTTAGGGCAACTCCATTCTGATTCCTTCCTCAATGATTTACGTGCATGAGTGTAGACAAGTGATATAATGTGACGTATCATGTTCTTCCGTGTTGTTACCAAAACTCCATAGACGCCTCTAGTAAAGTCTCCACTGCTTTACTGAGAAGAAGAAGTTGAAAAAAAGCATTATTTAAGACTTCGACTGAAGGACTCTGTATCCATGGTCATGAGTAGGTTTAATAAAAAAAAAAAAAAAAAAAAGTTTGACATGTTTGTTTTATTTACCTCGGATCAATCTTACTTATACCTACTTTTAAACAATAAAATGATTTAAAAATTCTAACTTTCTCGTACAAGATAAATCTATATTAAATTTGTGACCTGTTCCATTAAAATTACCCATTTGATGTTATCATGGCCTTGCCACAAAAGAAATATTATAGACAACGTGCACATTCTAACCCTATCGCCGATCACTGCTTTGAATAGTAAGAAATCCTAAGATATTTGTGTAGCCCCTGGAACATGTCTTATTTAACTAGAAGCCAATTAATAATCTTTTTGTATCTTTTACAGTCCTAGTCATCCCAATGAATATGACTGGTCAGTGCTTTATCCAGCACTCAAAAACAATTCTAAGAAAGTAGAGTTTTTAGATGTAGGATGTGGTTACGGAGGTCTACTGGGTAAATATAATTTTACTCATTTATTTTTTAGTTGTATACTATAGAACTGTATACGTCTAGAATGATTTATATGTTATCAATGAGACTAGGATAAGCACAAGCTATTAAACAATCCCATTGTGTCATGATAGCCATATTAATCGGCCTATGTTTATTCTGATGCTGCCACGGTCGACAGATATACCTTTTTTTTGTTTTTTTTTTGTTTCCATTACATTAAACAACTAAATTTAAACAACAGTACCAAAAAACCACAGTAGGTTTGTCTAGGTACTACCATTCACCTCCGCGCCATCATTTAACATAGAAATATATATGTAGGTAACTAGGGACTAAAACAATAAGTGTTATAACATAAATAGAAACCTGTAAAGCTTAAATTGGCTTTAAATATATGAACAATAGTTATAGGTATTCTTGAAATGATTTTTATCGTGCTTCACACTAGGTGTATAGGTATTCTTTGTAGCATAATCTATCTATTAACACATGAAGAGGAATATTGATGTAATTAATTTAAGTATAGGTATTTTTATAAAAGATCACAAACTATAATAGATCTAACCGTTTATTTTCTTTTTGACAGCACCAATAGAACGTAACTGCGTCATGTTACGCAAAAGTTCACTTTTAAATGCGAGGTTTTAAAAATATGACAACTGCCTAAGTTTGCTCCTTGATCCCGTATAATAATCATCTTTGACAAATTGAGTCCATAAGTGCAGTAGTTTTTTTATAAATTACATAAAATAACAAAAGTTTTTAAAAATTTACATTCTATGGCTACACACAATAGCCATAGAACGTAAATTTTTAAAAACATTTTGGACTCAATTTGTCAAAGATGATTATTATACGGGATCAAGGAGCAAACTTAGGCAGTTGTCATATTTTTGTCAAAAAGAAAATAAACGGTTGGATCTATTATAAGGATAAGCAATAAGATTATGCAACCAATAGTAGGTAGGAATACATATATATAATCTATAAGTGAGCAAACCAGTTTTAGGAAAGTTAGCTGCACACAGCAACATAATAAGTATAACTTTTAACAATTGTATTATTAACTTCCTGGAACTTACCTATGTTCTATACATTCTAATTCAGTCGACTCAGCTCTTTTGTTCGCACAACTATAAATAATGTTTTTTTTTGCAGTGACACTGTCCCCAATGTTTCCTGATAACTTTATATTAGGCCTGGAGATACGAGTAAAGGTCTCAGACTATGTAAATGACAGGATTAAAGCATTGCGTACACAGCAACCTGATCAATATCAAAACATAGCAGTGCTGAGAACAAATGCTATGAAATACTTGCCCAACTTTTTTCATAAAGGACAGGTGACATAAATTATTTTCTTAAACATTCACTACACAAAAATAACAATAACAAGGCTAGTATAATTTAACGATGTAAAGAAATATCTACTGTTTTTTTAACTTGTGCTGTGACATATGTTTTATCTAATAAATTCCTTGCAAGCAAGTTTAAGCTAATGAAAAAAAACCTTCCTTTTGTCTAATTACATTTCATTTGCAGTGAATAGTATAACAACTAGACCATGTTTATACTGAGCAAAGTTTAAATTGCAAAAACAATTGAAAAAAGAACACTTTATTTCAGCTCACCAAGATGTTCTTCCTGTATCCAGATCCTCATTTCAAGAAAGCAAAGCACAAATGGAGGATCATCAATAAATGGCTGTTATCTGAGTATGCTTATGTCCTTGCCGAGAATGTAAGTTTCAATGTTAGCATAATTTTTAAAAGTGACAACAACCAGTTTGAACTACAAGTCACAAAGTAAAAAGTGTAAAACTATTATGTTGGTCTTATTATACGTAGCATGTATAGTAGTCTGTGTGTTGGTCACACTACTATCATAGACAGACCTTGAGGTCCGTTGCTATTATTATTGTACGAGTTGGCAAATTAATTCCATTGAATTTATTTATATATTGAAAAATAAATAGGTATTTTTTTTCCAAGGCACTGTATTTATTTTGCAGGCGATTGTGTACACAATAACAGATGTGAAAGACTTGAATGAATGGATGGTAACACATTTGGAGGAACATCCATTATTTCAAAGAATTCCTGACGAAGAATTGGTGAGAAAAATATTACTACCTATATGTAGCTACGTATAAGCCGAATTAAACTGGTGTCTATGAAGTTAGTTACAATCTGAGCTAATCCCCTCTCCTCTTGCAGCTGACATTTTTCTACTTCACATTGACACGACATGTGTTCACAGACGCCATAGTTTGGTTCAGCCTTTACATACTTCTAAATGTCTAAATCTAAACCATGCTAAAAATACGGCAGTTTCCTCGTGGTCATACTAGTTTGTCATACTTACTAGTATGACCACGAGGATATACATGTCCTGTGGTCATACTCTCGTTTTTGCACACCCTGTGAGAAAGCCCAACTAGTGGAAATTTGTGGAAAAACATTGATACTTAGATATAAAATACTTGGTTTAAAAATCGAAATAATAAACAAATGTGTCTCTATCAAATGTATGTATTACAATTAGGTCAACATTATACACAACTGTTTCGCTATTTTAGCAATATTTTTCGTGACGTCACGCGCGTTCCTGGCCCGCCATATTGTGTTGGCCGACAAAAATTTTCTTTAAAAAAATATTGTTATTTTGGTTTATTTTATAATATACTAGCTTTTACCCGCGTCTTCGCCCGCATTATAATTTGATTTTGGCTTAGTTTATATCGATGCCTACCAATTTAAGTAAAATATTATATCAAAAAACATGCTAACAAAAATAGTAAGTGCGCCACAAAATATTAGCCACAATTCAAGTTAATAATAATTTCAAACCCAAAAAATAGTAAATCTCAACCAATTTGTTTCATCGTCGTTTTCATCCCCAGCATTCTTTATCCCACTGATGGGTATAGGCCTCTTGCAGTGACATCTGCCTCAGCCCTTTACCGGTCGTGAGGTCGTGACCAGGTTCGACCGGCGGTATTGACGATATCGTCGAGATAGTCGACCCACCGTGCTGCCGCGCCGCACATAGCTGCGCTCCCTCACCTATTCAAGTATCCTTGCACATTGTTGTCACTGTTCAAACCTAACTCAACTGATCGACATCGAAATACCTTAGAGAAATGCTTCTATTGGTTAAGTTAAGGTTGGTGTATAGGTGGGTTTCCGCCTAGTCGTGGCGGGTGGACTTAGTAGCCGAGGCTGCTAGGCGGCCGGGCGGGAATCCGAGGCGGAGCCGCGTCTCTGGGTTTCTTCTAAAACAGCTGAGAAAAAGATCTCCTGTTCTTTGGGTCTTTTTCCCCAAGGCAGCTTAGAGGCTGGCACTCGAGGTTAAGCCGCTTCTCTGGGCTTTTTAACTAAACCAGCTAAGCGGCTGGCCGCCGAGTTTGCTACCTTATGAGGAGTATCGCAACGGAGGCAGGCTGCAGCACCGCTCATGGGACGCTTCAGCCGAGGATTAGGTGCCGCGGTAGGATGAAACTGGTGGTGTGTGTGCCGCCACCTGCCCTACCTTCCGCAGGGTTGTCAACGTCACATAAAGCCTGATTAAAGAGCCGCCATCGTAATTATATTAGCTAAATAGCATAATTCTATTCCTTTTTCACTTTACGTAAAAAGCGTTCTCTCTATCAAATGGATAGAGAGAATGCTTTTTACGTTACTATTTTTACGCTGGCGCCTCTGTAATCGGGCTTGTTTTGCCATTTACAGTAGAAACCAAGTCAATCCGTTGCTTTGTTGCTAAGAAAAAGCTTTTGCCCTATCCTACGGGAACTATGACATTTCGAGATAAAAAAGGAGTCGGTGTCACTTTTCGTCTTTCAAACTATATTCGTGCATTAAATCAAGTCAACCCGTTGCTTCGTTGGTGAAAAACAGTTTTTCTCCTTTCCTACGGGAACCACAATTTTTTAGATAAAAAGTAGCCTATGTCACTTTCCGTCTTTCAAACTATGTCCAAGCTAAAAATCAAGTCAATCGTTGTTCCGTTGCTGAGAAACAGTTTTGTCCTATCCTACGGGAACCACGAATTTTTCCGGTATAGTAAGTAATCTATGTCACTTTTTGTCTCTCAAACTATGTCCATGCCAAAAATCAAGTCAATCCAATGCTCTGTTGCTGAGAAACCGTTTTTCTCCTATCCTACAGGAACCACGATTTTTTCGGGATAAAAAGTAGCCTAGGTATTCGTCCCTAAAACTATGTCTATGCCAGAAATCAAGTCAATCCGTTGCTGTCAACAATTTTTGTCCTATCGTTCAGGAACCTTGAAATATTTCTGGGATAAAAAGTAGCCCATGTCACTTTTTGTCATTCATAGACCAGAGTAGAACCTTTAAAAATAATAAAGAGTGAAAAAAAAATAATAGTAGGATGAAACCCATTAGAAAAGGAGGGGAATATTATAAAAATAAAAGGAAAAATTATTTACGGGCGATCTGAGGTCGGGAAGGGGATGAGGGGGGGGGGGGGTTTAAGGGGAAAAAACGGTTTTTCTCGATTTCCGGCAAAACTAAAAGTCCTATCTAAAAAAGTCAAATAGCAAAGTTGTAGGTAATAAAAAGATCTAAAACTTTTGTCTTGACACTTTTTTCACATAACCTCAAAATTTATGTGAAAAATCCAAAAAAACCGAGTTTTTGGTTTTTTATTTTTATCTTTTACAATAATATTTTTTTTTTAACAAAATTTGGTGAAAACTTACCTTTTTATGTCCCAAATACGCTGTAATTTATTTGATTAAAAATATTAATTTTTTTCACCTTATTTTGAATGAATATCGAAAAAACACCCTAATTTTCAATCGAAAATTCAACCGTCAAAATATCAGCTTTTTTCAAAAAGTTGGTATGTTTTCTGTTTGTTGAAATCTCTACTTTCCGATGGTGAAAAAAAAAATATATGTTACTATAGTAAATCTTCTCAGAAAATGCAAAAAATCGAAAAAAACTCGAATTCGAAAGTTTTTTTAAATTATTATAAATAATTTTGAGCTATTTATTAAAATTTACACTTTAATTACTCGAAAAACGTTAAATTACATGTTACATTGATAACAAAAAAAATTGCAAATAAAAATAAACTACTATAATTCACAAACAAATAAGTTAATAAAATTAATATTTAATAAGACATCTACAATATTTGGAGAAAGTTGTCGAATCTTCTTTAAATTATATGCGTAGATGCCTATTTATAACTATTTTAAAATAAATTATATATACCTGAGTAGATATACCTGAGTGACCTACGAAAAATTGTAGCCCATCAAAAGGTATTTCGTGGAGAAGTGGGGAAGGGGCTAGGCTGGTCTGGGTCTTACTACATACTCGTACGAACCTACTATTATATACTATATATTTCGTAGCAGCTGTTACAACCGTTAGCCTAACCAGTATTCGAAATACAGTACAGTATACAACATCGTTTATAAAAATACACGTGCACGCTGAGTTTCTTGAAGATAACTGTGACAAGTTAACTTAAAAAAACAAAGAAACTTTTCGAATCTGCATAGGAAGGTAAATACTATCTCTATTTATATCTGTATCAATCAACTCAAACATAAAAATCGTAATATTTTCCTTAAAAAATAGTATGCTTAACGTAACATAACCTAAAGATTGAAATTAAATGATATTTTAGTACAAGATAAAAAAAAATAATCTCCTTAATTTTACACAAACAAATTTAGTTAATCCCATGAAAAAAAAATATTTCAAAATACATAAAAATTATATTAAAAATCTATAAAAAATATATAAAATATATATCGTAAATATATTTTTAATAACAAACTTTTGGCCGATTTCTATATATATTTTATACATTTTTAATAGATTTATAATATATTTTTTGTACATTTTGACATTTATTTCGTTAATATTTATTTTCGATTTTTTGCATTTTCTGAGAAGATTTACTATAGTAACATATTTTTTTTTTTCACCATCGGAAAGTAGAGATTTCAACAAACAGAAAACATACCAACTTTTTGAAAAAAGCTGATATTTTGACGGTTGAATTTTCGATTGAAAATTAGGGTGTTTTTTCAATATTCATTCAAAATAAGGTGAAAAAAATTAATATTTTTAATCAAATAAATTACAGCGTATTTGGGACATAAAAAGGTAAGTTTTCACCAAATTTTGTTAAAAAAAAATATTATTGTAAAAGATAAAAATAAAAAACCAAAAACTCGGTTTTTTGGATTTTTCACCTAAATTTTGAGGTTATGTGAAAAAAGTGTCAAGACAAAAGTTTTAGATCTTTTTATTACCTACAACTTTGCTATTTGACTTTTTTCGATAGGACTTTTAGTTTTGCCGGAAATCGAGAAAAACCGTTTTTTCCCCTTAAAACCCCCCCCTCATCCCCTTCCCGACCTCAGATCGCCCGTAAATTATTTTTCCTTTTATTTTTATAATATTCCTCTCCTTTTCTAATGGGTTTCATCCTACTATTATTTTTTTTGGTTGCATAAATTATCGAGCCTGGTGTATCAAACTATGTCCATGGCAAAAATCAAGTCAATCCATTACTCCGTAGGTGAGAAACAGATTTTCTCCTATCCTGCAGGAACCACGAATTTTTTAGAGATAAAAAGTAGCCAATGTTCTCAGGCTCTAGAATATCTGTGTACCAAATCTCATTGAAATCGGTTTAATAGTTTTGGCGTGAAAGCGCGACAGACAGACAGAGTTACTTTCGCATTTATAGTATTAGTAAGGAAGTAAGGATTTATATTATTAGTAAGGATTATTTTCCTCGCTAGAGAGCTCCGACAAACACGTCCGATTGCTGCTAAGTGCTAATCATAAAGTGTTGGAGATTAGGCACGCGCTGCCGGCCGGGCCGATACCGCCGCACCGCTATGTCCCTACATTTTAAATCTGTAATATCTTCGGAAATATTCATTTAAATTACATGCTGTAAAAGGCCATATTGATCTATATTAAATGGACAATGTATTTAAGATACTTAATTGGATAAGTATTAATGCTGTATTGTTGTAAAATAACTTCCTAAATAAGCCAATTTTTCCCGTAAAATGTAAAGGATAAAAAATGGTTATTGTGGGTTATCCTTAAGAGATAGACATATACCATCGCGGACTTTTTTGTTGACCTTTTTAAGTTGTACAATACCGTAGTACATTATTTTGATTTATCTCGTGGGGTTTAGTCAGCGTTTGCAATGTAAGCGCAAAAAATTGTGTTTATTTACGACATCACATTGGAAACCTGTAAATTTATCAGTGTTTCTCTACAATATTATGCACGTATTATACATATAAACCTTCCTCTTGAATTACTCTATCTATTACAAAAAAAACGCTTCAAAATCCGTTGCTCAGCTTTGAAGATTTAAGCATGCATAGGGACGGACAGACAGCGACAGCGACTTTGTTTTATACTATGTGTTATAGTGATAGTGATTCGGCTGGTATATTTATACCTAGCTAAGATATGGTAGCCCACGGATATGTCACGGATAAGCCACGGATAAGAGTACTGCCCTGATTTGCTACTATTCGCATATCTATTACTAATCGAATACAATAGGGAACGTTGTTTTTATTTGTTTTTTTTTTCGTTGTTAATAAGTGATTCTGTCAATTTCTTTCTAAAACTCTTCTTTCTGAAATTTCTTTCCGGATATCCACGACATGTACACCTTGAAGAAAAATATGCGCGATAGCAGACGCCATAGTCCTCTTACAGCCTACACCATCACAAACCAACACTGCACACCACATCCTCTGCAATAGAGTTGTATACTTGCCTGAGGATGTTATCTCGGCAAAAACTATAAACACATTTAAGAATAGACTGGACCTTTGGATAAAGAAGGAAAAAATTTCCTTGACAGATAAATACTAATTTTATTCGACACTGCTTGATAAAGGCACATCAGTATACACTGCTCGCCTATAAACAAATTAATAAATAAAATGTTGAATTTACATTTCATGTTTTTGTGACATCATTTTGTTTAAAAAAATGACAGGTGTCAAAGTGACAGCTATCATTCGAGAATTAATACTAGGATGGCATGACAGGTGTCAAAAGTGTGTCGATAGTTTTATCGAAATCGATAAGTATAGAACACTAATCCGCCATGTTATGTTGGGTAGATATGCATGTTTTTTCGTACTGTATGTACTGTATCAGCCTTTTTTTTTAATAGTCCACTGCAGGACGTAGGCCTACCCAAGAAGGGTGATTGGGCCATATCTATCAAGCTGGCCCAGTGCGGGTTGGTGGATTCACATACGCCATCGAATTTCTTCTACGGACATATGCAGGTTGCCTAACGATGTTTTCCTTCACCGAAAAGCCAGTAGTGTGAAATTCCGTTCATAAATTCCAAAGAACTCATTGGTACTGGACCTAGATTTGAACCCACGACCTCATGATTGTAAGGCGGGTGTCAATACATTAAGGCCACCACGGCTTCTAAAAAAAAAACTGAAATTTTCGTACTACAGCAGTTTAATTTTATTTAGCCATGTCAGGCAACTTTAAAATTCTGACACCAGGGCTAGCTACCCGCCCGGCCTATACGAACTTACTATTCTATTAGTTCCCTACTTCATTGTCTACAACACATATTTGTCAGCTTTAACAACTCATGGAGACATTTTCATGTATGGAAAATGTCTCCATGAGTTGTTAAAGCTGACAAATATGTGTTTAAGGTTCCGTAGTAAAACGAGGAAACCTCATGACTTCGTTGTGTGACTCCGTCCTATTGTTATAAAGCCTTACAACTTCAGCATTTATGAACCCAATTGCATGATATTTGACATATGTACTGTAAGTCTTTTTTAATAGATGGACTATTAAAAAAGGACGTGCGGAACGTAGGCCTATCCAAGAAGGGTGATTGGGCCATATCTATCAAGCTGGCCCAATGCGGGTTGGTGGATTCACATACGCCATCGAATTTTGACGATCTCTATAGACGTATACAGGTTTTCTCACGCACGATGTTTTCCTTCACCAAAAAGCCAGTGGTGTGAAATTCCGTACATAAATTCCAAGGAATTCATTGGTACGGGATTGAGATTTGAACCCACGTTCTCACGATTGTTAAGTGGGTGTCATTACCACTAGACCACCACGACTTTGAATGAAATTTGACATTGTAATAATAAATAATCATAAAATATCCTGTTGGTCTCATTAGAGTAATAATCTGGTGCGACTACGAGTCGGGCCTACAGAACCCTATTAAATGCGTGTGTCGAAATCTCTAAACAAACTCTTGGCATTTTGGGTGTGCAGAAAATATCATAACCTGATGAGTATGACCACGAGATCACATTATGTCCTCTTGGTCATACCAATATGACCACGAGAACATGTATATCCTCGTGGTCATACTGGTATTACAAACTAGTATGCCCACGAGGAAACACCCAAAAATACCATGAAAATACCATACCATTCAGAGACCTAATATACCAACCTAATAATTCTATATCGTAAAACCATTTAATAGAAAAAAATATTGGTTTCAGAAATCAGACCCAATAGTTGAAAAACTTTTTGAGAGCACAGAAGAAGGGCAAAAGGTCACCCGAAATAATGGAGATAAATACTTGGCTGTCTTCCGAAGAATATCTGATAGTGAAATACGAAAATAATACACAAGTTCAATGCAATTAAATGGTTAAGATTATTGTTAATGTAAGCTTAAATGTAAATAAAACATTTCATACAAAAAATTAGTATTAACCTAAGGTAAAACAAAAGCATGTGTACAGATCATTGCAGAGAAATTAACAAAGGGTTGTTTACTTGTTTCCATTATTACCTGCTCAACTTTTTCTCCAAAAGGCTGGCCCACCTACTGAGTGGCCTGGAAATGATAAGACGTCGTCTCATATGTCCTGCAGCAGTCAGAATCCAGCTTTTCCTTTCAGTCCAAAGACTATTAGACAATAGAGAAAATAGAAGGGCAGCCCATATCTCTGCTTGATTTGGATACATATGAAGCCCCTCTTTTGCTAATATCAGTCCCTTTTTATGATCCCCTGCCAGATGTTCAGCTATACTGGCAGAAGCTATAATGTTAGCCAAGTTTACATCAATGTCGCTATATTTTGCTGCACTTAAAGCTTTTTGAGCACAGCTGCTGGCAGATTTTGCTTTAGAATCAGGAATTCTGAGACAGTACTGGGCCATGCAATACCATAGATGTGCATTACTGGGATGATCATGGATAGAGTCACTTAAGACTTTAATGGCTTCCTCAACATTTCCATCTAATACATAGAAATATGACTTCAGGAAGCCAATGTCATATCCATACTGGGCTTCTCTGTCAAATTTTTTCAATTCACTTGCAGCCAACTTCGACATGCTTTGTTCAGAATGTGTTAGCCCTAATGCACATATAGAATACAAACTGTATGGTGTTGGCTTTGCTTGAGAAGGTTGTATGCTGTGGAATAAGATAGTTTTAGCATCATCCATTCCTTTGTACATATACACAATGCCTGCCATTGCAACAAGCACGTCAGCTTTTTCATTTTCATCTCCACATAACCAATGCAATGCTGTATCATATACTGAATAAGACTCTTCATATTTTCCATTCTTGAACAGAGCCAAGGCCAACCCAATTGTAGAATTGAAACTAGCCTCAGTAATAGCTTTGTATACTTTAACAGCTTCTTCATATTTCTCCAGTCTTATCAACAGCCTTCCAATACTCAAGAGAACTATGTTCTTTTGACTGTCGTCTCCATTTTTGAATGCATTTTCATAGGATTTCATAGCTGGCATTAACTGTCCTCTGCGTTCTCGTAATACACCAAGGATATTACATGCACAAGCATTGTTGGGTTCAAAATTGCAAAACCATTCTATTAAATCTATAGCATATGGAATGGCATAGAGCCCTTCTATGACGTACTTTAATTCCGTATCTTCAGAGTGTTTATTATTCTTCAATGTGCGACACACCCAGTCAGCATACCCAAGAGCACTTTCCGGGTGAAAGCCCAAACGAGAAGCATGTCTGAATAAATCCATTGCTTCTTCTTCTCGGATAGCTTCTGCAATAAATGCTTGACCAATCCAACTTTGAGGGTATGAGGGCATTGTGGATTGTCCGCGCCAGAAACAGTAGTTGGATAATTTGTAAAGCTTTAGTTTCAAATACAATGTCCCCAAATTGCACCAAATTTTTGGGACAGATACTTTCTTAGAAACCTGCAATGCTTTTATAAAACAGTGTTGGGCTAGTTCATACTTCTTGATCAGAAGGCATATCTTACCAAGTAAATTCCAGTTTCTCCAACAGTTAGGTTTTTCTTTGATGCAAACTGTAATTAGATTGTAGGCTATGTTAGCATTTAATACTTTATTGGTTTCTTGATAGTAGCAAAAATATGCATAAGCTAAATCATAAGTGGTCACTTGCTGTTTTTGTTTTGCTATATAAGAATAACATGCAATTGCTTGTGGAAATATTTCAATCTTTTCTTTCCTTATGAATTCTGTAGCAGTTGAGTTTGATAGGTCAGGCATATTAACATAGGCATATTGGTTTGGCAATTTAGTGATAAATAACAATGAATCAGCTAAGAGTTTCCAAAAACATGTATAGTTTCTTTGGGTCTTTATTGCTTTAATGATGTAGTTTACTGCATTTTGAGCACAGTCCCTAGCAGGGCCATGAAGTTTTGCTGTCACTTTTTTCTTGGCGAATCGTATCCATGTTTCGGCAATACCTTTCAGTGCTAAATGAGAGTATGAATCAATTTTAAACATTTTCTCAAATGTTACGATTGCTTCGTCATACTGAGTTAAAAGACAGTGAATGTGACCAATCTTAGTAAGGCAGTGAGAGGCTTTACTTGGATCCAGATTCATAACTTTATTGTAAGCTCTAAGGGCAGAAGTGTAAGACCCTCTAGAGTAGTATGCATCAGCCAAGCACTCGAAAGCTGTTATATCATTTTGATAACTCTTGATAACATTTCTAAAATTGATTATAGCATTTTCCCACTCTCTTCTATTGAGGTAATGAAGTCCGAGCCTGAAGTGAACCCATGGTTCAACTATAGATATATTGTTTTTCACAGAAAGCAGTAAATCAAAGTCAGCGTCATTTTGCTGTAATTTGATATTTGTATCACTCAAGCTTTTTGCTATAATGATATCAGTGCCATTCAGACTATGTGCCTTTTCATAGCACTTTTTAGCTTTGCCCAAGTCATTTTTGTGATTATAGTAGAAATGCCCCAAATACAGGAATGTTTCAGCATGATCTGGGTTGAGTTTAGCTGCTTTCAAAAGATTTATAAGACTTTTATCATACTCCTTCAGTTCCCAATAACACTTTCCTAAATAAAAAATGTGAAGTGCATGTTCCGACACTCCTTCCAACAAATTAACAGCTTCATCATATCTTCCTTCCTTTATGAATGACAAAGCTTGCAATTGCACAAAATATTCGGTTTCCTTTAATTCTTCCATAATTGCGTTGGCTGGTTCACCAGTTTCAATGTAGCTTTCAGCTAAACACACTTTTTCTTCGACATTTAGTAAATCAAGAGGTATTAGTTTGGCATTAGCAACAGCTTGTTTCCATTTTTGTTGTTTGACTAATGAGAGAAACAGAAATATCCTTAATTCTATAGCAAACTTCTCTGTTTTGGCTTTAGTTATGAAGTTGGTGGCGAGCTTCTGTGTTACCTGCCATTTATTAAGCATCATAGTACATCGAATAATAAAAGTAGCTTCTGTTACATTGGCCTCCTGATAATTAACCAGAGTCACAGATTGTTTATAAGCATCTAGGTATAAACCTTTATCATAAGCCATCATGCTTTTGAGTAGATTTGGATATTTAGAGTTTTTAATTCCAATTATAATTTTACCAATATACTTGTCCGTATCAAGGCCATTAAATGTCATTTTTTCCACATAGTTTACACATAATGACTTACAGGTGAACTCTCTTATTGCGGCATTGCTAGAGAAAAATGGCAGATTGGTTAATTCCTCAATGGCAATATTCAAGTTATTTCTTTGGAGTATAATTTTGCATCGGATTTGTTCCAGCCAATCACTAGGATCATTACTGTAGATTTTAGCAATTCGATTTATGATCAGTGTTATATCTTCGTCAATGAATGAAATATCAGCTTTTAACAGTTGAAGAAATTGTCTCTCTGCCACTTTGTATACTTCGTTGTCTTCAACTTTAGTCATGAAATTTGCCAAAGCACTAACAGCATCACTGCTTTTTAAAGCATAGCCTATCTCTCCCAGCCTAGTTATTATTTCAACTATTTTTTCATCTTCCATTGGAAAGTATAACATTTCATTGTAGATATTGACTAACTTACATTTGGATGAATAATCGTCTCCTTTTGACTCATAATAGTAAGCAAGTCCCTGCCATGCTAGCGGATTGTCCCTTTTGCTGGCTATTGCTTTTTGGTAAGCAAGCGGCGCTTGTTCAGAATCTCGCAGTGATTTTCCTAATAACACGAGTCCTAAGTAATGCTGCTTGTCTTGACGTAAAATGTCTTTACAACATTCTTCAGCTTCTTTATACTTTCTATTGTTTATTAGTTTTCTCGCTTCTTTCAACAGAGATTTTACGTCGAAAGACAATTTCACATTGGCCATCTGGAAGTAAGGAAATATCCAGTTAGCTAGGACAGGATAATTTCCAGCAAATGAAGTAGGTACTTATAGGACCAAATAAACAGAAGCGATGGATAGTTGAGACGATATCGATAACGGAAATTTCAATTGGCGTAAGGGACATTTTGTCGAAAATGAGTTATGAATGCCACTATACTCAGTTTTTTGCGCTGTTTCGAATGGTATACTTATTTGAAATCTCTCCAGCTCAAATAATTATTTTTCGCAAAAAATAGCATGACCGACTTCAACCGTGACAGAATTCGCGAATATTTCACACGGATCGATGTAGCATTTTTCACATTATTGTTGATTTATCAAAAATGGCTCAACCGATTTCGATAAATTTTAAATGGGACCGATTTCGAAGTACTTATACTCTTTCCAATAAAAAAATAATTATTGAAATCGGACTACTATGAAAAAAGTTATGAGTTATACATTTTATATATATATACAGGATTATTTCTAATCAATTAGCATCCTTCTAGGGGCTTATTCTGTACATCAAAATTAACAACTTTTGTTCTACGACTTTCGTAAAAACTCAAATATTTTTTGTGGTTCCGTAGAAAAATATAGTTCTTCCGCGACAAAATGTATGGAACAGCCGATTTTTTTTGAGTTTTGACGAAAGTCGTAGAACAAAAGTTGTTAGTTTTGATGTACAGAATAAGCCCCTAGAAGGATGCTAATTGATTAGAAATAACCCTGTATACCTATACATATACGCGTCGAATTGTATACCTCCTCCGGTGGTTTGTCGGTAAAAAAAATGTCCGTTACAAAATTTTACTCAAAAAAATGATTTAAGGAACATAATTATCGGTTTTATTGTTTATCGTAAGGTCTTTCTAAAAAATATTTAGTGAATAAATTGTAACAGTTTTGTCATTTTGACCCTTACGACTTTCATAAAAAAAGACGACCGAAATCAAAGTAGTATCTAGACCTAATTTTTAATTTAATAACCGCAGATTGGGTCAACTGTCGTCATTTTGATTTAAAAATACCGTGTACGCGCCGATTTTGATACAGCGGAAAAACTGGCCAAGCTGTTGGTTGCTCCTTCTTGAACAGGTAATGTTAATTTCGCGCGTCATTTGCGTCGTTTGCCAATGTTATTGTAATAAATACATATATGGCGGAACAAACTAAAAAAACTGCCATTGTTGGTGATTAAGTACAAAGATTTAGGCGAAAATATGATCATTCCAAAGCAATTGCACAAATAATTTTTAGAAATGCAGTTCATGTGTAGTGCTCGAGATCTGAAACTGATGAAGAATACAACATAGACAACAATATCGTTCTGAGGACTGATATTTGTTTTAAATATCGATTTACACTGAGGAGATTTAAGGCGTTGTTTAAAATGATTATTTAATTCAAAACTTAAGAAGATTATGCTCGAGTTCATACTTTTTAGCGGAACTCAGCCTCCAAGGTGCTTGCAAGGAGTTTATTGGACAAAGCCAGCTGACCAAGTTCAAGAAAGAAGACGGCAGTATAAGGACAACCAAGGCAAAGTTATTAGAGGAGATCGTAAGGTTCGATGGGCAGTTATACGATTCGGTAGCTAAGCCTGTTGACAGCACGGACATAGACCGGGGAGCAAAGCTGACTCGACACTTCACCGAAGATTTCCCGGACATCAACATGTATGAGATTAGAATGGCCTTGAATCAGCTTAAGAACAACAAGGCGCTGGGTGATGACGGAATTATTTCACAGCTTCGGCTGGTGGCCGGCGCTTTCAGAAGCTACGAAGTCCTTCATAAGCTTTTAAACTCTGTTATACTCGAGGGCATAACGCCTGAAACGTGAAAAAGAAGCGTGATGGTGCCATTTTTTAAAAAAGTGACAACACTTTATTGAAGAATTTTATAGACCCATCTCGCTTCTGAGCCATGTTTTTAAGCTGTTTTCAAGGGTTATTATAAATCGTCTCGACAAGCCGAAGGCAGGCCACGAGCTAAGTTAGTTCAGCTTAGCTCGCTGAGCTGACGAAGTTTTACATAGATCGTATATAGCACGCAGTCTGCAGTTGCACAGATCTATGGAAAACTGTTTCGGCTATGCGAGGTAACCCTGAACTAACTTAGCTCTTGGTCTGCAACTCGCATACGTTGCGGCAAGTTATACAGAAGACCAAAGAGTATAACTTGCCAGTTTGCTTAGCGTTTGTGGACTATGAGAAAGCCTTCAATTCGTTCGAGACATCGCTGGGGAGACTCAAGCACGTGCGCTTGAGTCTCCCCAGTGATGCCGTATTGATTATCGGTACATCGAAGTGTTTGTATAATAACACTATCGGTACGGTGATCCATTTGAAAAGAAGCGTGAGTCAGGGAGATGTGATATCAAGCTCCTAGAATGGAAAAGATTCGGCATTAACATCAATGACAAACAAATAGATACCTTCGATATGCTGACGATATCGTAGTCATAGCGAAATTGATGGAAGAGCTCAGCACGATGCTCGAAAGGCCTCAATCGTGTTCTCAACAGGTGGGTCTTAAAATACATGAATAAAACAAAGATCATATGTAATTGTTGTACCTACGCCAATATCTGCTGAGACTTAGGTTCTTGAAGTTGTTGACTCGTAGGTACGTCTACCTAGGACAGGTAGTCCATCTAGGTAAGTCCGAATCCAGCTCGGCTGGGCAACGTTCGGAATATTGCGTGACGTCTTGTTATCCGATATACTTCAGTGCTTCAGTGCGAGATTTTTCTAGTTTTGTGTTGCCAGTGATGACATATGGAACTGAAACGTGGTCTTTTACTATGTGCCTTATAAATAAGCTAATGATAGCCCAAAAACGTGCTATAGATAGGGCAACGCTTGGTGTCTCTCTATGAGATCGAATCAGAATTTTTTTTCACTTTTCTCGTAATACATCGAAAATTAGACATTGTTGAAATAATAAAAAAACCTGTTTTAGCATGTGCTAATGAAGTTCTTTTATATGATACCTTACATGATACGATTTACTCACTTTGAATTTTGAACCCATATTTTGTGAATTTTGAGGCCCTATTTTTTATGATTTAAATAAAAATGTACAGCTTTCCGATTTATTCCTATATGTGTCCTCTGAGACAATGCTTCTTGCCAAATTTCATAGTTCTGTGTCAAATGTATTTGATTTTTGTAGTGTCGAAATATGCTGTTTTTACGACATAAACGGCTCTAAATTTTTAAACGATAATTGAAAAGTTTTTCTTTTACACAACTGCAAGAAATCATAGATATACGCATACAGTTTAAATTTCAACTCGATATCTTTACGCCGTCCCGAGATAAAGAGTCTTGACATACACACAGACGGACAGACGGACAACAAAATGATCCTATAAGGGTTCCGTTTTTTTCGTTTGAGGTACGGAACCCTAAAAATTAAGTCTTAGCTTCCTCAGACCAAATAAAAAAATACAGACAGAATGCTGTGAACAAACAAGTGAGGCTGACCAAAACTACGCCTCGCCGTGTACAGACAATTATACTAAGCGCCACATAAATCGAAGGATGAGAAGTTAGCCGCAGATGACACTACGCCGTGATTCGCTAATTTTTGCGCATGAGTGCACAATGCCTATACAAATGGCGAAGTAGTGAGCTCGGGCGTAGGGAGGCATTAGGTTGGCGGGCGGGTGTGCCCCGGCGTTTCGTCTCTCTGGCTACCGCGCGTACCCATATTTCGGCTTTTGCGCAGAACGCTGCGCATAACTTCCCATCCGTCAATTTGTGTGGCGCTCAGTATACATCCGAGTACACGGAAACTACGCCTTGGCTTGTCAGTCGGACTATGGCGGCGTAACAGCGACGCACTCACACATGTATAAAAAACCGGTCACACTTGACTGTTCAACGACGTTCTCTCTTGATTTTTTATTTGCTCTGAGTTAGCTTCTTAGACAAGAGCGCTGTAGTCCAAAGGAAACAAAAGTTAGAACTGGTTTTGTCTTAAAAACTTTTTTGGCTCTCCTGAAAAGTCGTACTTTGTCCCTTACGCCAATTGAAATTTCCGTCAACGATATAATGGATTTATTAGGTTGCGTTAGCCCAAAAGTGTGATTTCCTTCACAGAATATCACAATTCACAAATAGCAAGAACCACAAATAAATACCTTCTTCTTCCAAAGTTGCACCGGCGATTACAAACTATTACATTCTCTTTGATCACTAACACAGATCTCTACTATACTAAGATCACAAACTATAATAGAAACTACGTAGGTATCACAAACTAAAACCATGGTAAACCCAGAGATCTGTGGTATAAACCCGTAAATAGGAGATAATTATTTGAGATAATAATTATTATTATACTACACAAACCAGTGTTGCCAGCTAACGACATTTTAAATAAAACTTAATTTATCATTAATTTTAGTGTATATTTTAATATCAAAACATTATTTACATGTGTAATTAAATTAAACCCAATTATATGTTACATTAGCATCGATAATAGTGAAAAACGTCGATAAATACTATCGTAACATTATTATATTTTATTTAATTAATATCACAACATTATTTACATGTGTAGATACTAGATTAAATAATAGTAAGTAAATAAAATCCAATTTCTCACCTACAACTACTCATTCGATTTCATTACAATATTGTTTGACAATCGATTTTTCTCACCACTATCCCAACTCTAAAAATGTCAATCTTCTATGTCAATGTCACTGTCGCAGAGATCAAGCTATCTTTCGTGCAGTTAATAATTTGGTCCTTCCTACAGATCTCTAGTATACTAGTTCTTCCACCACCTTTTTAGGCGTGGTGATAATTGGCCTCGGGGAGTGCTCCCCTTTGCCAAGGCTGGGCTCCAGGGGCCATAACCCCTGGGGAATTTGTTGTGCCGCTGGAGCACTTCCTGCTCTATGTAGGTTGCCTCTCCGCGGCGTTGTGGTCTGTGACAATCTTGGTCAGTCTCCGTGAGTCGTTAGTTAATTGTGTTAATCAGAGTTAACTTCCTCCGTATGTAATACGACTTCACGTGGAAGTGCACGTCGTGATTTTACGTCAGGTGGGCGCGTATGTAGAGGCGCAATGCTTCTCAAGTGAGGGTGTGGTCCATTATCTGCCCGATCATACATTCTGCGCGCTAGGCGACTAACTTTCGTGCAGTATAAGTTTGATTCGGCCTATATTAATTTTGTGTCGATAGTTTTATCGATAAGTGTAGTGTGGTAGTAACAACACTAATCCGCCATATTGTGTGCGGTGGGAATGCAGTTTTTTTTCGTCAAATCAAATATATTCAGAGACCCATAATTTTATACTTATCGTAAAATATTTAATAATTGTATATCGTAAAATCATTTACCTAATAAAAAAAATCAAATTAATGTTTAGTTTCAGAAATTAGACCCAATAGTTGAAAAACTTTGTGAGAGCACAGAAGGACAGAAGGTCACCAGAAACAATGGCGATATTGGCGATAAATACTTGGCTGTCTTCCGAAGAATACCTGATATACAAAAATAATACACACATTCAATGAAATTAAATTGTTGAGTTTATTGTTAACTGTAAGCTTAAATGTAAATAAAACATTTCAAACAAAAAATTAGTATTAACCTACGGTAAAACAAAAGCATGTAGGTACTTATACACATCTTTGCAGAAAAATTAAGACTGGGAACACTTTTGTTTACATTGTTATCTGCTCAATTTTTTCTCCAAAAGGCTAGCCCACCTACTGAGTGGCCTGGAAATGATAAGACGTCGTCTCATATGTCCTGCAGCAGTCAGAATCCAGCTTTTCCTTTCAGTCCAAACACTATCAGACAATAGAGAAAATAGAAGGGCAGCCCATATCTCTGCTTGATTTGGATACATATGAAGCCCTTCTTTTGCTAATATCAATCCCTTTTTATGATCCCCAGCCAGATGTTCAGCTATACTGGCAGAAGCTATAATGTTAGCCAAGTTTACATCAATGTCGCTATATTTTGCTGCACATAAAGCTTTTTGAGCACAGCTGCTGGCAGATTTTGCTTTAGAATCAGGAATTCTGAGACAGTACTGGGCCATGCAATACCATAGATGTGCATTACTGGGATGATCATGGATAGAGTCACTTAAGACTTTAATGGCTTCCTCAACATTTCCATCTAATACATAGAAATATGACTTCAGGAAGCCAATGTCATATCCATACTGGGCTTCTCTGTCAAATTTTTTCAATTCACTTGCAGCCAACTTCGACATGCTTTGTTCAGAATGTGTTAGCCCTAATGCACATATAGAATACAAACTGTATGGTGTTGGCTTTGTTTGAGAAGTTTGTATGCTGTGGAATAAGATAGTTTTAGCATCATCCATTCCTTTGTACATATACACAATGCCTGCCATTGCAACAAGCACGTCAGCTTTTTCATTTTCATCTCCACATAACCAATGCAATGCTGTATCATATACTGAATAAGACTCTTCATATTTTCCATTCTTGAACAGAGCCAATGCTAACCCAATTGTTGAATTGAAACTAGCCTCAGTAATAGCTTTGTATACTTTAACAGCTTCTTCATATTTCTCCAGTCTTATCAACAACCTTCCAATATTCAAGAGAACTATGTTCTTTTGAATGTCGTCTCCATTTTTGAATGCATTTTCATAGGATTTCATAGCTGGCATTAACTGTCCACTGCGTTCTCGTAATACACCAAGGATATTACATGCACAAGCATTGTTAGGTTCAAAATTGCAAAACCATTCTATTAAATCTATAGCATATGGAATGGCATAGAGCCCTTCTATGACATACTTTAATTCCGTATCTTCAGAGTATTTATTATTCTTCAATGTGCGACACACCCAGTCAGCATACCCAAGAGCACTTTCCGGGTGAAAGCCCAAACGAGAAGCATGTCTGAATAAATCCATTGCTTCTTCTTCTCGGATAGCTTCTGCAATAAATGCTTGACCAATCCAACTTTGAGGGTATGAGGGCATTGTGGATTGTCCGCGCCAGAAACAGTAGTTGGATAATTTGTAAAGCTTCAGTTTCAAATACAATGTCCCCAAATTGCACCAAATTTTTGCAACAGATCCTTTCTTAGAAACCTGCAATGCTTTTATAAAACAGTGTTGGGATAGTTCATACTTCTTGATCAGAAGGCATATCTTACCAAGTAAATTCCAGTTTCTCCAACAGTTAGGTTTTTCTTTGATGCAAACTGTAATTAGATTGTAGGCTATGTTAGCATTGACTACTTTATTGGTTTCTTGATAGTAGCAAAAATATGCATAAGCTAAATCATAAGTAGTCACTTGCTGTTTTTGTTTTGCTATATAGGAATAACATGCAATTGCTTGTGGAAATATTTCAATCTTTTCTTTCCTTACGAATTCTGTAGCAGTAGAGTTTGATAAGTCAGGCATATTAACATAGGCATATTGGTTTGGCAATTTAGTGATAAATAACAATGTATCAGCTAAGAGTTTCCAAAAACATGTATAGTTGCTTTGGGCCTTTATAGCTTTAATGATGTAGTTTACTGCATTTTGAGCACAGTCCCTAGCAGGGCCATGAAGTTTTGCTGTCACTTTTTTCTTGGCGACTCGTATCCATGTTTCGGCAATACCTTTCAGTGCTAAATGTGAGTATGGATCAATTTTAAACACTTTCTCGAATGTTGCGATTGCTTCATCATACTGAGTTAAAAGACAGTGAATGTGACCAATCTTAGTAAGACAGTGAGAGGCTTTACTTGGATCCAGATTCATAACTTTATTGTAAGCTCTAAGGGCAGAGGTGTAAGACCCTCTACAGAAGTATGCATCAGCCAAGCACTCGAAAGCTGTTATATCATTTTGATTACTTTTGATAACATTTCTAAAATTAATTATAGCATTTTCCCACTCTCTTCTATTGAGGTAATGAAGTCCGAGCCTGAAGTTAACCCATGGTTCAACTATTGATATATTTTTTGTCAATGAAAGCAGTAAATCAAAGTCAGCGTCATTTTGCTGTAATTTGATATTTGTATCACTCAAGCTTTTTGCTATAATGATATCAGTGCCATTCAGACTATGTGCCTTTTCATAGCACTTTTTAGCTTTGCCCAAGTCATTTTTGTGATTATAGTAGAAATGCCCCAAATACAGGAATGTTTCAGCATGATCTGGGTTGAGTTTAGCTGCTTTCAAAAGATTTATAAGACTTTTATCATACTCCTTCAGTTCCCAATAACACTTTCCTAAATAAAAAATGTGAAGTGCATGTTCCGACACTCCTTCCAACAAATTAACAGCTTCATCATATCTTCCTTCCTTTATGAATGACAAAGCTTGCAATTGCACAAAATATTCGGTTTCCTTTAATTCTTCCATAATTGCGTTGGCTGGTTCACCAGTTTCAATGTAGCTTTCAGCTAAACACACTTTTTCTTCGACATTTAGTAAATCAAGAGGTATTAGTTTGGCATTAGCAACAGCTTGTTTCCATTTTTGTTGTTTGACTAATGAGAGAAACAGAAATATCCTTAATTCTATAGCAAACTTCTCTGTTTTAGCTTTAGTTATAAAGTTGGTAGCAAGCTTCTGTGTTACTGGCCATTTATTAAGCATCATAGTACATCTAATAATAAAAGTAGCTTCTGTTACATCGGCCTCCTGATAATTAACCAGAGGCACACATTGTTTATAAGCGTCTAGGTATAAACCTTTATCAAAAGCCATCATGCTTTTGAGTAGATTTGGATATTTAGAGTTTTCAATTCCAATTATTATTTTATCAACATACTTGTCCATATCAAGGCCATTAAATGTCATTTTTTCCACATAATTTACACATAATGACTTACAGGTGAACTCTCTTACTGCAGCATTGCTAGAGAAAAATGGCAGGTTGGTTAATTCCTCAATGGCAGTATTCAAGTTATTTCTTTGGAGTAAAATTTTGCACTGGATTTGTTCCAACAAATAACTAGAGTCATTACTGTAAATTTTAGCAACTAGAGTTACGATCAGTGTTATATCTTCGTCAATGCATGAAATATCAGCTTTCAACAGTTGAAGAAATTGGGTCTCAGCCACTTTGTATACTTTGTTGTCTTCTACTTTGATCATAAAATTTGCCAGAGCACTAACAGCTTCACTGCTTTTTAAAGCTAAGCCTAACTGTCCCAGCTTAGTTATTATTTCAACAATTTTTTCATCTTCCATTTGTAGGTACAGCATTTCATTGTAGATATTGATTAACTTACATTTGGATGAATAATCATCTCCTTTTGACTCATAATAGTGAACGAGTCCCTGCCATGCTAGCGGATTATCCCTTTTGCTGGCTATAGCTTTTTGGTAAGCAAGTGGTGCTTGTTCAGAATCTTGCAGTGATTTTCCTAACAATACGAGTCCAAAGTAATTCTGCTTGTCTTGGCGTAAAATGTCTTTACAACATTCTTGAGCTTCTTTATACTTTTTATCGTCTATTAGTTTTCTCGCTTCTTTCAACAGAGATTTTACGTCGAAGGAGAATTTCGCGTTGGCCATCTGGAAGTGAGGAAATATCCAGTTTGGTCTAGGACAAGAAAATTCAATATTTTCCACTTTCCAATAAATGAAGTATAAGACTAAACAAACAGAAGCGATGGATAGTTGAGAGGATATAAAGGATTTATTAGGTTGCGTTAGCCAATAAATTGAGATTTCTTTCTTAAAAAAACAGATAATATACCTTTTTCTTCCAAAGATGGCTTAGATTATAGGCAAAAAGGTTATTTACACACACTGACGACAAAAAAGTTGCCAGGCTTAGCGCTTAAAATTTTACTATGAACCCAAAATTTAAAACGGTGTAGTGTACTTCCAGGTGTCATTAGAAAATATAACGTCTCGGAATTCCTGGAGTTTGTACGTATCTACACTTTCAAAGTGATGATTTGTTGTTAAAACTCCGAATCTCAATCGCGATTTAAAATTTAGGCATTGAAAAAACTACTAATTAGGTAAGGTAGCTCTAAGCTGACAACAGTGGCATGTGTTGTACCACAGATTAAAAATGGAAATAAGCATGTTCGTTCACCACAGCTTATAATAGGTACAGTATTCATCAGTATTGCCATAGAAAGTAGTAACAAATAAAAACGATTGCCTATTAATTAGTTCGGGGTCGACCACTAGTCATGACTTTTTTTTAGCAACTTACGAATTTTTCAACCAATTTCGATGAAACTTGGCACGCAGGTTACATATATTAATGATTTTTAGAGTTCCGTACTCAAAGGGTACAAACGGGTCCATATTACTAAAACTCAACTGTCCGTCTGTCCGTTAGACTGTCTGTCACCAGGCTGAACAAGTAGCGGCACGTTTCTCATGAACCTTAGAAGTTAGAAGGTTGATCACAACTGATGTATTGATGTTACCGCCATAACAACAAATAATAATAATCGGCCAAGTGCGAGTCGGTCTCGCGCACTTAGGGTTCCATAACGTACGTAAGTCCCCGTTAGCATATTTAATTTTAATTTAATTATTTATTTTTAGAGGAAATATCCAATTTAATATTCTGTGAATGTCTCAGCGTTGTAGCTATCACCATTCATAAGATACAGCCTGGTGACATACTGACAGACGAACGGACAGCAAAGTCTTAGTAAAGGGTGGCGTTTTTACCGTTTGGGTATGGAACCCTAAAAATGGAATAAAATAAATATAAAAAATGTATATCCAACAAACGTCAATTTATGTATAGGTATATTGACCTTAATAACTAGTAATTGAACTAAAATATTTAAAATATAATTAATCAATTTAGACTTATTGTTTTAGTTCGCAAAAAGCTATTAAATAAAATAAATTAAATTCATTTATTGAGCTCATAACACGGCAAAACCAATTACATTACAGCTACAATAAAATCTCATGGGCGTCATGGGCATCATTGCGTCAGGAAATTATTACCTAACAATGTTAAAAAAGCCATTAGCGAAAATTACTCGTGTCATTTGATCATATCCCCTCTTGTGAAATTCCATTTTTTTCCGAACCCCCTCCACCCTCCAGATCCTTTCGAGTAGTTTCGAGTCTCACGTAATTAATAGATGATCCCTTTGATGGGAAACATTTTGTTTCGTTGATTTTGCAGAATTATCAAAATATGTTTTATTAAAATGAATAAATTAATAAATGAATTAAAAACCATGTAGGTAACTCATACCTCTATAATTCTTCTATTGTTAGTCATGTCATTTTTGTCCAATAACCGGGATAATTTTGATAAAAACATTTACAGTTGATACTTGTTTCCGTAACTTGGAACGTAATCTTATCTACGTACACGGTATTGTGATTACACTTGGAGCAAGTCACTATGTGATTACAGCACAGACATATATACTCTTATACGTCTGTGGATTACAGGTACTACATAGAAACATTACAAAAACCATACGATAATGCACCTATTGCGCACCATAATGAACTCTGTGGCATCGACACAAGATGTGACAACATGCACTGCATACGTTGGTGTTGTGTGTGAATAGTCATAACAAACCACATTGCGTGAGCAGTGCGTGTCACACATTGACAAAAACGTCAACACATTGAAACAATTTGCACCCACACTTCGCTACAGTTATTTTTTAATAGTTTCAGATATTACCAGTAAAATCCAAAATAATTGCATCCATATTACGTTACTTTTGTCAACTGCGAAAATCGATAAATGTCGCAATGTTTAATTGAAAAACCAGAATAAAACAATTCTCTGGTTAGTTTGTAGAATGAGAATATTTTTTATTGTTAATGCGGAGTTAGTTTTAGGCAAGTTTTAGAAGACCTATGATATTATTGTGGGTCTATCAACAGACCCTATTTTGAACGAATAATTTGAGTGAACATTTTACTATTTAGGGTGGGTCTATCAACAGACCCTATTTTGAACGAATGATTTGAGTGAACATTGTGTTTTCACCGATTATATTATTTTACTGATTATTATTGCTCCCTATCACTATTCACAGTAAATAAATTGCAAAAAATATCTATTTCTGGCCTGTAATATTAGAGCGGCCCGAAATTTAAATACATAAGTGGCAAAAAAGACAGGTATCCGGGACAACATGAAATTAAAAAAGTATTTAAAAAAAATTAAAAATGACAGTTTGTGACTTTTTCCATGACAAATGACAATTGACAAAATAAACGTGAAAGTATGACGTTTATTTTGTCAATTGTCATTAGTCATGGAAAAAGTCACAAACTGTCATTTTTAATTTTTTTATCTATCCTCTATAATAAAGGAAGCTTTTATTACTGTTGCTGTCAAAAAAAAGGAAATGTCAAATTCAGTCAATCAGATGACGTATTTAGTGTTGCCAGACTTCGTTCTCGGTATCCAGACTTAGCAATTTTGGAAATGTTGACGTGTTGATGTAATAATTATTTTCTTTTTTAACTATTGGCACATAATCCTGCGTTAACTCGTTTTAGCCCGTAATGTTTACGAACTGAGGTGTTATTATACATTTTTATAGAAACATACATTTTTGTATACTAAAAGATTATCAAAAAGAAAGAATATTCTTATTATTTTTAAATGTACTTTTTATCATATACTTTATTACTAAAAACAAAAAGCAGTAGTTGAAGTTATCCGAGAAATTCGTGGCAATTTTAATATTACTCGTAATAATCCTTAAGGGTGCTATTCGAATCTCGGTTTCAGGCCACAGCACTACTACACACTTGCTTTACTACACAAAATTATTAAATCATGATAATCCTTCTACAATATTTGGGAATCAAAAATGAAATGGAGCAGCTCCTATTTTTATTAATATTGAAGAGTTTTCCCTTCCTATCCAAAGTTCTTGAACGTCTAGTCCATAACCAGCTAAACTCCTTCCTAATCAGTAATAACCTTCTTAATCCTTTTCAGTCTGGCTTTCGTCCGGGGCATAGCACGGTTACTGCACTTGTTAAAATCACGGATGATATACGCCTAGCGATGGACAATGGTGATTTAACTGTGTTAGCGCTTCTGGACTTCAGCAATGCTTTTAACTCTGTAGATTTTGATATCCTCCTGGCTATGCTTCGCTCTTTGAACATATCTCCAACGGTGGTTGATTGGTTTCATAATTACTTGTATGGGCGTCGGCAGAAGATTCATTTTGAAGAATCTTACTCTTCGTGGTGTAATACTACGGCCAGCGTACCTCAGGGTGGCGTCTTATCACCCCTTCTTTTTGCCATTTTCATTAATTCTATTTCACATTCTCTTTCTACGTCCTACCATCTTTACGCTGATGATCTGCAGCTGTATTGCCAAGCCCCTATGGGTTGGCTATCAGAAACCGTGGAAGCAATCAACAATGACTTTCGCAGCATTTTACGCTGGAGGAAATCTTTTGGGCTCAAAGTGAATTCATCGAAAACGCAAGTTATTATAATAGGCAGCTCTCGCATGATATGTCAAATAGACTGGGACACGCTACAGCGAGTGATTTTTGATGATGTCGCCATTCCTTACAGTGACACGGTTAGGAACCTCGGCATTGTCTTCGATCGTTGTTTGTCCTGGGGTCCGCAAATTGCCGAGACTAGCCGCAAAATGTTTGCGTCTAGCGGATCCTTGCGTAGATTGCGTAACTTTTTACCGACTGCCACTAAAATTGCGCTTGCACAATCCCTTTTACTTCCAATCCTTGATTATGCCGACGTATGTTACCTAGATGTCACGCAAGTCCTGCTGGATAAAGTTGAGCGCCTCCAGAGTGTTTGTATCAGGTTCATATTTGGCTTGCGCAAATATGACCACGTTTCAGAGTTTCGCGATAAGCTCAAGTGGCTCCCTATTCGTCGTCGCCGGGATGCTCATATTCTTTCCCTTTTGTATAGCACCCTGTTTATTCCTTCGTCCCCACCCTATCTCCGAGAGCGTTTACTCTCTATTGAGCCGTTACCTAAAATCTTCAGATAATCTCACACTTAGTTTCCCTAGGGCGTCACAAAACATCTTTCTACGATTCTTCTTTCTCTGTGGAGGCAGTCAGACTTTGGAACTTACCTTTAGAAATTAAGCGTTCACCTTCATTGAACGTTTTCAAACAACTTGTGAAAGCTCACTATCTGAAATCATAATGCTACTTGTTCCTTTCGCTACTATTTTATAACGTATGTAGGTATGTATATATGTAGGTATATGTATAATTATATTTATATATTATATCGTATATATGTAAGTATATTTAAAACTTAGATTGAATAAGTATATTTAGTTTATTATTTATAGGTGTTTTCTTTATTAATATCTATTTAAGGCCACTATTTATTGTTCTTGTCGGTTCATATTCGTGCAAGGTTGCCTGGAAGAAATCTTCATGGGTGATAAGGCCGTCACTTTATAATCATATTTTTGTCGTATATGTGTAAATATTGTGTATTTTTATTATTGTGGTTGTAAATAAAGAGTTTTGTCTGTCTGTCTGTCTTGAAGCAGCTACACTAGGCCGGCTGTGGCTACACAACTGAGGCGTTAGTCCAGGTTTACACGTAAATTGAAATTACATCTGTTCGATATGGCCCTATACATTTTTGTTCAGCGCCCCTGGCGGAAACGATGAAGAACTGACCAAAATGTATGGAGCCACACGCGAACGCAAAAGTTTAAGGAAACAACACAAAACCTGGACTAAGGGCTCTGGTTATCTACGTAGTTGTATGAATTTCTACAAAAAGATTCCGATTACGGCTGCGGCAGCATGTGCTACCGAGCCTCGGCTGCAAGTGTTGTTAACATGTTTAAACAAGTCCAACGTGCCTGCGATGTACGACGCAGGCAACTAGCATCGTAATCATTCCCGACTGCGGATACAAGCAGCGGCTCATGTGTGCGCTACCTCCATTCGCAACCTGCATCCGCTGGCTGCAGCCGAGGTTCGAATAGCTGCTTTACTTATGTTCTTAACTTATAGTTGCGGTTCTTGTACAATTGCTAATGAAATGGATGAATACCGAATTTTCTTTATCATTCCGTTTTTCATTTTCTTTTTATATCAGTCCTAAACATTGAGCTTTTTTTGACGTGACAACGTCTTATAAATCGATGAACTCCAAAAAGTAATCTGAAATTACAGACAAGATGACATGCACTGATTAAAAAATCAATTTAAATATCATTGAGACAATATTGACTAAAAATACATGACATCAAGTTTTTAAAATTGAGCACCATTTTAGCACTCTGAACATAACAAACCTGTCAATCCATAATCTTTAGTTTGTATACAGAGAGTTTTGGCGGGAAAGCGGAAAAATCATGTCGCCTCATTGTATTATTTTGTTAAACTTGTGTTTTTATCAGTGATAATTAGTGAAAAATGGTGGTATTTTGTTGATTATGAGCTGATTTACGTGCATGAGTGTAGGCAAGTGATATAATGTGACGTATCATGTTGTTCCGTGTTGTTACCAAAACTCCATAGACGCCTCTATACTCTATAAAATTTAACTTGATCTCTGCGACAGCTGTCAGAAAAATCACGTCTATAGAGTCCTGAATTTCTTAATAGTACAGACAGTACCTGTCAATGTTATATTTTATGGGCAAGCCGATTAGTGATGGGCGACAAATGATCGTGACCACAGAGTTTTAGATAGAGTTTTAATTAAAATATCGATAGTTTATACAGACGATATTTTAAATAAAACCTAATTTATCATTAATTTTATTGTATATTTTAATATCATAACATTTTTTACATGTGTAATTAAATTAAACCCAATTATATGTTACATTAGCATCGATAATAGTGAAAAACGTCGATAGATACTATCGTTACATTATTATGAGTATTTAATTAATATCATAACATTATTTACATGTGTACATACTTCATCTTAAATAATAGTAAGTAAATAAAATCCAATTTCTCACCTTCAACTACTCATTCGATTTCATTACAACATTGTTTGAAAATCGATTTTTTCCACCACTATCCCAACTCTAAATATGTCAATATGTAACTGTCGCAGAGATCAAGTTAAATTTTATAGAGTATAGTAAAGTCTCCACTGCTTTACTGAGGTATGAATTGGACTATGATTGGATTTGACAGCGACTTTATTGGACTATGACGAGACTACGACTGTGACTATTTTGATAAAATATGTTTGTAAATTGTTTATTATTTAAGACTTCGACTGAAGGACTCTGTATCCATGGTCATGAATAATTTAAAAAAAAAAGTTTTTATACATGTCTATAAATCATTGAGGAAGGAATCAGAAGGAGTTGCCCTAACGACGAGAAAAACGTGCATACCCATCGCACATAATACGGCGGATTAGTGTTGTTACTACCACACTACACTTATCGATTTCCCCGTACTTATCGATAAAACTATCGACACAAATTAATTTTAGCCGAATCAAACATAATGGCAAACTTTTATTTAAAAAACCGGACAAGTGCGAGTCAGACTTGCACATCGAGGGTTCCGTACAAACACATTGTTAAAGTAATTAAAAACCTGTTTTAGCATGTGCTAATGAAGTTCTTTTATATGACACCTTTCATGATACGATTTACTCACTTTGAATTTTAAGCCCATATTTTGTGAATTTTGAGGCCTTATTTTTTGTGATGTAAATAAAAATGTGCAATTTTTAGATTTAATCCTATATGTGTATTCTGAAACAATGCTTTTCGCCAAATTTCATAGTTCTATGTCAACGGGAAGTACCCGGTAGGTTTTGATTTTTGTGAGTGTCGAAATATGCTGTTTTTTACGATATAAACGACTCTAACTTTTTTAAACGATAACTGAGAAGTTTTTCTTTTACACAACAGCAAGAGTTCATTAATATACGTATACAGTTTAAATTTCAACTCGATATCTTTACGCGTTCTCTAGATAAGGAGTCTTGACAGACACACAGACGGACAGATGAACAACAAAGTGATCCTATAAGGGTTCCGTTTTTTCCTTTTGAGGTATAGAACCCTAAAAATTACAGATGTCAAGGTTGCAGCTGTCATATTCAAGAATCCACACTAGAATGGTAGGACGAGTTTTTTGGCGGGAACGCGGAAAAGACATGTCGCCTCATTGTATTATTTTGTTAAAGTTGTGTTTTTATCAGTGATAATTAGTGAAAAATTGTGGTATTTCATTGATTATGAGCTGAATTACGTGCATAAGTGTGGGTAAGTGATATAATGTGACGTATCATGTCGTTCCGTGTTGTTACCAAAACTCCATAGACACCTTTAGAAAAGTCTCCACTGCTTTACTGAGGTATGACTTAGAATTAAAGTGATTGGACTTAATAAGAACTACAAATCGGATGACAGCTGTCAAGCTTAAATGTGGAATATCTCCATAACTATCTATTATAGACCATTGCTTTCTTCACTAAACTGATGTGAGATCTACATTCCGGATGACAGCTATCAAACTTAAAAGTGGATTATCTCCGTCACTGTCGATGCTAGACCATTGCTGTCTTCACAAAAGTGATAAAGCTCAAAGAGAGATATGATATCTTTCAGATGACAGCTATCAATATTACAGAAATAATCAACTTTTAAGTTTGAGCTGTCACATCAAATGTAGATCTTTTTAAGCTCTATCACTTTTGTAAACACAGCAATGGTCTAGGGTCAATAGTTACACAGATTTTGCTCTTTAAAGCTTGACAGCTGTCATCTGAAATGTAGGTCTCGTTGAGTTCTATCACTTGTGTCAAGTCAGCAATACTCTAGCTTTAATAGTTACGGAGATATTCCACTTTTAAGTTTGACAGCTGTCATCCGAAATGTAGGTCTCGTTGAGCTCTATCACTTTTGTCAAGACAATAGTCTAGCTTTAATAGTTACGAAGGTATTCCACTTTTTAGTTTGACAGCTGTCATCCGAAATTCAGACCTCGTTGAGTTCTATCACTTTTATGAAGACAGCAATAGTCGAACTTCGATGGTTACGGAGATAATCCACTTTTAAGTTTGATAGGTGTCAATTAAAATATAGATCTAATTGCGCTCTGTCACTTTTGTGAAGTCAGCAGTAGTCTAACTTCGATAGTTACGGAGATAATTCACTTTTAAGCTTTGACAGCAATCATTAGAACAATCTAATAGATCTCATTGAGTGTTATTACTGCTATTAAGACAGTAATGGTCTAGCTTCGATAGTTACGGAGATAATAATACTTCTTAGTTTGACAGCTGTTACTTTCACACCTGTCATGCCATTTTACTTGTATTAATTCTGGAATGACAGTTGTCAAATTTGACATGAAAAGTGAAATGAAATAAAAATTCAAAATTTCAGCTAATCAATAACACAAATAAAAACTAACCAAAATATCGATAGTTTTTTTTGATATAATAAGAACATCGCTATTGTTTTTCGACTCAATATGGCGGACCAGACACGCGCGACACGTCACGAAAAATATAGACACTATAGCGAAACTGTGCTGTATAATGTTGGTCTATTCTTATTACGTACATTTGAAAGAGACGCCTATATGATTATTATTTCGGTTTTTAAACTATTACATGTCAAAGTATCTAAATGTCATTACACCATCTCCTTCTGATTCCTTCCTCAATGCTATAAATAGGTACTTATAGCTTGAAAATTGTTTTCGTTTTTTCTTTTTTTATATTCAATTTTAACCATCTGAATAGAAGCGTCATAAATTACATTGGTGAACATAACATTCTTAGAAAATAAGAGAGGAGAAATTAGTGTGTTCGTATATGACAGGTTCTGGTATGTATGGGCTCGCGCATCGTTCTTTCTCGATTGATTGTTGTGGTGTAATTTGCTTTTTGTGTTTTCGGAGTAATATTTTTGGATCTGTTAGTTACTTTTAAGGTATCTTTTGTCAATTTTTTGATGTGAACTAAGGTATTTACTATTATTAACTAACGTTATTTACTAGTGTGTAACGTCACAAACCAGCACCATTACAGAATGTCGTTTTGGCGGGATCTTGAATATCTATTCTTTGACACTTGATTTTCATTGTTAATACATTAGATCTCTCGGAAATATAAATGTAGTGAGCTTAGTATGTACTAAAGAATAATTTAAAACAATTTCCAAAAGCTAGTCAAATAGCCTCAGTATACATTTAAGATCCTCAAGCATCTGCAGCGAGCTGATGGCAAGGCGCACGCGCGTAGACAGAGAAAACAATAGTTTCAATTTTCTAAGCGCACGCGCTTGTGCAGCAGAAGTATTTTTATTAGGACAGGTTCTGGTATGCATGGGCTCGCGCATCCTTCTTTCTTCAAAATTGGTTGAAAAATTCGTAAGTTGTTAAAAAAAAGTCATGACTAGTGGACGATCCCAAACGAATTAATAGGCAATAGTTTTTATTTGTTACTACTTTCTACGGTAATATTGATAAAAGGCTCCTTTACACACAGACGGTACGAGCGGTATAGCAGACGGGTGGGCATCTGTATTGTACTGGTTATATAAGAAGGGCTCACACAGGTCCGGTCGCGGTACCCGCCCTTTACCGCTCGTACCGCTCGTACCGCTCTACCGCTGGTACCGCCTGTGTTTGATGGAGCCTAAATACTGTTCCTTTTATAAGCTGTGGTGACCGAACATGTTTATTTCCATTTTTAATCTGTGGTACAATTTTTTTTTTTTTTTATTAAACCTACTCGTGACCATGGATACAGAGTCCTTCAGTCGAAGTCTTAAATAATGCTTTTTTTCAACTTCTTCTTCTCAGTAAAGCAGTGGAGACTTTACTAGAGGCGTCTATGGAGTTTTGGTAACAACACGGAAGAACATGATACGTCACATTATATCACTTGCCTACACTCATGCACGTAAATCAGCTCATAATCAACGAAATACCACCATTTTACACTAATTATCACTGATAAAAACACAAGTTTAACAAAATAATACAATGAGGCGACATGATTTTTCCGCGTTCCCGCCAAAACTCTCTGTGGTACAATTTTTTTTTTTTAATTAAACCTACTCATGACCATGGATACAGAGTCCTTCAGTCGAAGTCTTAAATAATGCTTTTTTTCAACTTCTTCTTCTCAGTAAAGCAGTGGAGACTTTACTAGAGGCGTCTATGGAGTTTTGGTAACAACACGGAAGAACATGATACGTCACATTATATCACTTGCCTACACTCATGCACGTAAATCAGCTCATAATCAACGAAAACCACCATTTTACACTAATTATCACTGATAAAAACACAAGTTTAACAAAATAATACAATGAGGCGACATGATTTTTCCGCGTTCCCGCCAAAACTCCTCTGTGGTCCAACACATGCCAGTGTTGTCAGCTTAGAGCTACCTTACTTAATTAGTAGTTTTTTTAATGACTAAATTTTAAATCGCGATTGAGATTTGGAGTTTTAACAACAAATCATCACTTTGAAAGTGTAGATACGTAAAAACTCCAGGAAATGCTGAGACGTTATATTTTCTTATGAGACCTGGAAGTACACTAAGCCGTTTTAAATTTTGGGTTCGAATATAGTAAAATTTTCAGCGCTAAGCCTGGCAACTTTATTGTCGACTTTATTGGCAAGGAGTTTTGGCGGGAACGCGGAAAAATGATGTCGCCTCATTGTATTATTTTGTTAAACTTATGTTTTTATCAGTGATAATTAGTGTAAAATGGTGGTATTTCGTTGATTATGAGCTGATTTACGTGCATGAGTGTAGGCAAGTGATATAATGTGACGTATCATGTTCTTCCGTGTTGTTACCAAAACTCCATAGACGCCTCTAGTAAAGTCTCCACTGCTTTACTGAGAAGAAGTTGAAAAAAAGCATTATTTAAGACTTCGACTGAAAGACTCAGTATCCATGGTCATGAGTAGGTTTAATAAAAAAAAAAAAAAAAAAAAAACTTTATTGGCAACTAAATTGTGTAAATAACATAACCTTTGCCAAAAAGTTTGAAAATGTAAACAAGCCGGTAAATTATATTAAAAAACCCTTGCATTTTGAAATAATGGCTTTTACCGAGATTCTTTCTACATATATTAGTAAGCTAAGTATGTTATGTTACTTTTCAAAACATCAAGTCTGTGAAACAGTTGAATGCTGTTGCAATATGCTACCTGCCTGTTCAACTTTCAGATCATCCGTTGAAAGAGATCCGTGAACGGTCTTTGAGGCTGCTTATTGCTAAGCTGCGGCTGGGTTGGGAGCTGGAAGATGAGCTTTCGGGGAACAGGCAACTTTTAGAGTCTCTATTGGCTTGGTTCCATGGCGAGCAACCAACTTTACAGCGGGAAGCTTTGGAGCTCCTGCTGGCTACCATTAAGGTACCTAGCAATTTACTTTAAAAACAAACCTCTGAAAAATATTTCTAAGAAGTGTTTGGACAGATGCCCGCGTCCTATAATCTAAGCCAGTGACACCATTATTGTCGGCGATCGACTCTAATTCGAACGTAGGATAGATTAAGTTTCGATTTAGAATTAGTTTAGAATAGTTTTTTAAGTATTTCTCGCCGTTCGATCAAATTCGATTTAAAGAACTTTGCAGAGATGTGTTCTAGAAACATTGTAACCTACTTAAGAAAGAAGGGAATGTTCTCGAACACTCTAGCTAGATTCATAGAATAATCCAGAAAGGTGTTCTAGAACCTTCCCGATAAATTGTAACCTACTTAGAAAGACGGGAAGGTTCTCGAACATTCGAGTTCGATTTATAGAACTATCTAGAAATGTGTTCTAGAACCTTCCCGTTACATCGTAACCTACTTAGGCCCCGAAGAAAGAAGGGAAGGTTCTCGAACATTCAGAGAGTTCTGATTGGTCAGTGGAACGAGAAGGAACAAGTAGTTGATTTTGTATATAAGGGCACGCAGATCGCCCGATAGTCAGTCTTAATTTGAACAGTGAACAGTTCTAATCCACAATCCGATCTCGGGAAGTTAACGTAGTAGTGATAAGTATTTGTACAGTTAACGATTGGATTGTACAGGGCTATTTTGGAATAAAAGGGCTACTTAAAGCCAAGGGTTAATTAAGATTCCGGAGTTTTACTTCGAGACCCCTGCACCTCGGCGGCAGATCAGCTACTTCAGGCATCTTCGAGTAGCAAATCCTCGCACTTCACATAGAAAGCGTCTTAAGGGGCGAGTACACCAGCGCGTACTTGGGCAAGAGAGACACGCAACGCTACTGAGTTTCTCATCTCTCTCTCGCTCAGTAGAGGTGCTCGCCACGCTAGCGACTTACTTAAAGACTTGTCGCCTTCAGCTGGTCCTTCGAGCCGGATCGACGCAGATCTACGTGGGAAACATCATCATGATCAACGTGTGAAATCGAGGATTAAGATGCCTGTAACTAGAAGCAACAAGGGAAGCGGTCAACGGAAGATATCGACCGTCGCCGATAACACCGAGGGGAGTGTCATAGCGGAGAGCATCGCGGAGGCCGTCGTGAGGGAAGTCACGGGTGGCATCGGGAAGGACGCTACTAAGGCTGCCGCGAGATTTTGTGCGACATCGGGTATCACGGAAGGTACCTTACCGTCAAGGGCGTCGTACGTAACCGTCTCTGACACTGTGAAGGGAGAAACAACTCCGACCGGGGGCGATTGCCCGAAGATCTCCAAGGCAATGTCGAAGGCTTCAACTTCCAGAAAAAGGAAAGTAGCGGAAGCTGGCGTCGAGTTAGCTCGCCTCAAACTGGAAGAGATACAAGCCGCATCTACCCTAGCTAGGGCACGCTTGGAGATGCTTCAACTTGAAGAAGATGACTCAGTGATCAGCGAACTAATCGACCTAGAAAAAAGTGTGGACAAGTGGGTCAGCGACACAGTCAAGAGGATGTCTGGAGAGGGTTCACCACCAGACAAACAAGGCGAGGAAGCCTTTAAGTACCGCGTCAAGCATGAACCTGAAGAGTCTACATCGGTCGTTGGTGGGACAAAGGAATTAGCTGAAGCAATTATCAAAGCGATAAGCGCATCATCGAAAAGCGCAATGGTACCCAACTACATAGACGAGCTACCGTTCTACGATGGAACCAGCAACGAGTGGTTGGCCTTCAAAACCGTGTATGAAGATACAGCAATGAATTTCTCTTCAATCCAGAACATGACAAGATTACGAAAGTCCATCAAGGGAGCAGCAAGAGAGGCAGTCAAGAGTCTCTTGTATTCAGATTGCGAACCCGACGAGGTCATGGAAGCACTTAGTCGTCGCTTTGGAAGACCAGATGCTCTGGTGCTGGCCGAGATGGATAAACTGAGGAACCTGCCGAAAATGAGCGATAGTGCACAGGACGTTTGTGTGTTTGCAAGTCAAGTCAAAAATACTGTGGCTACGATCAGAGGCTTGAAGAAACCGCAATATCTGCACTCGCCAGAAATGTTGAAAACCATCATTGACAAGATGCCGGCGGTGCTTCGTTTTCGGTGGTATGATTACTCATCCAGCACTGAAGACCCTGACTTGGCGCTTCTGGGAAAGTTCCTCGACAGAGAAGCGGATCGGTGCGGACCATACGCCATGCTGGAAGCTATGACTAAAAAGATTTCGGCTGGAATAAGAAGAGAAGCCACTCACGCAGCGATGGAACTAAAAACTGAAGACTGCTCTCTCTGTGAAGGAAGGCATCGTATTTTCGAATGCAATAAGTTCTTAGCAGCATCAATCAAGGAACGTTGGGTTATCGCAATGAAAAGAAAGCTGTGCTTTAAATGCCTGCAGGGTCGACATCGAAAAGAGAACTGCAACAGACCCGTTTGCAATATGTGCAAGAGATGGCATCACACCCTCTTACATGAGAACCGGCTACCAGAAGCACTGAAGACAGAAGTCACCAACAACGTACTTCAGGTTAGCACTGTAAGGGCAGTGAGGTCGTACCTGAAAATGGTACCAGTAGAAGTCTACGGCCCGAAAGGATCCACCAAGGTTTTGGCACTACTGGATGAAGGCTCCACGGTGACTTTGATAGACGCATCCATAGCCAACCAGCTGGGGCTACGAGGACCGAGAGAAGCCCTGAAAATTGAGACTGTTGGCGGGAAGCTCATCACGATAAAGGACTCCATGAAGATTAACTTGAGGATAAGTGGACTCCATCAGACAAAGAAAAGATCCATCACTGGGGCGCGGACAATTGACGAGCTGCGCCTTACACCCCAATCGGTGGACAAAAAGAAGATCGAAAAATACCCTCACCTGATTAAGATTGCTGAACAATTGTGTTATGAAGAAGGACGGCCGAAGTTGCTCATAGGGCAAGACAACTGGGAGTTGATAGTCTCCAGAGGAACGCGCAAAGGCAGAAAGAATCAGCCCGTCGCATCACTTACGCACTTGGGATGGGTGCTACATGGATGCGACTCGGGGCCATCGAATTCGGTTAACTTTGTGACATGCGCACACGTCTCTGTCCGAGAAGAAGAACAGGAAAAAACCATCAAGGAGCACTTCGCTGTAGAATCCCAGGTGATCCAACCTAACACAAACAGCAAAGAGCGGGTATTCGAGAACGTAGTGAAGGCCAACCGAAAAAGTGAAAATGGAACATCCGAAGTTGACCTTCTATTGAGAAAAGACGATGAACAGATGCAAGAAAACTCTGCAGGCGACACGAAGAGAGACATCTCTAAGCAGTTGACAGAAAAGGCAAAATCTTGGTCAAAACCAAGAAGCTTCAAGGCGGAACCAACAAAGGTAGATAACAGAGTACTCTCAGTCGCCACGAGGCTCTCTGACAAGTACTTGACTCCGGACTCAGCACCGCTCTTAAGTTGGAACCGGCTAGGTCAAGCTACGAGAGTGATGCAGTTTATTGATTTTTGCGAGTGGATTTACCCAGTCAACCTACCAAGAAAGTGGAAAAAGTCTGACTGGAGAAGATTCAAGAAAAAGGCAGCAGACTACGAGTCTCAGCAACGGGATCGCCTTCCAGATGTTGGTGCAGAGCACGAGGGGGAGGATGTCGGCGATCGACTCTAATTCGAACGTAGGATAGATTAAGTTTCGATTTAGAATTAGTTTAGAATAGTTTTTTAAGTATTTCTCGCCGTTCGATCAAATTCGATTTAAAGAACTTTGCAGAGATGTGTTCTAGAAACATTGTAACCTACTTAAGAAAGAAGGGAATGTTCTCGAACACTCTAGCTAGATTCATAGAATAATCCAGAAAGGTGTTCTAGAACCTTCCCGATAAATTGTAACCTACTTAGAAAGACGGGAAGGTTCTCGAACATTCGAGTTCGATTTATAGAACTATCTAGAAATGTGTTCTAGAACCTTCCCGTTACATCGTAACCTACTTAGGCCCCGAAGAAAGAAGGGAAGGTTCTCGAACATTCAGAGAGTTCTGATTGGTCAGTGGAACGAGAAGGAACAAGTAGTTGATTTTGTATATAAGGGCACGCAGATCGCCCGATAGTCAGTCTTAATTTGAACAGTGAACAGTTCTAATCCACAATCCGATCTCGGGAAGTTAACGTAGTAGTGATAAGTATTTGTACAGTTAACGATTGGATTGTACAGGGCTATTTTGGAATAAAAGGGCTACTTAAAGCCAAGGGTTAATTAAGATTCCGGAGTTTTACTTCGAGACCCCTGCACCTCGGCGGCAGATCAGCTACTTCAGGCATCTTCGAGTAGCAAATCCTCGCACTTCACATAGAAAGCGTCTTAAGGGGCGAGTACACCAGCGCGTACTTGGGCAAGAGAGACACGCAACGCTACTGAGTTTCTCATCTCTCTCTCGCTCAGTAGAGGTGCTCGCCACGCTAGCGACTTACTTAAAGACTTGTCGCCTTCAATTATTTAAATAATTACCTAATTATACAATATTTTTCAAATACATAATACATCTGCTTTAGATTAGTGTAGTCCAAACCAAACCTGTCTAATGCAGTTTTCTGTGGTATAATAAGTGCCACACAAATCAACGGATCAGAAGTTAGCCGCAGATGACACTTCGCAAATGGCGAAGTAGTGAGCACAGGCGTAGGGTGCGCGCGGAAGGCATAAAGTTAGCGGGCGGGTGTGCCCCGGCGTCTCGTCTCTCTGGCTCCCGCGTATACCTATATTTTGGCTTTTGTGCAGAATGCTGCGCATAACTTCCCATCCGCCGATTTGTGTGGCGCTTAATATAACCACACATCCAACTATTACTGAGCTACATTAGAACTTCGATAAACAGGACCACTTCATGTTGTTGAGTATATGGATAATCAAAAATCCAGATAATGGAGTGAATGCAAATGAGTGAAACGTTTTGTCTTATTATGTTAGCTAACTTACAACCAGTTTCCCCATTCATAGCCTTTTTTGCTGATTGTATTTTATCATATCATAATTTTTTTTTTTTAATTTTTCTTTGTCTTTTATGTTATATTATTAGTTTTCATTTACTTATTAATATTAGTTTTTATCAGTGACATCAGTAACTCTAATTGTTAAATCATATTTATATTCAACCTTCAGCTTGCCTACCTGCAATAATAGGCATCTTCCTGGGACTTCCATTTTATTTGATCTTGTGTCATCTGTTTCCAATTAGAACCAGCAACTTTCTTGAGATTAGAGAACTTGTCTAGCATTTTTTGTTATTTCTGATGATTCCCTGATTTCATGTATTGTCCCAGGAAGGTAGTGGTCTAGTTCCCCACATTGACCAGTCAGGTTGGGGAATATTGCATTATTATCTTTCACTTTGTTGTTTCTATGAAACCGGTTACCACTGTCTTTTTCTAGTTTAAATCTGGACACCCTATAAACTACAAATCCGGGGAATCCCGGACGGATGGCAATCCTATATCTAAGCAATAACAACACTTGCTTACGCTTCACAATTTTAAGTTCATAGATCGCGCGACGACACAGCGCACTGCAGAGTACACTTAGCAACTAAAATATTAACAATTCGCAAAGAATAGAGAAAAAGTGTGGTGAAACTTTGGATATGCCCATCAATGTATGAATTCAACTTGAAAAATAAAATTTGTTCATCATGGGTAGTGGTCCGGATAGTCGCGAATCCGTATAACTGAGGGCCGGATAATCGAGGTTCTACTGTATTACACACTACACTGAGTTATTGCTCAATATTTTTTGTCATTGAAAGGCCTAAACAATTTTTCAGACCAAATCCGGAACTTACATAGTAAAAGAAATGGGAGTGAGACAAATTCTGGCTAATTTATCAACAGCTAGGAACAAGATTGCTCCTGATGCCATGGAGGTTTTTGACGATGTCATAGAAACCTTAAGGTTTTTGAATACAGTGGAGTCTAGAGAGAATGTGATGATTCCTCGGCTGAATATACCTGATCTCACTAGGTTTGTACCATCCTTACTAATATCATGGATCAGAAAGTGTGTTTGTTACTCTTTCATGCAGCAACAGAGCAATGGTTAGACTTGATTTTTGGAAAGTGACATAGGCTTCTTTATATCCTTGAAAAATAAAAGGTTCCTTTATATGTTCATAATAGTCAAAATTTCACAGGCAAATCTGCAGGCAAAAGCTAGTTCTTTTATAATAAGGACATTGTTGTAACCAGAATCAAAGATTAATTCTCTGTTGACAAAACATAACATAATATCTTAAGTTTTTTTTTGGTTTTGAGAAGTGTATCTTAAATGTAAAATTACATTAAAATGAGATAAAAACCAAATTTAAGTTAATTACCTACCTATGCTAACTAAAAATAAATATTATTCACACTATTTTCTTAAAAACAACTTACAGCATGTTGTTTTTAAACTTTCGCGATTTGAACACATTATTATTATATACTACGGGGTTATACGGGACTACGGGATATTATTATTATTATACTCAGTCTACCACGTTCGATGCAACTCGGCCGAAACGTCGAGATGATGAGGTATTTATTTATCTCGTAATTTTATTGCGCGATTAGTCCCATAGTATATAATAATAACTTACAGCATGTTTATGAATGTTTTCATTTAAAATCACCCGCATAGAATAACCCTGCAGGACTATTGGTGGTTTATGATATATAATATAGTTATCTACTTCAACTTTTGTTCATATAATTTCATACTGAATATGTATAATTTAATCTTTCAGCTCTGAAAGTGGTAGCAGCACTTGCAGTGGATACTATAATCCCAATCAGATTCAAACATCTAAAGAAACATCCCTTACTAATAATGACTATGACCAAATACAACAAACTAGGTAAGATAAACAAAATTATTATTATTCAAATTGACATTTTTTGTAAATATGATATTTATTACACTATCGCATTGGTTTCTGACTGTAATGGTAGTTGTAATTAATGAAATAAATAAATAAATAAAAAAGTGTTGTGGTTTTGACACCATTGTAGACATTCTTCTATCCAGTATCACCATATAACTTACTTGTCTTTTCTTTTCCACCAACTGTCTAAAAAGGAGGAGATTCTAAATAAGTATGTATGTTTTTAAGTATGTCAGCTATTTGTTCACTGATTTGAAAGTTTCCTCTTTATATTGTAGGAGGAATATTACGAGATGGTCCCATAAAATGTTACTTTATTTTGGTTCAGTTGTTTTGAAGTAGCTAATTCCAGGGGTCTTATTGTGTTAGTGGTTTGACGCCACGAGAGCGAGCGGGAGGAAAAGCTAAGCTGAACGTCAGAGCGCTTACACAATAAGGCGCCAGGTTTATGAAATTGCAGTGCCTACAGAAATTGAATAGCAAAATTGATTCATTGTTTTTAGCTTATAGTTGAATATACAAAGTTGCTTGTTATGTTTTGTAATAAATTAAATATAATTATTTTTCACAGATCCAAAGATGCAGACGGTATCAGAGTGCTGCTGTTTCCTTGGGTAGAGCTTTGTCCGTCAGATTCAAAGACTATGCTGCTGATAGAAGATGCCTTAAGGCTGCTCAAATCAACTAGAAGATGTTGTAGATTTATTAGAGATGTATTCTTGCGTGATTTTCCTGCAGAGATATTTTTGAATAGACCAGGGATTATAAAGGTTTGTTGAAATTTATACCTTAGCTTCTCAAGAAAGGTCGCAAAGTTTTGAAAAGGATATATCCATTGTCCACTCACTAGGACAGATGATTTGATTAAGACCGTAGGTTTGCACTGGATGCAAGTCCTTTAGGATCGGTTCTATCGAAAATTTATATGGGAGGCTTATGTCTAGCAGTGGACGTCCTACCACTGAAATGATGGTGATGATGTCTTCAAGGAAAGATGAACATTTCAAGAGAAGATCAGTGTCCTATCTTGGGGCTTTTGAGACGGGTTTTGTGCAAATAATCACGCCACATCTAGCACATTGGTATAAAAATTGTGAAAACAAGAAGAAAGTTTTTTCTTTTTGAGCAAAGTATTTATTTTCAGAACTTGTTGGCAATAGCTGAAGCTAACAAAGGCGGGCGACCCAGTGAGGCACTCCAAGTGCTGTTATGTATAACTCAAACCTTGCGGAAACGATTACTGCAGCTATCCTGTATAGATTTAATTCATGAGACTGATAAGGTAAGTGTTTTTCCTTTAATATTAGCATGACTAGGACCTACAATTTAACGTGCTATCCGAGCCACGGTAGCGCTCAGTTGTAAATGCCGTTCGCCGTCTCCCTTCCAAATCGTTGCTTAACCTTGGTGATCGATAACAAACAGCTGGTCTTACTACGCCAACGGGCTTAGCATACGGGCCATAAAATAATTATATCTACGTGTCAGAACGTGACAGTTATGATGAAGCATATATCTGTCACCTTTGCACACGTCGATAAACTTTTGTCGTGGTCTTGAACGCTAAGCTAGCAGGAGATCTACGATATATCTAAATACAGTAGTAATTGAACTGGTTTTGCTGATCCACTAATTAAAGACAAGAATTCAGGATTGATAACAATTTGTCAGTCATTACAGAATTAGGGCCCATTTTTCTGCCCCAATTACCAATTTTAGATGATTATAAAATCATAGAGGAAGGAGTGTGTTCAGAACTAGAGCAGATTGCGGGTGGGTTGTAACACACCCCCAAAGAGGACGGGTCGGCGGTGCTACGGCAACTGCTGGCGCCGATTTACGCTTTGGACGCTTTACATGCCGTGTTTCCTGGGTTGATTTTGGTCACATATTTTCCGCCCCCTAAAATCTGCCGCTATGATCTTCAGTTAGGGCCCAGTTTTCACCCAATCGACAATCAGATTTCAGATGATCACAAAAACATAGAGGAAGGAGTGTGTTCAGAACTAGAGCAGATTGCGGGCGGGTTGCAACATACCCCCAAAGAGGATGGGTTGGCGGCGCTACGCCAACTGCCGGCGCCGATATACGCCTTGGACACTTTACACGCCGTGCTTTCTATGTTGGCGAGGAGCGTTGCGCCCGTAGATGATGATAACTCGGAAATTGTGGATTTGGTACGACTTTTCATGTAATTTTTTTGTAATTCATCATTTTGTTTTGTTTTATAGACAGATTGGTGTCGTGTGTGCGTTTTTGGTGCATAATGATATGCCAAAATGGATTTATTATTTTATTTTCATTTTATAATATATTTGGACAAAAAAATGGCACAATACAGTCATATTACAAGTATAGGCCAAATCATTCAACTCGGTGGATGTGAAGTTAGCTAAGCTGCGCAATATCCAATCCTGACTAAAGCTCTCAGTTATATCTGCAGGCCAATCGCGTTAATTTTAAACAGTTGCGTTCCGTCTGTAATCCAGTTAAAGTTCGGTTGCAATTGTAGTTAAGTTTCGATTCAGCTTTAAAGAATTCGGTATTGCGCTAAACTTCATACGTCAACCGTTCGTTTGACAGTGGTTACATCATTGAGGAAGGAATCAAATGGAGATGGTGTAATGACATTTAGATACTTTGACATGTAATAGTTTAAAAACCGAAATAATAATCATATAGGCGTCTCTTTCAAATGTACGTAATAAGAATAGACCAACATTATACAGCACAGTTTCGCTATAGTGTCTATATTTTTCGTGACTTGTCGCGCGTGCCTGGTCCGCCATATTGAGTCGAAAAACAATAGCGATGTTCTTATTATATCAAAAAAACTATCGATATTTTGGTTAGTTTTTATTCGTGTTATTGATTTGCTAAAATTTTGAATTTTTATTTCATTTCACTTTTCATGACAAATTTGACAACTCTCATTTCAGAATTAATACAAGTAAAATGGCATGACAGGTGTGAAAGTAACAGCTGTCAAACTTAGAAGTATTATTATCTCCGTAACTATCGAAGCTAGACCATTACTGTCTTAATAGCAGTAATAACACTCAATGAGATCTATTAGATTGTTCTAATGACTGCTGTCAAAGCTTAAAAGTGAATTATCTCCGTAACTATCGAAGTTAGACTACTGTTGACTTCACAAAAGTGACAGAGCGCAATTAGATCTATATTTTAAATGACAGCTGTCAAACTTAAAAGTGGATTATCTCCGTAACCATCGAAGTTCGACTATTGCTGTCTTCACAAAAGTGATAGAACTCAACGAGATCTACATTTCGGATGACAGCTGTCAAACTAAAAAGTGGAATACCTTCGTAACTATTAAAGCTAGACTATTGCTGTCTTCACAAAAGTGATAGAGCTCAACGAGACCTTTATTTCGGATGACAGCTGTCAAACTTAAAAGTGGAATATCTCCGTAACTATTAAAGCTAGACTATTGCTGTCTTGATACAAGTGATAGAGCTCAACGAGGCCTAATTTCGGATGACAGCTGTCAAACTTAAAAGTGGAATATCTCCGTAACTATTAAAGCTAGAGTATTGCTGACTTGACACAAGTGATAGAACTCAACGAGACCTACATTTCAGATGACAGCTGTCAAGCTTTAAAGAGCAAAATCTGTGTAACTATTGACCCTAGACCATTGCTGTGTTTACAAAAGTGATAGAGCTTAAAAAGATCTACATTTGATGTGACAGCTCAAACTTAAAAGTTGATTATTTCCGTAATATTGATAGCTGTCATCTGAAAGATATCATATCTCTCTTTGAGCTTTATCACTTTTGTGAAGACAGCAATGGTCTAGCATCGATAGTGACGGAGATAATCCACTTTTAAGTTTGACAGCTGTCATCCGAAATGTAGATCTCATATCAGTTTAGTGAAGAAAGCAATGGTCTATAATAGATAGTTATGGAGATATTCTACTTTTAAGCTTGACAGCTGTCATCCGATATGTAGTTCTTATTAAGTCCTATCACTTTAATTCTAAGTCATACCTCAGTAGGTAAAGCAGTGGAGACTTTTCTAGAGGTGTCTATGGAGTTTTGGTAACAACACGGAACGACATGATACGTCACATTATATCACTTGCCCACACTCATGCACGTAATTCAGCTCATAATCAATGAAATACCACAATTTTTCACTAATTATCACTGATAAAAATACAACTTTAACAAAATAATACAATGAGGCGACATGTCTTTTCCGCGTTCCCGCCAAAAAACTCGTCCTGCCATTCTAGTGTGGATTCTTGAATATGACAGCTGCAACCTTGACATCTGTAATTTTTTAAATAAAAGTTTGCCATTATGTTTGATTCGGCTAAAATTAATTTTTGTCGATAGTTTTATCGATAGGTACGGGGAAATCGATAAGTGTAGTGTGGTAGTAACAACACTAATCCGCCGTATTATGTGCGGTGGGTATGCAGGTTTTTCTCGTCGTTAGGGCAACTCCATTTGATTCCTTCCTCAATGGGTTACATTCCAACTCTGATTGAGTTGCGTTTCCACTTTTGTCAAAATCATTAGCGCGATACGAAAATAGACAAAAAGTTGAAGTTCGGTTAAAGTTCAATTGTGGTTCAGCTGTAATTTTTTAGTGCGATTGGCCTGCTGGGCATCGATTGGTTTTAGCGCAGCTTGTAGCTAAATTCACATCCGCCGTCTTGTATGATTCGTCCTATAGTGATAATAGCTTTCACGATAGCACCCGTCCCCCTGACGTCTATGTGTGCGTTTCTCAAATTCGCTTCTGTCTCGCTCACTCCTGCGTGGCGCGAATCTCTTCGAATAATAATATTGTATACAAGTATTGTTGATTTAAACAACTCCTTAATTAGTTAACCAAAGCCATGTCTGTTGGTCTCTAAAATTATAATGCAATTGTACCTTGTGAAATTGTGTATGTATTTAAGTTAAGTACCTACCTATATAATATTGTACGATAGTAATGTTTTAATAATAGTTTAGTTTGTACTAGCTATTGCTGCGCCCTCAAAACAGGGTATATATGCCATATATTTAGTGAACCTAGTTTTTAACTGAATGATGTATATATTTGCAATAAATAAATAAATAAATAAAAAAATGGGAGACCAAAATTATATATTTTCTGAAATAAAAAATGTTTTATTTTATTAACTAAATAAATGAATTATAAAATATATAAATATTAAATAAATGAAACATGCAATCGTTTTCTTTGTTCTTAGTAAACGATTTTGTAATTTTTGCGGTGTTTTTACAATTTCAGAAAGAACTAAACGTGAGTCTCTGTCTAGTGGATTCCCTGATCAGTCTACTCTTAGACTGCGTGACAGAGAAGTTCTGGGTAGCGGACCACAATTTCAAGACCCACCGGGATATCTCACACAAGACCTGTATGGTGATGCGATTGTTGGGAGATTTATTAATGAAATACAGGTATGGAGAGATAAAACAACAAAATATAGACCGAATCAAACTTTTTGACGTCTGTGAACACGAGGCGAGTAGTTGCGCAGTAACAATATGTATATTCATATGTTAGCGGCGCAATAGAGGGGAAGTGCGCAGCTGTAGCTGACTTCACATCCGCTAAAACGTTTGATTTGGTCTATAACAATGCTGCCCTGGATATGGGTTTTAATTAATAAGTGTTTAGTACAATTTAAGATTGTACTGTACTGTATCAGCCTTTTTTTAATAGTCCACTGCAGAACTTAGGCCTACCCACGAAGGGTGATTGGGCCATATCCACCACGCTAGCCCAGTGCGGGTTGGTGGATTCACATACGCCATCGAATTTCTTCTACGGCCGTATGCAGGTTGCCTCACGATTAAGAATTTAAGATTATTAAGCTATAATTGGTACATTAATAGTCTCTTTAATTGTTTTATTTTGTAAGTTGAATAGCTCGAAGTTGGGGCTGTTTTAGTAAAAAGAAGGAAAAATGTGATCATGCCTGTGTGCCTGGAAGAAATCGCTTCCAGCGATAATTCCGTTTCTTTTAACTAGGTTAAGTGACAATTGTATTGTTTTCATATTTTCTGTTTTTGGTGTGGAACAATAAAGAATTATTTATTTTATTTATCATTTCGTAGATTATATACTCCAGATATAATCCATTCATACAAAATAAGTGTTATTTAAACAATATTTACAGTTAAAAATAAGCGGAAAGAGTAAATAATAATAAGAATAATTTTATAACAATTCGATATGTCGGCCTCAGCTTGCGCAAGAGCCAGCAAGAAATATAAATCACGGCTATCATCGGAAAGGGGGGGCGGGGGGTTATGGGCTACGTGAGGGTGCCCCAACGTCCGGCTCCGATCGAGCGAGGCCTTTGAACCGAAACCGGTTCAAAGTTCTCAATCCGCCCAAAATACTAGGTGTATTGAATCTATAAAAGTGACTCGCTGACATAGACTTTTCACGTTAAAACCATCGGCCGTGTGTGACACAGCCCACAATTTAACCCACGTATTATCAATGCGCAGAATTTCAGAAATACCTATGTGTTCAAATCGCGAAAGTTTAAAAATAACAAGTGGAATTGATGTTACTGTTATTTATTTCCCAGAAACTCTTTCTACGAGGACTCAGACCGTTGTCACCACCGCACCGCGTGGCTACGGCTGTCAAGTTCCGCCGAGAGACTGCTGTACTGGGCGCGGGACTCCGCCCTGCCGCCGTCGTCGATGGTCGTGGCCTTGCAGACGGCGCAGATCGACCCCGCTCTCGAGCTGTTCTACCCTGAACTTAGTGACAGGATTGCTACTGTCTTACATGTTAGTGTGATTTTTCTTGTCACTGTTTTACCCGTACTTGAACCTTTGCCACCACCGCACCGCAAGGCTGCCGCTGTCGAGCTCCGCTGAGAGACTGCTGTACTGCCAGTCAAGCATACGACCACGAAAAGAACTCATTTCGACGTGTGAAGAAGTGACAGATATATACTTTGCCATAACGCTGTGTCGTTCTGATACTACGAAGGAAATATTTACATACTAGCATACATTTAAAATACAAGCCCGGCTGCGCGCGGGACTCCGCCCTGCCGCCGTCGTCGATGGTCGTGGCCTTGCAGACGGCGCAGATCGACCCCTCTCTCGAGCTGTTCTACCCTGAACTTAGTGATAGGATTGCTACTGTCTTACATGTTAGTTTGGTTGTTCTTGTCACTGTAGTGCCACTTAAAGACTGCTGTACTGGGCGCGGGACTCCGCCCTGCTTGTGGCCTTGCAGACGGTGCAGTACCCTGAATTTAGTGATAGAATTGCTACTGTTTTACATGTATGTTTAATTTTTTAAACGGACTTCAGAAATGGAACTTCTCAATTTGACTCTGTTTTTTTTTTGTATGTATGTTATGTGATTACTCCGTCAATTATGAACCGATTTTATTGTTTCTTTTTTGATTGATAGATCATACTTCAGAGGGTCCATTTAAATTTTGTGCAAACCGGCCGTTTTTGAAAAATCATCTATAATGTAAAAAAATCTACATGGATGTCATAGATCCGTGCGAACTACTCGAATTCTGTACACGATTGTCGGTTAGACCATTTTTGGCGACAATAATAATCACGTCGCTGTTAAAATAAAAAATTTCCTTAAAAATACTACGATTCGGGACGGTTACCTTACCGCTTGGCTGTGATTACCTAGTTGCACTGAAAAATTGGTGCACTGGATGCGAAATTCCACCCAGCTGTCCAATTCAAATGTTATGAGACGAAACTTCATTAAAACTTTCTCTGTTTTTCAGATTTGTCAATAAAAAAAATCACTTTTGTCGTCATCATATACAATATTAGCTGTCACCAATCCACTCTTACATTATGTTAGTACTCTTTGGACGCTCGAAAATTGATCAATTCACTTATATTTCAGAGCACTCGCACACCAATCGACCAAGAATACAAAGCAAAGTACAAACAGCTAATAAAACTACGCTCCAGTATGGAAGAAGCTGTAAAGCTGATGAAAAACAAAAACTCTATTCGCAATACCAAGCAAGTCTTCACTTGTATCAAAAACTCGCTTCCTGTCCTAGAGATATTTCAAAGCGAAGTTTACTTGAACGATATAGCTGACTTTCTGCTTATAAAAACGAAAAATTTCGACATGAATGACAATGATTGGTCCATAGCTCGAAGTGTAGCGTTGAATTTGATGGCTAACAATGTTGAATGGGTTAGCGTGAAGTTTTATAGTCTTTTAGCGGAAATGGTGAAGGCGATTCTCATCGGCGACGAGGCTCAAGAGGAGAATGAGAAATGTCTCACTTTGCTTTGCGATGTCAGTTTATTAACAGAGATCTGTTGTCATGGGTTGTCTTCGAAATCTAGAGAGGTAAGTACCTGTAGAACCTGTCGTGTTTTTGGCACATTTTACTTTAAATAAGTAAACGGAAATTAAACTCTAAATATGTACTTAGGAAACTTGACAAAGGCCGCTTAATGCAGTCGAAAATATTGTCATACCTACATATGTACAGACTCTAAACCCTACATACGTGATTTCACATTTATATATTTGAATTATAATTAAGTCCCTATAAATTGCACACTTTGAAGTTGAAATAATCTTATTACTTTGCACAGAGTATGATTGGCATTTGAAAATGTTTCAGGTGGAAGAGAGTGCGTCAGACATAATGCTGTACCTTTTGCGAGGCCGTCTCGTGCTAAGCGATAGTTGCTGGTGGCGGCTGCTGGCCAGTCTGTTGCCAGTTCTGCCTTTGTTACATGTTTACGCTGCACACGATACACATATCGGTAAGATTACTTCTTAATTTAACAAATTGACAGTCTTCGTATTATTAATGATTACAAAATATCTAGTACTAGCTGCGCACCGCGGTGTTGCCCTCATTAGCCCGAGATAAAAAGTAGCCTATGTGTTAATCCAAGGTCTAAATTACCTCCACACCAAATTTCATCTAAATCGGTTCTGCTGAATCAGTTCCTGAAAGAGTAACAAACATCCATACATACTCACAAACTTTCGCGATTAAAATATTTTATTTATTTAATTTTGGTAAACAACCAGCTTTGTTTAAAAAAAAAATAGTTTGCTAGTATGACATAAATAAGCCTATTGACGTTTACACTAATAGTACATAATAAAAAAAATACAGTTGTAACAATAATAAACGTTACGTTACCAATGTTGCCCCTCCGGCGCCAAATTACGGTAGTCTTTCCATTTAGTGGATGGCAAGTCACCACCCGCCTAAATATTTTGAAATGAGGCATTACTTGGCGGGTGCCGCACCTCATTCCATAGACCAGCTTATAATCCCTTAATAATTCATTAAAATAGCCCAAGAAGTACCTATTCCCCGTCTTTATAATAGTTTCCCTTTTCCTATCACCCAAAAACTGTATTTTTTTTACTTAATGATTGTAAAAGGGCCTCTTGGTGTTGGTTTCGGCCCCATCAATGCCCTTCAAAGATCTGGAGCAACCCGTGAGTTGTAAAACAAATAAACGTTACAAATTAATTTTGTGGGAGCTTTACCAATATTAGTAGGATGTGTCTAGTATCAAACTGTGTAACTGTCTTTGATCACGGGGCGTGTCGTTGCTCAGTAGAAAATGTATATACCAGCGGGGTGATGTGTGGGGTTCCAGCTTGTAGCTAAGTTCACAGATGCCATTAAGTTTGATTCCGCCTAGCTTCTTCACCATCATTCACTGAATTTAAATCCAAATTCACCTTTATCAAGAATACCTAAAAACTTCGTATTATGGTAAAAGAAAAACATATTATACCGACAAATTTCGTTAAAACAAAGATTTAACGCTGGATACACAAAGTAGGAGCCGTGGTGGCTCAGAGGTAGTGACACCCGCCTTACAATCGTGAGGTCGTGGGTTCAAATCCCGGTCCCGTACCAATGAATTCTTTGGAATTTATGTACGGAATTTCACACCACTGGCTTTTCGGTGAAGGAAAACATCGTGAGGCAACCTGCATATGTCCGTAGAAGAAATTCGATGGCGTATGTGAATCCACCAACCCGCACTGGGCCAGCGTGGTGGATATGGCCCAATCACCCTTCGTGGGTAGGCCTACGTCCTGCAGTGGACTATTAAAAAAGGCTGATACAGTACAGTACACAATGTACGCGTTTTTATCAGACAAACTCCAAAATCGATGTCCGAAAAATCCTTATTTAGAGAAAATTCGCAATACAAATTTCGGATTATTTCAGGACAAGCGATCTGCAAGTCCTTAGACCGGGATATAGCGGATTGTATGGGCGTGAGTCGCGTGGAACTGGTGTCAGGGCTGGTGCGGCTCCTGTTCGTGCGCTGCGTCGCGGTGCAGCTCGACGCGGCTCATTCGCTGTGCCGGCTATTAGGTGAGATCTTTGTTACAGTTGGTAGGCAAGTGTGCTGCGATTTGCAATTAGTAACACCTATACTCTATAAAATGTAACTTGATCTCTGCGACAGTGACATTGACATAGAAGATTGACATTTTTAGAGCTGAGATAGTGGTGGAAAAAATCGATTTTCAAACAATGTTGTAATGAAATCGAACGAGTAGTTGAAGGTAAGAAATTGGATTTTATTTACTTACTATTATTTAAGACCAAGTATGTACACATGTAAATAATGTTATGACATTAATTAAATAGGTACTCATAATAATGTAACGATAGTATTTATCGACGTTTTTCACTATTATCGATGCTAATGTAACATATAATTGGGTTTAATTTAATTACACATGTAAAAAATGTTATGATATTAAAATATACAGTAAAATTAATGATAAATCAAGTATTATTTAAAATATCGTTAGTATAAACTATCAATATTTTAAATAAAACTCTATCTAAAACTCTGTGGTCACGATCATTCGTCGCCCATCACTAATCGGCATGCCCATAAAGTATGACATTGACAGGTACTGTCTGTACTATTAAGAAATTTAGGACTTCATAGGCGTGATTTTTCTGACAGCTGTCGCAGAGATCAAGTTAAATTTTATAGAGTATTGGAGATATAGCTGAGTATATTAGTAGGCCTTGGTGGCAGGATTTTAATGCGCTGTGTCACTGAAGCTCCAAATAGCGCATTCTCTATGCCGCGTGCCGCGTGTTAGATGAAATTATTTTACTGCTGGATTAGTTTAGCAAGTGTGCTTCAACCTGAAATTAACACAGCTAAGGTTTAGAATTTATAGCTGAGTTTTAGTTGTTTGGCTAATATTTATGCCATGGCTCAATGTCCAGCTAAACGCTGTCCATTTACTGTGTTGGTCTACTGCTAAGCTTGCAACGTAAAAGAGCGTAGAAGGTAACCTACATTTGAACCGACGGGTGATGTGAGCTGTAACTCCGTGCAGAAATATTGAAATACGGGATAGACTGTAATCAGAATCAACGATTCATTTTTTTTTTTTCATTGAATATATTATCTTTTTGAGTTATTAAATTATAGGAAAACGAGTATATCTATACATATATAGTAGCTGTAAGATATTACTTGTAACTTACGCTGTAATAAACTTGTTTTTTTTTTTATTGCTGTCGCAGCTGGACTAATGATAGTAAATCGAAAACCCTCTAATTGAATGATACTGAAAACAACACGTTCAACTCCAGAACTATTTCCTTTCAGATGACGAACTCTACTTACCTCCGCGAGAATCTCTGCGAGCCGATATTTTATTGAATGCGTTGAAGAGAGTCAAACCGCAGGACTTTAACGTAGATCTTTCAAGCTCTCCCTCAAAAACACCTCAGGTACCCAACAATTGAATGGAAAAACACGTTACCTTAATTTTTTTCTCTGTAACATTAATTTTTTAACTAAGTTTAAACTTTGTAGTCTGCAAGTTATGTCCACTCGAACTCAGATGCTGCTTGTGGATTGTTGGTTTACTCGTGATGCAAAGTATAGGCCGCGCCACACAAGTTGTCGGATGCGAAGTTAGCTACAAGCTGCGCATTATCCAATCAACGCGCCGCTTTATGTGAGCTTCAGTCAGGATTAGATATTGCGTAGCTCGTAGCTTCACTTCCCATCCGCTAACTTGTGTGGCGCGACCTATACCTAATTTGACCACAAATAAACTCTAAATCAGCTGTCCGAGAGTTCGTAGAGCTATAGCACACTACTAAATGACTAAGTATTGTTATTAATAAAAAAAAACCGTACAAGTGCGAGTCAGGCTCGCACATCGAGGGTTCCGTACAAATAAATTGTAAAAATAATTAAAAACCTGTTTTAGCATGTGCTAATGAACTTCTTTTATATGACACGATTGACGACATGATACGATTTACTCACTTTGAATTTTGAACCCATATTTTGTGAATTTTGAGGCACTATTTTTTGGGGTTTAATTAAAAATGTACAGTTTTCAGATTTATTCTTATATGTGTACTCTGAGGCAATGCTTCTCGCCAAATTTCATAGTTCTATGTTAACGGGAAGTACCCTGTAGGTTTTGATTTTTGTGAGTGTCGAAATATGCGGTTTTTTACGACATAAACGGCTCTAACTTTTTTAAACGACAACTGAGAAGTTTTTCTTTTACACAACTGCAAGAGACCATAGATATACGTATACTGTTTAAACTTCAACTCGATATCTTTACGCGTTCCCGAGATGAAGAGTCTTGACATACACACAGACGGACAGACGGACAACAAAGTGATCCTATAAGAGTTCCGTTTTTTCCGTTTGAGGTACGGAACCCTAAAAAAGACGCTGACTTTGCGAAACATCAGTCTACGCTTCAGACGATTAATTTTGCGTGCTAGGATTTTTTATTCTTATCTTTTACAGACAACTGGCCTGACTCAAATCCTAGACGTCCTCAAACAAGACATAGTCCTAGACGAGCACGGCACCGAGTTTGTTTCCCGCGCGACGTCGCACCCGACATTGGAGCCGTCGCTGCGACGCAACACGTTGCAACAACTCTCCGTCATGATGCGACAACAGGACATGCACGAAACTTTCGACCGGTGTGACGGGCTGAAACTTATTGTTGCTATACTTAGGTAAGATGGTTTATTTTATGTACACCAGCATCCCTAGCATGGCAGAGGGATAAAACCATTTTATCCACTTTTGATGTCAGTTGTCAATGTCAATTTATACTTTGTTTCCACTCCGAAGGGATAAGGGATTGAAGGATAGACAATTTGTCCCTTTGACATGATAGAGTTGCTGGGGTACCTACTCAAAAGCTTAGGATTTTTTAGTCTATGAGCCTAGTATGGTGTACCGAAATGCCTCTAGGCGTACGTTGGGAACCCCTGAAGTACGTCAATGTCTTTGGATTTTAGATAGATAGATTAATTATCTATTGTACACAAGACTCAATTAAACGAAGAACTTTTAGATTTTTGACGATAACTGTTTCTACCTTCCTTTTTTCCATACGTTGACTCAAATTATTGTATAATAAGACAATTGATGTACCACTGGTTTGATGATATAAATTATTGTGTTTTGGTGGGTTTTAAAAAGGTATTTGGTATAATAGCTTAGCTCAAAGACCACCTAAAATCCCATGGTTCACAAATAGCAGGATGAAAAGACAATGGATAGTGATGGCTCACAGGCTTCGATCCGGGCACATGCCCCTTAACAAGTTTAAATTTTTAATGAGACTCGCTGAATCAGACACCTGCGATATCTGCGGCCGGCCCGAGGACGTGTACCACGTCCTAGTGGAGTGCTCGCGGACTCAGTCAATCAGAGTGGCCATGTTGGCTCAGTACGGTTCCAATCTTCTCGATTTTGGTGAAATACAAAGTGTCTTATCCGCTCCGCTAAGCGAGGCGGTTAAAAGACTTTGTAAATTATTGTGCGATATTATATAAGTAGTGCTAAGTAAATCAAAGAATGTAACAATGGAACTGACATAGTCGCGTGGCGACTGAAGTTCCCAATAAATAAAGATTAAAAAAAAAAAAAAATATATTTAACTAGATTATTCAAGTGGCACCTCTTATTATAAGAACTTCCCAAGCCTCTCATTCCTGTGGTCGTTGCGACATTAATTATGCCTTATTGTTTATTTTTCAGAATGTCACTAACAGTGGACGACTACATAGCTTTTCCAGAGTGTGCATTGAGTTGCGTGTCTATAATCAACAGCGTATGCTTCGGCAGTCGACATAATTTGTCCAAAATACCCGATCTACCCACACTGTTGATCCGGGGTGAGTCTCTTTGCAGATTTTATTTTATTACTAGTCCTTATTCTGAGACTGTAGATGTGTAGACAGCGCCATCTTAGGTTTAGTAACAGTTATTTGCCGCGAGCTGTGTATTCCGTCAGCACTATGATAAACAAAAAACGTTACTTTATTCTATACTAGTTTTTACCCGCGGCTTCGCCCGCATGATATTTTGATTTTTGACGCAATATCATTATAATTTATAGCCTATGTGTTATTCTGATTTATATATCAGCTATATTATTGCAAAGTTTTATCTCAATCCGTTTAGTAGTTTTTGCGTGAAAGAGTAACAAACATCCATACATCCATCCATCCATCCATCCATCCATCCTCACATCCTCACAAACTTTCGCGTTTATAATATTAGTAGGATTACTGTCGGCGATCAACACTAATTCGGACATAAATAGTTTAAGTTACAGTTTCGAATTAGTTCAAGATAGATTTTTACGTATTTTTTGCCAGTCAATCGAGTTCGATTCATAGAACATTCCAGAAATGTGTTCTAGTACCTTCTCGATACATTGTGACTTACTTAGAAAGAAGGTAAGATTCTCGAACATTCGAGGGCGATTCAATAAAATTCTAGAAATGTGTTCTAGAACCTTCCCGTTACATTGTAACCTACTTAGGCCCCGAAGAAAGAAGGAAAGGTTCTCGAACATTCGAAGAGCTCTGATTAACAGCCAAGTAGTTGATTTAGTATATAAGGGTACGCGGTTCCCCCGATAGTTAGTCTTAATTTGGAAAGTGAACAGATATAATCTACAATTCGATCTCGGCAAGTTAACTAGTAGTGAAAAGTGAGTGTACAGTTAACGGTTGAGTTGTACAGGATTATTTTGTGAATAAAAGGGCTACTTAAAGCCAATGATTAATTAAGATTCCGGAGTTTTACTTCGAGACCCCTGCACCTCGGCGGCAGATCAGGTACTTCAGGCACCTTCGAGTAGCAAATCCTTGCAGTTCACACAGACAGCGTCTTAAGGGGCGAGTACACCAGCGCGTACTTAGACAAGAGGGACACGCTACGCCACTGACTTTCTGACCTCTCTCTCGTTCAGTGGAAGTGCTCGCCACGCGACTTGCATAAAGACTTGTCGCCTTCAATTACTCTCCTGCGTTAGTTTCTAGAACTGAGCCTTGGCCATAAATTTAATAGAGTTCTCCTTAATCTATGGCCTTGGCGTACGAAATTAGACTACCATTACATATACATTCATTGGCTGTATTTTACAGTGATACTAGTATTCCCTGCAAACGACTCGGTAGTAGCGATGTGCGCCCAAATCCTGTCGCTAGTGGCGTGGGCAGGGTTCGCGCTGCAGGAGCTGGACGAGTCGAGACGGCGCGTGCCAGCCCTGCCTCTGAGTGTGACGGAACGGACAGCCCTACCGTTCAAGGTCAACAGCTACTGGAATAGCAGCCCTAATGCTGAACATTCTTATGTTGGTAAGTCAAAGTTTCATTTGGACAGTTTGCTTTGGTTATATTATCTATTTTATTGCTCGTTGCGTATACTATGCCCAGAAATGGACTGTCAAAAGCTGATGATGATGATCAAACACAGGCTGTAGTTTTGCAAGGTGCATTGATTTCACAGGTACATTTTGTCGAGAGCTTTTTGTATGAGCTATTTTTTTGTCATTTAGGGGTTGATCCTATGGTAAAATTTATTCACAATGATAAATGTAAATACTTCCGGAAGTTTACTTTGCAAATCAACACCTTTTAGGTAAAGACCCAATCTCTTGAAAACTTGATGGTTTCTTTGAAGTTAGCTGCCAGCTAGATTTACAACAGGGAAGTTAAATTATTCCCTGAGCTAACTTTAGAAAAAACTCACAGGGTAAACCATATAGTCCGAAAGTGGCTTCTTACTTTGGCTTACGTCAAAACAGAAAGTTTAACAGCTAATGAGTATATCCAAAATCTTTCATCCACGCGTGCTCGCGCAGAATAAGTTCGCAACATACACAACACGCACTCACACATCACATATACACACACGCACTCACTCATTACACACCCACACGCACATTCAATCAAACAGAGTATTTGTATGCGTTTTGTAAATTAAATTCCAGTCCATAACTTTCTCTCTTAAATTGCTACTGTTTTTATATGTTTAATCAACATAATGTTAAATAAATTGAAATTATAACTCTTAATGTATTTAATAGGACACCTCCACTTACAAGATGTCTTGATTGTCGATATGTGAGGTTCCCACAACACGGGCCTAGAGCCTAGTGTGGGACCACTGTCTGGACTTGGTGTGGATCTACTGTAGTTTTTTAATTTAATGTAGTATTGTGTGGTCTTAATTTATAATATGAAAAACTCTATTGTATTCCACTGTATGTTGTCAAAGATAATAAAAATACTTTACTTACCTTTAGCTGCGCAAATCCTCACTCCTCACTGCGCCGCTGACATGACTTTGCTACGTAACGATCCGCCTCGTATTTTCAGACGCCACTAAGTTTGAATCGGTCTATACCATACCTGGTTGTATTTTTAGAATGGTTGCTAGCCGAAGAGGACTGGCGCATGGCGATCCGCGTCCACTGGTGGTGTACAAACGCAGGTCGTTCGAAAGTGTTGCTAGAGGCGACCCCGCCCCCCGCACCCCTCGCCCTGCGCCCCTGCGCTCGGGACCTGGCCCTGCTGAGGACCGCTTCTCCGATATATTCCAGCAGCAAAGCGTTGGTAGCTCTAGAAAATGCCACGAGTCATAGGCATGTCAATGAGGCGTTGAATATACTAGAGAGGTGATTTACCATTACAAATCGTGTTGTTTTTCTGTGAATTATTACTATCTCAAATATTATTTTATTACGTTAAATTTTATAAACTCGAATTTTCCATTGAAGAGAAAAGTCGTTCGTTATGAATAGCGTTTTGTTCTATTGTTAAAAGCACTTCTTTTCTTTAATGCTTTTCCTTTTGACAGACGTTTTTCTTGCTGTTTATTTTCTGTTGGTCACTCTTAGGCCAAATCTTCACCAAAACTGAACACAATGGAGCTGTGCGGATGGTTGTAATCCATAAACACACTGCGAAAATGACACATTTGCTTAACAAGAACTAAAGTTCTTTCATTGCTATAGAAACCATGTGAGACATTTTGCAATGGCCTCACAAACTACAAAGTTTTCCGCAGGCCTATTTCCCTCTGCACAGTCCTACTTTTCTCCGCACAGGCTCACTTCCCTCCGCTCAGGCCCACTTTCCTCCGCACAGGCCCACTTCCCTCCTCACAGGCCCACTTCCATCCACACAGGCCCACTTCCATCCGCACAGGCCCACTTCCATCCACACAGGCCCACTTTCATCCGTAAAGGCCCACTTCCCTCCGCACAGGCCTACTTCCCTCAGATAGTCTCACTTGCTCACGCACAACTTAATTTCCTTCCGCATAGACCCGCCTCCGCACAGCTCGGTTTTGGTAAACACCTAACACCCACTGGATTCTGTTCCTTCACAGTTACATCCGCCTCCTGCCACTATCATCGTCAACAACAGAACAGCTGTGCTCATTGCCATGGCAACACACCAAGCGTTTCCTGGCCGCGCCCCCCGCCTCGTCCCGCGACGCCGCGCTGCTCGTTTCATTACTACATTTCGTCTTGACTTATATGGATACAGTTCCTGTCGATGGTAAGTCAGAAAAACAAATTTTAAAAGACATATTTCGTAGTTTTTGACCGACGAACCACCGGAGGAGGTATACAATTCGACGCGTATATATATATTTTTTTTATGTATCACCACGCATAACTTTTTTCATAGTAGTACGATTTCAATAATTCTTTTTAAAATTTTTTATTGGAAAGAGTATACTTCAAAATTGGTCCCATTTAAATTTCATCGAAATTGGCTGAGCCATTTTTGATAAATCAACAATAATGTGAAAAATGTTACATCGATCCGTGCATAATATTTGCGTTCTAGCGATGCGCCCCGGCTTCGCACAGGTGTATTATACATATAAACATTTCTCTTAAATCACTCTATCTATTAAAACAAACTGCATCAAAATCGGTTGCGTAGTTTTAAAGATATAAGCATACATGGGGACAGACAGTGGAAAGCGACTTTGTTTTATTCTATGTAATGATTCTGTACACGGGTGAAGTCGGTCATGCTATTTTTTGCAAAAAATAATTATTACAGAACCCTTTCATTTGATACCCATATCGTGGTAGTGAATAAAAGTAAAGCATTTAAATATACTCATATGAATGAATATGTATGTACGTTAGGGTAAACATTACAAATTAAGTAAAAACTCATTGATGTATCTAAAGGCGACAGCTGCCTTTTATTTGCCCATCCTAGAAAAATAGAATGTTAATGTTTTATAAGTTTGTGGAGCAAGGCCCACCCGTGCCGCCCCTAGCTATGCTCTTGTTAAAGTGTGTAAAAATAATCCTTCTCATAGACATTCTCATCAATGAATTATTTAGAGCTTGCTCTTCCAGTTGCTCCGAAGTTACTTTGGTATAATAATGCATCTTACGTCTCGTTAAATTTTCCTGGACTTGCTAGACGTAGGTTCTCAATTCTACTTTTTTGTGTTTGTCACGTAGTATCTTCGCCGATTGCGTATCGATTTACGTGATATCTAATATACAGGGTCATAGGTATTAAACGCAAAACCTTTTAAGGGCGGGTCTAGTACATCTAGACTAACAACTTTTGTACTACGACTTTTGAAAATTCGCAAAGAAATTGCTTCTCCATACATTTTGCCGCGCGTTGACGACTTTTTTGTATGAAAAAGCTGACTTTTTCTTCATGATTTTCCAAAAGTCCTAGAATAAAAGTTGCTTGTATAGATATACTAAGGCCGCCCTTAAAATGTTTTGCGTTTAATACCTATGTATACCCTGTAGATATTTATTTTAATGAATGCTTTTGATGTATTGGAAAAAATGTTTGTACATAAATTTGTTTACAGAAGGCACAATGGCCTGGGTGAAATCTTCATTCATTGGTAACGACGCAAGTGTCATTTCGCTATTAAGTCGCGTTCAATTGTTCCCACAACAAATGCCTCAAGACTGCATAGAAGTGATACAAGTACATATACATAATATTGTCAAAGTGAGTTTATGACCCATGTCCTTCATTCATTTATAGTTTGATATTCTCTCACCACTGCTTTCTCAAACGCAAATTATACAGCTATTCAAAGGTGACGTCCACAAGTGGTATATTATTCAGAGAAAAATCGAACCAAGATGATATATACATCATTTGAAAGCTTGATTTATGGACTTCTCAAAAATATTTAATTTTGATTTTTTATCCCTCCATTTTTTTTAAATGTGAAAAATAAATTGTATGAAAAATAATAATACAGCTTTGTATTTTTTTTTAGTTTAGCAATAATAAAGTGCTTCTATCGTTATTTTACTTACATTCGTAGCTGATTCTTCCACATTCATCTCTTAATTTGCTAAAATTAAAAATTATAACCTACCAGTGTGACCAGTTAATAGGTACAATGTGACAAAAAACATTTAAATACTGTGCCTAATTGGTATAAATGCTTCTATTTAACAATAATGGAGGTTACTTAACCAGGGTTGCTAGAGATAAACTACCTATCGAGCCAAATATATTTATTTATTCCAATAGATTCAAAATTAATTGAAAAAAAAACGGAGGGCTCTTTTTTGGTTTTAACCGATGTAATTATAGACTCAGAAAAATATGAACTTTCTCGAAATGTAACAAGTGTTGTGGTTCGAATTTTTGATTATTATTATATACCAGCATCCATACATTTTGTGGACATGTCCTTTAACTCTATTTTGTATCAACTACAACAACCATTACAGTGACTGAGTTTGACATGTATTAAAAAAAGCTGGTAATAATCTTTGTACTAAAATGTCTGCTATTAAGTTTGCCTTATCAAAGAGTATCACAACATAAGGCTTAGATCTAAATACTCGTACAGAACGAATCATATTTAATGGCGTCTGTGAAGCTAGCTAGAAGCTGCGTAAATCCCCACTTCTTGTGCCGCTGATATATGAATAAATTGTTAATGCGCAACAGCTGGCCTCGTGTTCACAGACACCATTAAGTTTGATGCGCCTCAGAGCAAATAAAAAATCAAGAGGGAACGTCGTTGAACAGTCAAGTGAAACCGGTTTTTTATACATGTGTGAGTGCGTCACTGCTGCGCCGCCATAGTTCGACTGCCAAGCCAGAGAGTAGTTGCCTTCTACGTTGATGTGTGTGTGATTGTCTTTACACGGCGAGGCGTAGTTTTGGTCTTCCTCAATTGTTTGTTCACAACATTCTCTCGTGATTTTTTTATTTGCTCTGAGGATGCGGCCTATACCGTTTGGACTTGGTTGGAACCACTTAATTTTAAAAGTGCACTACGTTGTGATTGTTTGAAATAATTTCCTATTGCAGGTGTTGATAAGGTGCATAATATTACTAGATAAAGACGATGATTACGACAGTAATCGGATGGAAAGTCTCCTCAAAATACTGCTTGACTGTCTCGAGAGAGTTGATTTGAGGAATTTCCATATGTTAGGTAAGATATTTTCTATCTACTATCGTCTACTGCTAATCCTAGGCACTTCTGACGTTTTTTAGGGTTCCGTACCCAAACGGTAGACACCGGACCCTACTAAGAATTCGCTAGCCGTCCGTTCGTCTGTCTGTCTGACTGCCTGTCACCAGGAACATCTCATGAACCGTGATAGCTAAAGTTGAAATTTTCCCAGATGATGTATTTCTCTTACCGCTATAAAAAAAAAAAACTAAAAACAGAATAAAATAAATATTTAAGGGGGCTCTCATACAACTAACCTGATTTTTTGCAATTTTTTGCTAGATATTAATAACGGCAACAACTAGACTCTTGAAACGTTCACAGAATATTTAGTTATATATTCAGTTCAAAAATAAATATGTAATTAAAATAAAATATGTTAAAGGGGGCCGTATGGGAACGGCACTCCCGACTCGCGCTTTGCTGTTTGTTTTGTTTTTATTCCACCTGTACTTCCCTAATCCGTGGACGACGTGACTATGACAATTCTGATAAAACATGTTCTATGAGTTATCGGACATTTTTGATAGTAAACGTTTTGATTTCTTTTGTAGTGAGATTTAGAATATCTAGATTTGATAAGATTTGAACGAAGCATCAATAACGAAGAAAGGACCTAATAAAAATTGTAATATTTGGTTAAAAAGTATCTTTAATACTACATTACACATTAGACGAATTTATTTAATGAATTGGGTATTGTTTATTTTTAGGTTATCTGAACGAACTGATGCGTTGTGTCCGGTATGCGGTTAACAGCCGTTTCTGCCATCTGTCCGAAGATACTCTGATTTATTGTTTGAAAGTGAGCACGAAGACGCTTAGCGGTTGCGCCTCCGGCGGCGGCAGGAAGGGGCAGGCGTGCAGACTCGACGCCATGCTTTCATTGCTGGCTTTGTTGAAACAGATTCATGAAGAAGGTATACCGGTGCAGGTATGTGTAGCGATGCTGCGTTTCAGCATTTATTGTATGAAAGTGACCACGGAGACGCTTAGCGGCTGCGCATCCGGTGGCGGTAGACAAGGGCAGGCGTGCGGTCTCGATGCCACGCTTACATTGTTGGCTTTATTGAGACAGATTCTTAAAGGTGGTGTACCGGTTTAGGTATGTACATTGTACATCGAAGCTGCGTTTTAGCATTTATTGTAAGAAAGTGAGCACGAGGACGCTTAGTGGTTGCGCCTCCAGTGGTGCCAGGAAGGCCTGTCCCTTCCTGCGCTGGAGGACGTGCAGACTCGATGCTACGCTTACATTGCTGGCTTTGTTGAGACAGGTACATGCATATGGTATATCGGCGCAGGTATGTGTCACGATGCTGTGATGATTCTCAGGATATTGTAAGAAATTATATAGAGAGGAACTGATATTTCTATCAGCTTAGACAGCCCAAAGACGATTCTAAAATATGTTACGACTTGGTTCTGAGTAAATCTTAGCAACGTCATCTTTTTTAATGACGCGTCGATAATAACGTCGACATTCAAAGTTAACGATACGGTAAGGCTTTCTTTTAACATTCCATTCTTTAAATCATTTGTCAGGATCGATCAAGATTATCCATTCATAATAGTCTAGGTGATTTTCAACTATGCCTGTAAAAAATAACGCCTTGCGTTTGCGTTCCTGTGGGTTTGCATAAGTGTATAATATAGGTATTAATGTCAAGTAAGAAAACAACCCTAGATTATTGTTATTGACACATCCGCCTATATTGCAAGTAATCCAAAAAACTTTCCAATAACACAAGATATTCTATCGCAAGTGGGTATTATTGATTGCTTCATTCCGCCGAATTTGCTAGAATCATTTACGCATTCTCAAAGAATTTCGATAAATAATATCTGGCAAAATGCAAAAGTTAGTTGCACTTTTCAATTCCCGTTAAAACCGAGTGCGTTACGTATTTTGGTAGATTATAATGTAGGTGCATTTTATCTCATTGATAGATCCGTACCGTATTCAAGGCTGTTTGAAAACAGATAAAACAATATTTTTATGCACCTATTGATTGACGTCTTGTTATTGAAACGTACTTCATGATTCAGCGTGCTATACAAGATTATTTTTTGCAAAAATTTGCATGACCTACTTCACCCGTGTTGGAATATGATACAAAAACTAATCTATCTCACTCTAACATGTAATGTATGTGAGTGTTTCTCTTTCCTTCACGACGTTTACATTATAGTAAAATACCCCTTTGTTCTATAGATTTAATGCTTAGCCTACTTATTATGAATTCCTTACCACTGTTCTCATAGAGCTGTGCTAGACCGCACTCGCACCTATCCTACCGAATATCGGTAAATAAATGATTTATATTTTAAACCGATTAATTAAATATTTTATTTCTGGCATCCAAACCCTTTTGGTTATGGGCCCAGTCACTATAAAAATACTTAAAGTTTTAATAAAGTGACTTGATGTGCCATAAAAATAATAAAACTAAAATCATACGGACTTTACTAATATGAACGTTCTGTGTTTGTAAAGTAACTTTTAGTGAATTGATATTCATAAAAAAAAAAATTCACAATTAAAGTATCACATCAAACTGTTTGATATGTGGACAAAATACAGTGCAGTGAAAGAACTATGTGCTTCATGTGATCAAGAGACGCACAGCAAACAGAGAGCCATAAAGGACTTTATCGTGGCTGACTCTCTGCCTGGATTCGCAAGTGAAGTAATAATTGCGAATATTTTCTCAAAATTGGACGCAATTTATGTTGGAAGAAGTATTGATGGCTCTAAGAAAAGGACATCACTCACAGTCCATATGAGCTAATTCTGTGTAAGACGAGAAGACGTGCTGACCAAAGCGATTAATTGGGAGATGATCTACAAGAAGATGAGCCCCTTCATCAAACATTTCCAAATGTTTAATGAACTAGTTTCGAATACTGCTGCAGCAACTGCAAACTAGACGAAGCAGATAAGTTCACTATCTATGAGGCTACCGGAGAGTAAATTATAATGCTGAGATATATGACAAATGGCAATAGTCATTGAGAAGCTAGCTTGAGGACTTAAATAAAATCGTCACTTCTAGATGAAAAATGAATGAGATAAAACGAATGCGGAAAAGGCGATGACCAGAGTTTTCTGAAAACCTCGATGAATATTCTCCAGGAAAAGCTAATGTAAACAGTAAACCAATTATACATACGACGCAGAAACTAAAACCTGTAAATTCTAATTTGCGAACTTGGAATATTGATGGAGTACAAAATAAAAGGAAAAAGTGTCTAGCTTGCTATTATTCGCGACGGAAGAGTCAAAAAGAAAACGAGCCAATGAAGTTTTCTAAAGCAATTGAATGCGCAAGCTTATAAGTACAAATAAACTTTTTGTATCAGGGTTGATCATCCAAAGTGAAAATTACAAATATTCACGGAATGTTGACACAAAACCCGAACATATGGTTCTATGGCTAAAAATAGACTTTTACAACACAAAAAAGGCGATAATGAAAGTAACACTTCAAGTTATACATTTCAAGTGATGACGCCCAAGATCGTGCTAAGAGAATGCTACAGGACGTTCTGTATCGTCCAGAAATCCCACTTAGATGAAATAGACAGCAGCAGACCGGTATGACATTGACAGTCATTTTGGCAAACCTAGCGAGGAAAAGTTACATAAAACGCAAAAGGTAAAGCGATGGAAATGGGTGAGTTCTTGAACACGTATTTTGATCGGGCATAACTCAGTTGAGATATTTGCTTTTATATTTTTATTGATAGCTCATTAAATAGAGGCGTAAATGATAAAAATGGCCAAATTGTTGGATATTAATCCACATTGGCAAAGCAAATTATATGTTAAAAAGCAAAGTAATGTACACTAATTGAGAGCGAATACGATAAATTCGACGGAATGATGAACTTTGCAAAGTATATACCTACGTATTAATGGTGAATTAATAATGTAACCGATCAAAGAGGTTTAATATAAAACACCCTCTATTTGACGTGCATACAGTTATGTGATCTATAGTCCTTCCGATATTTCCGAAATTATTTTGCTAAGCTCAATATAATTTAAAGTTAAAAATTGTCAATGGTGTAAATAATGGTGTTGAGTTTGTCAAATGAATAGTTGATAATGATAATGAGTTCTGTTTGCAATATTATAGCGGGTATTTGGCTACCACTAAACAGTGCATCATACTGACAAATAAATAGTATGATAAATAGTACGTATTACGTACGGAGAATAAAGAACGTATTGTATGAAACGTTCAGAAGTAAGGTCTCGGAAAATAATCTAGGTGAAGTCAGTGACAACTGCTTCTGAAACCTAAGATGTTGAGCCCTACAAAGCACTGAATAACGCATTTTGTGCGTCGCTAACACACCAATAAATTATAAATTTAGTCGCATCTGGCGGCAGTATTATTCGGTTCAAAATTAAAATTTTAAGGATGGAACCAAGTTTGATGAAAAATCAGTAAAAGTTATCTTGGCCGATTACTTTGATTTATTGTTAACAATATTGTCGTTACTGTTGATGCTAATTTTATTAGTGGTGCAATGGTACATAGACTTTATTGGTGTTATTCTATGGTTTATTGGTATCGATTTCGTTGTTGTTATTGTTGATGCTAATTTTATTAGTGGTGCAATGATACAATGACTTTATTGGTACATGTAACCAAGTATACACAAAAAAAAAAATTGTAATCACAAAATAATGTACTTAAATCTTGACTTCTATTCTATTGAAGACTATTTTTTTGTTTTAATGACCAATTTATTAAGTTTGATGAATTTATTTTTATTAATTTATTGAAGTCAAGAGATATTGTAAGTAAGTAAGTACACTAAATTAGTATGAACCGAATGAATACAAGGTGTGAGATGTGGTAAACGAAAGGTTTATAAAGCCAGTGGTCAATAGAGTGAACTCTATAGAACCAGGAAATGGATGAGAGACAATTAGCTCTTATCTGGTAGATCGTTACGATCTGTAGGAATTGCTGAAAATTCCAGATATATTTCCGCTAGATTAGGTTCACCACCTTATAAATCTGTAAAACTTAAAACAGATGAGCAAACAGAATATTCATTTGAATAATAAATAATATAAATAAATACATTGGACATAATTGACAAGAGCTTGATATAATAAATAAAATTATAGAGTTAAAATGATTAAAGGAAAGGACTGAGAGGAATAAAATGTGTCCTCTGTGTTTTACAAATATATTGAAACACATAATGTGTTTTATTTGAACTGTTGAATGCACAATTGTTGTTATAATACATGTATTTCGCTGCTGTGTAATATGTGGGTAAATTATATAAAAGGAAATTGTATAATTCCTTAGATAAAATGAACATGTAATTATGTAATTAAAATGAGCAATGGCATCTTTATATTGTATTTTACGTTACAATGATGAGTTCGGAAAACTTAAAACATATTTATTGCTCCTAGATGTGATCAAAAAAATATTTAATAATAAATTCTATACGACGACCATATTGATTTGTGCAATATTATAGCACATCTAAATTACTGATACAGAGTTAATTACGATACAATCAGCATCAGTGAAAATATTTTCATATTTTCTACCGAATAAAGATACGTTTTAGAATTGTATTTTCTTAAAACGAAAACAAGACTTTATGCAAAAAGTATGTCTTGAAGCCTCATTTGCTAAAATTGATATTTTGTAATAATATTATCTTTTGATAATAATTTTATAAATCGACCTGATTTCCCTTGTCGTCTTCAAGGACATAAAAAAAAACTAAATAGGAAATTAAATTTTTATAGCGAATTATGAAGAAAACTACACATTTATCTGTTTTCGAAACAAAGAAAGATATATATTATTTGAAATAATTCGCACGCCGATTGTTTTTGATTCCTAATGGTCGAAAATGCTGTCATTTATAAAGGTTTTCAGATAAAATTGATTACGATTACAAATATATTTTTGTTGTGCTTTACAATTGATATTAGTTCGGTATCAAAAGCTGCTTTAAACTCAAGTAATAAAAGATTAAATTCAGAAATTTTTCACTAGTAAAAATAAATACTTGACTCAAATGATGCATTAAACAACATTAATCAATTTTTCTTGGATTTGAAGGTTGAATGGTCTAATAATCAAATCAACATAGACCAGAATACATATTTAAATTAAAATACTTATTATACAATTTGAAAATTTCAACCATGAATAATACCTACCTATATGCATTCCAGCTCAGACGCCTACATAAATGAGCGTCGGTGCCCTCGGTGTTGGTATCGATATATCAAAGTTCATTTAATGGGTTTAAGTTCTAACGATAATACAAAAGCCCGTTGTAGAATCACCCCGACATAAGCTATGTTGTAAACATCCAGCAGATTTGGTAACAATAACAATTATTTGATATACCTACATATTTTAAAAAGGTACCTACGATACTTGAGAGAGTTGAAAGGGACCATGGATTCAATTTAAAGAGTACATTTGAGAACTGATCCAATTGTTTATGTCACGAGCAGCTATGTTGTTATGATATTTATATTATAGTGGTAGTGTATTAGAACAATCATCAAAGCACACTATTTGTTTTTGAATTCTTTGCACAATATGAATCAGAGCACAATACTATACCTTATTGAAAAGGTACTTAGTTTCAATTACTAAAGCCTATGTAACTCACTGTATGCATAAATAAATAACATTTTGATATTTAAATTGTAGAGTTACTGAAACAGTATATTTAAGATGAATAATTGGTTTGATTGGGTTTTTCTGGGTTTTCCCCAATCCTGCGCAACGAATGTTGAACCAATTTGAATGTATCCCCAGACAAGGTAGGAAGGTGTGTTGTGTTATTTTAATTGTATAAAATTTCGTTATCGAAATAGGAATTGATTTTTAAATAGATTAATTTTTGAGGGGGCGTGTTGGAATATGATACAAAAACTAATCTATCTCACTCTAACATGTAATGTATGTGAGTGTTTCTCTTTCCTTCACGACGTTTACATTATAGTAAAATACCCCTTTGTTCTATAGATTTAATGCTTAGCCTACTTATTATGAATTCCTTACCACTGTTCTCATAGAGCTGTGCTAGACCGCACTCGCACCTATCCTACCGAATATCGGTAAATAAATGATTTATATTTTAAACCGATTAATTAAATATTTTATTTCTGGCATCCAAACCCTTTTACCCGTGTACAGAATTCGCGAATATTTCGCACGGATCGATGGAGCATTTTTCACATTATTGTTGATTTATCAAAAATGGCTCAGCCGATTTCGATAAAATTTAAATGGGACCAATTTCGAAGTATACTCTTTCCAATAAAAATAAGAATTATAGAAATCGGACCGCTAGGAAAAAAGTTATGCGTGGTTATACATAAAATATATATATATATATATATACGCGTCGAGTTGTATACCTCCTCCGGTGGTTCGTCGGTCAAAAATGAAATGTATTGAAATAGAAGTAGGATTGTATGTGTATTTGTACATAATTCCTGTGTAGGTACTTCCTATGATCACATCATCCCAGACGTCATCATGTGGTTAGACACAAGCGTAATAGAAATAAAGGTTAAATTAGTCATTTACATAAATTAATAAAAGTGTGACCTATTAAATATCATATTGTTCATATTACCTATGGGTATCTACAAATACCTACATGCTATGAGGATCGCCTTTTTTATGATTCGTCTGTTATTATAAAAACATTATAATTAGCATCATCTCTTTGAAGCAACTAATACAATCGAAAGAAATTTCGATCGTATTAATTGCTTCTAGGTTTAAACAGTAGGTAAATGAAAATATACTGAAGAAACCAGTATGACAAAGTTTTTTATACAGGTAATGTCTAAAATAAGAGTCTGCCTCAACTAGCCCAGCGTGGTGAACAGCCCAACCTTTCTAGTAATTAAAATAGGCCTAAGCTCAGTAGTGGCCAGAGGAAGATATTTTTTATGTCTTTCACACAAAACTCATGTAGGTATAACTTATTAAAAAAACAACGGGTTGCACTGCACACTCGTGCAAAGTACATTGGAAAAAAAACAAAGAGGGAATGCCGGCAGAAGCGAAAACTTGAATATATAAAGTACTTTAATTTATGCGGTAAAATCTTGGAGCAAATATCTAGATATTTGCTCGAAGGGAAAATACAATATCACACGCTCACATTCGCGCTAGCGCCCTGCGCCGTCTTATGAATTTTTGATCAGGTTGCGTGTCCTGACGCGAGTTTAACATTTTTAGCCCATCCCAAAAAGTGCACAACGCTGCTAAAAAGTTTTTACTTCAAAAACTTACGTTTTGAAGCAAAAGTTTTGATGAATATTTCGGGTATTGCGGCGTTTCGCCCCGCAAGCTGTTGGTCCCGCGGGGCGAATCGACCATGACTCTTTTTGAAGGCCCCCATTCGGCCCGCGGGGCGAAACGCCGAGAACTATGAAGGAAGAGGTCGTTTGGGCCCACGTTGATAAAGATCAATTTCCCGCATCAGTATTACGTATTTCTTATGGTACAGCCACGCATAAAATCCTAGATTTTGGGTGCAGACGTTTGGCTCGTCATTCTTTTACTAATATTATAAATGCGTAAGTGGATCTGTTGGCGTATTAGTTTGTTTGTTACTCTTTTATTCAGCAACAGAGTGTTCTTATGAATTTCATTTTTAGTGTGGATATACATATTATAGTGCATAGGTAGAGTGTTATAGGCACCGACTTCTAAAAGGAGGGATTAAAAAAAAATCTTTTTTAGTTAAAAGAATACTCCTAAAGTGGTCCCATTTAAATGTTATCGAAATCGGCTGAGCTGTTTTTGATAAATCAACAATAATGCACATGGATGTCACCTCGATTCGTACAAACTATTCGAATTCTGTACACGGTGGAAGACGTGTTGTGAGTTTTTGCTAAAAATAATTATCTGGTAAGTTTTTAGTAAGTTTTCTACGCTGTTGTGTAAGTATATGATATTATAACGAATTATTTCATATTTTTTACGTCACAGCGTTGGAGCGAAGCATGGAACAGCGAAGTGATGAGCGCGGTCGCAAAATGTGCGAGGGGAGCGCGCGCAGAGCTGCGGGCGGCCGCTCTCAGCGTGTTCTCGTCCTTGGCTCACTACGCTCAATTCTTGCCGCACTTGTTGCAAGGTATGCACTGTATAACTATAGACAACTTTGAAACAAACTATGTGAGTTCTTCTTATTTTTAGCCATAGGAAGTCCACTGGGTGGACGCCCTACACTGCGCTTGCCGGTACGTGGTCTCCACTCAAGAACTTTATGACCCCATTTGTCATCAGTCCTCTGTACTATGTGCCCTGCCCACTGCCATTTCAACTTACCAATCCGCTGGGCTATGTCGGTAACTTTGGTTCTTCTACGAATCCTCATTCTTGATTTGATCTCGCAGAGAGACTCCGAGCATAACATATGTAAGTTACTAGCTAGAGAGAGGGCGCAGGCTTGACGTATACTTTTTTTGTGACCACAATGATTGTTAGAAATCGACGTATCTCGAGATTTTCTCTAGCGCGGGTTGTTGCCTCTCTTCGCTCACCCCGGGAAAGTAGAATATTTCGAGTTTCAAGTTATCTGTGTTGGGCAAAGAGTTCATAGAATGGGTATCGCCTCCCCGTGCCTCCGCCTAGCTACGCTCATGCTGTTTGAAGCTCGGAAAGATAGCGCATTTCCCCTCAGCTTTAACTTTTATGATGTTGCCTTATATTCGCTTATACAGGGTTATTTCTAATCAATTAGCATCCTCTTAGGGGCTTATTCTGTACATCAAAACTAACAACATTTGTTCCACGACTTTTGTCAAAACTAAAAAAACATATGAGCTGTTCCATACAATTTGTCGAGGGTGAACGATATTATTGTATGGAACAACAACTTTTTTTTTAGAATTGAAAAAGGATGCTAATGGATTAGAAATAACCCTGTTTATCCCCATTTACTGTGAATGTTAAGGCGTAGGTAGTTCAAACTCCAACGAAGTTGCTAATTATTGAGTACGATGGGACGGACAAAAGCATATAAACACATTACTTAAAACGTTTCAACACATATGTTGTATACAAATATGGGGATTGCCGATGGAACCGCGTCTTTACAAATATTTACTAAAAAACCCCAATATTCGTGACCGTTGGCGATAACAACTGAGGACGTAGGTGCAACCCATAAATACGAACTATTGTCTGTTGTAAGCTTCTAGCAAATATTAATAGAGTCAAAATCGTGCTAAAAAGTGTCCAAGCAAAAACTCTGCCCGAGCTACGTAGTGGGCAGGATTTTTAGTTAGTCGTAAGTCGATTGCAAGCCGACTACAACACCGCGCGATGCCAAAGAGCTCGGTTACATTACAAGTACTAATTAGGTGACAATATCGTCGAGATTCGAGAAAACGGGTCATTGTGAATTAACGTAAATATCTAAGTCGGTATGTATAACGGCGCTCGGACATTTTTTTACTACTTTCACTTAGGGGCTGTGGTTCTGTAGATATTTGCTGAAGGTTGTAAGCTAGACAGATGTCTAAAGTGTTGGGCCGTTGTTGCAGCTATCGAAGAGCAGTCGCTGTCGCAGTACGCTGCACGCATCTTCGCGCACCGAGGCGAAGCCAACATCGTCCGCACGGCCGCCGCTTCTCTTCTGACCGCTATCGCTTCCCGAGTCACTCCTAAATCTGATGTAAGTTACAGTAATATCTATTTTTTTTAACTAGGCAAAAGTGCCTTCATTGACTGCAATAAGACACAATACTACTTTATATGCTAAAACTACCTACACTACTACTACATACAAAGCAATTGGATCATCCACAGACCCTTGAAGGTCAAAGATAATCTAAATTCTCAAACCACTGCTAGTTGGCAGCGTGCCCAGCATGCTGGCAGCATTGTCGCGCTGAATGGTAATGCTTATACGTTGAGCCAAATAAACAAAAAAATTTTGGTCACGCGTCGCGTCCACCAGACGCTCAGATAGACTATTGTGAGAAAAAGATAAGCTCCCATCATTATTAACTACAACAAGATTATTTTTTGCAAAAAAATAGCATGACCGACTTCACCCGTGTACAGAATTGCGAATATTTCGCACGGATCGATGTAGCATTTTTCACATTATTGTTGATTTATGAAAAATGGCTCGGGCGATTTCGATAAAATTTAAATGGGACCAACTTCGATATTCTCATTCCAATAAAAAAAATAATTATTGAAATCGGACTGAAAAAAGTTATGCGTGATTATACATTAAAAAAAAGTATACTCGTACCTCCGAGTACCTCCTCCGGTGGTTCGTAATTCAACAAAATACAATACATTTTCTTAAAATGTGGATTGTTCTAGACTACACAAAAATCTATTATAAAAATCGTTACAAAGTTCAGAAAGTCTAGAGACAAACTCAAACCCTCCCCCTCCTCCCCCTGCCAGTTAGCAGTGTACCCAGCATTCTAACAGCATTACCACGCTGTAGCATTTGCACGTATTGTAATTATTGTTGAACTAGACTTTTACACAAGGTAATCATAAGTCCAAATTTGTTACCTATTCTTCTGTTTTTTCGTTATTGCAAATTTTGCCATGTTGGTGACCAGGCGGCACGGCGGCAGAAGTATTAAATGAAATAAGATACATTATATTTTAAGATGAATACGTTTCATGGGGGTGTTTTTTTTGTTGCGCAATATAATAGATTTGTATATTACTTAGTAATTAGTATTCAGCACCTTTAAGTATTTTTAGGAAAAGCCGTTTAAGGTCCAAGGTTATAGTCAATTAGTCACCAGCCCGTTTAAAAATATAAATTGACGGTGCGTGAAAAAAGTCTCATATCGCTCTTGAAGCTTAGCTTTGCGATTTTTGACTGATATCAGTCCTCTATTCTTGGGTTTACTTCCAAGACCCTACATCTACCTACCTCTAGATTACTTAGTCTTCATTTTACGATCCGGCTTGAATGTAGTATAGTACATACCTCGTAGAGTTCTTTTTTTATATCAGCTCAATTTCGTATGATCGGAGCAGGGTCGTCTTCGCTAAGGGAGTTCATATGAACCGGGTAGTTAGCCCTGATGTCAGACTTTTTAAGCCGTCTGAAAGCCTCAGACATTGATTTGATATTGGGTCTTGTGAATACCGAAAATAAAAATAAAAACCGGAAAAAAGTGCGAGTCAGGCTCGCACATCGAGGGTTCCGTACAAATCCAGAAAATTTCACAAAATTGGGAAGTAAGTTGTTAAAATCTCTATACTGTAACGATCGACAAAAAAGTTTTTTTTTCACTTTTCTCGTCATACATCGAAAATTACATATTGTTAAAATAATTAAAAACCTGTTTTAGCATGTGCTTCTGAAGTTTTTTTTATATGATACCTTACATGATACGATTTACTCAGTTTGAATTTTGAACCCATGTTTTGTGAATTATGAGGCCTTATTTTTGTGTGATTTGAATAAAAATGTACTGTTTTCAGATATATTCCTATATGTGTAGGAGAGAGACAATGCTTCTCGCCAAATTTCATGGTTCTATGTCAACAGGAAGTACCCTGTAAACAGACATAAACGGCTCTAACTTTTTTAAGCGATAACTGAGAAGTTTTTCTTTTACACAACTGCAAGAGACCATAGATATACTCGTATGTATATAGTTTAAATTTCAACTCGCTATCTTTACGCGTTCCCGAGATAAAGAGTTGACATACACACAGACGGACAGACGGACAAAAAAGTGATCCTATAAGGGTTCCGTTTTTTTTCGTTTGAGGTACGGAACCCTAAAAAAAAGCAATTATTCTGAGTCAATGAACAGAAGAATTATTAAAAATGGCAGAGGCCTTCAATAATTATACTCTTTCTCCTCTTCAGAAAATTATGGCATCGCACATCTTGTGCAAAGATTGCTTCCCATTGTCTCACTATAATAAGTTCTATCCCAAATCTGCTAGTGATAAGATAATTTCGAGTAGATTCAGAGATATGAGCTAGTCAAGTGCTGTTTATATTTGCACATCGTTGAGTGCTTTGTTGACTACGCTTGAATACATAGAACTATTACACCAGGCTCGATAATTTATGCAACCAAAAAAAATAATAGTAGGATGAAACCCATTAGAAAAGGAGGGGAATATTATAAAAATAAAAGGAAAAATAATTTACGGGCGATCTGAGGTCGGGAAGGGGTTGAGGGGGGGGGGGGGGGGTTTAAGGGGAAAAAACGGTTTTTCTCGATTTCCGGCAAAACTAAAAGTCCTATCGAAAAAAGTCAAATAGCAAAGTTGTAGGTAATAAAAAGATCTAAAACTTTTCTATTGACACTTTTTTCACATAACCTCAAAATTTATGTGAAAAATCCAAAAAACCGAGTTTTTGGTTTTTTATTTTTATCTTTTACAATAATATTTTTTTTTTAACAAAATTTCGTGAAAACTTACCTTTTTATGTCCCAAATACGCTGTAATTTATTTGATTAAAAATATTAATTTTTTTCACCTTATTTTGAATGAATATCGAAAAAACACCCTAATTTTCAATCGAAAATTCAACCGTCAAAATATCAGCTTTTTTCAAAAAATTGGTATGTTTTCTGTTTGTTGAAATCTCTACTTTCCGATGGTGAAAAAAAATATATATGTTACTATAGTAAATCTTCTCAGAAAATGCAAAAAATCGAAAATAAATATTAAAGAAATAAATGTCAAAATGTACAAAAAATATATTATAAATCTATTAAAAATGTATAAAATATATATAGAAATCGGCCAAAAGTTTGTTATTAAAAATATATTTACGATATATATTTTATATATTTTTTATAGATTTTTAATATATTTTTTATGTATTTTGAAATATTTTTTTTTCATGGGATTAACTAAATTTGTTTGTCTAAAATTAAGGAGATTATTATTTTTCTATCTTGTACTAAAATATCATTTAATTTCAATCTTTAGGTTATGTTACGTTAAGCATACTATTTTTTAAAGAAAATATTACGATTTTTATGTTTGAGTTGATTGATAGAGATAGTATTTACCTTCCTATGCATCATGCTTCATATTTATATCTGTATCAATCAACTCCAACATAAAAATCGTAATATTTTCTTTAAAAAATAGTATGCTTAACGTAACATAACCTAAAGATTGAAATTAAATGATATTTTAGTACAAGATAGAAAAATAATAATCTCCTTAATTTTAGTCAAACAAATTTAGTTAATCTCATGAAAAAAAAATATTTCAAAATACATAAAAAATATATTAAAAATCTATAAAAAATATATAAAATATATATCGTAAATATATTTTTAATAACAAACTTTTGGCCGATTTCTATATATATTTTATACATTTTTAATAGATTTATAATATATTTTTTGTACATTTTGACATTTATTTCTTTAATATTTATTTTCGATTTTTTGCATTTTCTGAGAAGATTTACTATAGTAACATATATATTTTTTTTCACCATCGGAAAGTAGAGATTTCAACAAACAGAAAACATACCAACTTTTTGAAAAAAGCTGATATTTTGACGGTTGAATTTTCGATTGAAAATTAGGGTGTTTTTTCGATATTCATTCAAAATAAGGTGAAAAAAATTAATATTTTTAATCAAATAAATTACAGCGTATTTGGGACATAAAAAGGTAAGTTTTCACCAAATTTTGTTAAAAAAAAAAAATATTATTGTAAAAGATAAAAATAAAAAACCAAAAACTCGGTTTTTTGGATTTTTCACATAAATTTTGAGGTTATGTGAAAAAAGTGTCAATAGAAAAGTTTTAGATCTTTTTATTACCCACAACTTTGCTATTTGACTTTTTTCGATAGGACTTTTAGTTTTGCCGGAAATCGAGAAAAACCGTTTTTTCCCCTTAAACACCCCCCCCCCCCCCCCTCAACCCCTTCCCGACCTCAGATCGCCCGTAAATTATTTTTCCTTTTATTTTTATAATATTCCCCTCCTTTTCTAATGGGTTTCATCCTACTATTATTTTTTTTTCAATCTTTATTATTTTTAAAGGTTCTACTCTGGCCTATATTGACACTGTTAATCTTACATTTGTTCCACTCGATTTTATGGTTCGTGTGGTTATTTATCTTTTAATAATATTTTTCTGATAAGTGGTATTATATATTAGTGGTTAGTATTATATTATACGATACTAGCGACCCACCCCGGCTTCGCACAGGTGTATTATAAATATACTTATACACCTTCCTCTTGAATCACTCTATCTATTAAAATAATCGGCAAAGTACGAGTCGGACTCGCGCACGTAGTTGTATGTTATGCACATGTTTTATTTTCATTATTTATTTTTCAAGAGAATGTACAATTAAATCTTCTGTCAATATTTCAAGCATCTGCCTGTTGCCGTTATTAATATCGAGCAAAAAAATCACGTTTCTTGTATGGGTAAATATTTATTTTATTTTATTTTTTTATTTTTCAATTGAATGTAAAATTTAAAATTCTGTTAAATTTTACATTTTAAAAATTTAAATTTTGGACAGGAAGATTCCTGTTACTATTATTAATGTTGGGCGAAAAACGGCTAAAAATTGAGGTTTGTTGTATGGGAGCTATAAGAAGAAGAAATATATAAGCATACATAGGGACAGGCAGGCAGCGGGAAGCGACATTGTTTTATACTAAGTAGTGATTTTTATTTTAAAAAAGATTTTTGTATATTGTATGTTTATTTTATGTTAAAAAATAAATCCACCGATCATGAACCGCATATTGTTTTCGTTGGCTTTAGATTAGTTTTTATAACTAGCTTCAATAATGTGACAAAAATTGCTTTGCAGTCTTTTCAGAATAATGTGCAAAAAATTAAGTTAATTAAGTTCTACTTTCGGTAGAATTCCTTCAAAGTTTCGTCAAAAGTTTCTTGACCTGTTAATTAATAAAAATATTGTACAAGTAGCTTTTTAGGTGGTCACAATACTCACAATACAAATAACTATTCTTTCTTTTAATTTAATCTCAACAAAATACACAAAAATGTACATTGATTAATCAAAAAACGTGATAACTATAATGGTTATGGAAATCCATCATAGATATAAATGTATAAAGGTGTTCGCATTGTCATTATGTATTCCGCGGTCAATCGGCCACCCACAGCGCATAAAACGTACTTATTCATAGTAAGTAATCAATTTCTTTAACGGCCTATTCTTCGGCAAACATAGATGTACTTTGCTTCTATACATAATCCATTTATCGTAGACACTGAACAGTCAACTGTAAAAAGCATGAACTATAGCAGATAACATTTTCTATTGTGAAACAATTCACATAATATTTTATTTCGATTTAGCTGATGGAATCGCAAAGTTCTGGAATGGAATCACGTATCTACCGGCAAGCACAGCGTAGGACCTCCACACACATAATTATTAAGACCGCTATACGCGGGATGCAGATTGCTTACGATATCATAGTAAAATATAGTATCGTACCCGCTGTGGCGAAGGTGTTTGAAAACGGGCTGTGCACTCGCCTGGTGGAATTCCTGGCGGCGACTGACGCAATCATCGACCGACAATACGCCTACCGTGTAGCTCCACGACGTCGTATTGCCGCGAGGTGGTGAGCAGAGTCCTGCAGGCCCGAGAGAAGAAACAGCATAATTGCTGTGCTGTGATTTGTCGAAGGCATTCGACGTCGCCGACCACGCCGTATTTGCTGTTAAAATCCAGCACTACGGGCTGAGTGGTGCGGCGCAAAGCTTGCTGGCGAATCTCATTGCGGAACAGGTCTCAGACTGGTCGCGTGCGGTGGCCTCGAGAGGTCCGAGCCGTTAACCTCAACCATGGGAGTGGCACAAGGATCTTCTGTCTCTAACATAAGCTTCTCTCTGCTCTTAAATGAACTTCCGGATGCTGTGGATGCTGCTGAAATATTTATGTATGCAGACGACGTCGCTGCGGTCGTCACAGCATCCATCGTGGATCTGCTGGAGCAGAGATTGAACGACACGACACCGCAACTGGCGCAGTGGTTCGGGTTGAACGGTTTGGCCCTTAACCTATCCAAGACCCACTTTGTACATTTCTGCTTATCCGGCCACCAGACTTAGCTGTTAAAAAGTAGAAGTGGGAGAGAAACGGATAGAACAGTTGAGGACCATGACTTTTCTCGGTTTCGAGATCGACCGGAGTCTAACGTGCGAAGCCCATATTGACAAGTTGTGCGGCAGGCTGGGGAGCGCAAGCTTTGCTCTGGGCCGAGTCACCAGATTGGTGCCGGCTCAGGCGTTGAGAAGTTTCTACTTCGCTACGTTCGTTGATTGGATATTGTGCAGCTTGTAGCTAACTTCATTTCCGCCAACTTGTGTGACGCGGCCTGTACGGTAGGCGGTAACCTACAGCTTAAAAACTATGACATATAAATATGATATACAAACTTACTTTAGTTAATAACTGTTTTATTTAAACTTTACACGCACGGCCACGGTGGGCTGTATTGGGTAAATGAATGATTTCAATTTCAGGGTGGAATTTTATCTATAGTATTAAAATTGAGTAATGATTGAGATTATCTGAATTGATTCAATGATAAGGAATCGACATTCCATTTATACGAGTAGATATCATAATAAATAATTTCCTAATTTCGTGTGGGTCTTATAAGCGTTCGCAGGCATATCAATATAATTTATGTAAATAGATAAATTTTTACCCACTTTGTAATTGCTCTACTTTAGGTCAATATAAAATCGGTGCGGCCTAGGTCTTAGGTTAGGCCTAGATTCAATCCAGATAACTGCGAATTTCTGCTACGTCGAAAACTAAGTCTAAAGTCACCAGAATCGGATCCAGATCCAGTGGCCTCAATATTTGTTAATAAAAGGAAAGCCACAATGATGCTTAAAAGTCGAATTTACATCACTTAAAATTGTTTTTTGTTTACTTGCAGAATTGCATCTTGGAAAAACACAAGTTTGTCCTTATTTATTCAATGTTATTTGCAAAATTCACACACTCTGACTCACTGCAGTAAATCGAAAGCAAAAGTGCAATGTAATTGAGCTAGGCTTGTTGCGTGTTAACATATTATCAAGTTACGTTCGCGTAGTTAGAGCAGTGTAGGTCACGAACTAAGCCCTTCCAAAATCTGTGGTAAAATTATTTGAACAAAGGAAAATTATAGGGTTCATCAAATACAATACAGGATTACTGGCAATCAATTAGCATTCTTTTAATGGAATATTCTGTACATCAAAACAAACATCTTTTGTAATATGGCTTCTGAAAATTCGTATTTATTTTCTGCCATACAAAATAAAATAAAAAAATGTTTTATTTAAACTTATCTCTATGTAAACTGCGCGCGTGACGCCACCCTCGAGACTTGGACTTCTGAGGAAATACTGTGTAAATATGCAAACGAGAAAAAGTGTAAATAAATATTAGTTAAGTATGTAAAAACAAATATTTGTACAAAATACATGCTGTTTCCACTTTCACAAATTTTTTTTGGGTCTGAGATTTGTGAAAAATAGTAAAAACAACAGTTGTTTGTTTTGAAATACAGAATGTGCCCTTAAAAGAATGCTAATTGATTACCAATAACCCTATTTTATGTATTATTTCTATTTAATTTTATTTAAGCCGTGGTGGTCTAGTGGTAATGACACCCGCCTTACAATCGTGAGGTCGTGGGTTCAAATCCCGGTCCTGTACCAATGAATTCCTTGGAACTTATGTATGGAACTTAACACCACTGGCTTTTCGGTGAAGGAAAACATCGTGAGGCAACCTGCATGCGTCCGTAGAAGAAATTCGATGGCGTATGTGAATCCACCAACCCGCACTGGGCCAGCGTGGTGGATATGGCCCAATCACCCTTCGTGGGTAGGCCTACGTCCTGCAGTGGACTATTAAAAAGGCTAGTACAGTACAGTTTCTATTTAATGGAGTGTAAAGGCACGTACCTGTATCATACCATTAAATTATATTAGCTGGGTACCTAAAATCATATAGACGGATACACGTTCTTGTCCTATCTAATGATTGACATCATTTTTAAAGGAAAATTGTCAAAGTCATTAATTTATGCTATTCATAAGTTTTCTTTATATCCGCATACTGCTCGTATTAATTCATTGTTTACCTTATCAATATTCAACAGCTATTTCTATTATTGTTTTCACCTTTCCGTTTTGAATTATTACTCATTGTTTGGAAACTCACGTTGAGAATATGCGAGACTTGGTAAGGCTTGCGTATGTTTTGTGTAAATTTAGCCACCCTTTTTTAAACAACAGAACTACGAACAAACGTATTATGTATTTTAAAACATAAAGTATTATCGTGCGAGTGCGTTCTCACAATAATCACATAACAATGGAAGTTTATGCTGATGGTAATGACTCCATAAGGTAGGCTCTACCCTATCTTATGGAGTCATTGCACTGACCGACAAAATGGCGTAACGTGTTTTCTTATAACAATACTCGTTTTGGAATACAATAGCTGTGGATGTAAGATTCGATATATGGATTTATTCGAGTCACGGCGAACGCGGAACGCGTCCTTGGTGCATGCCGCGGCCGCGCGCCGCCCCTAGAGCTTATCTCAGATTGTAGCTCGCGGAGTGGCGGCTTCACTCGACCAGTGACCGTAACAGCCGCCGCACCGAACCGGCGCGCCCGCTCCGCATCGTTGCTCGTACGCGTGCCGCGTTTGTTTACATACACTCGAAATGCCGGCACGATAAAATTAACACATCAACAACCGAACTTATCAGCGTTTAAAAATCAGTGCACTATCAGTGAAAATGTCGTTCAGTGTTATTGTATTACTGATAATACTCTTCCTCCTACTACTATTGACAGTTTTCCACTACGCGACAAATGGCAGAAAATATTGGCACCTCAGAAATGTTCCGTACAGGGAACCGTGCCCGATCTTCGGCAACTTTGGGCCTACGTTCACGATGAGGCGAAGCTACACAACTATGCTTCAGTATTTTTATGACAGTTTTCGTAGTGAAAAATACGTGGGGCTATTTCAAGCCCGAAGACCGACGCTGATGATTATCGACTTGGAAATTGCGAAAAATATATTGTCGAAAGAGTTCCCTAATTTTTGTGATCGCGTCTCTGTTGCGACAGATACGCGACGGGAACCGCTGCTTCGCAATCTGGCGAATATGAGTGGGGCCGAATGGAAGGCGATGAGGCACATAGTGACGCCCACCTTTTCTTCTGCCAAAATGAAAGGAATGTTTCCACTAATAGCTGAATGTGCTCAAACATTAAAACATACCCTACTTAAAATGCCGCTTGATGAGGTCAACGTCCCCGGAATAATGAGTCGCTATACGACCGACGTCATCGGGAGCTGCGCATTCGGCGTTGACCCGGGTTCCCTAAAAAATCCCGACTCACCGTTCCTGAAAATGTCGCAAAAAATGTTCAAAATGGACCGTGCTACAATTCTCAAACGATATTGTCGCACATTCTTTCCTAGACTATTCAAATTTTTGAATCTCAAAAGTTACTCTCCCGACGTTGAAGTCTTCTTCACTGCTATCATAAACCAAGTTCTTAACGAAAGACGTTCTACCGGAGTACAGAGACAAGATTTCCTACAGCTGATGTTAAATGTTCAGAAAACTGAGAGTAGCTTTGATATGACGGATGCATTAATAACGTCCAATTCGTTTATATTTATGTTGGCCGGACTAGAAACATCGTCTACTACTCTATCCTTCTGTTTATATGAACTAGCCAAAGACACAGACTTACAAGATCGAATAAGAAATGAAATAAACGAGTGCCTTGAAAGATTTGGCGGCTTGAACTATGAGGCTGTTAACGCGATGCATTTGGTCACGCAAACTTATATGGAGACCTTGCGAATGCATCCGCCGACTCCGCTGACTACCAGACTGTGTAACAATCCTTGCACCCTCAATGGATCTGAGTTGACGTTAAAAGTGAAGGATCCGGTTCTGATCCCCCTGTACTGTATTCAGAGAGATCCAGAGCACTTTCCGGATCCCGATAAATTCGATCCAGAGCGATTCAAAGATGATTCGAATCCGGCCGGATTTTTGGCATTTGGAGAAGGCCCAAGAAGTTGCCCAGGTATGTACTACATTTTTCTAATTACTTTTTGAGATTAAACGTTAATGTTTATCTGATGTTGCTCTCCAATACAAAGTTCATTAAAAATTAACTAACTCGTTCTCTAACCCCATTGAAGAAAATTTTCTTCAAAACTAACACGTAACAACAGTTGGTTATGATAAGATAGTGCCAGGAAAATATAAACATCCTTTGTTCCCATTGAAGAGTTCCAGATACATATGCAAAAATATTTTAAAAACCAGTGCATTGTTCTCACTGATTCCGATACATTGTTTGGCAGAGTATTTCAAAAGACGTCCGTAAAATATGCTCTACCTTATGTATTGAGAGCAGATTGACGTAAGAATACTTATAATTGAATCTTATACAGTCAAAACGTGTATTTTCCTAGCTTCAGTCCTAATTTCTCCATCGTTCGTATCTATTTCTGCGTGCAGAACACATTTTCCTTGTCGGTAATTGCATTCACTACAGTCGATTATAAAACAACTGAATTTATTTTTGCAATAGTTAAAGACAGTTTCAAGTCAATTAAGGACAAATTTAATACATTTTTGAAACCGTTTTTTATTGTATTGGATACTTGCTCTATCTTGCGATTTTATCTGCGTGAAAATCTGCTACAGGAGCTGTAACTTCTCCAGAATGAATAGAATACTGTCTATTGCAATAAATTCGCTCATCTATAAAAAAAAACAATGAAAAAAAATGGAATCTAACGTATTTTCTGTACATTTTATTTTCCGTAAATACTTTGCTAAACCTAGACTAAAACATTTTTTGTTTCAGGAGCTCGGTTCGCTCAGCTGATGGTAGCCGCTGGTTTGGCTGCCATGCTCAGCACTTTCACAGTAGAACCTTGCGAAAAAACCACCCCTCGGATCCAATATGATCCCAGAAGCGTTATGCTGAAAAACAAAGGGGGCATATGGCTTCGTTTCTCTCCACTTCAAACTGAGCTTTAAACTGTATTATTAGATTTTATAATTGAATGAGGGCATGAAACTTGCCAACTATTGCTGCAAGTGGAGCTCTTATGCATATAGTGTAGGCATTCAGCGCTTTATAATATTGCATCACAGGGCCACAGGGGCAGGATACTTAACATTACATTATGCTTAAAATGTAGATATACAAGAATATTTTAGATAAACTAAACAATTCTCGCTGTCACTTATCTCATAATTATTATATATTTCTTTGTAACATTCGAAAACTTTTGTTTGACGCCTCTACACAAAAGATGCGAAAATATAATTGTGTCTTGTTTGTTTCCTAAATGTTAAATGTATTTTTATGACTGAAAGATTTAGCGTACCTAAGCATTTTTATTTTCGTAATATAAAAAGTCTAAAAACTCGAAGTTATTTTGAATGATGCATTCGAAAGGTTTTTGGTAAATTAAGGCATTCGTGAGGTGCGCCAACTTGACCATACAAAAACAATAAGCTGTTATCTACCTCTAAATATTATCCGAATAGAGATTTTTTTTTCTTTTAGTCAGCACTTCAATCACTAGGATTTTACATTTTAGTATTTACAGTTTTTTAAATGACCTTAAAATTAACTTGGCTGAAAGTATACATAAACAAAAAACTTTTCTAACAAAAATAATTTTCTATAAGAAATCTTACTAAAGCGATTGACACCAAAAACATAACATTTTGCTACAATTTAAGGGGTGAAAAGAGTTTTCTCCCTGATCATAAATTTTATCAAAAATGTATCAAATTTTTCTCGATGTTTTACGGAAAACGCGAAAGCACCGATTCACGATCCTCTTAAAGGTATACATTTTTATGAGTCGCCGACGTCGCTGTCTGTCAGTATTTTTAACATGGTATGCGAAATACTGCTTCGAAGTGGTAAAACAAAATGATTTAATAATGCTTTGTCGGCGTCATTTTGTAGTTATTGATTTTTTGTGCATACAGTGCGCCGAGCTTGCCTCCAAATAGTTTTTTAAAACTAATACTTGCGTACAAAGAACATGTTAAAGGCAGACAGGTTTTTTACGTTGATTGCCCAATTATGTGATTTCTTCCTACTTGTTTTGTGGGCCAGGTCATCAAGTTTAAATATTATCGCCAAGTTATAAAAACGATTTTGATGATGTGTCATTGTAGTCTGAATCTATTCTAAAAGTTGTAAACTCTCGCTTATATTATTTCTTTTGTTTACTTTCTTCCGAGTTTTTTGTTAAACTTATTTATAACGTTGTACTCATTGATAATGGGATACTGCAGATATGTTAACACACGCATTCATTTAATCAAATGTAATTACCAGTTATTTTTAAACTGATATGCATGTAACAATAACAAACAGTATTTGCTAATGGTTATCGTCCATTGTTTCAGCCAAAGCACTATTTTTATACCACAATTTCTCACTATACTACAGTTAAAGTAAGTACTACAGTTGGTATCGTAAAGGGAATGGTATTGATTTCCTTTCAAAAATAGTATATAACTAGCTGACTTGGCGAACTTCGTTTCACGCAAAATCGTTATAAATTATAGCCTATGTGTTATTTTGATGTATAAACATTACTATTGCAAAGTTTCATCTCAATCCGTTGAGTAGTTTTTGCGTGAAAGAGGAACTATCCATACATACAAACATACTTTTTTTTTATGGAAATCTGTGCCTACAAACTTTCGCGTTTATAATATTAAGTCCAATTATGTTACACATAAACCTAGTTATTACTTTTATTAACTTTTTGAAAATGTATTATCTCTTGTTATTAGGTACCTACCTTTATTTCAAACTTGTTTTTACCCGCGGCTTCGCCCGCATGATATTTTGATTTTTGACGCAATATCATTATAATTTATAGCCTATGTGTTATTCTGATATATAAGCTATATTATTTCAAAGTTTCATCTCAATCCGTTCAGTAGTTTTTGCGTGAAAGAGTAACAAACATCCATACATCCATCCATCCATCCTCACAAACTTTCGCGTTTATAATATTAGTAGGAAGTAGGATGATTTTACAAAAAGGTTTCACACCATTATTAACTCGTCTGTGATGTTGGTAAACGTTTTATGTAAATATGTTTAGTTATCATTCTGTGCAAATATTATTCCTTAATTTGTAAGCATACATATGTGTATTTTTTAAAACTGCCTTTGTGTTATAGCTTTATTCAGTCGAGTTTAATAAATATCTTTATGAGTAAAATTATAAGCTTATTATACTAATAAAATGTTGGTTCTATCACTTGCATTTACTCTCATGTAGGTATAATACTATTAGTGATTGGGTATCACTTTATAAAAATATTGTTGCGAAGAATTTTCTTGGTTTTTTTTATTACCCCCCTATATTGGCGTTTTCACATCGACAAATATCTAGGGCAATGGAGGGAACGTTAATTGCTTCATATCTACCACCCCCAAGCGATAATTTAACTTCATAGGGTAGGTCAACAGACATACTTGTAATCCACCCAGTTTGTGAAGTTGATTTATTTGCGTTAATAACACAGTTGTTACATTTTTTTTGGTTACCACTGCAGGACAGTAAAAATACGTCATGTAAGTGATATATGAGATAGATAACACCTTTATTCCTAGTTTCTATTCAAAACTATTACAATACACGCCTGTTTAAAGCTTTGTTTAGATATATCAATTTTTTGAAGCGAAAACTTCTTTAGGGTAAAACACGACTCGCGTCAGGACACGTGATCTGATCGAAAATTCGTAAGACGGACGGAGCAAGTTTTCACTTCCGGCACTCCCGAAGTGTAACCCGTTGTTTTTTTTTAGGAATCAACTTGTTACAAGAGTTACCTATATCAGTACTGAGTCAGTTTTTTTATACAAATTATAAAGCTAGCGCATCCGACAGAATCTATTTTAATCAACAACTATAAATAGTAACTACATCTCAATGTATCATCTACAGTTATTTATTTATTCAGTTGAATCAAAATGCAAAAGGGCCTTATCGTTCGCATAAACATGAGTAATAAAGCATCGGTACGATAATGTTTATTAGCCGTATTGTTGGTTAATTTGAATCGGTTTATAGATAGGATGGTAATTTATTACCTACACCAATTACACGATGTAAATAGAACATTGAATCAACTTTATGTATCTAAACCACATTTGGTTCTAGATGAGGCATTGATATTACTAGTACCTACTTAAGTATATGCCATAAATAAACATCAACTCTTTTCTTAGTGAGAAATCCACTAAGAAAGGATTTTGCGATAGAATCATTATGATTGTTAATCATTATGATAGTATAAAATTGAATAGTATATTCGTTGTAGTTAAAGATTAATGCTCTGGCTATATTTTTTCGTAGTATGTATTACTAAATATTATTTTGTATTATTGAAGTCGGGCTGATGCTTATGACTTTTCAATCTTTTTCAAAGGATGATAACGACTCCTTGAAATAAATCTTGGGTATACTAAGCGCCACACAAATCGGCGGATGGGAAGTTATGCGCAGAACGCTGCGCAAAACCCGAAATATAGGTATGCGCGGGAGCCAGAGAAACGGGACGCCGGGGCACACCCGCCAACCTCATGCCTCCCGCGCACTCCCTACGCCCGTGGTCAACACTACGCCACTTGTGTCGGTATTGTGCACACATGCGCAATAATTAGCGAATCACGGTGAAGTGTCATCTGCGGCTAACTTCTCATACGTCTATTTGTGTGGCGCTTAGTATATAACCATGATTTATTTATTTTCTAAATTAAAGCTGCTGAATTTGTGAAGTTAATTCGATTGTTTAGGCGTTGTTAGATAGATGTACTAGACTAAGATATCCACTAAAAATGCTTTTAAGCTAGGCAATTTTCACTAATAAGCATGAAGTAGTAAGCAACAGGTAGTAAATTAATATCTGTACTCGTATAAACCTTGTTAATGCGGTTATTTATTTATTTTCATACTATACGACAGTAACTGTTATACGATTCAAGCGTAAGGTTACTTTTTGTATCCGTATATCTTTCACTGCATTCGGTCATATAAGGCAAAAAGTTGTTCAAAATAAATAAAGGAGACGTCCACAAGTGGTATATTATTCAGAGAAGAATCTAACCAAATTGATATATACATCATTTGAAAGCTTGTTTAATGGGCTTCTCAAAAATATCTAACTTCGATATTTTCATACCTGCATTTTTTTTAATGTGAAAAATAAATTGTATGAAATATAATAATACAGCTTTTTATTTCTTCTAGTTTAACAATAATAAAGTGCTTCTATCGTTATTTTACTTGCGTTTGTAGCTGATTCTTCCACATTCATCTGATAATTTGCTAAAATTAAAATTTTTACCCTATCAGTGTGACCAGCTAGTAGGTTCAATGTGACAAAAAGACACTTAAAAAGTGTGTCTAATTGGTAAAAATGCTTTATTTTAACAATTTGGAGATTACTTATAGAGATAAACTACACAACTACATATTGAGCCAAATATATTTATTTATACTAATAATTCAAAATTAATTAAAAAAAAATTGCAGGGCTCTTTTTTGTTATTAACTCATGTAATAGACTCAGAAAAATATGAACTTTCACGAAATGTAACGAGTGTTGTGGTTAGATTTTTTGATTATTATTATACCAGCCTCCATACATTTTGTGGACATGCCCTTTGCGATAAGCATCAACGTAACGTAAACTGATCGTGGTTGTTAATATTTTAAATTACATGTCTCCTTATCTCGGATATTAATTCTTTATCCTCACGTCTTTGTGTTTCACGTAAAGCTCTGATCTTTTGTTAATGTTTAATTTTTCATAAATGATATCATGGATACTTTATTCTTTACAGATTTTAGAATGCGAGATTTTAGAGCAGATGGAAGAGCACAATTTTCTGGACAGCTGCTTAGATATTCTCGTCAGTTTCTCGAACAATACGGAGTTCGTCCAATCTTTTGGTGAGTAGCGCCTTATTCGTTACATGATTCAACACAGTCTATTTTTAATACTTCACATAAATATGGACACAAAGAAGTAGAAGCCGGGACACGCAGTGATTTATTTCAGCTTCCATTTTAATAATACGAAGTCAGCACTTAATAGTTCTTATCGTCATGGAATAAAGTTCATTCGTGTCGTCGTGTGTGATTTTATCTATGCACTGAATTTTAATCGAATCTCTACGTAAGCGAAGGCAGCAAATAAGTAATCGTTGTAATAAAAATAATCGTACGCTGACAGTCAATGCCTTGCAGGCTAATTTGCTTACTATTTACGGACAACTTATTGGTGCTAAAGTTTTATGATTTAATTTTGCGAGATAAAGTAGATTAAAATTGCATTGATGTAGTAAAGTTATGTGCTTCATTCGTATAGGTTTTTTTTTATGAGCCAATAAGGAAAGATGGGAGTTTCGTGGTATATCATTTTAGGCATGATCTCACTAAGGAGTAGTCCAATTTAGACGACTATAACTTTGTTGGATTTACATATTACTTCTAAATTGGCCATATTTATATAAATTTGTTCTGTTCCGTCCTCAAATTACATCAAAACAGTGATCTGAGCGTAAGTTTCTATTAAAAAGTTTAATTCCTTTAAATTTAGATATACTAACTGAGCCATAAGATGGTTTTATACTAGATAACCAGTCTTATTTGAGATCCATGGGGGAGGCCTATGTCCAGCAGTGGACGTCCTATGGCTGATGGATGGATGGATACTAGATAGCAAACATCTACAAAACCATACTTAAATCGCTACGTTGATCCTATGTCCCTATCAAAAGGATAAAGGAAGATGATGATTTCCTCATCATCCATGCTGTAAAAATAAATTCACCAACGATTTTCATCACACCGTTTTGTATTAGATGACGAACATGCCTAAAGCCGTAACTCAAAACTATAATAACGATGAATGCTGTTAGTTTGGTAGTACGCATGATCATACTACGGAAGTAAAAAGGTTGCTTCACAATTTTTCTTTTGCCGAAAAGGAAAAGGTGTGTAAATTAGTTAATTTGTCTAACGGAACACGAATGGAACGGTATACAGTGTGCCTCCGATGTACTTCTTCACTGAAAAGCCAGTGGTGTAAAAACGGACATAAATTTCAAAGAACTCATCAGTACGGGATCGAACTTGAAACCGTGATTTAAATCTTTTATCCTGTTTTTTTTTCTAGTTTTTTTTTTGGTTTGTTGGTTTTTTAAGTAGAATGGGTCTACATTTGGCCACCAACTCGTCTGATGGAAAGCGAAGTTGTAGCCGAAGATGGAGTATGTAGACCTAGAAGATACCTATTCACTCTTGACTTGTAGATATCCAAATTGTAATTGTCAGGAAACAATGACGGAGGCAGGGCATTCCAATCCCTAGCGGTCCGCATTATGAAGGTTTTGTTAATTAAAGTGTCCATTACGTCGTTTCAGAGCCAAACATATCACTGTCACTGCTGGAACGTCGCTCAGAGATGGAAGTGCGTGCGCAGAAAAGCGGCGATGTTCGCATCTCCCCCACTTTCAGGGCGCAAGGGAGTCCGCCGCCCACCGCGGGCTTGGTGGTGGCCATCGCAGATTTACTCACTAATGTCAGCGATTTCAAACGCTGCCCTGTGCAAGAGTGGAACGATCGAGCGCTCTATCGTCTTTTGTTTAGGTAATATTATCCGTCTTTTGTCTTTTATTACCGACTTCCAAATAGGAGGAGGTACTATGTTCGTCTGCATGTATTTTTTATTATGTATGTTCATCGATATTTTCGCCACTTGTGAACTGATTTAAAAAAACTGTTTTAGTTCAAAAGGCTATACTCCCGAGGTGGTCCTATTTAAATTTTATCGTAATAGGCTGAACCGTTTTTGAAAAAATAACAATAGTGTAAAAATACTACATGGATGACACATCGATTTGTGTGAACCATTCGAATTCTGTACACGGTGGAAGTCCGTTATGCCATTTTTGGAAATTAATTAAAAGTTAAATTTAAAAAAAACATCCATATGCTTAGTGTTGAATACGCTGAAAAAGTTGCAAAAGTAGAATACGTGACGTCATTTGTCATATAACCGACCTTTGCCTTAGCATATTATAAACATAAATTAAACCGGGATTTTCATATTCATATTCATATTTATTCATTGCTTAATATGGGTGTACAAGGTTGGTACTGTACTGTACTGTACTGTACTGTAGCAGCCTTTTTAATAGTCCACTGCAGGACGTAGGCCTACCCACGAAGGGTGATTGGGCCATATCCACCACGCTGGCCCAGTGCGGGTTGGTGGATTATTTTATTGGTTCAAGGTTGGTACTTACAGAATAATCGTACAAATAGTCCGCCATATTCAGCCTTTTGGCATGCAATATTTTATGTGAGAATAGGGTTCTATTGCTTACTTATTTACCTACATTTTACACATTCAATACACCTTTACCTTAATAAAAACACTTTATAAAGTTTATGAAAAAACAAAACAATTTTTGGTCATGCACCTGTCAAATGTGAGAAATGTCAAAAAATTATTGAATGATTGCTATTGAGGCATCGCTTATAAAACTGGATTTCGCCCTTTTGTATTGACTTGACGGTCAATTTATACATATGCTAGCTAATTTACAAATATTCAACTAGAATAGCGTTGACTTTTTTATTGCCTACTAGGTACCTATATATTGTGGCAATGTTCAAGTACTGTGTGATGATTAATAACCTGAAGTATGTTTTTTGTGGTCTAGACAGGACAAACTTATTTGAACAATGAGTTATAATAGCATGATGTGGGAAAAATCGTTTTTTTGCCTCGGTTTAAAAATAAAACGTACAAAATTTTAGCATTTATCTTTAAACATTTATGAGTACATATAGATTATATTAGGTATATAATAATATATAAGTTCGTATAGGGCGGGTGGCTATCCCTGGATTCAGTTTTTAAACCGCCTGAAAGCCTCTGACACGGATAAGCACTAATAACTCAAAAAAGTACCTTCCTCTAAGTTGCGCTTTTTCTTCGATGGATAGAAAGTCGAAGACCTGTGGCTGTCGAAATAATGTCCCACCTATCTCTCACCTATCACTTATCTATATCGTAAACCTGCTCCAAATCGCGTGGCAAGACTTTAACTAGCTCAGAATAGAGAAAGACGGGTGACGGTGCATAGTATCAGAGGCCAAGATACACTTTGGGTCGCTGCGCCAACATAATTATGTAGATAGATACACTTATCTACTTTGGTGCTGTTTCCAGATGTGCGTCGTGGTCCAACGGTGCGCCGGGCGAAGTGAGCCGCGTGCGTGCCGCTGCGTGCCGCGCGCTCTTCGCTGCGACGTCGCACAAGTGTGTGCGCAATGCCTTATCTGCTACTAAAGACTGCCTCCATAATTTTCTGTCAATTTTGACGCCTTTGGAAGAAAGTAAGTTAATTTAATAGAGAAGTAATAATTATTTTACGCAAAAATGGCATAACCGGCTTCACCCGTGTACAGAATTCGAATAGTTCACACGGATCGATTTAGTCATTTTCACATTATTGTTGATTTATCAAAAATGGCTCGGCCGATTTCTATAAAATTTAAACGGGACCACCTGTGAAGTATGTCTGTATGTATGTATGTGGTCTGAAATCGGACTAGTCTGTAAAAAGGTATACTTAAAAAAAACATACGCGTCGACTTGTAAACTTCCTCCGTTTCATTGGTTTAAAAATCAGGACAAGTGCAAGTCAGGCTCACACACCGAGGGTTCCGTACAAATCCAGAAAATTTCACAAAATTGGGAAGTAAGTTGTTAAAATCTCTATACTATAACCACCGACAAAAAAGTTTTTCATTTACACTTTTTTATCATACATCGAAAATTACACATTGTTAAAATAATAAAAAATGAAGTTCTTTTATATGATACCTTACATGATACGATTTACTCACTTTGAATTTTGAACCCATATTTTGTGAATTTTGAGGCCCTATTTTTTGTGATTTAAATAAAAATGTACAGTTTTTAGATTTATTCCTATATGTATACTCTGAGACAATGCTTCTCGCCAAATTTCATAGTTCTATGTCAACGGGAAGTACCCTGTGGGTTTTGATTTTTGTGAGTTTCGAAATATGCGGTTTACTATAAATATTTAAAATAAAATATTAAAATTTATATAAATACTTTAAATATGTGACTTACGGCTCTAACTTTTTTAAACGAAAACTGAGACGTTTTTCTTTTACACAACTGCAAGAGACCATAGATATACGTATACAGTTTAAATTTCAACTCGATGTCTTAACGCGTTCCCGAGATAAAGTCTTGACATACACACAGACGGACAGACGGGCAACAAAGTGATCCTATAAGGGTTCTGTTTTTTCCATTTGAGGTATGGGACCCTTTAAATAAATAGATCGGTGGGTATTGTTATCAAACTGAATATTTAGTAAAATTTTATGTAACTTCTATCCTATTTCATGTTATTTGGCGAATAATTAGTAAGTGTGACTTGGAAATAATTTACAATGTTTTTGATGAGACAGTAGCTGTCGATGCGTTCATATATTATGTATGTTATAATACTGACCTATAATATTACTAGTAAACGGTATAATTGTGTTTTTTTTGCATCAGCTTTTGCATCATGTCGTCATCTACCATCGTATCTGATAGCATTGACTGAATATCATGCGTTTGCATCATCTCATCATAATATGCCTTCATATCTGATAGCAATTCCATTGAAGACAATTTAGGTATGATGTATCATCTCGTATGATGTCTGTTTATCAAGATACCTGACATCATGTATTAGAATTAACTTTCAATTGATAGATAGCATATCAATACTAAGTGGACTCCTAACGTTATCTTAATATTTCGCAGTATTTGTTGCACAAATACCTATCTAAGTGTTTCTTGGAATTTATTGCATCAAGGTGCAAATTGTCTGGAGCTTTAGTGTTTTTATTAGAATTGCACTAATTTGTTATTTGCATATAACTCAAGTGTCTTTCCTTAATACGTGTGTAAATCAGAGGCTTCCAACCTTTTTACGCAGTGAAATAGGTGAAATTACTTATGCTTTTAGTAAGGAGTTAGCTTGAAGTTAGCGGAAAATTTTCAATTTAATTGCATTCCTTAACGAGAACCTAAAACAAAATAACTCTTTTTAGGGTTCCGTACACAGAGGGTAAAAACGGGACCCTATTACTAAGACTCCGCTGTCCGCCTGTCTGTGACCAGGCTGTCTCATGAACTGTGATAGCTAGACAGTTGAAATTTTCACAGATGATGTATTTCTAATGCCGGCTATAACAAAAAATACTAAAATCAGAATAAAATAAGTATTTAATCGGTGCTCCCATACAACACACGTGATTTATTTGCCATTTTTGCTCGATATTAATAACGGCAACAGGTAGGCGCTTAAAACATTCACAGAATATTTAGTTATACAAATATTTATATTTATTTCCACTGAAAACAATAAATAAAATAAATAAATATTAGGAAACATCTTACACACGGTCTCTGACCCCAAACTAAGCAAAGCTTGTGATATGGCTGCCAGAGACTGATATACTACTTATACTTATTTTTAAATACATACTTATATAGATAGTACCTAAATAACACCCAGACACAGACCAAACACCTATGTTCATCACATAAATGTTTGCCCTGCGTGGGGATCGAACCCACGCCTCTTTGGTCTAGAAGTCAGGGTCACTAACCACTGAGCTACCGAGGCAGTCAAAACAATATACAATTAATTAATAGTACCATTATTACAAAACAATGTCAATAAAAACTAACTATAAAATAAAATGTCAAAAATAAAATAAAATTAAATTCACAAAATACAATTTCGCTTGTCTATAAATCTAACAAAGATGTACCCTGCGCTCGGCATCCCTACGTCCAAAAGTGCCCATAAGACTGGCAGCGTTTCCGCGCTGAATAGCCAGTGATATGTTCTGGACCAAGTAGTCCCCGGAACGTGGATCACGCCCCCTCTCTTTTCGACGACGCCCGAGATTTGATTTGAATTTTTTCGCCTCTTAGCTCCACGGTCCCGCCGTCTCAACGGCCAATGAGACAAACTTATACGCCAATCCCAGGGTAAAACTTTAAAAGTACATATATTAACTTTAAAACTAAAAAGTTAAATTAAAATAAAATAAATATTTATGGAGGGCTCCCGTACGGTACGGAACTCTTCGTGCACGAGTCCGACTCGCACTTGGCAGATTTTATTTATTATTTATATAACCTTCGGTAGCTGTTGTCTCAAAGGTGGCGGCCAGTGAACCTCCTGAGAAACAGATTCTACAATTTTAATTTCATACAAATTTAAAAAAGCGGGTGTCAAATGAATCTCTCAAGCTTTTGGGGACTACTGGTTTGAACCAATGGCTTGAATGCTTTGTACTGTAAGCGCACCCCGGTCTCTTTACGGTTCTTCCTACATAATCTGCTGTCTTACTCAGACACTATACATACGCACAATCGCTACACGCGCAAGACCGCCCTATCATCACAGTATAGTTAGTTTTTGGTGAAGAAATCACCTCCAATGCAGCCTATTCGCATATTTTTAAATACATACTTCTACAGGGTTATTTCTAATCAATTAGTATCCTTCTAGAGGCTTATTCTGTACATCAAAACTAACAACTTTTGTTCTACGACTTTCGTCAAAACTAAAAAAAAATCAGCTGTTCCATACATTTTGTCGCGGGTGAACTAAATTTTTCTATGCAACAACAAAAATTTTTTTTTGAGTTTTGACGAAAGTCGTAGAACAAAAGTTGTTAGTTTTGATGTACAGAATAAGCCCCTAGAAGGATGCAAATTGATAAGAAATAATCCTGTATAGATCGTAACATCCAGACACTGAGTAAGGAAGAGAAAGGAAAGGACACTCGTTACCCCCACCCGTTTGAGTCTTCCTCACTTCCAGCCCGCAACTATGTATAGGCCGATTCGTACAACTTGGCGGCTGATGTTAGTTACAAGCTGCGGATAACCCAATCTTCGCGCAGCTAAGTTAGCTTCAGTTAGGATTGGGCTATCCGCATCATTTAGCTAACATCATAGCTGCCAAGTTGTATGATTCGGCCTATATACGCTTGCGGGCTGAAAGTGAGGAAGACTCAAACGGGTGGGGGGTAGCGAGTGTCCTTTCCTTTCTCTTCCTTACTCTGTGTCTGGATGTTACTATCTACCTAGTCAGGTCATAAGTATTGTCACACAGTAAAAACTTTTCTTTTAGAATGCTGGCCATAAAAAAGTTTATTGAATTCGAATTTCGAATTGTTCATGAAAATAAAAATGCATGCTTTTTAGAATTTTGCTCATTTTTAAATATGGAGTGGACACTTAAAGAAGACCGTGTTGCAGTTATTGCGTTGCATCGTTGCGGTTACGCGCCAATTCAAGTTTTTGACATACTGAAAAATTTGAATATAACCAAAAGATCCGTTTATCGTACCATCAAACGATACAATGAAGACTCTAGTGTAGATGACAGGTCAAGAAGTGGCACCCTCGGTCTGTTAGGACTCCAGCAGTGATAAAAGCTGTCAAGGCGCGAATTCAAAGAAATTCCAAACGTAAGCAGAAACTGTTGGCCCTTCAGATGGGGTTAAGCAGAACCACGGTGAAAAGGGTGTTGTAAAACGTAATAATATTATTCAAACTTAACGGCGGCTCGGAATACGAGGCGAGTGGTTGCGCAGTAGCAATATATCAGCGGCGCAATATCGTAGCTAACTTCACAGAAACCATTAAATTTGTTTCGACCTATAATCGCACTTCATATTCGTTGTATGTTTGAGTTTCATACGACCTCTACTAATTGGAATTTTTTTGACGTGATAGAGTCTTATGTTATTATATCGTTGGACACCGGCTGCACGCACGAAAAAGTGTCACGTTTCGCTTAAGCCGAGCGTGCAAGCGAGAGCGCGGAACAAGGGATAGAGAGGCACGATAGGCCCCGCGCGTTCGGCTTGTTTCAGTTATTGATTCAACAATGTTTTCTTATGATGTTATCACGTAAAGTAATCGTCCATAAACCGACTTCAATAAAAATTGGCTGTCTATGGACAAACAATGTTTTATTGATTTGTTACACTCAACAGACACCTGGACCCGTGCTCTTTATTACTGTACTGTATCAAAATAATTTAATAGTCTACTGCAGGACGTAGACCTACCCACGAAGGGTGACATATCCACCACGCTGGCCCTGTGCGGGTTGGTGGATTCACATACGCAATCGAATTTCTTCTACGGACATATGCAGGTTGCCACACGATTATTTCCTTCACCGCAAAGCCAGTGGCGTAAAATTCCGTACAAAAAAAACCCGGTGGTGGAAAATTCCGTACATAAAAAAGCCAGTGGTGTAAAATTCCGTACAAAAAAAAGCCAGTGGTGTATAATTCTGTACATAAAAAAGCCAGTGGTGTAAAATTCCGTACATAAAAAAGCCAGTGGTGTAAAATTCCGTACATAAATTCCAAGGAACTCATTGGTACTGGACCGCGATTTGAACCCACGACCCCACGATTGTAAGGCGGGTGCATTCATGCATTACTAATTTGAATCCTTCACAGATATCGCTAACATGGATTCCTACATGGAACGTGCTCAAGCTTTGCTCTTCCTGGCGTCGCTACTAGACAACCGCTCCGCTGCGCAGAGTGTGTGGCAGTTCCTGAGAGAAGAGGCGTCGACCAATGTGCTGCATTTGATCCTTCAGTGTTTGGAGAGCGATGAGAACGGTAAATCAAGTTGTCTTGTTAACAATTTTACTTTATTATTATACTATACTAGACTATACACGGGTAGACTACCCGTGACGACGGTCGATGCAACTCGGCCGAAACGTTGGGATGATGAGGTATTTATTTTTCATCACATCTATTCGAAAAGGACTACTTGGTTCGCCTTTAAGTGCGCCCAAAGGAGGTGTTTTCTATAAGGAACTTTATAAATGCGCCGGAATTATCTTTGCCGCGCACTTTTTGAATTTGGAACAAATAAGTGCGACGGAATGAACTTTGCCGCGCACTTTTTGAATTTGGAACAAATAAGTGCGACGGAATGAACTTTGCCGCGCACTTTTTGAATTTGGAACAAATCAGTGCGACGGAATGATCTTTGCCGAGCACTTTTTGAATTTGGAAGTATTTGTAATGTTAGTGTTCAGCGCCAAGAAAATAAATGAAAAGAATGTAAATATAAGTTTTCATTTGTTTTATTATTCGATACAATTTAATTTCAATTTAGTTGTTACTCTACGTTTTATTAAATAATAATATTATAGTAAAATATGAGGCGCCTTTTGTTTCCTCATGTACCACTCGGGCGCGAAATATATTTTTGGCTCGGGCGACGTACTTTGAATCCCTCGCTACGTTCAGGATTCTACTAAAGAATCCCTCACTTCGCTCTGGATTGAAAAAAGCGAAAAAAAAGTAAAACTCTTTCAACTAATTTGGTTTCAGAACTACAAGACGCGGCCTTATATTGCCTGACACAACTGTCGCAATCTCTGACTCGCATGAAACATGCGGACAAAACAAACGGCGACTCATACGCACAGTTGTACGACAGTCTGAAATCTCCCTACACTGATAGTCATGATAGGCACAGCTCCGGGGACCACGAGAGAAGCGACTGCCGCCCGGAATATATGGCGGAGGAGCTGTGTAAAGCGCTGATTGACCTTTTTGATAGATTGTCTTTGGAGAATAGTCAGTTTCAAAACAGCCTAGGTAAATGTGCTCTTTTATTTAAACGTATTATTTTTTTGCTGTCTGTACTATTGTACGAGCCTTTTTAATAGTCCACTGCATGACTTAGGCCAAAGAAGATATAATAATACTACGCTTAGGCCTATTACCCACGAAGGGTGATTGAGCCATATCCACCACGCTGGCCCAGTGCGGGTTGGTGGATTCACATAAGCCATCGAATTTCTTCCACAAACATGTGCAGGTTGTCTCACGATTTTTTCCTTCACCGAAAAGCCAGTGGTCTAAAATTACGTACATAATTTCCAAGTTTGTTTTGCCATCTATTATGTCAATATCGGTGACTTCGTTCGCGGTATCTTTTCTACAGAACTCGGCACTTCTACAAGATAGGACAATCACGGCAACGAGCTGACGCAATGATGCGATGCCGGTATAATACCTTTCACTTTGACATGAGTTAGTCAGGCCGAGCCGCGGAACTACTCGGGCCGTATCCGCAGAAATAAGGCGGCGCGGGGAAGACTTTGTTCGGCCTCGCTTTACCTCCCGCTCGCTCTCGTTATGCGAATAACTGGCGCATAAGAAAAAGCTAAGACATCGTCAGAACGCGTACATAATACGGCCACTGATCTTATTTCATTACAAATTATTAACTCCAACCCGGCGGCATTTATGTTTGCCGACCTTGATGTGTAAAGCGTTTTCAAGGCTCGTATGTCCGTGCAGACGAGCGGTGGAGCGGCACGTGCGCGTGCCTGGCGTCCGTGCTGGCGGCGAGCGCGCGCAGCCGGCGGTACGGCGCGCACCGGCGCCTCGCGCGACGCCTCGCCGCCGCCGTGCGCACCGTGCGCGACTCGCTCGCCGTGCACGCCCAGCCTGCTGACGTCATCCGGACCGCGGACCGGGTCAGTGTAGCAGGACTTTTATACTGGCAATTAAAATGGCAGTTAGTGTAGTAGCTTGTGTGTGGAAGTAAGGGAAAATGTTGCATTCAGCACCTTGCATTAAGACATGCTCAAACCCAGAGCGTGACTTGCGTTGTACGTGCCGAGATAACGACCGAGTTCACATTTGTTTAGACTTTAGGGCCCAATCATACTCTAGTCTGAATCAGTTATTGCCGTTTCGTCACCCAATCATATGTCGGAATCAGGTATCGCAGTTCCAGGTCGTAACCTATTTGTGTAACTTTTTTCTATCTCGTTTTATATCATGGAATCGAAATGAAACAACTGTTTAGCTTTTTTTTAGTTAACTTTACGCTTCGCCCAACCAAAACGCCGGCATAATAATACGCAGTGCTAAAGAGTTTCTTTCGAAGACTCAAGTTTCGTTCATTAGCTATAATGAACATGGAACGCTTAGAATACTTCATTTTTTCATCATAATAATATATATACCTATATACTGAAAGAAATAACCCTTGTGTTCCTTATTCAGAGTCCAGCTCTCCGCTGCCTGTACTGGCTGCTGACGGTGTCGACGGCGGCGATGGTCGACTGCCCCTCGGCGAAGGAGAGCTTCGCCGAAGACAACGCGACCGTATCGCTGAACCGCCTGTGGCCCTGGTGCATGATGACCGAGCAGCTCAGGCTCTCTGTCATGCATCTGCTCTTCACTTTCACTAACGACTGTCCCAAAGGTGACTTGTTGTTTATTTTACTTAGCTACTGATTGCAGTAACCGTTCGCTATCGCTTGCCTAAAGAGAGCTTTACCAAAGACAACTCCACCGCGTTCCTAATTCGCTCGCGGCTGTTTTCTTCTGCTTATCTGCTCTTTACTATTTGAAAGGCTATCCTAAAGTCTATTATCTGCTGGAATCTGCTTATTCGATTTGGATTCTGATTGAATGTTTAGCTATCACTTGGTTAAGGAGAGCTTTGCCGAAGACAACGCGACTGTATCGCTGAACCGCCTGTGGCCCTGGTGTATGATCTCAGAACAGCTGAGGCTCTTTTTTATTGATCTGCTCTTCACTTTCACTAACGACTGACCTAATATGGGTTTCTATATTAGCCTCGTTTATAGCGATGGTCGATTACCTGGTAAGCAGAGCTTTACCGAAGACAAATCGTTGTCAACTTATCATACAAAACTTAGTGGTGTCGATGCTTTATACTGTTAAAAAGTAAGAAAAAGCAAGCGCCAAAAAAACTTAGCGCTAATACATAACATTTATATTATATAACATAAGATTTAATAATTTAATTGACATTTTTCATAATCAAAAAGAAAGATTTAAAAAAGAGGTGTTTCAAATATTACATGACACAGTTAAAGCATAAATTTATAATATTATATTTGTATGTTTGAATAGATTTATTATAATATAATTATGTAAATGTAAATAACATACACATACACACTCACACACACACACACACACACACACACACACACACACTCACACACACACACACACACACACACACACACACACACACACACACATATACACAAATAAACAGCGCAACTGTATAATAAGTATAATGTTTATTATATTGTGAAACTGCATAAAAATTTGTTTGGTAACATAGTATAAATCAGTTATTGGCCTTAAGTTTAGTTGTTAAGTTAATGTAATGTTTTTTAAGGGCTGTTGATTTTAATAAATAAATAAAATAAAAATAAAATACTACCTTATATCAAGAAAGAACAAGAAAATGTAAGCATGATTTTTAGTGCTGTCAAAATAATCGCGCGGCGTATTCGCCCCCACCCTAAAGCAGATATTATCACTAACTCTTTCTTTATACGAGTATGTCAAGTTACAGCAACCGATATAGAACAAAAGTTATTGCTCGCTAGTGCGTTTATAAAATGACAAACATGCCCCGCTATTGATGGCAATATCATTCATCAGCCTTTATCGTTTTAGGCCTTCTAGTGCCATTGTTTTTATTTTTTTTCTTCATATAGGTTTGCGTTTGACTACACACTGCCTGATGTAAAGCAGATATGCGGTCTAGGATGTAGCACGCTTACCTAGAAGATACCTATTTACTCGAGATTTGAAGACACCTACATTGTACTTTAACGGAAAGACAGACTCAGGCAAAGCGTTCCACATTCTGGCAGTTCGTATGAGGAATGTGGACTCTAAACGCTTGGTTCTAACGCGTGGGATGTCCACCATAAAAGGATATTGTGGCCTATTTTTAACCGACTTCAGAAAGTAGGAGGGTACCCTCCTTCGACTATATATTTTTTTGTGTATGCTTATCGATATTTTCGCCAATTTTGAGCCGATTTAAAAAAAAATAGAGTGAAAAGGTATATATACTTTTAAGATGAGATGAGAGAGATATTTGAGATTCAAATATTATCGAAATCGGCTGAGCCATTTTTCAACAATTATGTAAGAATTGTATACATCAATTCGAGTGAATTATTCGGTTTTTTTATTAGACTACAAAACAGTATAAATGTGTGTATTTTGTTTACCATTGAAGTCGGTTGTGTCATTTTTAGCGAAAAATAATTAAGGGCTAATTTCACCCATAAATGACCCGCAATAGGTATACATTTACTGCTTATGTGGCATTTGCGAACTGGTGCTTTTGACGCGAGCTCTTTATTACAACGTAGTTTTACCATATTATTACATGCTCATTTCCAGTGAAAGCGTCTTGTTATTTTTTCACCAATTTAAATATTAAAACGTAGTAGCTCATTGACGTGCGTCATGATATTACGTAAATCTAATATGTTTATAGGCTAGACACTTCATAACAAGACATAATCTATTGAAGGTATTATGTTGTTGCCTACTTCAAAAGGTTACCTACCTACACATACACGTGGATAATCGTCAAAATAAACTTATGAATGTTGAAAGTGTATTTTTTCTAAGATCCCAAGCGAATCTCTAATTAGCATGGAAACCAAAAGAATACGCGTTATCTATTTATGGGAAACTAATTTCCATTTCATGGCTTTTGTAAGTTAACTGAAGCTACTGTCTACAAATCAATAGAAATGGGAAAACCTGTTATCCAAACACAATGCAACTACGTCAAACGTTGTTTGGACTTCCTTTTTCTTGTGGATTGAGTTGTTTTCGTGATATCACGGAAAAGTCACAATAAAAAAAGGTTAATTCCGTTTGGTGTCGGTATTTGTGATGAGACTATGCCTATTAATTTTCTATGAGGTCGGAAAAATTAAAACTACGCGTTGTCAATAATTACACCAGATCATAACTTTTTTTTAAAATTTATTTATCAATCACAAACAATATACAAGCTTATCTTATACCTACCAATAAACCAATTGGTTTGTCGTGGTAAGTATTTGCACTCACCCCCACACTATTAACTAAAATAAACTACAACAATTAAAAAGTAGGTACATTTCTACACAGAAATTAACAAACGTTGCTAACCTACTCACGAATGATACATAATTAAATGAAGCATTTAACATTAATTCTTAAATAACTACATCTTAGTATTTAAAATATTATTCATAACAAACATATGAGACAACAGATTTAGGTACCAAATGATTCCTGTATTTGATTGATCATTGTCACATTCCTATACATACGCATAATAGAAAATAAAAAAAAAAGTTTAAATTATGATTTTGCAGTAAAATATTTTAAAAAGATATGATAATGGGATTTATATAAAAATATCAGTTGCTAGGAATAGATATGTAAAACAATACAACCTCTGAATATGAAAAATTACCAACATTTTTTTGTGACGAGGAGATACTCGTAGTATGTGTTATGTAATTTTTGAATTAATATAATTTATAGAAAATATAAAAAAAAAAATAATATAATAGATAAATTATGATATAAGATACAGTTTTTATTTGCAAAGAACGTTTTCATAATTATGGTAATAAATCACCACTTTATAAATTAAAACAAAGAAATTCACCTACAATGCCTGCCCACTTAACATAATATCCTTTAGGTAGGTACTTCTATTTCCATTTTGCGAAATTAGGCGAAAAATGTCATCCTCGGACTCGACGACAATAGGTTTAGTGGTTTCTTCCTCACGTGCCAACACTTTACCATTTTGGAACCACACATATTTGTATGTCGGCCTTAGTTGTTGCCGCGCGGTCCATAGAAGGGACTTGTTGGCTGCAGTGAGCGCTCGGCGCAAGGTCACCTTCAACTTGGCTACGTCCGGCGGGAGCCCGCTTACAATGTGTTCTGCTAGAACTGGTGTCTTTCTAGCTGCGCTTGCCCACATTTGAGCCTGCTCATCATGCTGTAGTCGAAGTTGTATTATACAGTCTTGTTGATTGCGGCGATCTATCTGCTTAATATTTGTAATATCTGTGGTAGACGTACTAAATAATTGAGATAGCCTGGAAGATACGTTTTTTAATCTTTCCTGAGGCATCTTAGGCAACCCACATAATTCCACTACATTGTCCAAACGCTGCTGGTCCATTGCAACTAAACACTTAAGTACGCTCAAGCGTTCCCAATACAGTGCATTCGACAATATATGCATCGTACCTATATTAATATTACGGTGTATCTTATTTATATAAGTTTGTCGGTCGCCGGGTAAGATAATGTCTCTATAGATCTCTACGATCGTCGTTTTCTGCAGAAAATCACGATCGTTGAATGTGAATGGTTGAAGACCACGAGAAGTTGAATGGAGGAATAAACATGCACGTTTATTAATCCATTCGACTTTTCGCAGTCTTTGAGTATGACGTGGTCGTACTAGTTTCTAGTAATTCATATGAAATATGTTTGGCTACAGCTTGGGCAGCGATGTGCGTGTGCGTGGGCGGACGGAGCCTGATAGTAGAGGTGTGCAGCCTGGGCGAGCGCGAGGCGGCGCTAGCGTCGCGTTCCCATCCCGAGACGCTGCTGGTGCTCGCGCTCGACACCGCGCGCCACTGCCTGCACCACCACCACTGCCGCGCGCTCGTGCTCAAGGTATCGACACATAGCAGCCTTCAATCTATGTATAGAACACACCGCGAGCGTGACAGAGGAGTGTGGGGACTGGGCGAACGCGAGGTGGCGTTGACGTCGTGATTTCACTTCTTAGTGCTGGTGCGAGCGCTGGAATTGACTATTTTAACCACTTTAGGCATTTGTGTTTCACTTGGCTTAAAAACACTCAGATGCCAGATCTAGCCACCTATGTACATACTATGTGTTTATTAAAGGTTTTTGTTAACTTAATGTCTGTTCGTCAGAGCGAGTTGATGTCGAGCATGTACAAGAGCTGCGTGCGACTCCGCACGCGCGGGCTGAGCGCGGCGGGCGCGGCGTGGGCGCGCGCGTGCGTGGAGCTGGCGCGGCACGCGGACGGCGGCGGCGCGCTGCTGGCGGGCGGGCCGGGCGCCGCGCTGCCGCCGCCGCTGCGCGCGCGCCTGCTGCCCGCGCTGGCGCACGCCGCCTCCCACCACCGACACACCTTCCTCGCCGACCGTGAGTATCCAGTGTGCGTGGAGCCGGCGCGGCAGTATCTACAGGTTACAGGCGGCCTACAGGTTTTTTGCAGACTACAAGCAATCTGTTTTGAGTACAACAGGTTGAGTATCCTGAGAGCTATCTGCGCAGCTGGCACGGGATGAGAAAGAGGTCGACGTGCAATGCTTTGCAAAAAAATTTACGTATTATCTCTAATCTCTCTCTATCTTAAATTAGGTAAGAATCTCGGAATTCGAGATACCCAGCTGTAAGTCTGTAAATACTTGTATATTGACACCCTAAAAGTTGTCTCAAAACCTACATATGGTAGGGTGTACGCAACTATTAATTTTCAAGGTCAAAGGTCACAAAAATCGTTTTTTTGCGCTTTTTTTGTAAATATCTCATTTCCTATGGGTTTTTTGCTATTTGTATTTATATCAATACTTGCATTCAAAAATGCAAAAATCGGGCGAAACCGGGGGCCTATTGGTCTTCACCCGCTCATATGAAAAATTACGCTGATACTATGGCGCCTTAATTTATTTAGGGTCGGTTCAGATAGAAAATAAATGGTTAGCGCTGACACCTTGTGAACGAATGTTTCGAATACGCTAACCACAATATATATTTATTTACTCAGTTGCTTATATTCAAGGGGATCACGTTAACACTTAACATGTATTAGATATGAGCGTGCTAAAACGCTAATCGGGTCTGTTGGTCGGTTTCATTTTAAAGTAAATACGTTCAAACTCGTACGACAAATATCTAAATCAGTTTTAACTTGTTTTCGATTTGTTTTTTCCCTGTAGATAGTCGATGTAGTAAAAACCTAATGTTTTTCAGTTTATTTGCACAGACTGCTAATTAAACTGTTTTGATCGTTAAAGGAAATTGAAAAATTAATTTGTTGCTATATTAATTAGTATACTTACTTGCATTAGACCTTCTCATCATGAACAATAGCGTAAATAAAACCTTTTTTTTTACTTAATTACAGTAGAACAAAACAAGTAAAAGTTTTATTAAAATATATATGCAGAATTATGCAACATATATCCACCAACCTGCACTGGGCCAGCGTAGTGGATATGGCCCAAACACCCTTCGTGGGTAGGCCTACGTCCTGCAGTGGACTATTAGAAAGGCAGATACATGCAACATACCGTTTACATAATCATGTTATAATACAACTATGTTATGTTAAATTCTATGTACACCAGGGTCGATAATTTATACAACCAAAAAAAAATAATAGTAGGATGAAACCCATTAGAAAAGGAGGGGAATATTATAAAAATAAAAGGAAAAATAATTTACGGGCGATCTGAGGTCGGGAGGGGATAAGGGGGGGGTTTTAAGGGGAAAAAACGGTTTTTCTCGATTTCCGGCAAAACTAAAAGTCCTATCGAAAAACGTCAAATGGCAAAGTTGTGGGTAATAAAAAGATCTAAAACTTTTGTATTGACACTTTTTTCACATAACCTCAAAATTTATGTGAAAAATCCAAAAAACCGAGTTTTTGGTTTTTTATTTTTATCTTTTACAAAAATATTTTTTTTTTAACGAAATTTGGTGAAAACTTACCTTTTTATGTCCCAAATACGCTGTAATTTATTTGATTAAAAATATTAATTTTTTCACCTTATTTTGAATTAATATCGAAAAAACACCCTAATTTTCAATCGAAAATTCAACCGTCAAAATATCAGCTTTTTTCAAAAAGTTGGTATGTTTTCTGTTTGTTGAAATCTCTACTTTCCGATGGTGAAAAAAATATATATATATATATGTTACTATAGTAAATCTTCTCAGAAAATGCAATAAATCGAAAAAAACTCGAATTCGAAAGTTTTTTTAAATTATTAATAATAATTTTGAGCTATTTATTAAAATTTACACTTTAATTACTCGAAAAACGTTAAATTACATGTTACATTGATAACAAAAAAATGCAAATAAAAATAAACTACTATAATTCACAAACAAATAAGTTAATAAAATTAATATTTAATAAGACATCTACAATATTTGGAGAAAGTTGTCGAATCTTCTTTAAATTATATGCGTAGATGCCTATTTATAACTATTTTAAAATAAATTATATATACCTGAGTAGATATACCTGAGTGACCTACGAAAAATTGTAGCCCATCAAAAGGTATTTCGTGGAGAAGTGGGGAAGGGGCTAGGCTGGTCTGGGTCTTACTACATACTCGTACAAACCTACTATTACGAGGGTCAAACTGAAAGTTCTTAGAAAATCAAAAACTGATTACATTAGCCAGTTATTAGTTTTATTATATCTTTTCAAAATATTGTCCATTCACGTCAATACACCGCTGCATGCGATGGAACCACTGGGAAAAGCACTTTGCCCACTCGTCCTTAGGGGTCTCTTCAATGGCATCGCGATACGCAGCCACCGCTTCTTCAGCATTCATAAACCGCTTTCCTTTAAGTTTTTCTTTAATTTTTGAAAATAAATAAAAATCACAAGGCGCGAGGTCGGGGCTATACGGCGGGTGACCCAGTAATTCAACGTTTGATGTCGCCAAATAGTCGATCGTTCGCTTGGCGGTGTGCGATGAGGCGTTGTCGTGGTGAAGGAGGATCCTACTGCGAGGTCGTTTCTCTCGAACTTTTTCCAAGACAAGTGGCAAACAATTGGTAGTGTACCATTCTGCAGAAACTGTTTTTTGATCCTCTAACACAATTGTCGCGAAATGACCTATCCTTCCAAAGAACGAGGCCACCATTTTTTTCCCCGCACTTCGATCTCTCTTCACTTTAGTTGGCAACTCCTCGAAAGGAAACACCCACTGAGCAGATTGTCTTTTGGTTTCAGGATCATAACAGTAAATCCAGCTTTCGTCACCTGTTAGTATGTCGAACACAGCATTTGAGTCACCTCCGTTAAATCTTTCAATCATTTTACGGCACCAATCCACACGATGGAGTTTTTGAGCCTCAGTCAAATTATGAGGTATCCACCGGGCGCAAAGCTTCCTGACCGCTAAATGTTCGTGTAGGATTTTGTGCACTTGACTCATACCGATGCCTAAGCTTGTCCGAATCTGCTGATAGGTCACTCTTTTGTCAGTCTCTATCATACGCCGCACAACACAGATGTTATCTTCAGTCGTCGCCGTAGAAGGCCGTCCCTCACGTAAATCATCAGTGAGATTAGTGCGACCACGTTTAAACTCATTAAACCAGTTGTAAACAGTCGCACGAGATGGGGCTTCATCGTGAAAGGCCAATCGTAGTCTATCATAACTTTCTTGTTGACTTAAATGACATCGAAAGTCATAAAAAATCATTGCACGAAAATTTTCTCGTGTTAAATTCATGTTGACGTGACACAGACAATTTTCAATTTGCCGCCAAATCGTAAAACAAATGACAAATGAATGAAGTATATACTCAGTAATATTGGCAAAGAGTTCTATTTTCAAATTATAGAATTATTTTTTTATTATATTGTTTATAAGTGGCCAGTTCTAAGAACTTTCAGTTTGACCCTCGTATATACTATATATTTCGTAGCAGCTGTTACAACCGTTAGCCTAACCAGTATTCGAAATACAGTACAGTATACAACATCGTTTATAAAAATACACGTGCACGCTGAGTTTCTTGAAGATAATTGTGACAAGTTAACTTAAAAAAACAAAAAATCTTTTCGAATCTGCATAGGAAGGTAAATACTATCTCTATTTATATCTGTATCAATCAACTCAAACATAAAAATCGTAATATTTTCTTTAAAAAATAGTATGCTTAACGTAACATAACCTAAAGATTGAAATTAAATGATATTTTAGTACAAGATAAAACAATAATAATCTCCTTAATTTTACACAAACAAATTTAGTTAATCCCATGAAAAAAAAAATATTTCAAATTACATAAAAAATATATTAAAAATCTATAAAAAATATATAAAATATATATCGTAAATATATTTTTAATAACAAACTTTTGGCCGATTTCCATATATATTTTATACATTTTTAATAGATTTATAATAGGTATATTTTTTGTACATTTTGACATTTATTTCTTTAATATTTTTTTTCGATTTTTTGCATTTTCTGAGAAGATTTACTATAGTAACATATATATTTTTTTTCACCATCGGAAAGTAGAGATTTCAACAAACAGAAAACATACCAACTTTTTGAAAAAAGCTGATATTTTGACGGTTGAATTTTCGATTGAAAATTAGGGTGTTTTTTCGATATTAATTCAAAATAAGGTGAAAAAAATTAATATTTTTAATCAAATAAATTACAGCGTATTTGGGACATAAAAAGGTAAGTTTTCACCAAATTTCGTTAAAAAAAAATATTTTTGTAAAAGATAAAAATAAAAAACCAAAAACTTGGTTTTTTGGATTTTTCACATAAATTTTGAGGTTATGTGAAAAAAGTGTCAACACAAAAGTTTTAGATCTTTTTATTATCTACAACTTTGCCATTTGACTTTTTTCGATAGGACTTTTAGTTTTGCCGGAAATCGAGAATACCGTTTTTTCACCTTAAACCCCCAATTCCCGACCTCAGATCGCCCGTAAATTATTTTTCCTTTTATTTTTATAATATTCCCCTCCTTTTCTAATGGGTTTCATCCTACTATTATTTTTTTTCACTCTTTATTATTTTTAAAGGCTTCAACTCTGGTCTAATGGTCACTTCCTTACGTATAAAAATAAGTATAAGATAGATTAAAAATTTACAAGATTTTGTTGGACATGTTAATAGGGCGCTAACCTTTTTGTTGTTCCTTGGTTATTACTAGAGAACGACAAAAATAAAAAAAAAATAACGTGATTTCTCGGAAGTACCACCTATACACCTATACAGCTAAAATATGAAGAGAGAATAAGTGGATAATATTATTATGATAATATTGTTTTTAAGAAAGGCCAATGAGGGTGGCATGATCATACTTGATCAAACCCTCTTTAAAAAAAAATAAAGACTTAAAAATAAATTTAAAAAAGTATGAAGAGCTTCATAAGGCTCAATATAAGAAGCGCCATCGTATTTATAATAGCAATTTAGAGTAGCACTGTTTCTTTTTCACTATAATTATCCATTTGATAGAGAGAACACTTTTTTACGCTGCTATTAAGTTTTCGATGGCGCCTTTAAAATTAGGCCTATTGAAATACCAAAGAATACCATTAATTGCATTAAGTAACTTGTACTTGTTCCTTACAAGTGAGAATCGGTTGTGACATACTTATTCGGACCTATTTAGAGCGGAGCTAATAGGCGTATACATTCATTCAGTTTTTTGTCCACAGCTGAACTCCTAGAGCTGTTATCCGGAACATTGCTGGCCGGCGACACTGCAGAGGTAGTTTCTGCAGCGCGCGCGGTTTGGGCCCTGGCTGCCAACAATCACAAGGTAATTCTACCAAGCAACAACGTCAAAAGCGAACAGTGGCGGAGCGAGAGGTTCTATTTCATTTCCCTGCGTAACTCGTACCGACAAAATCTACGCTATACAGTTCGAGCTCAGTTCAGATATAGGATAAAGATTTTGGAGAGCCAACTTTGGTTTGGTCAACGCAGGCTCCACTGGGGGAACCTGCCTTCGAGGTGCGAGCCCCTTCGCCCACGCCTCGCGCCGCGTCTGGTAGCGAATATGCTACCGCATTTTCAATAAATAGAGAATGGACTATGGATTGATTATAACGCCTTATGCTCTCAAGAGGAAATAAATAAGTAATAGTACATTGTTCACCGAGAGGAGAAAGTGACCGATTACCGTCGAGGGCTTTAAAACACCCGAGATCGGGAATCGCACTTTCTCTCGAGTGATACATAGTGCTTTATACTACACCTACGAGGAATAGTACTTTTCAACATTGAGTACATAGACCATAACGTACTTGGTTTGTATTTTTGCGCTTTTTCACTGAAATAAGCTAGCAAAACAGTTTCAGAAAAAGATGCCGTATTTTTTTCACTTTTCTATTGCAAAAAATCGTCATAAGTTTTATTATATTTTTTAATTGATTTCTGTGGTAAAAGGTTATCAATCAGTATTTTTGCTGCTTCCTTCAACTGCGGCGGAGTTAAAAAATCTTCATCATCACTATCACTACTTATCATTTTGATAGTTTTATTTTACTTTTCTACGAAAACTGAATCCTCAAACAACACACTAATTGAAAATGGCGCCAATGGCGTCTGCAATTTTCACATGTTCTTTTTTCAAATTGTTTGACACCATCCAACACACAGCTAGTGGCCAGTGTCATTTTGCGAACTTGGAGATAAAAACTCACTGTAAAAACTTTTTGGCTTTTGATATTTAGGTTACCAGCGCATAGTCTTACCCAAAATTAAAAAAGAAAAACACCTAAGAAATGGATTTTCATACACTTTTCTCTCCCGCTCAGATGCGTTTTCTCGCCGCATATTTGTTCGATATGCAATGACGCACTTCCTACTGTAAATTTGATAAAGTATCAAGGTACTTTCCGAGCAGGTGTAGTATAAATATATATTTTACGTCAGCAGTGGGCTGCAAATGGATGCAATTAATAAGAAACAGAGGAAAATAACAGAAATAAAGAGAAGCTTATGTCCAGCAGTGGTTTATTAAATGGTAATTGGGGTACTGCGGCGTTTCGCTCCGCAAGCGGTTCGCACCGCGGGGCGAATCGCCCAAGACTCTTTTGTGATGTAGGTTGTTTGTTTATACATTATTTTTGTGAATTATTTACGTCTTTGGCGCACCGTGCTTATGGTCTCTTGTCTTACTATAGATAGATGGCTGATGGTCATTGGGTTGAGTTGATAGCTCTTCGTCATGCGTCAAGGGTGACCCCACTTATCTCACGAGCCTAATTTTTACTCCAGTGACCGACTTTGACTTTACAAGTAAACTGTTTTTATTCTAGTTCTACTTTGAAATAACATAGATAGCCCGTAATTGAAAATTGTTACGGAATACGTAATTTCTTGTACTTCTTTATTCGACTGCGGAAGCAGTAATTCTTAAAATATTATTCTTCAATTTGCAATGAGATTAGTGATAATACCTACTAAATAAAATACAATGTCACATGGGTATTTTTAATAAAAAATATGTATACAAATGATGTCTACAGATTACAATTAATGTATATGTTTATCATGCACATTTGCTTTTTTTATTCCTTGTAGGTTTGCGTTTGACTACATACTGCCTGATGTTGGGCAGATATGCTGTCTAGGATGTAGCACGCTTACCTAGAAGATACCTATTTACTCGGGATTCGAAGACACCCAGGTTGTACTTTAGCGGGAAGACAGACCCAGGCAAAGCGTTCCACATTCCGGCTGTTCGTATGAGGAATGAGGATTCGAAACGCTTTGTTCTAACGCGCGAAATGTCCACCATAAAAGGGTGGCGCTTTGGTCGCGTCTGCCTAGCCGTACGATAGAAGAAAGGGGCTAGTATATCTCGTGGCTTAATGCTGGGTTATCCAGAACTGATGTAATAAGCCGAAAGGAGGAGAAAAGGCGAGGAGGTGATTCAGACCATCATTATGAACAACTTTTATTATGATGCCAACCCGGAATTCGAGAAAAAAATCAGATGTTTCATACATTTTATCGATTCTGACTTGCAGTTTGGTATGGAACAGCTTGGAAGATTTTTTTTCTCGAATTTTGGTTTGGCCCTATAATAAAAGTTATTCATAATTATGATTTCAATCCCCCTCTTTTGGCTTAGTACAGAGTAAGCAGATAACTATGTATAATAGCAACACATGGCGCCTGGCTATCTCATAACATTGTATGTACGTAATGGCAACGCAGTCTGCATTCGAAATGCGGAAGGGTGCACATCAATTTATTGATTCAAAGTCACGTCAGGCGTCAGCAAAGTGCTTGGTATTGGAAAACAAAGTTGTTAATCGTCAAATGTTTGTTTTAGTTAATTGCATTGCGCATAGACGTCGCGTAGATCAATGTTTGATTTATTCATGAGAACGTCTAAGTGCTTATTTAGGTTTTCAGCAATTAAAGCCTAGTGCATGTATGCAAAACAAGTTGAAGGTTTTTTTACTATGGAAAGTTGATTGTGGTAAAATGTCACGAACAAGGTTCTGTGGTGAAGTTCATAGGGTTCTTAGTCTGTCCATCCGACTCGATGTCACAACGGCTCATAACTTTCACATGTGTGAGCTAAATTACACGAAATTAATGTTACCTTGCACCGTGCAATAGAACACATAAGTTTAAAATTTGTACGGTGAACGGTTAAAGATGGTTCTTGTTACTACGGAGAAAAAAAAACTGCGTGCTGTGTACGGGATGTAACAGGTAGGCTGAAAAGTTCGTAGGCAAGCATCAGAAACAATTTCTTTGATAGAATTTTTTTAGAAAACATTTTTATTCTACGATTTGATTATAGCCAAATAATCTTAATTTTCGGCGATCACCTCTTCATCGGCGCAAAATTTCTGTCCAGCGGGCATCTTCTTCAGGTTTGAGAACAGGAAAATGTTGCTGGCGGCCAGATCTGGAGAAAACGGTGGATTAAAATCGGGTTTTAGTTATTAGACAGCTCCAAACACTGCTCAGAAGAACATCAATTCATTGTTGTTTTTGGTGGATTGTGAGCTCACGCGGCAACCACTTTGAACAGAGCTATCGCATACGCAAATATTCATTCTCGATATGTCCAACACGTTTCTTTGATATCTTTAGGATCCCAGCTATCTCAATCACCTTCATTTTACGACTTTCTGAAATTAATTTGTGGATATTTTTGATGTTTTTGTCGGTGACAGCCTTTTAAGAGTGTCCACTGCGTGCATAGTCCTTGGTGTTCATTTCGCCTCGTTTAAACTTAGCTAACCACTTTTTAATAGTTGATAATCCTGGAGCAAAGTCCGAATAATGTTTATCAAGCAAAGCCTTGACTTCAACAGTTTTTTTTTTGCCATAAAGCAATGTTTTTTAACCTCACGAAATTCTTTTTTAATTTTCGAAAATCAATTTTTTTAAAATAACAAAAGTTGCTTCTCGCAAAATGGTACAACTCACAAGCTAATGGTATGACAACTTCAAAATTATACACGTGTCCTTTGAAAGATAGGGCTAACTGAAAATCATAGGGATTTTATACTAATAGCGCCATTTATGTGTCAGCCTACGAACTTTTCAGCCCACCGTATATCTTTAAAGTCTAGACGATTAATTCCAGAATATCATTTTACCCATCTACATTGACTTTAACTGTAGATCCAACTTTAAAATGAAAATAATCGGACTTTTGTTATTCATTTTGTCGAAACTAAATAAACAGCTGTTTTTTGCGCGATGAAAGTTGGACAAAGTAAGTAAAGTTTAGGAGTAAAAGGAGTTGTACCTTATTTACAAGGAACTCGGTATTAAAATTCTAACCAAGATCATTCAATTTTTCTAGGAATATACTTAAAGTTTAAAGCTTCATGGAGTAATAAAAAATAATATATAGCCCAGCATTTTTTTTAAATTGTTATTTTAAAAAAATATATTGGAAATGCAAAATCATATTTTCTAAGAAAATAAATAGGACAAATAAGCGCTAGATAGCCCTTTCCGGGCTAAATCATTACACATCAGGTTCACCTACAGTAAACTGTCTTAAATCTAGCTCCAAAAGGGCTAAGGTGGCAACACTGATTGAAAATCAAATTAATCAATCAATTTCTTTTGACATTGACATTACTATTATACTTTTTTTTTTAAATTAGCTTTGAGATTTTTCATATTAACGTGTTTCTTTACGAGATATCCGTTCCGTTTCACGTTACATACCCTAAATATATTTTATCGATATTCTAAATATCGCAGGGCTTTAAAAATATGTTTTTATTAGATAATAATTACATTTTGAATGCTCTTTATAAAACAGCAATCATTGATCTGGTTAGAATTTTTATTTATTTTAATACCGGTAACGGAACAAATCCTTTGTCCTGATGATGAGTAGGTACAATGATATCCTCGATTCTAGGATATCATTGTTCTTTAGAATCTAGAATATTTCCGTCGTCTACAAATACAGTCTGTATTGGCTCAATATGACGCAGGATTGTTATCCGCAGGCAAAGTTGCAGCTACGCAGTGCCGGGGTATCAGCCGCGGTGCAGTCTACGTTGCAGCGCTTCCAGCGCTTGCAGCCCGATCCGGCCACAGAGCGAGCGCTGCAACTCCTCACTTACACCAACACTGTTCTCCAGACCACCTGACTTGACATTTCGTGAGACAAATTTCTTATAATATATCCTTGTCCATCGTATAAAAATACAGCCCGAATTGGCTAAATGTAACGCAAAGCCCTTATCCGCAGTGCCGGGAATATCGGGCGCAGTGCAGTCCACGTTACAGCGCTTCCAGCGCTTGCAGCCCGATCCGGCCAGCGAGCGCTGCAATTTCACTTCAAAACTGTTCTCCAGACCACCTGACTTGACCTTACGTGAGGCGAACTTATTTGTCCTCAGAGTGAAGAAGAATACACATAGCCACAAGAGATTAAACCATTTTATACATTTTTAAAGACTGTTGTCAATGTCCATCCATATATATACTTGTTTCCTCTTCGAGGCGATATAGTGGTAAAAAGAGAACTTGTCTACAATTTACCACTAAAGGAATGCTGGGCGCGGTTTTGAATCTGATTATTTATTTATTTAATCGGAAGGATAGATTTAGAAAAAAAACAAAATAAAAGGCCTTCTAGAGGCTTAAAAACTGACATCATGTCTAGCCATCCAGGTTACACGAACATACAAACAAAACAAACATGAATAAAGTCCGAATGCCAATCTAAGATCCCTACGTTTAGAGGTAATTTTGCTATGTAACATAAATTCTATTAGTTCCTATAAGGCTGTTATCGATATTTAATTTCAAACTGGGCCCGTTGTTTCTTTGTATGTACTGTAAAACTTTAAAAGATATCAGACTGAATAGAAAAGTGCATTTGCTTGCAAATGATGGCTTCGAATAACTTATTTGTATCCAATGTATTCAGTGTGCTAATTACTAATTAAGATTTTACGGTTTTGTTGTAATTAACTGTAGTAATACCCAGCGGTGGTTCGACTCAGGCTGATGATGTTATTGTTATGAAAAAATAAAAATTATGAAAAATCAACGATCTAAGATCTCATTTTATTTTATTTTTTAAACACACGTAACCTTTTTTAAGCACTGCGAGACTAATCGCGCACAGAAAATTTAGAAATAATCGTAGTAGAGTTCAAATCGCGAAAGTTTAAAAATAACCTATATAACCTTACCATAATATGATAATACGATAATACCGTTTTTGTTTAAAACTGGCCATATGTTTCTCGGAAGCATGTGACTCTTTTTCTTGACCCAAAGCTATTATCAAACCTCGTGATAACGATGAACACATCTTGTGCTGCGAGTCATGTGCTTTTTGCTTCTTTTGTGTACATAATATTATGTCTTTATCGAGATTTATAATCCAGCGATTAAATACAAAATCTTGCAGACTTTACAATAATGCTTATAGGATTGTGAATTCCATTACGTATTTATTTTTTGATTCATTTATTTTTAGATTTACGTACAGGTCTTAAAGAAGTGGGTAAACTTTACCACACTTTGAACCATCAAAAGTTTTTTTTTTTTTTTCGGTTTAAGAATATTTATTAATCTCAAAAGAATTTACAAAAATTCACTTACTGAGATTACACACTCATCTATGTAGGTACATAATACGTTGCTACAAAGCGCAGCGCGCAGACTAATTATAAATCAATAATATTAAACAAAAAACACACAGAAGTATAAACACTATTTGACTAACAGAAACAATTTAACGTATGATTTTTACACTACAGTTTCTCATGACATCTTGTAAATGTGTTAACTAAAATTAAAGTTTAAAATGAAATATTAAAAATCAATTCAGCGAAACGAAAACTACAAAATCATTGAAAGCAAATCACAATATACAAAAGTACCAAAAAATCTGCATTTTTTTTACATAAATGTGAGGTAGTTTTACTATTTAGTTCTGTTGCCGGCCGATGCGGCTCGGGTTATAACTAACAATGGCTTCGATATAAAGCCCGTGGCACACTGTTAAAAGTTACTAGGACATTCCATTAGACTGTGGTTTTTGTAAGATATTTTTCTGTAAAAATGTAGTCACTTATTATATTATCTACAGTGTGTATCTCTAGACGACAGACATATTCTATTGTATTTAGGATACTCACCATTATGAACTATAAATGGTGACAAAAGTTTGTTATTTTATACAAAACTAGCGGACCCGCTGCAGCGCCATCTGCAGGCTGATGCGTGAATCTAAACCATCTATGACGCCACCCAAACGCGTACAAAAAATCATTCAAATTGGTCCAGCCGTTTAGGAAGAGTTCAGTGACATGCACACGTACAGTAGAATTTATATTTATTTGAAGATGTTTAGTGACCATCGACTAAATGTATGGGATAGGAGAAAAGTTGCTCATGATTGAGTACAATAATATCCTAGAATATGTCCGTCATCTACAAATACACCTCAATACAGTTTATGTTTCAGTAATCAATCGCGTTTGTGTGATCTGATAGCATTTATTTAATGACTATGTTTAGACATCACAATCTAATCTAATTTAATAATTGACGTGATAGTACTTAATATTGTTTCGTTAATGTTAGAAAAGATACATCTTTATCCTATCTAGGTGCAAGACAGTTGCACGTCAGTAGCTGAGAAAAGCATAGCCGTAAATAATTTCCCTAAAATCATTGAGACAATTTTCAACAATCTCACTTTTCAACCCTAATTGTGTTGTGTATAAAGCTAGGACTGCCTAACTTAGCCAACTGACATTGTATTAACATTGGATCTCATAACATTTTCCGCTAGAAAACGCGAGTATCCAAACTCAAATCTATTCTATACATGTATAAAAACCGTTGTTCCAAATTACATGTTATGTTTTTGATGGTATTATTTTATGTGAGAAAATTTAAATACATTAGCATAATACATAAGAGGTAAAAATTATTATATTATTATGCTATTCTTGCGTGCCTACTACTAGAATACTTTTAGAATGAATTGTGACTATTTCAATTACCACGCTAATTCTATTAAATAAAATTCATTTCGTTATTAGAATTGTTTTTTTTTACTGTATCCGAATTATAATAATAAGATACCTACTCTAAGTCAAGCCTTATATTTTTTTGCAGGATGTAGGTAGATAGTTATTGCCTATTCTAGACTCGAGTCGTAACAATAATAATGTTATTCGTATGAGATAAAACAATAACATTGTCCGTTGTGTAATCAGTCCCGACGCTAAATCAGTGCTGAGCACGTCAAATTGTTTATTTATTGAACATTGTTTAGGTAGTTATAGTACTAATAATAATGGAAGGAGGAAGGCGTACCCGCCGTCCCCTTTTGTAGAAACCGAGTACAAGCAGTGAGTGAGCTCGGAGCAGTCGCGGCGCGGCCGGTCCTGCGATAAGGCTCCGTGTCGATACCGCACAATCGCAGCGAACCACTATCGAATGTATCGAGTTTGCATTACTCATTATCGGCGTGAAGGGCGATAATCCGCGAGTGCGCGGGCGCCGGCCCCCGCCGCCACGCAGTGCTTCGGAGCGCCCCCGCGCGTCGTCTGCTCGCCGCCTTCCTTCCGCGCGCTGCCCCATCGACTAATGTTTCCGTGCCGCGGTTCCGTCTGATAACACTGCATCTCACATTTCGCGTGCCTCACGTCACGACGGTGTTCAGTGTGTAGTGCTGTGTAAACAAAGGGATATGTCTTCTTGTCATTTCAATTTCCCACCGGAAAGCTTCTCCGCCGTGTACAAGAGCGAGAACTCGACTAGTTTGGATGCGAATGTGAGTATCGGTGAGTGGTGAGAGGCGCCACCCGCGTGCGTGAGCGCACTCACAAGGTCGCCCAGGCGAAGCCGCTCCGCGGTGCATTCAACTCTGCTATAAACTCTGTTAATATTATCAATATTTGCTTTTTAGACACCGCCCTGTAGAGACTGTCGCGCTCCGATCGACTAAAAAGCATATTGCGTTGATTGGTAATACGTGTCGTCGGTAGTTAACGACGTCGCGAATCGAACCGCCACGCCACTATTTGAATACCTAATTGCTTTTGCGGGCCATTGAGTCACATATTATATACAAATATTGATAGCATGTTTCAATCATCACAATATAGATGGAGATCGTTATACATTAGAGCACGCACCATGGGAGCGCTTTGTTTGTTTCTCCAAGGTTATCGATGTTAGTGATATCTTCGCAAAAAATATTTTTCAATGAATCCATTTTAATAAGATAATTGTAGTTTTATTGTAAGGTATCTAGTTATACTTATTTTTTTGAGGCAGAAATTCAGAATCTACCCTCTTATTGACCAACACCCACGTTACATTTTGCTTGTCAACCATTCACACGTACACCTGATAATAAACTTAACATTTTTAGGCACTCTGGATGTAGTAGTTTAGTTCACAGTTAGTTTAGGTATATAATTCATTGTTTAGTCTAAAATCTTTTTGGCGCAGGGAGTTTTCTTACTGAGTAATAAAATAGGGTGTCATTTTGGATTACAACTGGGTAAGTAAAAAAATAATCAGCCAAGTGCGAATCGGACTCGCGCACGAAGGGTTCCGTAACGTATGGAAGGCCCCCAATATATATTTTATATTAATATAAATATTAATTTTTGAAGGGAATATACCTACAACTTAATATTATTCAGAGAATATTTCACGTTTTGTAACTGTTATTAATATCGAGCGAAAAACGTCTCAAAATTCAGGTTCAGGTTTTCCCTAAAATGTTTATTTTATTTTGTTTTTAGTATATTGTTGATATAGCGGCAACAGAAATACAGCATCTGTGAATCTGTGAATTTCAACTGTCTAGCTATCACGGTTCATGAGATACAGCCTGGTGACAGACAGACAGACGGACTCGGAGTCTTAGTAATCGGATCCCGTTTTTATCCTTTGGGTACGGAACCCTAAAAACTACTCAAGTGTCTTTTAACAGTTAAGACGGCCAAATACTTTATACCTATTAGCTCTGAGAACAGGTATGAGGCCGATTCAAACTTCTTGGCGGCTGTGATGTTAGCTACTAGCTGCAGATATGTAATCCAATCCTCGCATAGCTGTTACGTGAGTTTCAGTCGGGATTGGGTTATCCGCAGCTTGTACTCGTAGCTTACAAAGATTTCAACGGGATTGAAAATTAATAAATAAATTATCTTAATTTCAAAGGGTGCTCTTTGAACTTCTATGACTGAGTAGTATAATCAAATAGCAAACTTCAGAGGGGTTAGACCTGCAGGCCAATCGCACTAAAAAATTACAGCTGAACTCCAATTGAACTTAAACCGAACTTCGACTTTTTGTCTATTTTCGTATCGCACTAATGATTCTGACCAAAGTTGAAACGCAACTCAATCAGAGTTGAAACGTAACCGGTGTCAAATGAACGGTTGGTGTATGATGTTTTGCGCAATACCTGATTCCTTGAAGCTGAATCGAAACTTAACTACAATTGCAACCGAACTTTAACTGAGTTACAGATGGAACGCAGCTTTTTAAAATTAACGCGATTGGCCTGCAAGTTTACACGTGAATTGAAGCTACAGCTGTTTCCGTATGGTTCTATACATTTTTGTACAGCGCCTCTGGCTGAAACGAGGACCGAAGAAGGAAGGACGAGAAAAGTAGCCACACGCGAACGCGAAAGTTTAAGTAAAAGACGCAAAACCTGAACTAAAGGTTCTGAGGGCCTTTTTGCTTTCGACCACATTCAGCCTAACAAATAGGTATGTGGTCTAGGCAGCTTGTTGCTAGGCTAACCTGTTTGCGATGATTTTTTAGGTTTATTTTTGTAGGAAAGGAAAGGGACGAAATTCAAATAGAACTTAGCATTAAACATTGCCTGGTAGAATGACGGCAGGTGGATGAAAACGTTAACATATTGGTGGCCGCGTAACGAAAATTGTAAAATAGGGCGCCCGGGGCCTTATTGTGTAAGTGGTATGACGTTCGGCTTCGCTTTTTCTCCTGCTTGCGCCAGTTACTTACGCCACGAGAGCGAGTGCGAGCAATAGCAAAGCCGAACGTCAGAGAGCATAAATAAGGCCCCAGGTCGTTGGGTTGACGATACAAGAAAAGATGCCTATGCTCCGCAGTAGACGCTCATGATATTAATGATGAATAAATATATGTTGCCATAGTTACGTGCGTACTTTTTTTCCAGAGGTTGTTCGGCAACCAGTGCGATGGTTGCGAGATGGCAATATCGCCAACGAGCGCTGACGCATCCCCGACGCTGTTCAGCTGCTTCCATTGTGCGGTAAGTTCTTTGTTCCACGTATTTCGTTATTTTTGCTTATTTTATGCTGGGTTATATTTGCCACTTGCAAAAAAATCTACTAAATTCTGGACAAATTATCTCAGTATCCACAAGGATGCGAGAACGCTTATCGTTACTAAAATTAAAAATCAGAAAGTGTTTGTTTGTTACTTTTTCACGGAAACACTAACTTTCTTTCACAGATTAACTTTTTGAACGGAAATAGTCGAAGCGTTTCATTGACTACTTTATAATTAATGCTTCCAAAGGATGACGTGGATAAAAATTAGTTTTAGATATGCAAGCAAGATTTAGTTTGTATCGGCTATATTTGTTTTGGATGTATATTTTTATTACAAAATTGAACAAAACGAATCAGAGACAACGCAGGCATGGTGATTAAAATTAATAGAAACCGAGCTAGATAGTTCAAATTGGTAGGTATATTTTTATAAAACCGATACGCAAAAGTGTGGATTCCTTGTGTTCCCTTACCGCAAGCTTCCTTTGACTTGAGCGTCAAAACGAATTAGGCTAACACTGTGCATAGATAGGTACTTTTGAATTTGTAGACGTTTAATTATTTATTTTGATGAGCGTGTGGACCCGGGAGATCAAAACGTGCATTTGGTTGTTTACTCGACCATCTGGCTGCTTTCGTAAGCTAGCGTTTATGGGGTTAGCATAAACTTTGCGTAGGTACCTACTTTGCGTATAGCAAATTGTATGAATGAAGTTTGAATTCAAAATCTCCATAGAATATTTTTCTTTTGAATGAGCGGCGAACGTTTTTTCTCATAGAATGTGCGTGTCCAATGGTCGTATTCTAGCTAAATGTTTGTGTAGGGCGAGTAAGGTACATACAACTGGACTTTATTGTATCAGCCGTAAACATCACAAGGTGGAACAGAATCGCAATTGATGGCAAACCGCTTCCAACAGATGTTGTTGAAGGCATATGTCCAGCGGAGGACGTCCTATCATTATAAATAATGGAGAGGTTCTCTGTAAAACAGATTCATCGATTTTCAATAGAATCTATTGAAACTGCTTGCCAACAGCGTGTAGGTATAGTACGTGCCACCAAAGATGAGACTTGAGAAACCGCTTTGGTTTGTAATAAATATACAAATTCTGCATAATAGATATACAAACGTTTAATAGATATACAAATTCTGGATAATTAGTTTGTACACGACTGTACCTGTACAAGATCCCCCATCACTGACGCTCGTCAAGTCTCATCTTTGGTGGAACGCACTATAGGTGGCTTCTGTCCACCTTGTGGATGTAAATAGGTGTATGCGTAGTATAGTATTATACGAGTACCTAACCCTTAATTTATGTATGCTTGTGACTGAACATACTTGTAATTATATGGTATACTTATTATTATAATTGTACATAATTATATTAGTCTATAAACGTAATTATACGCCATAATTGTATTTATGACCTAAACGGCTTCATCTGTTGTGATGTTTGAGATGTTAAATTTGTTTTTATTTCATTGACACGTGGGTTTCGGAGATGGATTTTTGTTTTTCTTCCTTGTTGCCCTTTTGGTGTGGATGTGATGTAACGGTCGTCCAAAATAATTTTTAAAGATATAAACAACTGGTAAAAACAGAAGGTAATATTAACATGTCGAATAAAAGTACTTAAAACTTCAAATTAATTAATTTACCGATTTAGACTTGGGCTTTAGGTATGATTTAGGTTATTAATAAAAGGTTAATATTGATAAATATCTTGAATATATTTTGATGCTTATCTTGAAGACGGGTGGCCCCGTGTATGCTTTAAAAAGTTCCCGTATCTTTTTGTTGATGCCATAAATGTTTCTTGACATCAGTTCCGTATAAGAAGTTTATCACTTTAACTGGGGTTCTCTCTAAAAACTAGCACTTGTAGGTTTTTAACTGAGATTAAGTATGTGTTAGTTTTAATATTTTCAAAAACCGATTTAGCTTAAGTCCGTGGTCTACTCTAAAATGTTTTTTGTCAAGCTCTGTAGGCAAGTGCCATGTTTATTAGGGACTTTACGCTGTGTCTGTATAGGTATGTATTTAATCTTTATTTGTAAATATATGTACGCTAAAAATAAAATCGTGATTGTTGAAAGTTTATGAGTAAGGTCATAAAACTATACCACAGCTGCACAGATGGTTGTAAACATCAAGGCATGTATTGTGTAGTTGACCTGGTGGACCAATTCATTGAATAAAAACCGCAGCTTGACTGAACTGAATGTGAAATATTATGGGTTGGTTAAACGTAAGACCCTTCGTTTTTGCTGAATGACAAACTGTTCATAACTTGTGCTTCAAAGAAGGTCTTGCAAGTAGCTCAAAAAATCCACTAAAATATGGTGAATAAATGTGCAGAGTGCAACCGCATTTAATGCATTATTTGAGTGGAATATCATATTTTCTAACTAGATTTTTGTTCAAAGGCGCCATCACGCTGCCATATTTTACAAGCAATGTCAAAAGATAATAAGATCCGAAAATATAAAATTCCTTTTATTGAAGATTGTTAAGAAAGAAAATAATAGGAAAATCATTTTCTTAAATAAAGGAAATAATTGAATACTGTAAGGTAATGGACTAAGCTCGATATATTTTTGCAATACCTATCTCTTTTTCTAAGTTGCTAAAAACTTAAATTCCATTTACCGGAACCGATTTTTGAAATTCTTTAGTAATTATACTTTTTTCGTTAGGTTTTATAACGCTACATGATATCATAACATGACTTCGTAATTATTTTACTTAGGTTGCTAACTGTATGTTGGAAATATTTACACAAACTGAAATAATTTTATCAATAACGACATTACATAATCAACAGTTATTTGGGTGTGTCTTGTCTTGACCTTTCGACTTGTTTGGTCGGTTGTAAGCATCACACACACCGCTTCGTATTCTGATATAGCATTATAAATACCGTTTTTGCAAACCAGCATCGGCGTTTGCATGTTTTGTTTTATATTTTACAAGCCTTCAAGCCGGACAAATTAATTCGTAAATAATTGAATTCCCAAGAATTACTCTCTCAAAATTAATATATAGATAGATATGATTTACTCTTTAGGTATACGTCACACCGATAAAATATAAGAATATAACGTAATATAAAGTGGCTTGATACTAGCGAGACAACTAGCGCCACTAGCGGCCACATCGAATTATGTTGAAGTTATGATTCCCCGCTCTTCATCTCGCTCACTAGGTGGACATAGAACCTCTACAGAACAGCAGGATAGCGTTGGATGCATGCCACTTCCAACCGGTCTTACTGGCGATCTATAGGGGAGGCCTATGTTCAGCAGTGGACGTCCTAGGGCTGATGAAAGGATAGATGCATGACTCTCCATTCTTATTAAAATAAGATGATGGCAAGTAATTAATTAATAAAATCTTTGTGACTCTAATACGTTATAGAGCGATTAGACTTATATTTTATTGGATAATTCTATTTTAGCTATAAGAAGCGCGATAAACAACCCATAATCTTTTAAACTTATATTATGCAGAACAGAATGGCAATGACTTGCCAATATTTACTCAGTGATCAGATTATAAGCACGGAAGGCAAATAGTTTTTCTCACACCCACTCCTTAATGTCCATTTTATAGATGTTTATATCTAATGAACTTAAAGAGTCATATGTACGAGTCACGTAAAAACTAACTACGTAAGTACTAATAGATAAATAATTGGCACCCCTGCTTTCCTTTCCTTTCCTGCTTTAAATGTTAGTTTTACCCCAGTTTAAAGATTTTCTCTATATATTTTAATGGCGTCAACGTCATTCACATCTATTTTGGAATGTAACTATTAGTTGGTTGTGTATAAGTACCTACTCGCTTAGATTTTATTCGTCTTGTTTTTGAAACTTACGATTTCAAGTCTGTTATAGCTGGAAAAGTGCATATAGGGGGGAGGGCACTGTAAGCTGAAACACAGGCTTCGGTCTAGTTTGGCAACAGAAACCTATTATAATTTTGTAGTCAATTATTCTAGATTAGTTAAGATAAAATATGTATTATATAAACTTTATTTTGGTCGAATAAGGAATTTATTTATTTGTTATACCTAAGCAAAGTCCTTGAAACGAAAATAAAATTATTTTTCCTTGATAATATAAATTGGTCAGTTACGGTATTACCTACACCTTTACGTTATTACATAGTATAAAGAAATAATAATAAAAATAATTAATTTTAAACAGCCATGTATTTCACGCCGTGGGATTGCAAGCTCTGGGCTGAATCAAATTTCTTGGCGTCTATCAACACGAGGCGAGTGGTTGCGTAGTAGCAATTTACTCTTATGTTAGCGGCGCAAGAGAGAATTGCGCAGTTTGTATTTAAATTGATAAACGCCAAGAAGTTTGATTCGACCTAGAATATTAGAAGTATATTGATAGTGGCAGCCTGTAAATTTCTACTCTTTTTACCAAGCTGTACCTACAAGCGAATTTCGATCTAATCATACAATTTTGTTTTACAGTTCAGAAAAAGCATCAAAGTCATCCATAAAGAGAAACATAAGAAGGATAAACTCTCGGTCACCAATAAGGTAAGAAATTTTAATTCAAATTATTATGGATAGTTCATAATTTAAATTGCATTAATAGCTTTTTAATTTCCTCAATGGCTAACATGTTAGGTGTTTGCAAAGTTTCCCTATTGTCGAAATGATATGTACCGTATACCGTATGGTGTATCGGCTTTCGCCACCTTAGTGTAATTTTTTATCACTTTGAATTTTAATGTTAAAATAAGATTTAAAAAATTTTTTTTTCAAACTTTGACATTCACACAAACAACATTTAAAGCCAAAGCCCACTTACATGCACTTACTATATTTGAATCGGTGATTTCTAAAACCCCACATGTGGTTTACTTTTCACTCTAGATATCTGCCAGTAGAATGATTATTAATAAAATATAAATCTATTAAATAACTTGCCTAATCATAAACTAATATATAATAACGAAAAATCTAGAAGTTTTCTGCTATCTATGCATATATTATGTTTTTGTTGATTACTGAAAAAAAATTGTCAGTGTAACATGTGAGGTTTTAAAAATCTTCGATTCATTTGTAGGTAATATAGGTACTTTTTAGTCTATGGTAATATGAATAAATTGTATAAGTCGTTATTAGAAATGGTGGTGACCATTTCAGAAATGATGGTCACCATATCTGATAACAATTTTGGTCGGTTACCGTCTGATATGTGAATTAGTAATTAAATGCAGAGTTGCATACCTATATTAGGTGAGTGCCAGGCGAGTGGCTTCAAATTAATGTTCATTCGAATTTACCTACGCTACCTCCGCCAATCTACGCTACCATACTTGTTTATCACATATTTATCGAAATGTTACACTTAAGCAGGTACCTACACATTATAAGTAGTAGACGGTGCATTGAGGTCAACAAAAGGTATGATGCGATCTGAAAATCATAAAATGTAATGTAAGCGTGACTATACTGTACCGGTTTTTTTAATTGTCTAATGCGGGATATATAGGGTTATCCGGAACTGGTGTCTAAGCTGAATGGAGGTGAGTCAGACCATCGTTTTAATCAACTTTTACCATGGGACCGTGCCAGCCGTGGTGGTCGAGACAGCCGTGGTGGTTTAAAGGTAGTGACACCCGCCTTACAATCGTGAGGTCGTGGGTTCAAATCCCCGGTCCCGTACCAATGAGTTCTTTGGAATTTATGTACGGAATTTCACACCACTGGCTTTTCGGTGAAGGAATACATCGTGAGGCAACCTGCATACGTCCGTAGAAGAAATTCGATGGCGTATGTGAATCCACCAACCCGCACTGGGCCAGCGTAGTGGCCCAAACACCCTTTGTGGGTAGGCCTACGTCCTGCAGTGGACTATTAAAAAGGCTAGTACAGTACAGTACCATGGGACCAACTCGGAATTAGAGAAAACTGGTGTTTCATACATTTTGTCGATTCCTAGTTCCAATTTAGTATGGAACAGCTGATTTTTTTCTCGAATCCCGGGTTGGCCCCATAGTAATAGTTGTTCACGACGATGGTCTTAATCACTCCCTTTTGAGTTAGTATTGAGAAAGCAGATAACGTGTAAGTGGACTACGTAGAGCGATTAGACTATTAATGGCGCCTATATGAAGGAAGCCTGTGGTAGAAGTATGTGGCCTTATGCTATTAGTGATAGCTTGTGTGATGTATGCTCTCACAAGAATTCACTTCGCAACTCCTCGCCAAATTCTACGTAGATACCTAATACATCTCGTGCTGAGAGCCAAGCGAGAGTCGGGTCTCGTTTTTTAGAGTTCCGCACGTAATCAGGTTATATCTACGTAGTTTCGTTTTTGAAATACAGCTGTAAAAACACTTCAAAGGCGCACTTCTCGTGTATTGTATAATTTACTTTGTATAATCTGTTGTCAGCGGCCATAGTACCTATCTTATATATATACATATTTAAAAAAAAAATACAATCTATTATGGTTCGAAAGACGAACATTGGAGCTTTAGTATAGGGCAGTGGGTACGGAACCCAATTATAAGGCGAAGTTTTCCACTCATATTAGCTTGACGTACTCACATTATAGTCAAATATGTGCCAAAACTCGGGATTTCCCTCAATAGTAAATATTTATTAATTGAGCACTTAGTGTTTGCCAGTCGACACTTGGGCTCGGCACGGCATGCGGCACAGGGGCAAAAGTCGATCGGCGTCTGCCTCGTTGAGCGTGTAAACATCTTTATCGATGTTAAAATGTTGTGTAACGATACATCTAGACATGATCGATAAATGCACTGGACTTGGTATCTCAAGTTTGTTTTAAGTACTTTCATCTTATTATTAAACTTTCGTGATTTGATCGCATTATTCTTATAAAAACGTCAATATCCTGACGGACGTTTCGACCAAGTTGCATTGATTGAGGTCACGGGTAAGATTGGTCTAATAATGTGCTTTTAATCTTTCTATTATTCATCATTGTCATATCAACTATTGGACGTCTACTGCTTATGTTTTACACAATACGAGTAGCGTCCAAGACCCAAGTAGACATCTGAGTGCACTCTGTCCGAGCGAGCTCGTACTGTGACAACCCGACATTACTTAGGTACATCATTTCATTCAAAATCCCAACGAGAATAGTATTGGTTTTTAGAATATGAAAATATTGTACTTTAATCTATTTATTAATTTGTGAATTGCGTTGCTTGCGTTTGGAAATAATGTGTTCGTAAATTGTATCAAATTATTAATTTTTACTTTATTTTGACATTTCTGTCCAAGACTTAAGAAGACAAGTAGAAGTCTTGGGCACTATCATTTTAAGTTACATTTTACTCCTATACGCATTATTAATATATTTTATTTTTGTTAAACATTTTTGTGGATTTCTTCTGGCGGTGGGAGGTTCTGATTATAATAAAAATTAAAATAAGTAACAAGAATGCAAAAAAACATTGTGTTTATACAAAAAATTAGCAATCATTCTTAGAATAGATAAATGTGCGTACAATATTATCATAAGCAAACAGACAGTCAAAACAGACATTAGACAGTTAGGTATTTTGGGCACTTGTCAACAGCCTCAAGTTGAAGTGATCACGTTTGCTTACACTTTAAATATGCCTAAAGTAGATATGGCATTTAATATTTTTTACTCACTCGGCAAACATGGGAATCCCCTTACAAACACTACCGTTTACATTTTTGATGAAGTGTTTTCGTTGATTTTGTGTAGAGTTTTACATTTGATGGAGAAGTAGTTAGGTACGTAATGATTCTGTACACTAATGCTTTTAGCGGAAGCAAGTGAAACGTAACTTATTAGTTAAAAAACCCGACTGAAAAAAAACAACAGATAAGCAACGCACTAAAATGAATTAAAATGGTTGTAATTATTCCTATTACGAGTAACTAGTTCTATTGCGCCAAAAACCTGCGATTTTGTTGTTTTTGCGGTCGGTGAAGGAAAACATCGTGAGGCAACCTGCATACGTCCGTAGAAGAAATTCGATGGCGTATGTGAATCCACCAACCCGCACTGGGCCAGCGTGGTGGATATGGCCCAAACACCCTTCGTGGGTAGGCCTACGTCCTGCAGTGGACTATTAAAAAGGCTGGTACAGTTACTTTGCAATACCAATCTATACCTAAAATGAGTTAGAACCCATAAAATTAATCACACAGCGCGGGAAATAGTTGAAAAGCTATCGAAACATTTCTTAAATTCTTACAATCTTCTTTTTAGGGGTAGTTAACAATGCTCAGTGTTTTTACAAATACATTTTTAATATGAACAACATTTATAATATTATGGGAGCGTGTGTAGCTACTTGTGTAGATCCAGGGCCGGACCTTCAGTTTGGGGGCCCTGGGCTAATACTACTGAAGGGCCCTAATAGACTTGAATTAAAAGAATTGGATGGGTTTGATTAACCGCAGGATTCGCAGTGCTGCAAACCTTGATCTGTTTAATTTAGTAAAATTATAGACTTTTACGCATTATCGTCTATTTTTGACTTCGACTTGACTTAGCTGGAAGCACCTGGAATCCACGAAGCACTGCGACTGGGCTGAAGCCCAAAAAGACATAATTACGATAGATCCGGCCCTGCCTGCATCGAAATATTACCAGCCAAGCTTTCCGTTCCCGCAAACTAGGTAATTGTAGGTATCTTCACATAACTTCTCTGTCTTAATCATATCTAAGCCCTAGAGGATAGCTATTTGATCAATATTGAGACTCAAAGTCTAGATCGTACTGAAGATCGCATGATCAAACCCATTTTCAATGAAAATTTAAAATACCTACTTCGGTACATCTCCAATAAAATATCTAATGTGTAAAGATCTTTATAAAATCACTGAAGATCTCAGTAAGCACGTGTCGCCAGTAAGTGTTGATTCTATAATCCAGTCCCAGGTAAATAAGTATTTACCTGGACGCGCATTGAATTGCTAATATCGTGATAACAATTGTTTGATTCATTTCGAAATCGAATTGCAAGTTCATCGTTTGTTTACCGGTTTTCGGTAGACTTGCAGATCGCATGTGGTTTTTACAAGTAATTTTAGAGGAAATATTTAGAGAAGCCTTATCAGATGTCATCACGCGGTTAAAAGCTCTGACGTCAGTGGCTCTACGCACACATACATTTGGGCGCACAGCACGCGCTGTGCATGGTAGTGCGAACTGCAAACCGACAAGGGCGACAAGTCGAGCAAAGAAAAACAGCCATGTATCGTTTTCGAATCGTTCAGGCCATTTTCAACCCCTATCAAAAATCATCAATATTAGTACCACTATTTCTTCAACCACGATCGCTATGCATGCTGAAGTCGACTTACACCTGACCATTTTTCTAAACAATCTATCTAGATATAATTATCTTTGTTGGTACAGTGAAATGAAATATATATTGGCATCTTATAATAAAATCCGCCAGTTTCAAATCCATGCATTCTGAAGTCGACTTACACTTGACCATTTTTTTAGATCTAAACAATCTATCTAGATTTAAGTATCTTAGTTGGTACAGTGAAATGAAATATATATTGGCATCTTATAATAAAATCCGCCAGTTTCAAATCCATGCATTCTGAAGTCGACTTACACTTGACAATTTTTTTTGATCTAAACAATCTATCTAGATATAAGTATCTTTGTTGGTACAGTACAATGAAATCTAGATTGGCATCTTATAATAAAATCCGCCAGTTTCAAATCCATGCATTCTGAAGTCGACTTACACTTGACCATTTTTTTAAGATCTAAACGATCTATCTAGATATAAGTATCTTTGTTGGTACAGTGAAATGAAATGTATATTGGCATCTTATAATAAAATCCGCCAGTTTCAAATCCATGCATTCTGAAGTCGACTTACACTTGACCATTTTTTTAGATCTAAACAATCTATCTAGATATAACTATCTTAGTTGGTACAGTGAAATAAAATGTATCTTGGCCTCTTATAACAAAAGCCGCCATCATTATCTATGCTGGGTCAATTTGTGCCAGTCTCCCGCCCTGACTTTGAGCGGATTTCCGGCCGCTTTATCCCTCCATATACATACACTTGGGACGTTCAACAGGCCTTCCATGCTGCGGCATGCCAAAGTAATATAATTAAGACCTTTTCACGGCACGATTCCCGTAGGAATGCAAATGTTGTTTGTGTTGCATTATATGTTGCAACATCGATGTATCGTTCGTTCATAAACACCGATGTTGTATTCATAAATCACATCCCCTATTCGTTCCAAATGTGCAAGCCGGCGGTGACTGCTCGATTCTTATGAATCTAAATCAGCATCCAATAAGTATGGAGTCGTAATATCGAAACTATTATACAACATTTTCGTATATTTACAAGTACATTTATTATACTATGAAGATAAGACATTATCTATGCTTGTACCTTTTAGGGTTAAGTACACATATCTATTTAATTGAGTTTTCCATTGTGGTGTTATCAAATGGATTAACCAGGTTATCAGTTACAGCATTATAAGTTCTCAATTTGACCCTCATGATTGCTATTTGCTATTTCATTGATAATATGGTAGGTACTCGTAGTTTCATTTCATTAGCTTTTAGGAGATAATAAATGATTGAATAGGTAGCTTAGTAAGTAGGTTAGATACAATATTCTTATCTATGAGTATAACTAAGCTATCGTTTATATATTATTCGTAAACAATAGGTACACTCTGATAAATAATAATATATTCAACACTGGTTCAAATAATATTAGAAAGCGGTGAAGTACACTAGCCAATTTTAGTAACTAATTATAATTAAAGATTCTTCTTCTTCTTCTTCAAAATTATATCATGTCTAGTATTCGGAACAATATCGATATGATTGAACAAAAATAATCTTTTAATCCGCTATTTTTATGGACTTACTTAATTCAAGTCGCTATATTTTGTAATTCCTAATAGTTTCCAGTATTATAAAAACATAAAATACAGCATGGTCATCATAACGACTCCTTTTTACATTTCCGTCAGTGATTCTCAAATTAACGATTCCGTTCAGAACCTGAAACGGGAACCGTCAATTAACTGTAAAATTATAGCGATAGTTGACGTACCCATTTTACCTTTTTGGAAAATATCCCTTAGTTGAGGAGCCTTCGCCGAAAAATCTCAACGGGTTCGAGCTTTGTCATGGTTTTAGAACGGACATTGAAAACACGAGATATCTCGAGATCAGTTTCAAAAAAACCGGACAAGTGCGAGTCAGGCTCGCACACCGAGGGTTCCGTACAAATCTAATAAAATTTTAAAAATTTGGGAAGGAAGTTGTTAAAATCTCTATAGGTAGGTACCATAGACAAAAAGTTTTTTTTTCACTTTTCTCGTCATACATCAAAAATTACACATTGTTAAAATAATTAAAACCCTGTTTTAGCATGTGCTAATGAAGTTCTTTTATATGATACCTGACATGATACGATTTACTCACGTTGAATTTTGAACCCATATTTTGTGAATATTGAGGCCCTATTTTTTTGCAATTTAAATAAAAATGTACAGTTTTCAGATTTATTCCTATATGTATAGTCTGAGACAATGCTTCTTGCTAAATTTCATAGTTCTATGTCAACGGGAAGTATCCTGTAGGTTTTGATTTTTGTGAGTGTCGAAATATTCGTTTTTTTACGATATAAACGCCTCTAACTTTTTGGAACGATAACTTATAAGTTTTTCTTTTACACAACTGCAAAAGACCTTAGATATACGTATACGGTTTAAATCTCAACTCGATATCTTTACGCGTTCCCGAGATAAAGAGTCTAGACATGCACACAGACGGACAGACAGACAACAGAGTGATTCTATAAGGGTTCCGTTTTTTCCGTTTGAGTTACGGAACCCTAAAACAGCTCGAATTGTTAGCTACTTAATTAATGAAGGGGTTAGATAATTTCGTTTCAAAATAAATAGTTTAGCGTGTGCACTGACTGTGAATGTCGTGTACCTATTCTAGATTCATGTCCGTTCCAAAAAGACCACGTCGCTCGAGAATCTTATCCTTGAAATGAGCAGTTCTTGTTTGTACAAAATGCGGACCTCGGAAACGGCTCGTCTCGATTTAGATGAAATGTGGTATAATTCGTTATAATATGTGATATACTATATGTACCTGGGTGGATCAGTAAGTACCCGTGTTTGACAATAGATGGCGTTGACAAGTAAAATTGACGTTACCATCTTGTTTTATAGTCTGTAACATGTCATTGTGCTTAATTTGAGATTATTTCATTGGCTAGGTTTTTTATGAGAGCTGTTGGTGTCTTTGGTGTCTTGTGCTTCTAAGCAAAATGAAATAGGACCAATACCGATCCATAATTCGTTTCTTATTTTTGGATGGAAAAACTTGCGAACAAATAAAAGCGAAGTTGGATGCTGTCTATGGGGACCCTTCACTATCTATGACAACCGTGAGATATTGGTTCAATGAATTTAAACGTGGTCATACGTCTGTTTTTAACGAGGATCGGCCAGGACGTCCGTCAGACGTGGTTACTGACGAACTCGTCAAAAAACTCCACGATATCATGCTTGCTGATCGCCGAACGAAAGTCCGCGAAGTAGCTGAAGAAGTAGGCGTCTCGTAAGGCACGATAATAAAAATTTTAAACGATAAAATTGGTGTAAGAAAGGTGTCGGCGCGATGGGTGCCGCGATTGCTAACACCGGACAACAGACGGGTACGAGTAACGATGTCAAAGCAGTGTTTGGATAGTTTTAATCAAAACCCGCAGGAGTTTCTTCGTCGAGTCGTGACCGTCGATGAAACCTGGATTCATTACTACATGCCAGAGACGAAAATACAATCTAAGCAATGGATTTTTCGGAGTGAATCTGCTCTAAAGAAGGCTAAGACTGTTCCCTCAGCCGAAAAAGTTATGGCTACGATTTTTTGGGATTCTCAAGAAATAATTCTAATCGATTATTTCTAGAAAGGGAAAACAATTACAGGGCAGTACTACAGTGAGTTTTTAGATAGATTCGATGAGAAATTGAAGGAGACACGGCCCCAGTTGTCCAAAAAAAGGTGCTCTTTCACCACGACAATGCACCGGCGCACTCATCTCACATCGTGGCGGCTAAATTGCAAGACTTGCGCTACGAATTGCTTGCGCATCCACCTTACTCGCCTGATTTAGCTCCGTGCTACTTTTCCATATTCTCCAACATGAAAACCGGGCTCGGAGGAAAAAGATTCTACTCAAATAAAGAGGTTATAGCCAAAACACAAGCGTATTTTGCAGAGTTTGAGAAATCAAATTTTTTGAAGGGGTTAAAAAAATGAGAGAAACGTTGGGAAAAGTGCATAAGCCTCGCAAGAGAGTACGTCGAAAAATAGAATAAATTAAAAAACTAAATAAATGTGTTTTCATTTCGAACACGGGTACTTACTGATCAACCCACGTAGGTATATAAATAATGTATTCCTTTGTAATTTTTTCTTAGTATAGGTAGTATTGTCGAGAAAACAAGAATTTCAAGGTTTTTTTTTTCAATTTTTGCTCTTAGCTACGAGCGGTCTTTCTCTATCTCGAAGTCAACGTTTAAAACCGGGACCTGGGGCCTTATTTTGTAAGCGCTCTGGCGTTCGGCTTCGCTTTTCCTCCCGCTCGCTCTCGCGGCGTGAGTAACTGGCGCGAGCAGGAGAAAAAGCGAAGCCGAACGTCAGAGCGCTTACAAAATAAGGCCGCAGTACTAAATGTCATTAGCAACCACCCAAATGCAAAAATGGTCACCGCAGCCGAAATAGGTGTGGAAAAAATCATTATCAGCATCACTAAGTTTTGATTTATAATGACACAAAAAAACATTACTTACCTATATGAGAATGCATATCCTATTTAGGGTTCCTTAGTAAAACGAAGAACTGTAATAATTTCGTTATCGCCGCCCATGCGCCCGTCCCAATGTCACAAAGCCGAATGACTTCCATCTTCCATATTAATTAACTAAATTGCATGAAATTTTACATTGTAGATAAATAGTTCTCATACACAGTATTTCTCAATTTTACTCAAAATTGTAAGGGGTAGCTATGTCAAGTGATTTATTTTAACTCAACTAAAGTGTTTTTTATATCAAACGCGTGTCACGACTTATTATTTTAGAATATATTATTTTATTTTCCTCAGCTCCTTGATTTATTGAATAGACCTATTTGCGTAAAAATTGAAATTTTAAAATACCCTTTGGTTTGAACCTGATTTCATCAAAAATTAAGGCAAACAAAAAATTTTTGAGCCGTAACTAAGTAAAGTCGTAATCCCCAAACTAAGTTTAATCTTACTTTGTTATTCGTATACATTACGCATGGAATAAATTAATAAATATATGTATGTAAATGTATATGGGAGTAGGTACGTGCGCAGCCTCGTACGCGAATTATAACTGATATTATAGTTATATGTACGTAAACTACGTTTACCCAACCAAAAAGAAGTATACTTTTAAGACTCCTGATTTTTTCTTAAGGAGACAGGCAATTGAAGGAGTTGTTGATTGATATGATAAGCAAAACTTGTACAAATAAAAAAACATTGCCACATAATGTTAAATAAGTATGGCATAAATAGTTAGGTATATTTTGAGAATTTTCATATTAATATAATAGCTGACATGTTCTCAATGAGATCTCTTTATCGAGACCCTTCTCTTCTCTTTATTAAGTAACCAAACAGCCTATACTTTCCGAAAACTTTATAATACTACTTTACAAATTTTATAATTACACACCGTAAGGTTTTTTGAAAAGTATACAGATTTTTGTGTCTGGTTGTTATTAGTAATTATCTATCTAAGTATGTATTTAAAAATATGTATGTGTAGTATAGCCTCGTAGCGCCCATACGCGCCTTCTCAAAACCCATATTTGACATGGCCGTTACGGCCCATAGCACTTCTAGACTGAGACTGAATTACCGCCCAAGGACCTTTGAAAAAGACATTTTAAAAAAACCGCTCCAGCTTTTTTAAATTTCACGATATTTCGAAACGAAGTGTTTATGTTTTTGAACGAAATAATAGAGAACGTTTATTACGTTTACCGATATGCTCTCATTGGCTGTGATAATTCATATACGTCACATTTACAAAAATAGCTGACGACATGGGTGACTCGCATAGACGTGGTGAGCAGGTAATTCACATTTTTTTATGGAAACATTTAACTTTCTAGTATGGCTTTTTGTAAAATCACATAAATTTAAGATAGCCTTATAATCGGATATGATTATACAGGGTTATTTCTAATCAATAAGCATCCTTTTAGGGGCTTATTCTGTTCATCAAAACTAACAACTTTTGTTCTGTGACTTTTGTCCAAATTAAAAAAAAAATATCAGCTGTCCCATACATTTTATCGCGGGTGAACGATATTTTTCTATGGAACACCCAATTTTTATTTTGAGTTTTGGCAAAAGTCGCAGAACAAAAGTTGTTAGTTTTAATGTACAGAAAAAGCCCCTAAAAGGATGCTAATTGATTAGAAATAACTCTGTATAGCATCTGTCATTTTTTGTTTTTTTTTACATTTATGTTCTTTGAAAAGGACATGCGGCCGGTAATCAAGTTTGAGTCTCAAAAGCTCTGGGCGCCAGAAGGATATCAGTCTCTGGCAGCCATATGACAAGCTTTGTTTAGTTTGGGGTCAGAGACCGTGTGTAAGATGTCTCCTAATATATATTTTTAAGATAATAATAGAAGAAAAAAAAATGATACCATGACAATTACTCAAAACGTTACATTACGTAAACGTTAAACAATACACAGACTCTGTAACTCTAATTTTAGTTAGTAATGCTTTCAAAATTTTTGGTTCGGTTTTTAAACAACTAATTCTCTGTTATGATTTTTGGGCGAGAACTTTGCGATTCTTGTAGATATAGCTTTTTAATTCATTCACATACATAATTATTTATTATACATTTATCAGGAACCAGTTATATTGTACCGTAGTACGGCGCCAGCCATAGAATTTCGAAAGAAAAAAGAACAGTTACTCCTCACATATAATACTTATGTAATTTTCAATATGAAGAACTTTTTTTTGCATTTCAGTATTTATTTTATAGTAAAAGTTGTTTTACAAGATGAGCAAAAGGACCGAACGATATAATGATCACATAATTTAGTGAGTACTTCGTGATGTGATCTACAAATATTCAACTTCTCAATCTGCATAAACTTAGCCGAAGAAAAACATAAACAAATAAAACCACGGGCTACAACTAGTACAGATAACACTAGCCTTTTCTTCAGATAGAAAGCATCTGCATATTCTAATATGCTAATACAAAAACATTATACTAAATAATGCACAAGATCACGAGTGACATTCCAGGAGATATCCATCGCGTGACGTGACCGGTCAACGGCTCCCGGAGCGGGTACTAAACTCCTAGCTCTTGCTAATCGGGCCACATCATGCATGGCCTCAGAACTGGGAACAAAAATCAGTAGAAGCCTAACGCTTGTCACTGAGAGTTCTCAGCACACTAAAATTGAAATGTAGTGACAACAACTGTCAAAATCACGTAGCCATTGTGCGTTTACTACTGGACATACGGCTCTCCTAGAGATTTCTAATAATATAGGCTGAAAGCGCGATGTTGCGATCTTAATGAGGTATATCCAACTTGTGGGTCCGCGTCCTACATTGCGCGTCCATTTCATAATCATATTTCTACGAGTAATTGTGGTTGTAAAAAATAATTATGTCTGTCTGTCTATTGCGCTTGCCGGTACGTGGACTCCACTTGAACTTTTCGACCCCATCGATTGGTCATCATTCCTGCGTGCTGTATCTACTGCCAAAATCTTAAATGAAGTGAAAGGGGATGTTTCTAGCTAAAAACCAAGATACAACCGAATAGATGAAAGAAACTAGCCGCGTCCCTTTGTAACACCTTCTGTCGTAGCACACGTAGTCAATTTATTCCTTTCAGGGAGCGGTTTTTTCGCATGGCTTGGTCGTATACGGCACTTGTATGGATCACTCGCAACTTTCACTGACAATAGGTATAGTGTGTTTATATACAATCTGTCAAAGTTCCGTATACGTTCCCAATTGAATAATTAGGTCCCAGGGGACTCAGTTTTGAACTTCAAACGCGTCCGAATGTATACGGAACTTTGACAGTATAAAAACACTCTATATTGTCTATTGAAGTTACAAGTGCTCCTTTCAAGTTCCGTATACGTACAAGGCGTGCGAAGTTTGAGTCCCCAGGAGTTACAAGTTATCTCATTCGTCCGAGTTGTACCTCTGATTACTCTGTGCGGATGCCAGTGTCCGGACAAGGCGGTTACGTCCGGGCCTTGGCTCATTAGTTGTCCTTTTAACTTCTCTAGACGCGAGCAGTAATGACGACTGCTGGATGTCGGTCAGGTAGATCCTTAAACCACAAAGTGTGATAATGAGTTTTGCAGTCACGTTGGAGATTAGTTTTGTTTTATCTGGCACATGCTGCAGTTTTATTAGCTTGGAAGAATAAATTAATGCATTACAGCTATCTAGTAACTGATGTTTGAGGTGAATAATTAAAATTCAGTAAAATGATTGTTTATTATTGCCTTTAATAGTAATCGTTAATGGAGATAATGATCTTGCAAGTCACGCTAGTCTGATCTTTAACGTTCGGAAGGTGTGTTAGGGTTACATTGAATATTCTTTTATTTTGATTACACTTAATACGTGATGGATATATTCTAGCATTAACTCATCGTTCTGATCAAATTTTACAACGGGGCCAATCCTAAAATGGTGAAAACTTGCTGTGAAATACAAAAAGTTCATCGTATATTGACAATATATATGGAACAGCAGATTTTTTTCGCAAGCTCGGGATTGGTATGTTAGTTTAATGATATTTCAGAATACTTTCATCCGTCGTTTAGGGGAACACCTGTATAAAATAAATAGAAAAGGGAAGCGATGTCCTGTGATTACAAAGGTGAGAAGCTTAAACTGATCATCAGCATTTGAGCGTAGGACGTTCAACTACGTAAGCTGAAACACAGGTTCCGGCCTAGTTCGGTAACAGATACCTATAATAATTTTATGTACAATTATTTTAGCTTAATTAAGATGTAAACATTGTACTGGTTGAATAAAATTTATTTTTATAAAGTCCGTAATGTCATGCTGTATGCAAGTAGTTTGTAAACTGTTGTTAAAAATCTAGACGAGCCTATATCCAGCACTGTTTTTCATTATTCTGAGATAAAGCATTGGCTGTCTTTTGTTTGAGATGATGATGATATTAATTACCAGACTGTGTAGATATCTGCACGAAGTTCTTGTTTTTTTTGTGCTTGTCTGTATATTTTCACTAAGCTAACGAATTTGAAATTTTTCACTAAATTACTAGCCGTATATATTCATCACGTTTTTTGAAAGCTCATACGTAAATTCATGATGACATAACCTATTTTAGATTACCTAATACCTATATTATTCGGGTGTTTGACTCCAGAGAGAAAAGAAAGTATAATTAATACGAACTCGCATTATTCATACATGCCTATTTTGCTGTTTTCGGTCGATAACATTTTGTTATTACCGTATTTCTAATTCGAAGAACTTTCTAGAGTTTCATGACAAACTAAGGCCAGGCCAGGCTAATTCTCTATGAAACATGCGTGTTACGTGCCCCAAGTTACATGTGTTTTTAAGAATTTTGGATGAAATATTCCTATTTCCAGTACTGAGTCTTTGTAGCTTAAACTCGGTTTTTATTTAATTTTAACGGCATAATTAAAAGAAAATTCGTGAAATTGAAAAAATACTTGACAAGTGTTACGTTACGTTTTGTTGTTAGGTAATCTGGGCTAGGGAATCGGTGCTGTGAGCGTATTTCAACTGGCTTGAACCTCTGTGACTGTAACATGCCACCGCGCACCGCTACTTTCGTTAGCCACTGGTGCTTAGTGGTGCTGGTGAGAAGTCGATAGGACCAATTAATGTATAATTATGTGCAAAATTTATTATTCTATTTATTACAACAATCTAGTTATTCATAAATCAACAATTAAGTAGTAAGTATCGCTCGTGGCGTAGTTTAACTAGGTGTTTGTCAGCGATCACCGAAATTAAGCAACGTTCCGCGCGGTCAGTATTTGGATGGGTGACCGCGGGTAGATTTTTCCAACTGAGCGCTGCCGTGGCTCGGATGACACGTTAAATTGTAGGTCCCGGTTGATTTTACCGTTAAGCCGCTTCAGAGGCCTTCAGGCGGCCTAAAAACTATGACACCAGGGCTAGCCACCCCGCCTATACGATCTTATCTGTCACTGTCAGTAATATGCAAGCGACACGAAGAGCATTTGAAGCATTGTCATGATTTATGAAAAAAAAATATCAGAACAAATAAGCCCAGAGTTACCAGCACAGAGCTGCTGGTCTGGGTTTGAACATGTTCAAAACTTAAATCTATTAATACTTTTGTTGTTTCTTATTCTTTTTACTTTATTATACTTATGCTAAATTTTTTCGCCGTATTTTGAAATTATTGCAAAATGAGCGGGTTTTGAAATTCTCAGTACGATATATCAAATATTGTACATACTCTTGTGTTAATATATTAGAGTTCATGCAACTACAATTGGACCGATCACCTCTCAATGAAAACTTCTTGTAAATTGTAATGAGGCCTCATTTACAAAGGATGTGAGTTAGTCACTATAAATTAAAATTTAAAGCACGAGATCACGTGGCGCTATTTCAACTCTTTTAGTGGAAAAAGTAGATAGTTAGCATCTTCGTCACTTGGACGACAAACGTGACTGATGAACCGAGAATGAGATTACATTATGTTGCTATATTTGGATTGGCTTATTTATTATTCTTTAAGCGGATTTGATGATCTTGCCTTTAAATTTCTTAGTAACTGCACTTATTTAAGCCGTAAGCCGCTTGTTTTTATGGAAGCCGTGGTGGTCTAGTGGTTGTAACACTGGTCTGTCATTCTTGAGGTCGTGGGTTCAAATCCTGGTCCCGTACCTATGAGTTTCCTAGGAATTTTTGTACGGAATTACACACCACTGGCTTTTCGGTGAAGGAAAACATCGTAAGGCAACCTGCATACGAGCGTAGAAGAAATTCGATGGCGCGTGTGAATCCTCCAACCCGCACTGGGCCAGTGTGGTGGATGTGGCCCAATCGCCCTCGATGGGTAGACCTACGTCCTGCAGTAGACTATTAAAAAAAAGACTGGTACGGTACGGCACTTATTTAGCATGTCTTCAAAGAGTAGAATACTAAAAGGAACTACCACCATAATTATAATTCCAACAAAACTTTAAAAACATTTCATAAACTATAACTAAAACAGGCAACGCCGCCAGCATTCTGGCCAGTTTACCCTCTGTCACGGGTCTTTTATATTGGTTTTGTTTTTATTTTAGTCTACTAATATATAAAATAAAAATTGCCCTTATATATAAGAGATTTTTAAGTTCTAGATTATAATATAATTACGACGGGGGATGCCAACCTACATTTGGTGGTAAAGCCCTAATTCTTTTGGTAAATAAGACAGCGCTGAGTGACTGACTAAGTCTGAGTACACACGGATGTAGAGTACTGAGTGTTCTCTTACCTTCGTCTGGGCAATGTCCTGCCCAAATTCAATTTAGTTTCATAACAGCAGTTCCGACGTTCTGAACTCAAGCTTAAACAATTGAACTTAATTTGGGAGTGTGTAAAGTAGTAAGCCACGGTGGTCTACGCCCTACAATCGTGAGTTCCTTGGTAAAAAAACCCGCTCCCGTACCAATTAGTTTCTTTCGAACTTTTATGTATGGAATTTCCCACTACTGGCTTTTCGGTGATGAAACACATCGCGAGGCAACCTGCATACGTCCGTAGAAGAAATTCGATGACGTATGTGAATCCACCAACCCGCACTGGGCCGGCGTGGTGGATATGACCCAATCACCCTTCGTGGATAAGCCTGCGTCTTGCAGTGGATTATTAAAAAAGCATCATAGCTATACAGGGTTATTTCTAATCAATTAGCATCCTTCTAGGGGCTTATTCTGTACATCAAAAATAACAACTTTTGTTCAACGACTTTCATCAAAATTTAAAAAAAAATTGTTGCTCCGTAGAAAAATTTAGTTCATCCGCGACAAAATGTATGGAACCACTGGATTTTTTTTGAGTTTTGACGAAAGTCGTGGAACAAAAGTTGTTAATTTTTATGTACAGAATAAGCCCCTAGAAGGATGCTTATTGATTAGAAATAACCCTGTATATTTAATTAGAGATGGAGTACGATGCCAAGATACTTATCTATGGGCTTCGGTGCAACTCATCTTGTGTATGAGCGTCCATTGCTCCTGAGACGAATGTGGTGTAACTCAGAATGTCAATCAGCTTGTCAAAGGCCCTGCATACGTCTATAGATCTCGTTTTTTATGTTGTATGACAGAGAGAGAGAGAGAGAGAGAGAGAGAAGGGAGGATGACCACGTGCCAACCGAAAGTCCAAACTTTTCGCTCAAGTGCTAAAAAAATGCGAAGTTGTTGCGACGGTCAACGCAGATATCGGATGGATATGTTTTACTAATTTTTTCTATTTCCTTTGTAACCTCTGACCACCATTTACCAGCCCGTTTGATATTATTATTTTAGTAAGTATAGTTAAGTTGTAAGTATAATTTGTATTTATAGTCTGAGTAGGTTTATTAGTGTTACTGACAAGAAGTAGTTACACAGGATTCTCTAAAAGGGTCTCAGTGGAGTTTTTAAAGGTCGGCAACTATCAAGCATTCACAGTTACGAATACCTATCCGTAGGTAATAGTAACTTGCTAGAATCAATCAGGTTACCAGCTTCATTGCCTTCTGTAGAATAATATGTGCTATATTGAATTTTGTCAATAAGATTTAAACACGTCTCGAAGAAGTTTAAGATGAAATGGTAGGTACTCCCAAAAAAGTGTTTCCATATTTTTTTACAGTTCGTATATAGACTAGGTATATAGTATTATCATCTCGGGAAAAGTTTTTATTAGGCATATAAAATACCTTATTACAGCTTATAACCTAATCCTCCACGAATTAATATTTCAGTAGAACGTCATTTCATCAAAGTCTTTTGTCAGTCATATTTATCTAAAGATCACGTTGAAATGCCAGTGAAGTCGCAAATGAAAGCTAGCGCAACATAATCCTTGTCTTTAATGTTATTCTCATTAAACAAAATTAAATACATCAAGCTCATAATGTAAACTTGCAAACAAACTATAATAAGATTTTAATTACGCATCGCTCGTCGAGGAATGTAACATGGCTAGTAAAGCATACTGGTAGGTATGTGTAGGGTATTTTGACTTCGATAAGCAGGAGGCAGCCGCGATGCGGCCGTTGCCAGAGGTCACAATTGACGTCAATGGAGTCACGTGATCACGATGTACTCTACTATAATATACCTACGAAGTCGCCCAGCCGACACAGTGGAGCATGCATGCAGTAAACCGTGTTTAATTTTAGACTGCACAAAAACCAACAAAGGTCACACTTTCGCTGGATTAAAGTTCACGGACTTTCGCTGAGGTGCCGGCAATTTTAAACTGCCTCGTATTTAATAATAGCCTTATGGATGTGAAATGAAGATTACGCAGTTATTTATAACTGAGAGATTAACTGTTTCTTTTGAGTTCTTTCTTATGAACGTTTATGCATTATTTCGATGATTTCATTTTGTGGATTTTATAAATAATTTGGTTGGGCTCTTTTTAATGACTCCTCAAAAAGACATCAACGCGCTTATAAGATAATGTGCTATTACGCCTGTACCTGATGACTTTTGTTTTAATTTAAAGGCCCTTGTTTGATATTAGTGTTATCAATGGTGGATTGATATATTTTACTGAATTATAAACTGCATTTTAGTTTGTAATATCTGCAATTTTTAAGATGTAACTCAACAAAGGAATAATAAATAAATAAATAACAAGATTATTTTTTGCAAAAATTAGCATGACTGACTTCACCCGTGTACAGAATTCGCGAATATTTCGCACAGATCGATGTAGCATTTTTCACATTATTGTTGATTTATCAAAAATGGCTCAGCCGATTTCGATAAAATTTAAATGGGACCAATTTCGAAGTATACTCTTTCTAATAAAAATAGAATTATTGAAATCGGACCACTATGAAAAAAGTTATGCGTGGTTATACATACGAGTAAAAAAAAATATACGCGTCGAATTGTATACCTCCTCCGGTGGTTCGTCGGTCAAAAATAAATAAAAACCATTTATTGCAGGCACAGAGACCCAGAGTTAAATAATAATTAAGTTTAATAATTAAATTGAAAATTATAATAGACAAACTACAACGTAGGCGTCTTCAATTTCCGAGTAAATATAGGTATCTTCTACGTAAGCGTGTTACACCTTAGACAGCATATCTGCTTAACATGAGGCAGTGTGTAGTCAAACGCACGCACGCACGCTATATGAAATAAAAAGCTAAATAAGATAAAAAAATTAAATGAAAAGGTTCGCCCTTTCATCTTTAGTTGCAAAATCACTATAGATTTTCAATAAATAAAGATGCAGACTGCAAACGTTACGATTTTTTTTATCTAGATTTTCAAATTTAGAGATTAAAAAACAAAAAAAGAACTATAAAACTATTTTGATAAATAAATGCGTCATGCGTAGGTTTTGAAAATAGTTTTTTATTTTCTCTCATTTATTTTTATTAATGTCAAATTACGTGATTTCACCTTATTTGGCGTATCATTGGCCGTTAACGGTTCGAAACGACCTTTATAACTTCCATGGTCAAACAAAAAAGAGGATTGCTATCTTCTGGAGTTTTTTGAGCTGTGGCATCGGCAGCGGCAGGACTTGCTGGCATTCCGCAAGTGAATCCGTGTCGAAAGCCATCTGTGTCGCTCGCAACCAGCGGATACATAATAATGTAATTACAAATACAGTTTATACTTAAACACGTTCTGTTTTCATCATTTAGCGGGGTTTTAAAAATCACTTGATCATCAATTCATCACATTACTTCATCTTCATAGTTCACATCATAACATTGTAGATGCAAACATATTATATTTAGATGACTCATTCGGTTTTGTAGTTTTTCGCGACTGAAGAAGTAACTCAATGATGTAATTAGAAGTTTTATATTTTTGACTGCCTCGGTGGCTCAGCGGTTGGTGAACCTCACTCTTGGATCTAAGAGGCGTGGGTTCGATCCCCACCCAGGGCAAGTATTTATGTGGTGAATATAGTAGTTTGCTGTGTCTGGGTGTTATTTAGTTACTATCTATGTATTTAAAATATGTATATGTAGTATATCAGTCTCTGGCAGCCATATCACAAGCTTAGCTTAGTTTTGGGTCAGAGACCGTGTGTAAGATGTCCCCCAATCAATACCTATACCGATGGCAAATTTTGATATAAGTATCTACTTATATCAAAATTGAGTACCTACTTAAGAGTAATTGCAGAATTCAGATGTCAATATCCCAGAGATATGTGCAAAACTCTACAAAACTGACTTAACACATATCCCATATGTTTAGTGTTAGTTCTTAAACTAAAAACCGGATAAGTGCGAGTCAGGCTCGCACACCGAGGGTTTTTTTTAACTTTTCTCGTGATACATCGAAAATTACACATTGTTAAAATAATTAAAAACCTGTTTTAGCATGTGCTAATGAAGTTCTTTTATATGATACCTTACATGGCTTACATGATACGATTTATTCACTTTGAATTTGAACCCATATTTTTTGAATATTGAGGCCCTATTTTTTTGTCATTTAAATAAAAATGTACAGTTTTTAGATTTATTCCTATATGTGTACTCTGAGACAATGTTTCTCGCCAAATTTCATAGTTCTATGTCAAAGGGAAGTACCCTGTAGGTTTTGATGTTTGTGAGTGTCGAAATATGCGGTTTTTTACGACATAAACGGCTTTAACTATTTTATACGATAACTGAGAAGTTTTTCTTTTACACAACTGCAAGAGACCATAGATACCTATACGTATATAGTTTAAATTTCAACTCGATATCTTAACGCGTTCCCGAGATAAAGAGTCTTGACATACACACAGACGGACAACAAAGTGATCCTATAAGGTTTAAGTTTCTGCGTCGTATGTATAATTTGTTTACAGCTTATCCTGGAGAATATTCATCGAGATTTTCAGAAAACTCTGGTCATCGTCTTTTCCGCATTCGTTTTATATCATTCATTTTCCATCTACGTGACGATTTTATTTAAGTCGGGGATGTCTCCTCAAGCTAGCTTCTCAATGACTATTGCCATTTGCCATATATCACAGCATCATAATTTACTCTCCGGTAGCCTCATAGATAGTGAACTTATCTGCTTCGTCTAGTTTGCAGTTGCTGCAGCAGTATTCGAAACCAGTTCATTAAACATTTCGAAATGTTTGATGAAGGGGCTCATCTTTTTGTAGATCATCTCCCAATTAATCGCTTTGGTCAGCACGTTTACTTCTTACACAGAATTAGCTCAAATATATATGGACTGTGAGTGATGTCCTTTTCTTAGAGCCATCAATACTTCTTCCAACATAAATTGCGTCCAATTTTGAGAAAATATTCGCAATTATTACTTCACTTGTAAGTTGCTGTAACTTATTGCAATAGTTCCTCAGTAAATGATTCCGACAGAAAATTTTTGACACTGTTAAGCCTGGGTATGGCCGAGCATTTATTATTTTGGCATAGGTGCTACTGTCGCCATCAGCAATAAGTCGCGCGTATATTATACCGTGCATTTCAATGGATTGTTTAAACCCCTCAGTTATTATTTGGGATTCCATAGCAGTAGAAGCCCCTTCAAAGTTTTTATAACAGACATGTTCTTTGGGACTTTCTTTTTTGTTTTGAGCTCGGGCACAAATACAACAATACTTATTTTTGACACACATGTACAAAACTTGGCCAAAACGTCTGCCAATTATGGCTGCAGCACCCGATAATGCAGCATAGTTTGTTCTGTATGAGCGTTTGCTCCAACACCCATCTACAATGACATCAATCATGGGAATGCCATCTTTTGTAACCCTGCCTTCAATAACAGCTGCTTCTTTCTCTTTTTCTCCGGCTATTTTCATTTCCTCCCAGGCAGTTTCTTCCCAATCGTCACAAACATCGTCCTGCATTTTATTGTAAGTGTGTTCAGACATAATGGGTAATCCTACTGCTGCGGAAAACTGCTTCAGTTGCGCGTGACCACAACCTGCTGCCATTATTCCTGCAACAACATCTTTGTTTACATCAGCCAAAGATGATTTTATTTTGTTTTTATAATTACACATAGAGCAGACAAATGTAAATTCCGATTGTAATCCAATTCGATGTTCAGAAACTAATTTCATTGAGGCTAATCCGCAGTCAAACAGAGATTCATGTTGAGAGAGTTGTATTAGTTGTGATGTAAAATGATTAACATCTATTACTCGATGCCCCAAGTCGGGTATTTCTGTATGAATCTGAAATTTAAGCACATATTTTAGTATTTATTTAGTTTGAATTTCTTATTATGTAAACATGCCTTAGCTATAACAAAATCCTTACTGTAGTTTCAGAGGTACTTTCGAATATGTATGGAATATCTTCATTTTCAGGGTTTTGTTCATTTAACTGAAACAAAATTACACAAGTTCAACTTGCAGACGAAGTAAAAAACGACATTTTCAAAATATAACCAAATCGACAACATCCTCTTTTTTGAAGTCGGTAAAAAGACAAGACAATAATCGCGATAGTTTAAAAAGGTACTTAAGTTTACCGTTTCCACCGAATCCTCTGATGTGGGCAACACATTTTGTAACTCTTCATTTTCAGGATTTGGTTCTTTTAACTGAAATTAAATTACTTACATTACTATTAAAGGAATTAGACATGTACAAAATGGAGTACAGTGGCGGAGGTATAGGTACTAACTACTCACTAAATACCTGGAAAATCTTTGTGATAAAGCAGGGAGAATAATTTTAATTTCGTTTATTTAAAAGAAGAAAAAAAAATAACCCTATCGACAACTTCCTCTTTTTTGAAGTCGGTAAAAGACAATACTATAACCGTGATAATTTAAAAAAAGTGTTTAAATTTACCGTTTCCTCTGAATCCCCAGATGTCGGCAACACGTTGTGTAACTCTGCGTATGTTGGTGATATTTCTGGGTGGCTACAAAATAAAATGATGTAATTATATAATTATTAAAAAGTTAAAGCTAACACAATTATTTAGGTGATAGAACATCACCTAATAAATATCATTATTTTAGATAGGTTTCTAAAATATCAAGAGACGACTCCATAGCTTTTTGTTCTGATATTTGTTTCCTACAGTATGGTTAGTTTGTACAGACAAATCTTAGTAGGTACACACTTGAAAATAAAGAATAGACGGAGTATTATTACTAGATACTTTAAATTGATTGCTGACATGATAGATAGGTACTTGGCATGGACTCACTCTCTATCTACTGGCCCTGTTGAGGATGTGGATTGACAATCGTCAGGTTGCAGTTTCCGTTTTTTTGACCTAAAAAAATTGTAAATATAGGTAAATGCAGAAAAATTGAAGTACCTAGGTAGTAAGAATGTGATAATCCATAATCTGTAGACGAATGTGTATTTGCCAAATATAGACTTTATTATTAGGGCATTAGAGTGCAACTATTTATTGCAAGTTTATTATATATGTAATTCGACTTACCCAAACATTCCGTCATTTTTTTTAGGTTTTCTTTTTCGTTTTTGTAAAAACAATTCTTTCCGCTTATTTTTCCTCCCCATTTTCTATGCACACTTGTTCACTACTATTTACACACTACCAAATAAAAATACTAAGTACCTAACTTACTACCTACTATAATAATGTTCTAAAGCTACAATATAATATAGTACACTAAAGTCTAACTTATAATTTTGAAAATAATTCTGAAGTAAATTACTCGGTTGTCGTCGCACAGAGTACCTAGAAGACAATAACCAAAAACAAACAGCACGCATCTCGCGCCGTCCGTACTTTGCGGCGTTGCCAGCCCGACGCTGAGCGAATCATGCGCTCGTCGGAGTCGCAACGTCGCACCGGTACGGCGGCGGCGGCCCAGATAGTGCCGGATCAAATATTCTGAGCAAACACTGTAGAGTAAAAGCTAAACTAGAGTAGGCGCGAAGAGATTTGATTGAGTTTTTAATTAATTACTCATAATATACAATTTAAAAAAAAAAAATTCTCGGTTTATAATAAAGAAAAGGGATCTGGCTATTTTATTCGTAAAAAATAATGGGGTGTTGTCGCTGATAATTCTGAGCATTCGAATTACTAAAATTTTTTTGGTGAGCAATTTGTTTTATTTTTTTTTTAATAAAGCCGGTTACTTTTCAAAATTTTGTCCGGTTCATTCAATTTATTAAGATTTTCCCTTATCTATGACATTTTTTAAATTTGAATCGATATCATTCATCCTCTCACATCGCGCATTCAAAAGTACTCGTTTTTGCCGTTTTCGTGTTTCTCGGCCCGGTGCCTCCGTCGTCTCCTATTCGCTACAAAAAATGCAGCCAAACGAGCAAAAAAACAAAAGAGAAATTGCGACTGGAATATAGTAAAGTTGTATGTACATTTTTGCTTTTAACTTTACGGGTTACAATTAGATACTAAGTCTAAGATTAAAGTAAGTCAGATCGTGTAGGTCGGATGACTAGCCCTGCTGTCAGAATGTTTAAGCCGACTGGAAGGGTTCTGTTATGGCTTAGCCAAGCCACGGCAGCGCTCAGTTGTAAATGCTATCCGCGGTCACCCAGTAGAAGATTGATCGTGCCGATCGTTGCTTAACTTCGGTGATCGCTATGAATAAACTAAGTCTAACTACGCTATGACCGTTATATTCTCAGACAGTGTTTTTCTGTGATTCGAGACCCCCAGGGGGTTATGAAGCTTTAGGTACTAAGGGTAGCTTGTGGAAATGACAAAAGTGTCTAGGTAGAATACAATATAGGTTCGAAATGGAAAAAAAAACCGGACAAGTGCGAGTCAGGCTCGCACATCGAGGGTTCCGTACAAACACGTAGTTAAAATAATTAAAAACCTGTTTTAGCATGTGCTATAAAAGTTCTTTTATATGATACCTTACATGATACGATTTACTCACTTTGAATTTTGAACCCATATTTTGTGAATTTTGAGGCCCTATTTTTTGTGATTGAAATAAAAATGTACAGTTTTCAGATTTATTCCTATATGTGTACTCTGTGATAATGCTTCTCGCTAAATTTCATAGTTCTATGTCAACGGAAAGTACCCTGTAGGTTTTGATTTTTGTGAGTGCGAAATATGCGATTTTTTACGACATTAACGGCTTTAACTTTTTGAAACGATAACTGAGAAGTTTTTCTTTTACACAACTGCAAGAGATCATAGATATACGTATACAGTTTAAATTTCAACTCGATATCTTTACACGTTCTCGAGATAAAGAGTCTTGACATACACACAGACGGACAGACGGACAGAGGGACAGACGGACAACAAAGTGATCCTATAAGGCTTCCGTTTTTTTCCTTTTGAGGTACGGAACCCTAAAAATCATAAACGTAGTTTTGTTTTCATTAAAATTGTTTGATTTTGACTTCTTGTTTTTTACCACCAGGCCTGGGGAGGCCGGTGGTTATGTGGGAGTCTCCACCGCTAGTCGGTGGCATACCTACTAAAAACCTGGAGTGTTTCCGCCACTGTGCTATTTGTCGGGGCTACGGGCACGCTTCCGCACTCCTCTGCGGCTTGATTTGAAAACAGTTTTGCACATAAAAGAGCAGCGTATTCACTATTCAGAAAGATTGAAAAACATTGAGAATACCCCTGCTCTTTCCTACTGACCATAACCAAAGCAAGATCACTTGAGGATGCAATGTTTAATGTTTTTGTCAGGCGTTACAAGCCGTACTCAATGAATTGGACGCGCTTGAATCCAGTAAAGGTATGACATAATGTTTTGGTCAGCTCAACCAAAGAAGATATAATAATATGGCTCAACTAAGGTCTCTAATGTTTCACATTTCAATTGCATTGTTTATTAGTTAACGGCTTACGAGCTGTCTGATGAGATAACTTATTTAGTGTCTTATTTTATTCTAAAGAAGAAGTATGACATTAAACCAAGATTAAGTATTGATATTCTATTTTACAAAAATCTTGTTAATTTTTTTTTTCATATTTGAGAAGTTTTATATCAAATCAGTTTTTCTGTTGGTGGAAAAACGCTACAATCATACAAACTGAGAATCGGACTCTTAGAAAATAATAGTACTCGTATATACACAGAAACTCTAAATTAAGATACTGATTAGATAGTTATTTGATTTTAGAATAGTGATATGTAGGGTTATTCATAAAGGGTGTACTAAACCGAAACGTCGGAGTCGTGGTGGTCTATTGGTACTTATTGACACCCGCCTTACAATCGTGAGGTCGTGGGTTCAAATCTCAGTACCGTACCAATGAATTCCTTGTACGGAATTTCACATCACGGGCTTTTCGGTGAAAGAAAACATCGTGAGGCAACCTGCATACGTCCTTAGAAGAAATTTGATTGCGTATGTGAGTCCACCAAACCGCACTGGGCCAGCGTGGTGAATATGGCCCAATCACCTTTCGTGGGTAGGCCTACGTCCTGCAGTGGACTATTAAAAAGGTACAGTATACAGTACAGTACAGTAAACCGAAAGGCGTGGAATCACTGACTCAGAACATCATTATGAATAACTTTTACAATGGGACCAACCAATATTTGGAATAAATCGGCTGTCCCATACAAAATCGCAACATGAACAAGAAACATGATCATCTGATATTTCGTTATTTTAATCTCGAGTTCCAGATTGGCCCCATAGTAAAAGTAATTCATAATGTTTAACTGAAACATCCCCCTTCGGCTCAGTGCAGCCTTTTACTATAACCCTGTAAACACAAAACATGATAGTTAGGTACACGTTTTTTTTGACATTGACTGCCTCGTTGGCTCAGTGGTTAGGGACCCTAACTTCTGGATCAAAGAAACGTGGGTTCGATCCCAACCAGGGCAGATATTTATGTGATGAATATAAATGTTTGTTCTGCGTCTGGGTGTTTTTTAGTTACTATCTATATAAGTATGTATTTCAAAATAAGTATATGTAGTAAATCAGTCTCTGGCAGCCATATCACAAGCTTTGCTTAGTTTGGGGTCAGAGGCCGTGTGTAAGATGTTCCAAAATATTTATTATATTATATTATTATATGCTGCTACATGTTAATGCATACATGACAACTATACATATAATGCCTTTATGTTTATTTGTATTAGCGTTTTTACGATAGAACTAAAACAGACATCCGTATAAAAAGTTTCCTGTGTTTACGTGTAAATAGGTACGTCTGCTTACTCTTTGAGTATGAAAATCTAATGCTGGGTCCTCACATGTACCTATCCCGGGATTTTGCTTATCTGCCCTTCTGCTGCCGAGAAGTATATGGTCTTTTTTCAAAAGTAATAAAATGGTACACGCAAAATTAGTTTTAGGTGGACCATGGCCTATAGATATTTTTGATTTGCACATTACTCATCATTTAGGTGGACCACCGGCAAGAAAAAGAGCCCATGGTCCGCCCAGGTGAACAAGGCAAGTGGAACACGACCAAGGAGTGGATCCATTGCTATTCCTGCTCGAGTATTTGACTTATTTGCTTAAAATAAACGATGCAACGTGACTAGCAATTAGTTTTCACTGAGGTTTTTGTTTTGTATGTCATGATCTAGATTTTATTCCAACGTGTGCTCAATACTCAATTATTACAAATTACGTAAGTAATGTTTACACGCGGTTCGTACGTAACACTAAGATTAGTTGGGTAAATGAATCCATGTATAGAGCATTCCACACTTGATTTACAAGAGCTATTTTTGTGATAAACAATTAAAAAGAATTCGTATCCGCAGAATTTAAACATGCATAACTGGTACAATAAAAGAATCACAAAAAAGTCTCTTGGCAACTGTTGGCAACTGTACTGTACCGGTATTTTACAATCCACTGCCGAACTCTAAGCCTGCTCACGAAGAGCGAATGTTGGTAAAAAAGCAATAAACCATGTCTGGTTTCAAACGCTCGCAGCGGTACTGACGTCGATATTGCTAATATCCAGATAAAGTATCGCTAATAAGACCAAAACGACGATACGAAAACAATTTCTTTGTGCTGTATTAGTTTTCATTAGAGCTGGTTGGAGTCGTATTTTGCACCATGTCCGTTCAGTCAGTTATAGATCTTACAGTTTGATTGAAATTAGCTTGATTATTTGTTTCAAGCTGCCCGACCTGGTTTCTCCTGGCTACGAATAAATCAGCTATAAATCTACATACATCATACAGCCCATACAGAACATGTATGCCTAAGTGCAGCTACCTTTTTTGACCAACGAACCACCGGCGGAGGTATACAATTCGACGCGTATTGCTTTTTTTTAACCACGCATAACTTTTTCGTAGTGGTCCGATTTCAATAATTCTTTTTTTATTGGAAAAAGTATACGTCAAATTGGTCCCATTTAAATTTTATTGAAATCGGTTGAGCCATTTTTGATAAATCGATAATAATGTGAAAAATGCTACAGCGATCCGTGCGAAATATTCGCGAATTCTGTACACGGGTGAAGTCGGTCATGCTAGTTTTTGCAAAAATATATTTGTGTGTCAAACCAATATTTTAACAAAATCTATGGTTGCGGTTACCAACATTTTTAGACACTTACTCCGTACTCGTATGTACTCATGCGGAGGTATTTTATTTTTAACCGACTTCCAAAAAGGAGGAGGTTCTATGTTTATCTATATATCTATTTAACAAACACAAACACAGGGAATCCTACCGTGGAAGCTAGTGCTTCACAACTAGCTAAATACGATTAAATACGATTTAAATATAAAATCTTTCATAATTAACCCTAAAACATGTACCCAATTCGATTTAATTTTAATTTTAATTCATTTAATCAACAATAAATTTTAATTAATTAATGCATGTATTTAAATATCTTATTTAATAAATAATAATCTAGTTTATTTAAGTAAAATTAGCTTAAGGAACAACATTCTGATCTGTCTGTATTTTTTTGTGTATGTTTATTGATAATTTCGCCAATTGTGAACCGAATCGAAAAATTCTTTACCCCAATTTAAATTTTACGGAAATTGACTGAGCCGTTTTGTGAAAAATCAACAATAATGTAAACAATTCGAGCGAAATATTCGAATTTTGTACACCACTGAAGGTGGCTTTACCATTTTGTGCGAAAAATAATTATTGAAGTCTATTTTTCATAGCCTCGGAATTTTTGATTCTACGATAAAAAGAGCGATAAATTTGTGCAGTGTAATGTTTTAGCTTTAATATGAAATATGCGAAGTTCTTGTTCTAAAATCACAATCTTAACAACTGTAGGTAATACCAGTAAAGCAACAACGACAAAAGAAGAATAAAAAATATGACACCGCTTAGCATGTGTTTACTAATAAATGATTCGCGTATCTAATGACGTCAATTATTTTTGTCACCATTGCATAATAGCAATAGGTATTAAAGTTGCTAATTTCAGCGTAAATTATTAAATGCCTACTCGAACTTTAATACTAGTATGACCTGTGACCTGTGTGTACTGAATTTTTCATCCTTTCTATTGCTAGGCGCATTTATGGTGTTAGCGATTATATTATTGTAGAAATGCTTTGAATAACTATGTACAGGGTATTTGCATAGAAATTATTTTTAAAATCTAACATGACAATTTTACAGCTTTACATTTACCTGCTCAAAACATAATGGAAAAGTGTTATACATAAATACTAGCCATAGACAAATACGTTTTCATACAACCTGCTCGAAAATGACCTACTCGTATTATATGTCATACAATCTCAACGTTAAATAAGTCATTATTTATCTAAAACAATCTCAAGGGCTATGGCTAGGTAATAATGTTGTATGAAACTCCCTATTAAACGTAGTTCTTTACCTAGAAAAGATACGGGCCTTGCAAAACGTTTTTCTTCTGTAAAAGAGCTGGACATAACAATCGAGTAGGTCATGGTTGTCACTTAATATTTACATTTTATAATTTTCATAATTTTGCATTTAACTAGCTTTAATACGAAAATGTATAGGTTTGCTCCAAATTATTTTATTTTATTGTGAACAATACTGAGTAGCTTAGCATTTAACTAGCTTTAATACGAAAATGTGTAGGTTTGCTCCAAATTATTTCATTTTATTGTGAACAATACTGAGTTGCTTAGTCTCACACATAGTGAGGTTATGACAGCGAATAACATTTATGAAATTTCTGGGTGTTTCTCACAGGAGGTATGAAAAGTAAATTATTCACCGCTGGAACAAAGTATGTATGGGCGGCTTAAACCCCTAGTTTCACTCAGGACTCTATATTATTCTCTCGCTTTGCTCTGGAATTAACTTCAACTTGACTCTAGAGTCCCTGGCTACACTCAGGGACCAATATGTCGCCCGCAAAAGACAGTACTCTGTCTACTGAATAATCTACTATTCACTCTTTATCTTTAGTTACAACATTATTTAAGGAGCCGCGATTAACCCTTTGAATGTGTGGATTATAATACTAGAAAACTAGAATTATTTTTGTCATTTTTGATATAATTAGAGGCTGTGTGTTTTAATTAATTATTTACTAAATTTATTTCAAACACAACTATAAATGTGCGCCACTCGACTTAGCAATGTACGGAAAGGAAATATCCCCAAGTAAAAGAAAATGCGTCATATTATAGAATGTAAGAGAACAATACAGTTCCATTTCGATTTACTATGTATTTATTTTTGTACGAAGTTATCATTTGTGGTTTTAAAGAATCCGGTCATCAATTAGAAATCGATTAGGGCTATTACGTACGTAATAAGTTAGATCCGAACCCTGCCTGGAGTCACGTAGGCCTTTGAGAGGCTGCACGGCGCGTGCCCTGCCCTAATCGAAAACAGACTTATGCATTAATGCACATTTTATCGAGCTACATAAAAATTTTACTGTATTTCGAAGGATTTTACTACCGTTTTATGTTTTGGAAAGTTTTATGAGTATTGTCAAAGTATCTAATGATAAACTGCGTTTCTCTTTTTGACCGACGAACCACCGGAGGAGCTATACAATTCGACGCGTATATTTTTTTTTTTATGCATACACTGAGAGAAAAACTAACAAAAAAATAGTAATCTTTACTAAAATTTTACTAAATCCGAGGACAACAAATGACCTGTAATAAATACAAATCGATTTTTGTTAATGCAATTAGTAGGTATTACAATATCAGTTCTGTTATATGTAGTAAGGTCCCAGTACCTTCAATAGATTAGCTTTGTAATATCTAGTAAAGTCCATAGTACTCTTTACTAAAATGTTACTAATCCCGAAGACAACAAATGCCCTGTTAAAAATACAAATCGTTGTTAGTAGGTATTACTAATACCTGTTTTGTTATAGCTAGCAAAGTCAAAGTAAAATCTTAGTAAAGAATACTAAAGATTTTACTAATTCCGAGGACAACAAATGCCCTGTAAAAAATACAAATTGATATTTAGTAGGAATTACTAATACCTGTTTTGTTACATGTAGTAAGGCCCCAGTAGATCCAATAGATTAGTTTTGTAATATCTAGTAAAGTCCTAGTAAATTCAAAATTTTAGTTTTGTATTATCTATAAACCCCTAGTAATTTTAATAGAATAGTTTTGTAATATCTAGTCAAGTCTTAGTACTTTCAAAAGTTTAGTTCTGTATCATCTAGTAAACACCTAGTAATTTTGATAGATTAGTTTTGTAATATCTAGTAAGCCTTAGTACTTTCGAAAGTTTAGTTCAGTATTATCTAGTAAAAGTCTAGTAGTTTCAATAGCTTAATTTTGTATTATATCGTTGATTTTTGTAATGTCTAGTTTAGTTCTGTGTTATCAATTTAGTAAACCCTATCCAAGAAGAAGTTATAAAACACTTCAAATTGAAATATTAAAAACTGTATACCTACTTATAACAATTACCTATAAGCATAGACTAAAAAGTACTATAAGTATACAGTTTTAAATATTTCAATTTGAAGTGTTTTATAACTTCTTCTTGGATAGGGTTTACTAAAATGATAACACAGAACTAAACTAGACATTACAAAAATCAACTAGATAATACAAAATTAAGCTATTGAAACTACTTGAGTTACATATCTTACAAAACGAATCTAAGGTTATAAACTAAAAAATCTAAATGTAAGTTACAAGGTGAATAATAATTGCAAACATAAAAATAAAGATTCAAGTGAAGTCATATTAGATATTTATTAAGTATTACACATTTATAATATAACACACGAAACAGCCACATGTACAATAAAACATAATTTACATTGCCGGCGAGTATAATGTATTCACGGAGAAACCCAGTCACTCCGTAGATTCTGGGTAAAATTGACAATTTTCACTTACACTGGTTAAATCTGTACTTATGACACTACACTATTAAACACAGTTAGTTGGTACGCACTGAGCTTCATTCTCCATGTTTACTCTACTGCACGCAACGACGAAATGGCTGCTGGAAAGGCGGGATCGTATTCACTGAGACCCCAATTACCCAGTAAGATGACTGTATAGCTGTTATAACAATGACTCCTGGGTAAGATTGTCAATTGTCACTCACAGTGTTTAAATCTGTTGGTAAAACACAGTTTGTTGGTACTGAACTTCACTCTCCATGTTTACTCTACTGCAAGCAACTACGAAATGGCTGCTGAAAAGGCGGGATCGTATTCATAAAGCAAAACACACCGGACACTTTACTGGAAATAACAAAACATTTCGTTGAAATTACTTAGCTTATTGCTGGATTTACAAAATAGACCAAAAGCTAAATGTTTCTGTTGCATTAACTAAAGTATTGTAGTAAAATTACAATAGTGTCTTGAAATTAATAAAGCCTCATGTTTGAAATTATTCTTCCTTTCAATACAAATGACCATCGTGTTTTGAAAATGATTAAACCCACGCTTGTAAGTACAAAACAAGGTAAATCAATTTTTTTTCATCTTCCAAACCAGTGGTATATCAGATACCAATACTTGTCTATACCAGTACCTATCTAGGTACCAACGCGGTGGTTTTTTTTTTGTAAGTACATAGTACTAATCGCCTATGAGCATGTCAAACCCTACGAAGTACTCGTATACTCAGTGTACTGAATTACTGAAACCAAAGCCAAAGCCGTCAAATAAGAATATTTCAACGACGTTGGCGGGAACAGAAAACGCGGCATCAGAAAAAATCTTAATACCAATTAATGCAATTAGAATTAATGCATAAGTATTAATTTGAGATTTTTCGAGTATTAAAGTGTAAACTTATCTCGTATATTATTCCAGTAACTTCAGTGCCCTTACCATGACTTTTGATAGTAAACGTAAACTTTTTTCCGTTTCCGTTTAATAACTTCATATATTTAACCATACCTTATTAAATTTTAAAGCCAAAAATTTGCTTTTTATTTGTAAGCGTTTAGAATCCAGCAGCTATGCTTATTCTTCATCTTTTTTACTCTTTACTCAAGACTTGCCATAGCGTAAAATCATTTTATTATAATTTGTTCTGGGAAAAATATTGTTACTTACTACTACTTATGATCTAATATTTGCTATTGTTATAGGCGATAAGTTTACGTTTTACGGCTAATTTTGTCAATTTTATAACTTTGTTTGTTGTTGAAAAGCAATAATGCTTTGTTTGGGAATTTTGTCATCTTGTAATTTCAATTGAGATTATTATCGTAAGAGCGCTTATAATGTTTGTTTCTGAAAAAACAGTACGTCATATTTTGATTCCTGTAGGCCACGCGAGCGAAGCCACTGGAAGCTCATAATAATTAAAGCGTGTTCCTTGGAATTACAAAAAGGGATAAATTAATTATATTTGTTGTACCAAATAAAGTTCTTGCTAAATTTTACAAACGTGTGTTAAAGTTAAATAAGCGTGTTATTTGGAATTGCAAAACGGGAAAAACTAAATAATTATGTTGTATCAATATTCTTTACTCAACTTTACTCAATCAAAGTTCTTTATAAATTTCACAAACGTGTGTAAAAAATTAATAAAGCATGTTCTTTGGAATTACAAAAAGGGGAAAACTAAATTATTATTGTTGTACCAATTAAAGTTATTTCTAATATTTACAAACGCGTGTTGAAATTAATAAGGCATGTTGCTTGGAATTACAAAAACGGAAATACTAAATATTTTTGTTGTACCAATTAAAGTTCTTTCTAAACATCACAAACGTGTGTTGAAATTAATAAAGTATGTTGTAAGGAATTACAAAAAGGGAAACACTAAATATTATTGTTGTACCAGTTAAAGCTATTTCTAATAATTACAAACTAGTGTTGAAATTAATAAAGCGTGTTGCTTGTTATTACAAAAAGGGAAATATTAGATATTTTTGTTGTACCAATTAAAGTTATTTCTAATATTTACAAACGCGTGTTGAAATTAAAAAACATGTTACTTGGAATTACAAAAAGGGTAAAACAAAATATTTTTGTTGTACCAATTAAAATGCTTTCTAACAATTACTAATGCGTGTTGAAATTAATAAAACGAGATGCTTGGAATTACAAAAGGTAAAAACTAAATCTTTTCTTGTATCAATAATTTTATATTTTCTAAAAATTACAAACCCGTGTTGAAATAAATAAAGCGTGTTGCTTGGAATCACAAAAAGGTAAAACTAAATATTTTTGTTGTATCAACTATAGTAAATTCTTAAAATTACAAACGTTTTTTAAAATTGATTAAAAGTATTACTTAGAATTACAAAATAGGTAAACTGTTAGAAACACAACTACCTTTTCTTGAAAATAGTAATCGAATTTGCGGAATTTACAAAACTCTAACAATATTTACTATAAATTTGTAATAAATATTAAATTTTTGCAATATCTGCATTTACTAAAATCGTATTTTAGGAATTACAATTACAAAAACAAAACTGTTAGTAAAAAATAATAAAAATTGCAAATACAGCAAAACTTTGCTAAATTATACTAAAATTTAGTGTTTTCGCCAAATACAAAGCACTTTTGTAATATTTAGTGGCGACTTTTTTCTCAGTGTAACCACGCATAACTTTTTTTATAGTGGTCCGATTTCAATAATTCTTTTTTTATTGGAAAGAATATACTTCAATCTGTAATCTTCAATACTGAAATCGGTTGAGCCATTTTTGATAAATAAACAATAATGTGAAAAATGCTACATCGATCCGTGCGGAAATATTCGCGAATTCTGTACACGGGTGAAGTCGGTCATGCAAATTTTTGCAAAAAATAATCTTGTTAATGTGATGATCTAGTGTCATATACGTAATGCTTGTACATAATTAGATTATTGTATTTAATAATATTACTCCAATAAATCACGTGCGTGTTAACCTTTCCGTATTAATAGAAACTGATAGTATTATCTTAAGTTACAACAGAGTTGTTTACCTAATACTTCACGTGATTCAAATGTCCAAATGCAGGTGTTGTGAACTACTGGCATACGTGCATAATATTGTGTTGAAAAATTGCATTTCAAGGAATTTATTCGTTAATCTTAGAACAGTGTACATGTATTCCAAGTAAAATTTCCGTGACGTCAATCAATTTTTAACTTTTCACGTAATATAAAATTGATGACTTCATTTTTTAACGAGGTTACAAATAAATCGCTTTGATGTGAAACTGTGAAACGAGCGTGATAAAAATTTACTTTTTATGTTTCATGTAAGTAAATACCAAATACAAGAAATACAGTAAATTTTTAAGTTCGACTTTTTTATAGCGCCCCATTTACTTCTGGTAGAGTTTGTGCAAAAAAAGAACCGTCGTGGCGTTACAGTGAACTAACAATACGATTTTAAGCAGGAGCCAACGTACCGACTACTAGGTAGACACGAGTCTACTGATGAAAACCGAATTGGTGTCTATCAATTATCAAACACTTTTAATTGTACTAGCAATGACAGAGCAGTGTTGTCAACGTAACACAAATAGTAAAATGGCACACGGGCGACCTCACTTACGACGCTTCTCTTTTTGCACAAACTCTAGTAGTAGTAACCATCAGTTAATTGATTTACACCGATATATAATGTATATATTCGTCAATTTGATAATGACCAAAGAGCTTCGCAATCAAAACGTTGCGGTGACTGATACCAAAATAGCCGAATGATATTAAGGCCAGTATGATTTTAATGATGCTCTCATTAATTATAGGTGACAGTATATTTTGTGAATTAATTGCTTGTAGCGTACGTGACAAACTAAGTGTGTCAGCCCATTAAATTCGTGAGTAGGAATTCATCAGAATTTAATCGGTTTTTAATAATCTTTTGGGAAATTCATTTAAGTTTTTCCTCATCGAACCTGACGTGCAGTTAGTGATTGAAATTCAACGACTTGGAAAGCAATCTAATGCAATAAAGATATGTTTGTCATCATCGTACTGCATATTTTCCTTCAGATTAGATAGTAGTTAGATTTTCCTTGTTTAGAACTTTGACTTCACCAGACTTCAAGTTTTTTTTTTACTTATTTTGAGCAGTCGTTGGCAGGTTGTAAACGTTATATTACCTAAATATTTTATTTGTAAATGTTGAAATTTATTTTTAGCACTGACATTTATACACGGCTAAAACCCAGTCTATTTTTAAAAAAGGAACGTTTTGGAATAAAATAAAAAAATAAAGGATTACAAATAATTTACTTCAGAAATATGTCTGTACACCTATACACAGATGTTTTTAACTTTTTACCTCTGACTGGTTGAGATGTTTTCAACTGCGTACAAAACCAGAGATTAGTATTAAGCGTTCGTAATTTTTGAGAGAAGAAAAAATCTTCGTTATACGATAGTTCTTACGAAGGGTGTACACTGTACAATGTATCACCTGGTTATCTATGTTATCACGCTTATGTAAATAAAATGTCACGTTGTAAATGCGTATAAAGAAAGAAAACGTGTTTTAAACTGGGAGTAATACTTATCAGTAACATTAATATTTTCAGGAAACTGATTTCGTGATTGATTCTTACCTTGTAGAACATCTAGGTACGTATCAATTGGCCGAATCAAACTTCTTGACGCTTGTGATGTTAGCTATAAGCTGCAGCTAACCCAATCCTCACGCGGCGATCAAGCAAATTTCAGTCAGGGTTGAAAATGAAATGAAAATGAAACAAGTTTATTCGACAGATAAAATAGAACGAAGAATAGTAAACACCAAAATGTCGAAAAGGGCCCACCTCATTAATGCTGAGTGCTGGTAGATTCCGAGCACCCAGCGCTGGTTTTCAGGTGAACCCTTTTGTTAGAAGGTGACATAAAATGTACTGACATAAAATATACAAAGCAAAGGAAGTAAAAAGTGCTTACCAAACAATGCAAAAACAAAGTGCAGAAGTCTAATAATAAAGTATACAATTAATAACATTGTGAAAAATAAATAAAATTAAATCAATAAACCTTACATATCACTTAACAGCACAAAATAATACAAATTACGGTGATATAATGTGTATCTAACCTACAACGTTTGTTACGTTGTAGGTTAGACTAATGTACTTCATTAAATACATAATCGATTTATCATTATAAAGAACAACACATAAGTAAATAAATAAATAAATGCTAGCAAAAAGTTTGCCAGAAAATGGACAACAGACGATCAATCCGTGCTGAATTTGTTTGGATACTTTGGATGATTTTGGTGATTGGGATATAATTTACAAAAGAACAAACTTATCCTAGTACTTCAAATTATTTTTCTCCTGTAGTTTTATTTTATCTTTAATAATTTGAATGGTAATTACTTATTATTTTAATTTAGTGAGTTTTAATTTGGGTATTTTATTACTACGCAGCTTGTACTCGTAGCTAACACAGCCACCAAGAAGTTTATTTAGCCTATTATTGCTTATTTCTGCCGTATGGACGAACAACTTTTTACCAGCATTTTAGCATAAGATAAAAGGAAAAATCTACAATATTGTACGTTTCTTTGGAGTGATCCCCTGTTTTTGTTTATGCATGCTTTTGAAGAATTCCCGCACCCCGACGTTTCCCAGTATTGTTGTGAACCCTGGGCAGGGCAGAGGGCATTGTCTCGAGTAATTTCTAATGCAGACGTTTTGGTGTAAACGCACTCTGGAGGCGATGCATTATGCAGGCATCACCATCACTGACCCTCGTTCATGCATATGCGTTGAACAAAGATAATTTTTGTTATTGGAAAACAGAACAGAAGGAAAAGTTGTAATAGTACCTACAATGTTTACTGTAATGTAAATGAATTTGCCTATAAAGAGTAAAGTGCAATGCTTCTTGTTACAAACTTGGCAGTGTTAAGAAGTACCTACTTCCAAGCTAATCACTTTGATACAATATGTTTAAGCACATTTTGATATACGTCAGAATAGATTTAGTTGTTTCACGTTATGTAAGAACCAATCAATCGTTCAATTTATAAGATAAATTCAATTTAAGTAATCAAATTGCTCCAATACCTGTGCAACCAGTGTTCTATGCATATTGCATGGTACATAATCGATTTAGAGTTATTTTATGTTATGTAAGAAATTAATGTTTCAATTTTAAGATTAATAAGAAGAAGAATTTTAAGATTAATTTAACTTAAATACAAGTTGTAAAATCTTAATATCACTACCGCTATAAATAAAAATCTCTGTCAAAAATTCCTTATTTATAGTCTAGAACATACTTCAAAAGATGATTTTATTCTAGAACCAGCTAACCAACAGATTCGGATTTATAATATTAGTATGATATAGTAAAATACTCAATTTTATTATCCATTAAAAAATCGTATTGCTGTACAAATTATTTTTATTTGGCGATTAAATTGAAGCACTTATTATTATATGTCAGATAATTATAAGACATTAAAACTGTAGGATACAGCCAATCCTTCCTATCAGTCTAAGAATAGCCCGCTGTAATCACAGCACTTCTCAGTCGCGTGAGAAAATGAGAAATGAGCTACCAATTGGGGTTAAATATGGGTTAAATATAATTGTGTGTGACAGTTCTCCGTTCTAATATAAAGCGATGCGCGTACGTAGTTCACGTATGTGGCGCGTGCGCGAAAGATTGCGGCCACCTATAAAAGCTACAAGCGCTACAATAACTGCAATTATAATTTATTACTATTACAAGTTGATTACATAAAATTGGACAAGAACTGAGCGTAATCACGTAATAACCAATCCAATTAACGAAGATTAGACTAGTCTGTTACCGTCGCTTGGCAAATGTGGTACTATCGACTAACAACAGATGGAACAAAATTAGATAGGTACATAGTTGAACACGTATCTTATCCGATCTGTTGTTTTAAATTATTATCCAGTACGGGAAGCATGGCAAATGGACAATTAGTCTTTCCACCATTATTGTGTTGCATCGACCTCGGCATCACGGGTAGACCACGGTCGATGCAACTCGGCCGAAACGTCGGGATGATGAGGTATTTATTTATCTCGTAATTTTAGTGCGCGATTAGTCCCGTAGTATATAATAATAATAATGTGTTCAAATCGCGAAAGTTTAAAAACAACATAATAGTAGTATTTCTAATTACTAGGTAACTTCCTATTTTCGAATTAAGCGATTCACACAATAATGATCGAACTTCACATCTTTGAAATTCGTTTGTTCATATGTTAGTTTGTTTATATGTATTAGTTGCATAGTGAAGTATATAACTAGACAGGGCGCTAAATAATAATAATTACAAAAGTAAGAGAAGGCGAGATGTGCAAGTATGAAGAGTGAACAGGAGGAAAATAATATCTTTTGTGTCTTTTTGCGTATACGTTATTATGCAGGTTTTTACTATTATCTAGAGTCTAAATATGATAAAATCATAACAACGTGTATATAGCTATCTAAGTATGTATAGCACATCTTTTTTCTCACACCCTATACGCAATTGACGATTCTAGTCATACTAAACTAGTTATTACTATTAATATTATTGTGATATGGTTGCGTTTTTTAAAATAATTACTTAGTTCATTTAAAAGGCGAATAATAATAATAATATGTGACCTCTAAGGATCGTAATTTACGTTTCGGGAATGACGCTGATATATCGTACATATAACAAGATTCAGTGAATCGGACCATTACATTATGGATACGATAGGTTAAGTTTTTTAATATGAATATATTTGGGGGGCAAAGACACTCGAACGAGGTGATGGAATACTCTATAGTTCTGTTGAACCCCGACGTGTGTAGTGGATGTACTTAGTAATATCACCACCTAAAGCTGTTCACATTTTTCTGTTTTTCTTTGTAGGTAACTTCTTAGTTTTTGTTATGTCAAAGATGACACTTTAAATTGCAACCCCGGTCAACATAACCGCTGCCATGCCATGCTAGCCATGTCGGAGACCTTCAGGTATCTTTGAAACTTGAACACTATGGCTATTCTATGGACAGCCTCGGTGGCTCAGTGGTTAGTGACCCTAACTTCTGGATCAGAGAGGCGGGGTTCGATCCCCACCCAGGGCAAATATTTATGTGATGAACATAAGTGTTTGCTCTGTGTCTGGGTGTTATTTAGTTACTGTCTATATAAGTATTTATTTAAAAATAAGTATATGTAGTATATCAGTCTCTGGCAGCCATATCACAAGCTTTGCTTAGTTTGGAGTCAGAGGCTGTGTGTAAGGTGTCCCAAAATATTTATTATTTATTCATTCAGTCTATAAGATCATGGTTTTGATAATTTTCACATAATACTTGAACGAAACGAGGAAAATCCTAGTGTTAGTAAAATTGAGAGAGTTAACCGTTTAATTGCATGATCGTGTGGGTGTTACAATATTGTGAGCAATGAAGATAGTTGAATCAATCACGATCCATTCGAGTGCGCGTGCTCCGCCCGCACACCATTTGGTTTCAATCTCGCTGATTGCTCACTCACTGTCACAATAGGTGCTTGTGTCCGACTGCTATAAAAAAGACGATAAATAACACTCATGGTTATGACTCATATATTATTCAAAATGTATTAATATAATTTGGACAATGTACGCCCGAAATCAGAGGCTCTGGAAGCATCGAATTTTATGGAAGTTCCTGGTATGAAACATAGTAGCGCACTAAGAAAAGATTGGTCTAAAGATATTCCTTTAATTTTCGTACAGTTTGTCATCAACGATTAAGTCCCCAACTACCAATGAAGCCGTTCCGAGAGCTAATTAGTCATATATTCGTTGCCAAGTAACGTCTTATAACTTGCATTAATTTGGAAATAAAAGAAGTAAGATACTTATTTTTGTAATACAGGTCTACTAATTGCTGTCTTTAGATTGATAGGCCAAAGTATAGTAGGTATATTAAGTACTCTAGAATTAGATTTAGGTACAAAAAGTTGATTCTTAAATAAACTATAACCCAAAGTGTTTGACAATTCGATAACGTTGTTAATATCCTAAACGTGGGTACTATAATTTTAAAACTTGACGTATTTTTGTATATAAAACTTTGGTTTGTAGGTAAATTAAGTCAAATAAAGACTTTTTAGATTACTTAATCATAAGTATAACTTGTGGTTCCTGACAACTATAATCTAAATATCTTTAGGCAAGAGTGAATAGGTATTTTCTAGGTCTACATACTGCATCTGTCGGCTACAACATCACTTTCCATCTGGCGATTTGATGTTTAAAAAAATCCGGAATCTTGTCGTAATTAGATATATAATATCTAAGTTATCCAAAGACTTTTGATAACGACTGTACTTAAGACGCACCAACACGCCAAAAAACCTTGGATCATGGCAAAAAAATAATTTGTTAAAGAAATATCTTCATGCATGCCGCAGAGTGGTAGATACGACTAGATTTGCAAATAATGCTATTTGAATCGGATATTCTCTAGAGTTGTTGACGTGTTTCAGCTCAGTTGATGAATTAATAATGTCGTCCCACCAAAATTCTTTACGTAAATACATAAATAATAGTGGCGTGAGTACCTGTGATTGGAGCCGCCGTATTATCATAATCGGTACTATGTTTGGCCACTGAGTACTATACAATGTTTATTTGTATGTTGCTAAAATGTTAATGAGCCAATAATCAGAATTTTCTTCTAGCCTTTTTCGCTTAAAATCATCAATCATCTTTTTAATAAACGGTTTATCTCGCTTTTAACAACGCGGTAAAGGTTCCACCGTCTAAATCTCTAAAAGGAAACAATGTTTTCTTTCTCTTTATATAATGAAATGTGTAAACAGTCCCACCATCGTAAAACACTAATGATATTAACCGTAAAGATAAATATAGGCAAGTAATAACTATAGTTGAAGAGCAAGTTAGCAGCATAAATTAGGGCAGGCCTCCAATCAGATTAAAGAAACCTGTTTGCTAGAAGATATGAGATAGAGACGTTCGCAAACACTTTTATAAATAGAGCTCTTCTCCAAATTTTTTATTTTTTTTATTTCGAATAGGTTTGCGTTTGACTACACACTGCCTGATGTTAAGCAGATGTGCGGTCTAGGGTTTAGCACGCTTACCTAGAAGATACCTATTTACTCGGGATTTGAAGACACTCACGTTGTACTTTAACGGAAATACAGACCCAGGCAAAGCATTCCACATTCCGGCTGTTCGTATGAGGAATGAGGATTCGAAACGCTTGGTTCTAACGCGCGGAATGTCCACCATAAAAGGGTGGCGCTTTGGTCGCGTCCGTCTAGCCGTACGATAGCAGGGGGGACCAGATTGTGCAACCTAATACCACATAAGTACTTCTCGAAGCTGAAACTCGAACTTAAGGGAGGCATTGAAATCTTAACATAAAAGATTTCCCAAACATATCACCTTCACCACGTAAAAAAACCTTTTTTTGCTTACACCTCATATTAACGTAATTGGCATAATTATTTTACAACTCAAACTAACGTTTACTCGAAGCTTTGATATGACAATGAGAAACCAGCAATTCGACGATTTTACACACTCCTTTATTCAAAAATCAAAAGTTTTAAATGATCGATTATATCGATTCGATATGATCGATCATTTAAATTATAAAATGATTAAATATTTCTAATAATAGAATCAATTTATTGTTCCATTCTAGTGTAAGGTCAAACGTGTTCCATATAGATGCGCAACTGCTTTTTACTAGAAACATCAAGGAAATATCTTAACCTTCTCAACATTTGACTCTGTTATCTCTTCGTAGTAAATGCTGCAAACTACTCGTACATGTAGGTAGTTAAATATACAGCTACTTTTTGCACGCATTAAAGAGCTATTTGTAGTGTACCAAACTGCTACACGGTTTGAAAACAGCTGAAAACTATCTTTGTTATTAATAAGTACAATACTTATTACTATAGAAGTAGATAGGTATAATTATTATTATACAGATGTAGTAAATTATTACGCGTTAAAGTCACGAATTAGATTTTTTTTGAATAACAGATCATCAATTATTTTCTTTAATTCAATGGCACATAGATTTTGCTTTAATCGTAGTTTGATCTATTATTGTTTAAATTGGATTTGCGGATCGGTATGTTTTAAATTGTTGCTGCCACAAATGGTTTTTCATATAATATTTTGTACACTTAATTTCAACATTGTTAGATTAAAAAAGAACATTTATTATAATATTATATAGACATGTATTGTTGTTAATCAAGATTTAAATTGAACTGGTAAATACTAAGATATTTTTTTACAATAATTGCATGCCATGATCTGTTTTTTGAGAAAATCTTACGCTGTTGTTTAGTCTAAAATCGTATGAATGTGCGGAAAATATTATTCAGTTGATGACGTACTAGAGACTGCATAATCTCCTCTGTAAATGTTTGTGATGTGCGTAAACAAAGATAGCTTGCGAGTCCGAAGGGCCTTACCTTACCGTCGGGCATCGGGCAGGGTAAAAGACAGGTCAAGCGCACCATCCGTCGTACATCTCCATGTAATTACAGCGTTTTCCCCTATTCCCGAGCCCGGGGGACTATTTTAAGAAGGCATTAATATGAAAGCGAGTACTGCATTATTAACGTGGCCTCGGCCATGGACCGGTCATTCCGCCGGAGGTACAGTCGTGCTGGAACATTCTTCCCATTTTCTCTGGACCTAAACAATGAAAATTTGATGTCAGAGGCTCAAGTCGAAAACCTGAATTTCTGGTGAATACCTACTTAACGTCTCATTGATTTTAATAACCATGTTTTCTGTCGTGAATAAGTTTTACAGTGTGTTTACCTAGAATCGTAGGGAGTAATCTTAATGAAGTTTAGATTAACTTGTCACATGAGTGAAATAGTAAACTTAGAGCTCATAGAGCGACTCAAACTGCGGCGTAATATTTTAAAATGTTGTATCCCACCCGTCTTATTTTGCACCTGCATTTTCCTTCATGGTGTGTAAATTGTTATTCCATGACGTCTTTCCCTGGAAGTATACATGAGTTTTCCGATGTCTCGCGGCGACGCTCGCCGGGTTCAATGTTTCGACAAAATACGCGCATGGCACCTTCGTCTCACTATCTTGACATCTATCGTATTCTATGCATGAATTATTCTAAGGTATAAACATATATTAGGTTTAAATCTTCATAAGCCTACGACGTTGATTTATAAGTGGTTATAGCCTGTTGACGGGGCTCGTTGCTTCAGGGAAACACGCCGTGAACTTTGAGATTTGGATTTTAGGAACTGTAAACACTACATATTTATAGCAGAAATTTTACGTTTTCTATAAAATTAGTTTTAAATTTAAGACTAGTATTATTATCTATATCGTTTGTTGCATTAACACTAGATACTCGTACATACCAGTAGATATTACTTACAAGTTTTAATTTGGTGCTTCTTTATCTACATTTATTTTTTCTCACATTCTTTTTCATTGTACTTTTTAAATTGTCTTTGACTCATCGAATATGAATGTCGGAAAAAAACTTACGTCATTTATTACCTAAACGTTACCCATACCAATGTGACTAAGCTGTCTACTAGAACTTGCAAACATATTGGAAGTACATACTTACCAGATAGAGGATCCTTGTTTGTCAATGTCGATACTAAAATAAAATACCTCTTTAGCCATAAAATTATTATTCTGCGTACGATTTTGATAACTCTTTGAAAAACAAATTACGTTATTCCACGTCCTACAGTTTCCAAAAATAGTTTTGTTAACCATTACTTAGGGAGAATTCCACGCAAATCGTGTTTCGAATTGTAATTTAAAATTTACTAAATTAAGTTGCGGAATTTTTACTTAGATTTAAAAACATACGAATAGTTGGTAAGAATATAGGTTTACGTTTTAGTCTAAAGAATCCCATTGAAATATATGTAAACAGCTAGTTGCCAGTTTCCAGTTGGTGCAATAGTTGCTCCATGTGCAAAACTTCTTACTTGTCCTGTCTGGAGATTTGTAAAAATAGACATGACGTATCTTTTCTGGAAAATGTGATCAACATTTAAAGTGACGCGGAATAGAATCCACACTGCGATTGAGTGTGACAGGAGCTGAGAAATGACAAATAGCTGTTAAATGTTCATATAAGCTGTTGCTTCTATTTTGCGACAGTGTAAACTATTTTACCATATTGTCCGAGCGCCGTGTTACTGAGAAATTGCACTATATTTTAGAGTGGTATGGGTCATTTAAGCCATTAGAGCCCCGAAAAGGTAAGCTGTATTGTTGTAGTCCTTTTTCAGGCTCAAAACAATATTTTTATCATGCACATTGTCTTATTCTAAGAACTTTTGGACGGGGTGAGTCTAATTTTTAATAACTTACTCAAAAATGTAAGTCTGTTTGAGTAAGCGTTTTCCTCATACTTGACCAAATAGATTCTTATGAAACTATAAATATAATAAGTACAATAAATGTTTAGAATCAATCATCTTGTTAATTTTTATTCCAGAAAGAATAATTAAATATTGTCACGTAGTTAAAGAATACTAATCGCTTAATTAAAAAGTCATAAAATCCATCTTGAATAAATATACTGAGAAATATTGTATAGGTTCAATCAATGGACGCACGTGTGGGCTTGTCTATAAAATGTGATGGGCCACCCACTGCACACGAAGACTATAAAAATATAACTAAATACCTGCAATACCTGTATGTGTCTATTTTTGTAGCACAGATCCATTAACTCAAAACTCTCAGTGGAAATTTCTAGATCAGCTAGCATATTGCCTTTGAAATGACAAATTACAAGTGTATGGTGGTCACAAGCCACTACTGCAGTCATACGGAGATCCTGGTGCTTTCTGGATAAGCAGAGCCGGCCAGCGACGGAGTCCTATTAGAAAAGACCGTTTATCCCCCGTGACTCAACACACACACTATCATTTTTACCTACACCTAGTACTTAGCAATCAAAAATGTATCTAGACACGCGGCCTTACTCAAGTCACATATATTGACTAAGCTGTAGAGTTTGTGGAGTGTAGAGGAAGGACTTGTAGAGTTAGAAGCTTGGCTTTACGTTTACGATCTGACAACTTTTTGATAGTGTGAACTCTGATTTAGTCTTGGCTCCATTTTACATGAAAATGTTTTTGTTGGTAATAATAGTACGAAAGGCTTTTCGATAGGCCAACTCTGAGATTATGTTTAAAAATTGGCTCTACGTCTATAATGTAAGGTATAAAGCAAGATTCGGAGAGTTCGGATTAGCTGGCAGACGACGTCACGTAGCACTTTCTAGGAACCTTATGTCTAGACGTCCCTCAATGGGTGCTAAATATCCCTTGAGGTACTGCTCTACCGCGTCTTAAAGCGATAATTAGTTAACTAAATTGTCTTGACGTCACGTAAAGTGTTAGATAAACACTTTATTGTTTACGCTAAAATACAATTCAGAAAAAATACCCAGAAAGGAAAAAAACAAGCGACATAAAATAGTGCAACAAAGGGCGATCTATAGCAATATATATAGCGATATAGCAATCTCTTCCAGGCTAGGCTTCTTCTGAGGTACTGCTCTACCGCGTCTTAAAGTGAAAATAAGCCGTTACGTAACCCATAATGCTGATAAATTCAGATTTTAACGCGTTAAAACGTGGGCCATATCTACTTAACGTACTTAAGCGTGCTAAATTACGCGTTAAAACGCAGGTAGAGCAGTATTATAAATAAAATCGGAACATGTCGCTAGCCCCTGTACTCCAAAACCCACAACGGAGTAATTTTACTATTAAAATTATGTAGTGTCTAGATGTAAAGTAGGAAACTGTACTATAAATAGCAGGTAATATACGTACTCGTATCTCTTTCAACATTAATACCACAGGAAGTGTTTGCTAATAAGATAAATTGATATCAGCGGGCAACGTACTGTGCCGGATGCCATAACATAAGTATGTAAGTACGTATAGTAAGTGGACATGTATAGAGAGTATTTTTGTGCTCGAGTGGACGCTGTTATGAAGCACGTGTAATTGAGTGTGCTTATGATATAATTTTTACTGGACAGGGACTGAACCTTGTAATTTATATGACTTACTTCACAGGCCGGTTTATAAGTAGGTATATAAATCTAACCTACTCTACAGACATTCAGTATAATTTGATACACATTAATTCTTTTTTTACCAAAACAAATATATTTTTAGTGTGGATAAATAGTATTGGGTATGATTTTCACATCGCCTTTAGATATACCTAGTCTCAATCGATTCATGAATCAATCTGGATTCTTCTTTCTCCCGATGTTACAAAAGTCAGGAAACTCAGGAAGCAGCAAAAAGTATAACGTTCTTGCTGAGACTGGGCGCTGGACGAAAATACTCCCAGGGTGATGGGAGGTGCGAGTACTTTTTTTATTTGATACTACGCTCTACAGACTCCGGGGTCCGTACTTTTTACTAACATTTTTTCAACTTTTTCAATGGAAGACTGTAATACTTAATATATATTTCACTGATCTACGTTACGCGTAAGTATACACCGAACAGTCCTGCCCCCGCAAGCAACACCAGTTCACGAGTTGACGCACGTGCCAGCCATCGTCCTCCTCAAACATGCTTTAGGAAAGAGAGCTCGCCACCACGCGACGCCGTCGCAAGAAGCGAGCAAGAGTGCACTGAGCATACATGCAATTTTTATAGATTGCTCTGTGCACTTAGGCATTAGCTCTAGCACTAGCTTATGCTAGTTTATTCTAAGACTAACTATATTATATCCCCCATTTGCTTTAAGGCCTCCGCAACCGCTGGGTGCGAGTACTTAGACCACCCGCGAAGGTGGACATTCTCTCAAGCGTCCCTGACACCGTTTCTAGGCCGAGTCGACCCTGTCTTTGCGTGATGCCCCTGGTGGGACTCTGTTCATCTTCATCACTCTAATAACGCCACACTGAAGATATAAACCGTACTGATTACGACATGACAGTTTGATAGTACCTATGATTTTCTGTATGCTATATAAATGTTATGAGCTACGAAATTATTGCTCAATATTATGTTTTAATTGTACAATGTATACTATTAAATATTGTGCTAATTATATTATCGGTATGATGTGGAATTAGGTACCGTAGATAGACCCAGGTCAGCAATCTGAGGGAAAAGCAAGGAAATGTATACATATACATTTTTTACATTTACATATACATTTTTTTGGAATAATAAGTAAAACCGCGCCGCGCTACTTGTTTACTTTTATAAAATATGCGAACTTGTTTAATTACTGTCAGGTTTTCTTACTTACAAAAATTAGCATTTCTTAGACTATTTTCTCACGATCCAAATGTAAAACAAGTCGCACTAGTTTCTTTTATGTATTTTGTGAATTAAGTCTAAAATTATAAAGGCACAGAGCTCTGGGTTACATTTACCGAATACTGTTTCAAACCGGCTACTGCATTGACGTCAAAAACCGGTACTGATCGTTAATTCTTCATACTTATTCATTTAGAACCACAAATATACTCATAGTAGATTTTTAACAATACAACATCACTCATTAAATCAAAATACTGTTACATAAACCATAAAAATATATTTAATCAATATTTTTAGGCTTTAATCTGCGTCATAATCATTCATCATCGAAATTATGGGTTTATAAATATGGAAATATAATATTTCAAGGTTTTTATATTTATAATGTTATGCTCTAGATTCGAAGGAAATAATTTATTTTTTATAGTTATAATCAACTTTCGTGCGTTGTAAATAACTTTTAAAATGGTTTGGCTTTAGTCGCGTATTCGAGGTCGAGGTACTTGAAAAAAAAAATAACGACGTTTAACACGTGTTATTATTTGCACATAGCATTATCTAGTGCGTATTGAAAAAGATATTAATTGTAACACTAAACAAAATAATTAGAAATGCTTAAACACAGCAAGATAATTTATTAGTTGCTGTCTTGTTATTTATCTATCTTTCCATGTGTTTAGGGTAATATAATATTATGTATGTGTTGGTAAGCGTGTTATTATTTGCACATAGCATTATCTAGTGCGTGTTGAAAAAGATATTCATTGTAACATTAAAAAAATAAATCAGAATTGGTTAAACACAGCAAAATAATTACTAGTTGCTGTCTTGACATTGATGACTTCTTTCCATGTGTTTAGGGTAATATATTAGTTAGCTATGTGTTGGGTTACCGTTTTTACAATCTTACTTTTATTTCGACCACATCTGTTTTATAGATGTGAGACAGAACACAAGATGTACCTAGTCAAATATAAGTCTTGTTGTACGTAATTGATAGTTAAAAACAAGAATACAAAATGTTAATGCACAAAAAATACAAATAATTTATGCAGATGACGTGTTCAATTCACATTAAATACATTGTACCATTCGATTGATAAACCGAACAATGTATTGCAAGTTTCCCACGCGATGTCACGTTGCGGCGCACCACACTCTCTGTACTCGCATTCGTGGAGAAAGTGCGGTCACCATTGACGTCAATGGAAGTGCTGTGTTTGGATTTCATAACCTCAGGACCCCCTCCCGGCCCTTCCCTCCTTTCCCCTCTGATGTGCAAGCGCATGACCAAAATTGCCGACGCAATCGCGATTAGACAAGATACGTTGCATTGTATTGCTCCTTGACGTCAGAGCCCGCACCTAACCATCGACCTCATGTAAACGTGTCTCAATAAAAATTAACGACGTATTATTATCATACTTAGTAGATATGAATTATCATGTTCTTTATGCCAACAAATTAGCCTTCGAAACCGGTTAGGTTGCGGTGGAAATGATCGGTGATAAAATTTTGTATACGGCATGCAAAGCTCCATACCATGTCGGCAGGAGGACTGGCCGGTAGTACAGCGAACTTTGTGCATATAAATTCAAATATGCGTGATTTTGAAAGCAGATAAACAAGCCTACCTCACGTCGTCGTGACGGTGAGGTAGGTGCCCTAAACATTTTGCAATACCCTTTTACAGTTTTATTTGTACCGCTAGTATTTCACTCCGTTATTCCAAAGAATATTACGATATTTTAGTTTAGTCATGTTTCTAAAAGTACTTTTACATCAAAAATATGTTTAAGTCATTTAAGTTTGTTAGAAGGTCCAAGAGTAGCCAAGAGTATGTTTACATACTTATAGATATTAAATTGCGATATGCATGTATCATACGTACATAGGTATTTATATATTTACTAGATGACCCGGCCACGCGTTGCTGTGGCTAAATAAATTAAAATTGCGACTATAATTTGAGATTTAAACTATCCTATCTCTCAAGTTGGATCGAACTGCACATGGTGTGCGAATTTTATTATAATCGGTTAAGTGGTTTAGGAGTCCATTGAGGACAAACATTGTGACACGAGATTTATATATATTAAGATAGAACAATGCACGTAAAAAATATGCTAAGTAAAAGAATTATTTTGATTGCAAGACAACCAAGAAAGCAATTTCATATCGATTAGAATTATTGCTGTTTGACGAAGGTAATTTGAACGCACATAATATAGATATGTGTATATATAGCGATAAAAAGCACATAAAATTTACATGGACATTTTAGCGAATAGCATATTTGGAGTAGCGTTTATCGAATTAGAAATAAAATATGCAATCAGAATGAAATATTTTGATGTCCTTAAAAAGCTTTGCACCAGATAGATGATGTTCAAATAGGTAAAGCAATAAATTATATTTGTAGAACGACAGTACTTACACAGTATAGGTACATACCTAAGATCGACAGCCGACTCGCTTGACATTCAAAGCGATTCCTGATTGTAAGCGCTCTATTACAGAATCACAGTAAACATGTAAACAGCAGTAACATGGCTCCTTCCTCCTTGGCACTGCATCAGTCACATAGTTTACGTAATGTCTACGCAAAGCGGCTCCTTAGGATGCAACCAGTGTCGGCTTCCTAGCTCCGGTACAATAACTTTAAAGATATGCTTCTGACGCGCGATGTAATCCTCCAAGGACTGTAGACTATTCACCGCATACATATTTATCTCATTCGAATAAATTAATAAATATTCCGCTCATATATCGCGCGCTCTATATAATGTAGTATAATTCTAATATACTTTCACCCAGAATGTCTTGCAACGATATCGGGATACGAGTACTTTCTAGGACTTAAAAAACTGAGAAATAAGATTTAAATGATTTTGTCTTAGGGATAGTGAAGCATGTAAACTATAGGCATAGACTGCATTACTCGTTGTCAGTCCATTACACACGCATTCAGCTAGACCACGGTCTATCTATAAATTGTGGTTGCTTTGGTTTATATTTACCTTACTTGTTTTTACCCGCGGCTTCGCCCGCATGATATTTTGATTTTTGTGCTATCCCATTTGAACTCTTTATTTATCCGGGATAAAAAGTAGACTATGTCACTTTCCGTCTTTCAAACCCGAGGCCCTACCTTAATAAATAAATAAAATAAAATAAAAATAAAAAAGCTTTTTATTTCTCATCAATCAATTAAATGGTACAATTAAAATTTAGTCATAAATAATATTAATTAATTTGTTGTTTAATTCTATTATGTTTATAAAATTGTTGTATACTTAGTGATGTTCAATATTATTGCATTATTACATTTGTCAATTAAAATCGTTAATAATCATCAGTAATTTAGTCAATCTATAATTATATTTTCAGGTTATGATTTATTTATTTATTTTTTAGGCCCTACCTTACCACCCTTAAAAAAGGAGGTGGAAAAAAAACGATTTGACGGTTGTTCTATTCGACAGTTGTTTTTTTTGACATTTCTTGCTCGCAGATAGCAGAATTTTTCCTACTTACTGAACACTTATCGTTATATTATGGAATATTTACGCAATATAATTATAATTTATAGCCTATATGTTATTCTGATTTATAAGCTATATTATTGCAAAGTTTCATCTCAATCCGTTCAGTAGTTTTTGCGTGAAAGAGTAACAAACATCCATCCATCCATCCTTACAAACTTACAATCTTTCGCGTTTATAATATTAGCATTAGTAAGATAATATGATAGCTTACTCTACCGGATTCATGTAACAGCGCAAGTGCATTAGAGTTTTGTTTGACTTGTGTTGTAGCAGCAAAAAGAAATGAGCTGCCATTTCTAATAGAAACAACAACTTAATTATAGTTTATTTCTTATTTTCTTTTATTTATTAATGTTTTTTTCTTATTTATTTTCCCGCTCATACCATTAATATTTTTTTACCTTTAAGAATAGCCTTAGTAATCGATTTATATCTTCCCACGCTCTCTCAACCGGACCAATCAATGTAGGCATGTTTTTTCAGGCGATTGTAAAACACAAACAACGCATTGTCTCGCATGTAAACAGTTGTGGTTGTCGTTGCGCAAGCGGCACCTACCTGGTGGGAAACAGCTGCCGTGGTGGTCTCAAAACAACTACATTGGTAAATAATTACAAGTTTATTAAATAAAATCAAATCAAAAGTTTATTCAGTAGAAGTTTAAAAGCAAGTATAAAGATACGTATAAAATATGCTCGTAGTTTTAACAACATAGAACATCTTGCTGACCCGAAAAACGTTGTTTAGCCATGTAAATAAAAAAATCTGAAGAACCCTTATCCACTCAGGGGTATAAAAATAGCCTGCGACCTAATTTCAGACTCTATGTACACAAAAAAGAAATGAAAATCGGTCTAGTCGTTTCGACCTCGCCTCTTGCGTAGGTATGACACGAGATTTTCATAAATAACTATATTTTTAGCGACCCGCCCCGGCTTCGCTCAGGTGTATTATACATAATATTTATATATTGCATTGCGTACCTTCCTCTTGAATCACTCTATCTATTAAAAAAACCGCATCAAAATCCCTGGCGTAGTTTTAAAGATTTAATCGTACATAGGGACAGACAGACAGGGAAACGACTTTGTTTTATACTATACTAGTTTTTACTCGCGGCTTCGCCCGCATACGCAATTTATCATTATAATTTATAGCCCATGTGTTATTCTGATATATAAGCTATATTATTGCAAAGTTTCATCTCAATCCGTTCAGTAGTTTTTGCGTGAAAGAGTAACAAACATCCATACATCCATCCATCCATCCATCCACACAAACTTTCACGTTTATAATATTAGTAGGATATATAGTGATAGTGAAATGATGATTACACATTGACTTACTTTTGTTTCAATCCTCAATACTTATTTAATTATTTTTATTCCGCGTAAATGATTCTCAAATATTTTGTACATAAGTATACCTCATATTTATAAGTTCTACCTCGACTTTCAATGTCGAGAGACGAAAGACGATATCTATATTTATGGTCATTTTTCCTGTTCACATAATTTTAAGAAAATCCCCGTTTACCCTTTCTCAGAAATTTAAGAAAATATCAAAACGAATTCATATCTTCCTGTACTGGAATTTGGGAAGCAGGAACTCCCCTTGTTCACGTCCTCGGGAGCGTCGATAAGCCACGATTGCTGCGTAATTATACTGGGAAATATGTTGTTTATTTCATATACTCTTGGATTTTCCGTTTCACGTATGTTACAGCTGTATCCTATTGTTTTTGCAGTTTATACCTACGAGTTCATTGACGAAATTCGTGAGGTTAATGTACAATGTTCAAATTCATGACCCTATTTCTTTGAAATCTAAACTTCACATAAATGTTTTAGGTATTTATCTAAGCTTTATAAGCTCAGTACAAAACTAGATTTGTTTTTGCTCAATAGGTATGTGTTTGTTACTTAAGAGAAGCTAGTTCCCGAAACAGTCTTAGACTACGTGTAGTTCTGGAAGGAGTCTATGGATTATGTAGTACTGTAAAATAAACGTTTTATCTATTATTTATTTCATCATCTATCCATCTATCAGCCGTAGGACGTCCATTGCTGAACTTAGGCTTCCTCTATGGATTTTCAATAAGGCCGGTTGGAAGCGGCCTGCATCCAGCGCGTTCCTGCGATCTTAATTATATCGTTAGTCTACCTGATCGGTGGACGTCCTACGCTGCGCTAGCTGGTCCATGGTTATTTATTTCATTGCTCCTGAAAATGCTATATCCAATTTCCTGTAAATATTTTTAATTCAGGGAAAGAGTAACTATCTACCTACTTACGCCACCGTCACAGGTCAACATTATACATTTTTAATGAGTGACGTAAAGTTAAGAGTCTGGATCCTTTAACATAAATGTTTTAACCATCTCTTTACTAATTTATATTTATGCAGAGGCCGGGAATAGTCTGGAAGAGGTAAATGTCCTTTTGGGGAGGTGGCTTGGCAGGCTGCGCGCGCGCCGCGTACTGCACCGTATACGCAACATTGACGTCAATATGCTTCGCATAATACATAACAAATTATTCCGATGCGCATTATGTTGACTAACTAGTCAAATAATAAATCAGTTATTAAAAACGCGTCAATAGTTAATGTATATAAAGTAGGTATTAATAATGGCTTATGATCTTATAGCGTAACCCCATTTACCATTTGACCCTTACAAAAAACCCAGGCTACGAGACAAGCATACCATCAAGTATAATTATCTGGTAATTCCATTTGCATTTCATTTAGAATTCATGGTTACCAGTGGTTAGTTATTTTACCCGACTACTAAGTAAGAAGAGCTTGAAATTATATGGCTACCGCAATGGATGCCAGATGTTTTAAACCTTTTGGAAATATGTAGGGCATGTATATTGTCAGCTACCACAGTGCATAAACTACTTCTGTAATAATGTCAAAGGTTCAAAGAAGAATTTATCAAGAATTTAGTTGTATTTCTATAAAATGATAATAATTAATAGTTTTTTTACATTAGAAAAATTTCATCAATATTATAAGTTACTAAAATGGAAACCAATTAAGTTCGTGAAACGGTTTTATTCATAAAATTAAATACAAAATAGTGTAGATAAGATGCGAATTAAATTTTTAAATTAGGTTCGTTAAATATGTGAAATTGATAGAAAATCCAAAAACCATTTAAATGTCTGTCATAAATATTTAAAAAATCAAAATCATACATGCAAACAAAAGAAATAAAATATAGGTAAAATCGGAACTCGCTCGCGCGAGCGAATCACGAACAAGCTGAAAATAAGTAATAATACTTTCTATGAATCTTTGTTAAAATTTGTGATGATTTGCTTTTCTTTGATTTTGCTTTCAATATAAATATAGACCTTTAAAAATATGTAATTAATGACGGCATTATCCACTATTGACGTCAAGATTCTATTGAACTTATTTAAAAACGACGAATTTGCAAGTAAAATAGCAAACTCAAGGTTGTCATTGAGTGTTGCAACTGGCATCCCTACATTTTGTCTACTATGGTTATTGGTTATGTTACTATTTTCTATGCAATCGAATAAAATCTATTCATAAAATTCAAGTTATTATCGTAATTAAACAGACACATCAAGAAAGAGGCCAATCGCCGAATCCAACTCTGTTAGGCAGCGTTCGGAAAATTGCGTAACGTCTTCGCGTCCGACATACCTCAGTGCCTCAAGTCGAAAGTTTTCGACCAGTGTGTGTTGCCAGTAATGACTTAATATGGCACAGAAACGTGGTCTCTTACTGTGGGCCTTATTAATAAGCGTAGCCCAACGAGCTATGGAGAGGGCTATGCTCGGAGTTTCTCTGCGAGATCGAATCAGAAATGAAGAGATCCGTAGAAGAACCAAAGTTACATTCAAGACAAGGCAGCGCCTAGGGGCCTGATTCTCTATCGACAAAACGTAACGTGACGCGGTAATTTTTTATTTCCCTGAATTTCTTTTGGAGAAATGTTGAATATATGTAAAATTACGTTAAAATAAATTATAAACCTTGTTTAAGTTTTGTTATTTGAGTCAATTATTTTTCACACGAATTTTGACGTTACGTGCTTGTTTTCATACAGATTCACCCACCTGTTGTAAATTCCATTCCGCAAATGCCCGTTCCAAACTTCAGTACGCTAGGAAAATAATACGCTACAAGTGCTACAAAGTCTACGAAAATAAACATAAAATAGATGATTTCAATGTTTGTGGTGGTGGTACATGCCCTAATTTGAGAAAAAGTAGAGGAGATATTAAAGATAATATGTATGCACGTTCTATTTATATCAAGTGGAACAATGGGGCTAATAACCATTGTATCAAATTACTCGAGGCCAGCAAAGGAGCCATAGCACGCAGATGTGTGGGCCGTCCATAAACGGCACAGCCATAAATAGTTTATATTTGTCCCTCGCACCGTGTACGGTGGCTCATACCTACAATAGCTAGAGCGTACCTACGTCACCAAGTTCTCGAATGGAGACCACGTGCGATATCCTGGGTAGGACGTCCATCGACTATAGGTGGACAGAGGTCATAGGACCGCGCTGGATGTTTCTTACCAATCATAATGGGAATCTATAGGGGAGGGCTGTGTCCAGCGGTGGCTGTTCTAAAGCTGTTATGATGATGATGATAATTATGAGTTCTCTAATTTGATAATACTGAGGTTTAGTATATTACAGTATTTTACGTTTTTTTAGGGTTCCGTACCTCAAACGGAAAAAACGGAACCCTTATAGCATCACTTTGTTGTCCATCTGTCCGTCTGTCCGTCTGTGTGTATGTCAAGACTCTTTATCTCGAGAACGCGTAAAGATATCGAGTTGAAATTTAAACTGTATACGTATATATGTATATGGTCTCTTGCAGTTGCGTAAAAGAAAAACTTCTCATTTATCGTTTAAAAAAGTTAGAACCGTTTATGTCGTAAAAAACCGCATATTTTGACACTCACAGAAATCAAAACCTACAGGATACTTCCCGTTGGCATAGAACTATAAAATTTGGCGAGAAGCATTGTCTCAGAGTATACATATAGGAATAAATCTGAAAACTGTACATTTTTATTTAAATTACAAAAAATAGGACCTCAAAATTAAAAAAATATGGGTTCAAAATTCAAAGTGAGGAAATCGTATCATCTAAGATATCATATATAAAAGAACTTTATGAGCACATGCTAAAACAGGTTTTTAATTATTTTAACAATGTGTTTGTACGGAACCCTCGATGTGTGAGCCTGACTCAAACTTGTCCGGTTTTTTAATATTTGCGAAATTATTAAAAACCTGTGTTATTCGAATCTTCCAATCCTCGCGCAGCCGTTAAGTAAGCTTCAGCAGGATTGGGCTATCCGCAGCTTGTAGCTAACATCACAGCCGCTAAGTTACGTGCTTACTTAACTGGCAAACAATCGGCAAGTCAGCCAAGTGTTAGTGGTCACACCCACAATAATTAAAGGCAATGCCAGTGAACTGCACCTTTTAAGGATTTTCTCTTCGTATCGTTAAATTAGGATAGATAAGATCGTAGTACAAAAAGTGTGACGAAGTGTCATAGTTACGTGACAGAATAAGAAAATCGTTTCTTTTATGTTTAGACCTTCAAGGGTCTGTGGATGATCCACATAGTTGCTTTTTCAGTAGCTTAAGTATGTAGTTTTAGTTGAGGTATGTAGCATTGTATTTTGTTATAGTTACAAACCGATTATAACCTCAACATGTTACAATTACGTGAAGGAAAAAAAAACGATAATATCGAAACCTTCAGTTGAGTGATAATGGTGTAAAATAAATGTAAATGTTATCACTGCGCTGGATGGTCACGCAGACGAGTGCTAGACAGGCCGCGACCCTACAATCTGCGTCTGCGCCGCTGACCGCCGACCCTGACATGTTTCATTCAACTGCGGCTTCAGTTTTTTCCCTTAGCGCCATCGCAAACGGGCGTGTCAGCAATAGCATTAAAACACATCTTATGATATACCGTTCGCACAAACAACTCCCAAATGCTTCAATGCTCGCTCTTACCAAAATTTAATGCTATATACTGTCTTCCAATATGACTGATTGAAAGCGAATTTGTTGCAGTGTTCCTACGACTCACTGTATTAGATTGCTGCTAATCAATACAGCAGCAATCTAATACAGTCAGTCGGATTAGAATTAGAATTATATGTGTAAATTTTATTGGTGGCAGTTTTTATTATATTTTTGTTTAGGTGGTCGATCGTCGTATTATTGACCGTAAGTACCTAACATTCAATGTTACAGGAAAGACTACCTAAACTAACATCCATCATCCGTCCATCAGCCATAGGACGTCCACTGCTGGACATAGGCCTCTGGTAGTGATCTGTTTGACTAGGTGTTTGTCAGCGATCACCGAAATTAAGCAACGTTCCGCACGGTCAGTATTTGGATGGGTGACCGCGGGTGGCATTTTCCAACTGAGCGCTACCGTGGCTCGGAAGACACGTTAAATTGTAGGTCCCGGTTGTTTTAACCGTTTAGCCATGTCAGAGGCCTTCAGGCGGCCTAAAAACTCCGACACCAGGGCTAGCCACCCGGCCTATACGAACTTACTTACTTACTTACTTAGTGATCTGTTTAGCTTAAAACTAAGTAAAATGTTAAATTGTGCTTTGGCAACACGCTCGATTGCCATCAACCTTAGATGAAGCGTTTTCTTTATTAAACATCGGTTTGCGTTTCATCACATCCTGCCTAAAATTAACAGAAATGTGTGTAGCACGCTTATTTATAAAATACCGTTTACTTTTTAGGGTTCCGTACCTCAAACGGCAAAAGCGGAACCCTTATAGGATCACTTTGTTGTCCGTCTGTCCGTCTGTGTGTATGTCAAGACTCTTTATCTCGGGAACGCGTAAAGATATCGAGTTGAAATTTAAACTGTATACGTATATCTATGGTCTCTTGCAGTTGTGTAAACGAAAAACTTCTCAGTTATCGTTTAAAAAAGTAAGAGCTTTTTATGTCGTAAAAAACAGCATATTTCGCACTCACAAAAATCAAAACGTACAGGGTACTTCCCGTTGACATATAAGTATGAAATTTGGCGAGAAGCATTGTCTCAGAGTACATATATAGGAATAAATGTGAAAATTGTACATTTTAATTTAAATCACAAAAAATAGGGCTTTAAAGTTCACAAAATAGGGCCTC